>OZ018326.1:93683700-94283700 GCA_963969495.1 Ceratothoa steindachneri
ACGCGCCGCCGCGCCACTAAATGGAGATATATATATATATATATATATATATATATATATATATATATATATATATATATATATATATATATACGCGCCGCCGCGCCCTTCAATGGAGAGAGAGACAACAGACACCTGGGCGACCATTTTGTCTGCGCTAATGAAAGTGCGAAATTATGAGACACCGGGAGACGATTTGGTGACCTGAACGGCGGTCATCGTAGAAAGCCACGACAAGTTTGAGAGCCCAAAAGGTCCAATCTGGTGTCGGACAAAGTTTCGCTTCGCTGACTTAGGAACCTTCCTGTGATCGTGCTAAAAGGGCGAGACTACTCTCCTCTGCCAATGCGTCGGACCCTAGAACCCTCCCCTTCAGACGGAGGAGGTAACCATCATTCGACCCCCACTATATATCCTCCGGCGCCAGAGTTGAAAATTAGTATCGGCCGCCCTCCCTCCTGCCACTTCAGTATCCTCTGGCCGCCCCCCGTCGGTACCCAATATTCACGTCCCGCTGGACTCTGCACAATTCTTGCAGAATCCATCAAGCTCCTAGTATTCTCGTTTATTTATGTGAGTCTACCTCGTACCCGTTTCCTCCCACTCCCCAAACGCAAAGTGTCTAGTCTCAATTCGTGTTTACCCTTAAGCAAGATCTAAGTTCATCCCGTAATAGTCATTGTTAAGAGAGTATTACTTGGACTTTGAGCTAAGGCAAGGATTACTCCCTCGGACCAAATATTCTAGGTAACAGCAACGCGCAACTCTCCTGTCCATGTGCTCTCTTTTCTACCCCTACCTCCACTGTAAGCTTCCATCATCGGCTTCGTATACGCTCAAGGTCATCGATTGACCCTCGGTCAATATTGTTGGTTTGTTTGTACGGTGACCGTCGTCACCAAGTTCCGCCCTTTTAGCCGCTGAAACTCGTGTACGTCTAACATGTATATAGCTTGTTTTAAAACTCCTTTTGACCTTGTAAAACAATATTAATTTATATATTAGTAAAGTTATTTTTGTACCCTTTTTTCTATTGTCCTGGATCTCCAAGATAGTCCACTGTTTGTCCAACCTACATTTAGTTAACTCGCACTCTGCTGGTATCATAACCTTCCACGCGCATAGCCGTTCGACACTATTCTACTACAAGCTAGATTCATCCATACATTAATTGTCGAATCAATATTTTCCCTTTACCTTCTACTCAAACCTGACAGCAGCCTTGTAGTGTTATGAAGGTGATACCATATTACGCCATGCCTGTTACTGGTTCAAAAAGTTTGATCTTCTGTTCTGCTTCATATACATTCCCGATCTACAACTTTTTGAGATAAAAGATTTAAGAGGAAACCTTTAGTACATGCTTTATTTCATATGGTTGTTTTAAAAGTATTTTATTTTTTTCTTCTTCACTCCTTGTTTTGTCAGAAAATAGGACAATTAAGTCTGATTTTTCCCCTCTCTATAAATTGATTACTATTCTCACTTCTTACTTCACCCAATTGGCTTTCGTTAGAAAAGGATTCTCTGTCTAAGGATGTGCGAGTGTGAATGTCTGATGTGATCTGGTTGTCGTGTTTTAAGAGTGGGGTAGGGGTTTTGGGAACGGCCTTACCATTTTGAACACCTCTAATCATTATCCTGCTCTAATATCCCTGACCTATCTTTGATGCTTACAAAATGTCGAATTTTGCTGGAAAATCACATCAAAAGGTTTCAAGATCCATCACATTCATATCCATTTTAGTGGATAGCCCCCTTTTATGAGAGAATGAGAGATAGATTATTGCACTTTTGTCCTGTTTAGCTGTTTGAAACCGATGATAAACCTTAATTGAGTCCTGTTTAAAATTATATTTTACAGGCAAACTAAAAGAAAAGTAATTTTAGACAAAAAGAAAGAATTAGAAAATTCTAGAATTTTTTGTTTTAATGAACAAGAAAAACATAATTTACAAACTAATTAAATTTTGCTAATTTTTTATAAGTAGATAAAGATGTATGTAACCTCCGTTTTACTAAATTTTTATATCAATTATTTACGATAATTTGTACTTAATTCGATTACATTTATAAATGATAAATGGGAAATCATTAAAATTCTTGACTTGGTCTTTGTGCTAGATTGATCTATATATTGATTAGGAAAACAAACTTTTCCCTATACTGTCTACTCAAACCTGACAGCAGCCGTGTAGCATTGCGAAGGTGATATCAAAATAACACGATTAAATTTTATGTAAAGGAAGGACTAGTTAGTATTATCGACGGGACGTGGTCCGAATCGCCTGTTATATATCGACCTGCGATTCTGGTAGGAGGTGGTAGATAGACCTCGCTTACAAGCATATGTGTTTTGCATAGGAGAGAAAGGGGTCAAAATGAAATAATTCCAACCTAGTTCCCTCTGTTACAGAAGTCTGATGAGCATTGACGATATATCTACGCTGAGGGCAAAATTATCAACTCAAAAGAAGAGTCATGGACACCCATGTATTTCTAAATTATGATGCATTTTTACACTTGAATTTGATATATTAATTTTCCTTCGTTTTGTCTCATCTAACATTTGAGACCTAAGTTCGCGCTCTACAATATACCCATTGAATTCTTAAGCGAGAAAACCATCACTGCCTAAAATCGCCGTCAAAAAGGCGGAAATCAGAGAGCGATTCTATTTTTTCATAATACCTTGCGTCCCTTTGCAAATCTACTTGAATAATTGTCGAATTACATACTTGATTGATTGATTTAAGAGCGATTTCCCAGTCGGCTCACAACCTTTCGAATATCACGTAGTGTCCATATCCGATTTCATAGAATATGATTCGTAGACATTAGTATAATCTATATAAGTCATATGTTTTATCATTATACCGTGTTATTTGCCCTAATAACACTGTTCATCAGGGTTTTTCTTGTATGGAGACTTTCAATTGATTCTAGTTAAATTTTCGGTACTGAATCCGAATTTTTCATTATTTTGTGCCTATCACATTAGGTTTTTGAACTATGTTGCATTCGAAGATTGATATGTGCAAAGGTGCTGACAATTGAAGGTACCTAATTTACTCACGATATTTAATCATACATTAACATTTAATCAATACTAAACTTCCTCTTTGCGGACACTCTCTTATGTACAGCACATGGAACATTCCCTACCACACACCAGCAGTAATCTGCCCCATATTTGAGCCCCAACGACTTTGATTACCTTTTTCCATTACTTTAATGACTCGATAGAAACGTTCACTTTGTCCCTTGCTTACATTTCCAAGATTATCCCGAAACTTCCACAGGTCACTATGCAAATAATGCACATCTATGCTCATTCTGCACCTTAGCGGCCGCAGACTACCAAGAAACTCCTCCAAAATTTCTCGTAGTTGTCATCTTTCTTGAACCCTAGAAAATTATGCAAAACATAATGGTCGTAACGAAATATGAGTCCTTAAGCAATGTTCTGATCTGAAGTATGTTGAATATTTGTGCGTTTTTCTTCTCATCGCTAATAATCGGAAGGATTTAACATATGTAGCCAAAGCAGTCTTCACTATGATTAAAAGCTTTAACAAGCTGCTTCATGAGACTGTTTGATGTGTAATGGTGGAAGGGTGATCTTTTTCCAAAAAAATTATGTTCTTGTCACGAGAAATTAAATTCTGCCTCGATGGTCATTTATTTATAAGCTAGTGCTCATCCTTAGCCCTACTGTCCCAATATCAGAGGAAACAAGGGTATTTGGTGCAACCTCCTTGTTGCTATAAAAGGAAGCTCATCATTTTTCAATTTACATAGATCAACCATTCATGATCACGGCACTTTAATTGTTCAAATACAACTTGATATTTGTATAGTCCTCCTTTAGGGTTACTGAGTGACCTCTACAGATAAATAGATCCATAGATATTCCAGCTGTGGATTAAAACACATACATTTTCAATTTCTTTTCAAACTGTCAATAAAGTCTTCACTCACTTGAATGATACGCAGGCAATCCCATAGCAAGAAGAAGCCCCTCATTCTCATTGCAGCTTACAAGTTGACCATCAGAATGGAAGTGATTCCTGAGTTCTGCCTCTCTGTTGCTATAAAATGAGACACTTATGCAGTTCTTAGAAGTTTTCTTTCTTGAGGCCTGGAAGCTAAGAGCTCGGCAGATTGTTTTGGCAAGCTCAAATCTCGGACCAGATCATTTAATTCAGACTAACTATACAGAAAATATCGGCCAGAAACGAATTTAATGGCTTGTACTTTTAATCAACAGCATTGTCTGCGTATAGAGGACGGGCCTCCTCTTTGATCTTTTAGAGCTCGGTAAAAAGAGTTACAGGTATTCCGTCACAAAAAGAGAGGGGCCGTCTATCCATGAAGACTCCAAACAATCAATATATCGATATGACCAATATTATCCCTTGCCACTCTGATTCTGACCTACTTAAGCATCAGAGAACAAAAACGAACACATTAACTATAACATTCACACACAACACTTATCGTAGGCACGGGGAACAGGTGTCACAATAAACAGCAACGATCTACATAGAATAGATAAAAGCTACACATTGTGGTTTGGATACCACAATAAGGTGTAGCTCCCATGACTAACTGAGTCCACTTGTTGACTCTTACAATATTTCTTCGGTGTCCTATCCTAAAACATCCCGCTTTCACTCTCATTCACTCCTACCTACTATACCCACAGTGCCTGGGGCATACTTAGGCTCTCAAAAGTGTGGCGCTGCGGTGGACAAAAAAGGAGTACCTGACCTTGCCCCCTTCCCCTTTTGGCCACTCTTTTGGTAGTCAAGACGAAAGTTAAAGGTGGTGTCAGAAGAGCTGTTCTTTGTCTCCCACTTCTCTTTTCATTTAATTTCACGAAGATCATGCTTTGCTACATGCGACTAGAAACCATCTGCCTCACCATTGAAGGAGGCAAAATGAATGGAATACTCTGAATGTGACACAAAAAAGGCGAAAGCTAACCACCAAAATTTTAGTTAGTTTTTAAATAGGACCAAATTAAATGGACCTCCTTCAGCTGATTTTGAATCTTAAGCTATATACTAAAAACTGCATTTGCCAAAAAGAACGTCCAAAATAAAATTGGTAAAGTTAAAATATAGCCTGTTCTTTAACAAATTATGTATAGAAGAGAAGCTGCTTCCATCATACACCGTTATAAATAAATATATATATATATATATATATATATATATATATATATATATATATATATATATATATATATATATATATATATATATATATATATATATATATATATATATTTCAGGATGAAGGATATGACGAAAAAATGGAAGTTCATATATATTACTTGATTGTACAACGTTTCGAGTAAATGTTTCACCCATCTTCTGGTACTGGAAAAATTTACAAAAATTCATGAAAGACTAAAATTATACGTTAATAATTTAAACTTTCCCCAAAATAAAAAAAATATTTTGGTTGTAGTAAATACCTCCTGTCCAACTCCGAAGACTGGTCTGACAAATTCCTACAAATCGCGGACCATATACATACATCCCTATAACCTGTTGTGGAAATATGCATTGCGATTCAACTCGATAGCCAAGAAAGTCTTGCCTTTCTCCTGAAAAAATACACTTTGCAAGGTTTATCTGTGATCCGCGTGATTCTAATGTTGAAAAGAGATGTTCGAAATGTTGCAAATGTTGAGTTTCGTCTTCACTATCTGTGAAAAAGTCGTCTACCTATGATAAAATGAAATCCAAATTACCCCAAACATGATTGAAATACTTTGGAAACGTTTGTGATGAGTTTGACATTTCTTGGGGTAATACCAAATATTCAAAAAGCCCTGAGGGGGTCGTCCTAGCCGTCTTCTCAATAGATGCAGGGTATACAGGGATTTGAAAAAATACGTCCTCTAGGTCAATTTTAGAGAATTTAGTACAGTTTCAGAGTTTTGCCATGGAATTGATAAAGTAGCGGATATTTGTCCCTTCCGGTTACAGAATTAAGTCAACTATAGTCACAATTAATGCGGTAGCTGTCTTCTGACTTTTTAATAAGATGAATTGGTGAAGAATTTGCTTGGTCTAATTATACATTCTGACAGCATAGTTTGTATACTGTCCCTGACAACCTTTAACATTTTAGGAGAAAGGCATTTTGACCTCTCAGCAACCGGGGGCCCTCCTTGAGAATGAAATGATGAAATTAGGGAGGGAACGCTAGGCCTGTTTGGGGATTAACACGTTCATTACTTGGTTTATAAATAGCTCTATATGTGTTTAGTAATTGGTCTATCGGGGAGCCATTGTAAATACATAAAAGAGTGGAAAGAAATAAACCTTTCTTTATGGCTTAAACGGATATTTTCGTGGTACCATCAACTAAACACGATTTCCTTATATTAAATAAATATTATAGTGTGCCAGGAAGTCGGCACCTAGTATAATACATTGCACATTGCAAATTAAAAATGTCCACACAAAAGTTCGCTTAAGTCCTAGTGAGAGATTTAAAGTTTGAGTATCAAAAGTACGAATATGGGTGCAAGAAGCTGTAATGAGGGCGTTATGCGATTTTTTGTCTCTCTTTTTTGCATTAGGGTAGTGATTAGGATGCAAATTATACAACCAGTATACTAAAATCCTTTTACCCGTTATGGTATCAGTGACGTATAAACAAGGGCGGGGAGCACACAATGACGAAACGTTATTCATTCCAAGTGTGCTGGGAAACCCGGCATACCACTTATCTGTTGGCACCCGGGAATACAGCGACGTGCCATTTGACCGAAATTCCCGTGATACCAACAAATACCGTTTTCAATTGTAATAAAGTTGCGAGAATAAATGAAGTCGGTGTAAGTGCGGGCAGGGGAGCTGTGCCGACAGGATGGTGATCGTCCTCTTGATGGGGTCCTTAAAGTATTTTAAGGTTGCTATTCGGGGTATATTTTTCCAAGATAGCGTACCGGAGGGAAGGGTGAGAGAGGGTAACAGGGTTCTTTAAGGGAGGTGAATTGCCATCTATCACCGTATAGGGAAGTGCCCTTATAAGTTATTTTAGCTTGTCGGCGTCACTGGCAATGCGGTATAGATTGAATATCAATTCAATTTGGGTAAACCAGGAGTGTGGGGAAGAGTTTTGGAAATCTGATAGGAAGATGGCATAAATTAGGCTTACCGCAGTGGAATTGTCGTCGTTGTCCATTTTCGAAGTAGGTGTCTTGATGGCGTCGTCGGTTGAAGTCACTCCGGTCAATGATGATGATTTTTTAAATGACTCAGGGGTCACCACTTGTAGCGTGAGAAGTTGGTTCTTTCTTGAGGATGTCCGACCAAATAGGTTCGTATTTGTATTTTTATAAAGGATTTGATAAAATGATAACGTTATTTCTGAAGTTGAAGTTTTATAAGATGAAAGGCTGAAGTTGGTGAGCCGAGATCCCCTTTCACTGGAGGGAATAAATGTTAATCTAAAGTAATGTGATCGAACGTCTTAGTAGCGCTGATCTGATCTCATAAACATAATGCCTCTTGATTATATATGTAGAGAAGGTATGCGCAACCCAGAATATATATATATATATATATATATATATATATATATATATATATATATATATATATATATATAGAGAGAGAGAGAGAGAGCGAGGTCGTGTATCCAAGGAATTTGACATAGATTGAGGGAGAAAGATAACGAAGTTGGAAACCATAATTATTGGTTTACAAGTCAAGGGCGAATAAATAATATTTATAGGGGTCTTGTGCTGATGGTTTTTAAGAGGAGATGAATGAAGCTCACTTATTCGTTAGGCTATACCTATTAGGCAATACATATTCGTTAGGCAATACCTCAGTGAAAGAAAAAGCGACTATATTGGTGTGAACAACCTTTTTGTACACGGATCACTACGAAGATGCCCAGACCTTCTGAATTACAAAATGTAGTTAAATTTGTGTGGTACACATAAAACATAGCAATTATGAAATAAGATGAAAATAGCAATAGTTAAGAGCATTCAAATCAAAACAATGATTTAATTAAATCTGAATTAATCAATTAGATAGAAATACAATAATGAAGGTTCATTGGCATGGTAAATAAAAAAAAAAAGTAACGAGTAAGATGTACAATAATACGTTGGTTAAAAATGATACACGAATATAAAAGGACATTAGTTCTTTTGGACTAAGTGTCAATTCCATACATCAAATATTATTAGGGTAAAAATAATAATTAAACATATTTATACAGAATAATTAGTTCAATTTTGTACAAAGTGTGTAATAATATCAAGGCACTATTTACATGATGACATTTAAATATGAAAATGATACATTTTGAATTTGGGTGGTCAAAAGGGCGTCTTTTGTCCAACTGCGCGCCCCAATTCAGTGCGAAAATTTGAAGGACAAAAATGAATTGGGTGAGGGGAATTTCTCTCTTATAAAGATATATTGAGAGAGTGCGAAAAAATATAATAGTCATTTATCGTTGTAATTAATCGTGTCACCCATTAAATCATCATGTCATTTAAAAAGTACCTGGATTGGTTAAAACATAAATACATTTCAAATAGTGAAATGAAGTCAGTTTTCTCTCATAGTGTAGATTTTAACGTATGTGTGTTAGTATGACGCGGATGGTGTTGTTTCTTAGATTCCATGTAAGCGAGCGTGTTAAACATTTGTGAGTGGAGGGGAGGGGAGTGTCAATAGCTGGTACTAAATAACTAGGGGTAACATTTGCCGTAGAATTTGTGGCGGAATCGAAATGTGTAGATTTGATATTGCGGATGTGTGCTTTCAAGGGACAGTGTTACCTTGGAGAGTATATGAATGTATGAGGATTTTATACGGGCCCTTGTATAGTGTCTAAAAACTGGGGCGAATCTGTGTATCCTTTAGGAAAACATGAGTGCAAGTATCAAACTCCTTAGGACTAAAAAGTATCTTGTTTAAAAATATGCCTGGAAGTTATTGGAGGAAGTGAGTTCATGGTTTTCTGGTGTTGTTATTGTATTGATTTGTGTTGTATGTAAAATATATTTGTTTCTAGTGACAAACAAGTCTCCTGGGAGTCGTAAGGAAGGGCCAAAAACAATTTGTGCGGGAGAAAATCCTGTCTCCTGACACGGATTGTCACGCAGAGCGAGCAGAGTTGCAAGTAAATCTTTTAGCCAATCACTAGAATCCTTTTTGGCTAGCAGGGAGCTTTTTAGGGTACGATGCTATTTTTCTAACACAGAAGTGCCTTAGGCGTTCGCTGGCGATGTAAAAATCTGTTCTGTGGCAATTAATTTTAGTATTTCCTGAAATAATCCTCAATAGAATTGAAGGCCATTACCAGTGATTATTTTATCTAGGGCACCAAATCTTGAGATGTAATGAGTGAAAAAGGCGTCAACTACAGAATCTCACGTCATATCCTTTAGTGGATATTCTTCAATCGATTTTGGAAAAACGGCATGTAACTGTGAGAAGTTCTTTTTAGCATTCTTGAAGTTGCGGGAAAACCACTGACTAAATCCATATGAATGGTGGGAAATCTATTGTCGTGCTATACGGCCGAGTATGTATGTACGTTTGTCCGAACATGAATAACTCCGTTACTTTTCCTCTAAGAGTGCTATATTATTATTTATCTTTTGTTTTGATTCTTTAAAAAGGGAGGATTGGGAATATTATATATCTATTGCCATATGCAGCGTCTCAAGGATGTAGTTAAACAACTAGAGCAAAAAAATATACTTTTAATTACATAAAGAAATGAAATAATAAAACTTTAATTATACTAAGGATAAAATAAGAGGATCTAAATAAAAAATAATACTACCAATGAGTACTACGCGATGATTGACGCAAAAATTCATTTTAGTACGGAATGTTAATTAAAGAACATAATTAAATGGGAATCCTTTTATCTTTTAACAAAGTGGAGTCAGATGGAATGATCTTAAAAGAGAACCTCGTTTAGGCGATGGTTTGAGGAGTGAGTTGTCGCAGACGTGAGGCTGAATCTAACGCACAGCTGTTCGTCTTGCTGAGTTAAACCGAACGTACGTAAGGTGCGTCTATGCGAGGCGTGTTGTCACTGAATCGGCTGCACAACTGACTTCGATATGGTTTGGCGATGTATTTTGACTTGACGATATAAGCGAAGGGACAGTGGATGTATGATTTTTTCCAATCCTTGGGTTACACTTGTGAGATCTTCTTGATGATCAGACCTGACCAAGAGGTGAATCCTTTCTCGAGTGGAACTTCACTTTGGTATTTCTCAATGGTGAGGCATATCTCTGGTTTTATTCGAAAACTGAGATAGGGGGTTTCTCTGACAAGAGGGGTATGAGAGTGATTCTCTATACCGACGGTCTACTCTTCGATGTGACCAAAAGAAACAGCCTCAGGAGGATAACTCTCGCTCGGTTCCACTTCTTCTTCTTCTTCTTAATGCTTGGACTGACGCCGGTACTTGTATTCTCTCGATCGCTAACTCAACTTTCTTTTCTTTTCTCCAGATCGACGTATATATACCTCAATTATCCCTTGGGAGGGAGTAGAGGGGAGGGGCATGAGTGCCTATGTTTAAACCTCTTTCCTAGGGCATTACTTTTCAGCGTGGTAACCCTTAGCCCCAATTTTCTCTTCTGGTTCTCGTCGGAGAAAATGAAATTTCGTCTATTTGGCGAAACTAGACCTAAACAATAGGAGGGGACAGTGAGCCTGTTCATAGATTTTTATTCAAAAGGCACTCCCACCCTCCTTTTTTATACTAACGGGCTACGAATTCTGCTGATTATAAGGTTTCCTTGCGAGTGATATCTCGGATTGTTGTGCCAGCGGGGCAAAAGGGGAGGGGGGTTAAAGTATCGGCCCATATGCCACGTAGCTGTTGACGCTGTGTAACCCAACTAGCTTGTGTTTGGTCCTAGCGATATTGATTTCTCCACATCTATAATCTGGTGCAGTAACCTGTCTTTAAGCTGGATTTGTATGTCGTTGCATTTTGTCCTTCTGACCCTAAGAAGCAATTTCGAACCCAAGATCGAATATCCCTTCTCATTCCTCTCCAGACAAATCGGTTAGAGATAGATTTGAGAGTCGCTCTAGTACCTAAATGGCCAAGATTATGATGAAAATTAAAGATTAGTTTGCAAAATTCAGAAGTGAGATAAGACCGTACAAAACCTTTTGAAAAATCACAAATGAGAGAGTGAGAAGAGAATGGGAGTGCTAGTTTGTAAAATTTAAGGGAGATACTATCATTCTCTTGTAGTTCAGCAAGTTTAAGATCTGTTGATTGTGATCTTGAAAGTGCTGTATTATCAATAATAGAAGAGGAAGGAACAGAAGAATGTATTGCATGGCATGAAGCATTTAGAGTGCTATTTTCATATGCCGATGTTTGTGTATGTGTAGCAGAATGCATGTTGCAATCGATGATGGAGGAGCTAGAGAGGGCCTCTTTAGGAGTTGCTTCCCTGTATATGACGAATGTCATTTGCGTATTGTGAAATGAATTCTCAAATCAACGAGCTTCTCTAGGAAAGTGTCGTGTGTTGAGGGATTTAGGGGCACCAATTATGGCCTTACAATCTGTAAGCGTGAAGAAACTTTTCCCTTTAAGTAAATGTTGAAAGTGCTTGACTGCAAGATCAATTGTGGTCAATTCCTTAGTGAATGTATTATGTGTTAATTCCGGGCCACGGAAAGATTTGCTAAAGAAGCCCAGAACCTCCCAATTATTTCCATAATACTTTCGAAGGACGGCACCGAGGACAAGATTAGAGGCGCCAGTAATGAAACTTAATGAGCAGTCACGCTTTGGATGTGCCTAAAGGGTGGCATTGATAATGTCCCACTTTATGACATTGAATGCATCTTGTGCTAGGCTATCGTCCCATTTTAAACTGAATTGGGGCGACGTTTATTGGCACCTTTCAATAATTTCGTGAGTAGAATCAGGGCTATGGCTGCTTGTCGAATGGATCTCCGTAAGAAATTCAGTAGAGCCATGAATCTCTACAACTTGTGTAGCATTTTGGGGACAGGATAATCTTTAATAGCAGTGATTTTATCCTCTTAGGGAAATATGCATTGTGAATCAACTCGATAGGAAAGGAAGTTGAGCGCTTCTACCGAAAAGATAAAATTTGCAAGGTTTATCTGTAATCCGTGTGATTCTAATGTTGCAAAGAGATGTTCAAGATGTGGCAAGTTTTGAGTTTCGTCTTCACTAGCTATGAACAAGTCGTCTACATATGAGAAAGCGAAATCCAAATCACTTCAAACCTGATTGAAATACTTTTTGAAATGTTTGTGATGAGTTTTTCATTCCTTGGGATAATACCAAATGTTCATAAAGCCCGAGGGGGGACGTACTTGCCCTCTTCTCAATGGATGTAGTGTCTACAGGGATTTGAAAAAATGCATCCTTAAGGTCAATTTTAGAGAATTTAGTACAGTTTTGGAGTTTTGCCGTGAAGTCAGTAAGGTAAGGGATATCTGTCTCTAACAGTTAAAAAATTAAGTCGCCTATAGTCACATTAATGCGGTGGCTGTCATCTGACTTTTAAAAAGATGAATTGGCAAAGAATTAGGTGATTTGATTGGTCTCATTATACCTTCTGATGGCCTAGTTTGTATTCTGTCCTTAACAACCTTTAATATTTTCTGTGAAAGGTATCTTGGCCTCTCAGCAACCAAGGGCCCCCCTTGAGAATGAAATGATGAAATTAGGGGGGAACGCTATGCCTGTTTGGGGATTAACACGTTCATTACTTGGTTTATAAATAACACTATATTTCTTTAGTAATTGGTCTATCAGGGAACCATTGGAAATATATAAAAGAGTTTAAAAGAATGTAACTTTTCTTTATGGCTTGAGCGGATAAATTTGTGGTACCATCAACTAAACACGATTTCCTTAAATTAACGAGATTATAGTGTGCAAGGAACTAGGAACCTAGTATAACACATTGCATACCACAAATAAAAATTTTCCACACAAAATTGCACCTTAGTCCTATTTGGAGGTTTAAAGTTTGGGTGCTAAAAGTAAGAATACTGGTGCCTGAAGCTCTGGCTAGGGGAACATGCATTTCTTCGTCTCTATGTATTTTCACTGGGGTAGTAAATAGAATGCTAATTATAGAACTAGTATAAACTAAAAACCTGTTACCACTTTTTGTATCCATAACGAATAAACAAGGATGTAGAGCACACAATAACGCAAGTCATCTATCACTGGTTCCTCGGAAAATCCAGCATGGCACTCACCCTTTTGGCACTAGAGAATACAGCGACGTGCCATTTGACCGAAATTCCTGTGATACCAACAAATACCGTTTTCATATGTAGGAAAGTTGCGAGAGTAATTGGAGTCAGTGTCAGAGCGGGCAGGAGAGCTGTGCTGCCGCGATAGTGATCGTACTCTTGATGGGTCTCTAAAGTGTTCTAAGGTTGCTATTCGGCGGGATAGGTTTGCTAATTCTGGCGTATGGTATTCGTTTGAGTGCTACGTTGATTTTGTATGGACGAAGGAATCTTGTTGTTAATTGTGATGACTTTGTATGTATGGGAGTGTGATTCTTTTATTAAGTAAACACGGATACCGATATACAGAAACGACGATGCAACCGAATGCAAAAGAACCACACTCCCATACATACGAAGGATATCAGAAATAACAGAAAGACTCCTCCGTCCATACAACATCGACGTAGCACACAAACCCACGAATACCATACGCCAGAAACTGACGAAGGTGAAAGACAAACAAACCGTTGAAGAACAAGCCAGGGTTGTATACGGAGTTAAATGCAACGTTTGCCCAACGATATACATACAGGAAAACAACTATGAACAAGGATAAAGGAACACCAGAGGTCAATTCGGAGGAATGACCCACTCTCGACAATCTCCTCACATCAGAGAAAACAACAACATCACATGAATTGGTAGGGAACCAGAATATTCGGACGATTCACAAACAAAAAGAGCAAAGAGTTCCTCGAAGCATGGTTTTTCAACGAAACTTGCATCAATCAACACATAGATATTCCAAGCTGCTACAACAGTCTGGAATAACACCACGATTTATTGCTTTCATGTACTGTGTAAGAGTTCTTATAATCACTCTTAACACATAAACTCTCACTTTCTTTAAGCATTGCCACTTTTACTTTGCCCCCAGGCTTATCTAACGCTACTTTATTAACCGCATCCCGGCTTTTAATCATGTGTCCTTTCCCAACCTAAACGCTACTTTACCAGCCGCATCCCGGCTATTAATAATGTGTCATTTCTCAACCTCGCTCAGCATCAGTCTCTGCGTTTCCCACGATCTCTCTGCGTTTCCATGCTATATTTTAGATACAGGAGGCAAGGCACAGCGAAGATTTCGTCGACACTTCTTATTGAGAATAGTGATTTCGGCAAGTTATACCGTGGGCGGTATAATCTCAAAGGTATATACGATATTTAGAAAAGCCCCCCACCCTCCTGAATAAAAATTCCTTTTGTCCCTGGCTCGTCATAGTGATAGGACGTGCTAAACCATCCCAATCCTTGCCCAAACCCCAATAAAGGGGGCGGAACCCCGACTAGAGTCAGTTGATTCGGGCTTCAGTCATCATTAAGTCCGCCATGTTTTCACACCTTCTGAGGACCCCAACCAGATCCACACCCACTCACTGATCATCACCACATCCGAGTCATTTTGACAGAGTCGTTATCGGAGGGGCGGGGACCCCTCTAAAAAAAGAAAGTAAGTTTAAAAAAAACCGATCCAATGGCACACAACAACACATCCACATTCACACTCCTACACATAACAGATAAAACACCCACTACCAACAACGAACACACACTTCTCAACCTAGCTGCTACACATGACACCTACATCACAAACATAATAAAGATTCACACAGGCCACAAACTCGTCTTCCGCTCGCAGGAGGACACATTCACATTACACACACTTGCGGCGTACACACTCGCTGCACAAGCCCTTTACAAAATTAGCCGACGATGTACACAAGGAATACAAAATACGTGTCCTCAAGACCAACCACCTATGGTTGGCTTTCTCCACTGATGACCTCCGTACACACCTCAGACAGAAGTATTGCGAGGAGGTCATCAGAGACCTTTATTACAACTGCACGAAACAATGGGCAGTAATTACACTGTCGGACGAACGAAACAAAACACTGCTGCTAGACCAAGGCGTCAAGGTCTGCGGCACTCTAACACATCCACATAACATCGAGCCACAGCTAAACATAAAACCCACACAGTGCCCCCGGTGTTACAAAACCGGACACGTGACACGTAACTGCTAAGAAGACCTGGTCTGCTTAAGGTGTAGTGTAGTGGGCCACCACTACACCACCTGCAAAGCCACCACACCCCTCTGCACAAACTGCGGCGAAGACCATGTCGCCGTCAACCCTAAATGCCCTTATCTAAGTAAGGCACACTCTGACGCCGTAGCGGCAATACGGCGTCCACAACCCACCAACACAACCAAACACACCGCCACCGCCCCTCTCAAGAACATTCCCGCTGATGCCAGCGCAATGCTGTCCACACCTCTCCCTGTCCTAACCTAGCAGCAATCCAGACTCACGCACATGTTCCGACACCCGTTACCACCCAAACACCCTACACCTAGAGACCCCCACTACTTCCGACACCCACCCCTACTCCACAATACACTCCCACCCCTACCCCACATCACACACCCAACAAGACCAAACACCCAAAACTACACCTGGTTGCCTTGCTCTCAACGGTGGCAAAGGACATGTCGAGAGGTGACCACCGACTATACACGTAAATACTTAACACACTGTTTGCTTCGCACGGTCTAGAGCAGATAACGTTCCCCGATAAGGTGTTCGCTCTAATCGACACACAGGAGACCTGCACTCCTCCCCACCCTGGTGGGCATGAACACCTTCCCTTCTGGACCTACCGCCCCATCACACCCCGCCCTTCTTTCCCTGCCCCTCTGGCCACTGTACCCTGCTTACCTACCTCTCTGCCCACTGCTCCCACCTCTCTTCCAACCGCCTCATCTGCTCTCTCCACAGATACCACTCCTTCCTCCTCTATACCTAAACTCCCTCTTACCACCAGCACTCCTCCTTCAGCAACTTCAACTTACCCCTATTGCCACCAACCCCCTACCACCGTCCCCACCCTCCCTTTCACAGCCTCCAACCCCACTCCAACTGATACTAGAACCTCCACCTACCCAAAGCCTACCAAACCATCCACAACACTTCGCATTAAGCAACAAAAACTCCACCACGAATCTTCCGCCCCCCCCAACACATAACAACACGTAAAGCAGACCAACCAACTCCCTGCTTTTTCTTCATCTCCTCCTTCCACCCCTCCTTCTTCACCATCTCAACCTCCTCTCTCTCCTGTCGCCCCCTCTTATAATCTGCACCTCCCCTACTATCTCTAGCCCCCATCTACTAGCTCTACTCCCTCCTTCTACCTCCCCCTTCCTAGACTCTACTCTCTCCTACCCTCCTTCCATGACTAACATCCACTCTCACACTATTTCTAACCCTCCTTCCATAGTACACTCTCTACCCTCTACCACGGCCTGCTCACCCAATAACACCACTGACAACTTCTCCACTCCCATGAAACCACAGCCCACGTCTTCTGGAAAATAACCAAGGAGGAGGGAACGGTCCTGGCTAAATCAGCCTTACGCGCACCCCGCCCATGTCAATAGGTCGGCTCAATATAACACAATTAAACGTACGCAGTTGGCACGATATTCGCCATACTGTTGCCAACTGGGTCCTAAACATACAAAGACCTGACATAATACTCTTGAACTCGACCAGTTTACAACCTCCCAACAACAGATTCCGCATTGCAGGCTACCACACATATCTAACTCCACAAGTGCTGCACCTAGTAGCAAGAGCAAGAGCACTTCCAGGAAGTCCAAGAGTGGTGTCGGGCACACGCTCCGGACTAAGGCCATCACCGTTGAGAAAACAAAACCCTAGATTAAAACAACACCAAAACGCGCACCCGGCCCCTCCGGAATACCAGCCGTATTAATACACAACCTCCCTGCAAACATATACCGTACACTTACACACTTATTTAACGCCTCACTAGCCTCAGGCCACTCCTCCGAAATATTCAGTCTCTCACAACATACTGCTACACAAATTGAACAAAAACCACAAACACCAAAACAATTACAGGCCTATTGCTATACTAGAGCACCTAGGCAAAATATTCGAATGCGTGATCAACTGCCGCCTACGGGACTGATTCTCTCCCTATCAATACGGGTTCAGAAGGGGCCAGTCCACTCAGACGGCTGTGACCATCGTTCACGACAGAATACAAAAACCACCAGGTACGACAAAAGACACTCTCCATTAGCAAGGACGTGGATAAGGCCTATGATAAGTTATGGCACGAAGAACTCGGTTGGAAACTCGCTAACAATACAGAGTTACCTCTCTGCACCAGAAGGTTCTCGCACTACCGCACTGAACGGAGATGCCCATAAAATACAACAATACCCTCTCACAACCTTTCACACCCACGCTCAGGTGTTCCCCAAGGAAGTTTACTGGCACCCACACTCTACATCATGTAAACAAATGACACCCCACGCCAAGCCGAAAGCTGTTGTCACACACACACAGTGTCCTACGCTAATGACGAGACCTTTCTCGTTAGCGGCCGTGGACCAGACGAGATCGCTCACCACGGACAAATAATGCTAGACAAAAAAACAGAATACTAAGATAAATGGCTAATTGCCACGGATCCTCAGAAGACATAGATGACACTCTTTGGCGCAAGAGATCACTACATGCATAACCTAAAAATATTCTCACACACACCAGACACGAACCACCTAAGCCCAACAAGGCTCGACTACACACAACAGACAAAAATCCTTGAGGTAACTTTTAACAAGTCCCTTAGGTTCAATATATACCAGTACATAACACATGCAAGAGCCTCACGCACAAACAAAATCTTGCGCAAGTTCCACCCTACGGGCAAGAAACTACAGTTACACCTATATGAAACACTCGTGCGACCTCTTCTCACCTACACCACACTGTCACTCGTATCTGCAAGTGTCACGTGGCAAAGGAAGGCTCAGCGCATTCAAAACTCTGCTTTGAAGCGCGCTTGCCACTCTCCCTTGTAAGCGAGAATGTTCACACTACACGACAACAACAAATTAGCACCCCTCAACACATACGCTCACACTAGAATCACAAAACAACTCGGGGAAACACGCCAGAGACCCCATATACACCGCACAACACGCAAGACGGTATGTTGCGATGGCACCGCGATACCACGCAGCCCAAGACCACCCGCAACCCATGTCGTTATGCACATACGTTAACAGCATCATGAATAACGCTCTTCCGACTAAGCAGACACGATCTCCTTCCTGACCCCCCCCCCTCAGCCGTCGTCTAGTCCCGAACACCCTGAGACTCACCCAACTACACCACGCCTCGGTGTCTAGCCATCAATCTATCAACTCTTCCTATCCCCTCTCAAGTTATTTCCGTACCCTTTTCGTGTACGACTACCTGTTTGCCTGTGTTCCACAGGGATCCCTCTCTGTTCTTTCTATATACATCAGTCAGTCAACCTCGCTCGCTCCCTCTCCTCTCTCCTGTCTCTGACGATGAGGCCCAGGGGGAGAGGAGGGAAAGCGGGATAGCTCTGAACGCACTAGTCTTTTACTACCTCACACCATTTCTCCTAACTATCTAACTATACTTCTCTGAAGAAGGACCCTAGTTTGGGTATGAAAGCTCAGAAATAAATCTTCAAAGCTCAGGTGTGCATATCATTTCCCTTATTACTCATTATATATATATATATATATATATATATATATATATATATATATATATATATAGCCTTAGCTAAAATTATGGAACATGTATGAAAAGGTAAAGAATATGATTGCGAGTCATTTTTTGTTCATACTTGACATAATAAAAATAAACATTTTTGCGTATATTCTATTAATATTTGATGTGTCCCTTTGCTTTTATAACCGCTTTTATGCGTTTTTGCATACATGAGCCGATGTTGGCACTGGTGGTTGGCTCCATTTTCTACCACTCTTCTCATGAATTTTGCCTTTTAATTTACATTTTGAGGAACTTTTGTGGACCTTCACTCTTGTGCCGACGTGTGACGACAAATGTTTAGTTTGGTTGTGGTCTGGAGATTGAGGGGCTATTCCATCAACACCACTCTTTTCTTTTCAAACCGACCCTTTGAGATTCTATATGTGAGGCGTGGAGCATTGTTTTGTTGGAAGATTACACCATCTGATATGTCATCATGGAAAATTTTCCCTAAGGAAGTTGACAAATCTCGTCTAAGTGTTAGAATTCATTCTACTCTCACAAGGGAACAACAATCCCCAACTCTTCGACGAACATAAACAGCTCCAGGGGTTCCAAAGTTCTGAGGAGAAATACAAATTTACTGATCATTTTTGATATCCAATAAAACTTTGGTATCCAATAAAAATGTGTACAAGTGTAATTAATTGGTGGAAACTAATATGGAGAACCTACCCCAAAGTTGCTTTCATCAAACCAAACATCTTTAGTCCAATCATCATCAGTCTAATCTTCATGTTATTTTGTCCACGACAATCGCTTCTTATTGTTCACCTGAGACAGACACGGTTTCTTTTTAGCCTTACATCCTTTGAACCCAGCTTCTAATACAGTAACTCATCAGCTACATCAGAAGATGTTTTTTTACTATCGACCAGAAATTTCCTTTTCTGCAACTTCTTCTCTTCCCTCGGAGTTGTACACCTTTGTGACATTGACCATCAAGGTATTTTAAAGAATTGGTCTCACTGTACCTTTTAATGGATGTTTGGACACCGTTTCTTGAGCATTTCAATTTTCTTGCAGTTTTGACTTGGAATAATCCCTCCCTGAACAATGCAATGATTTGAGCTCTTTAACCTTCAGGAATCCCTTTCTTCGGAAACATTTTCTTCAACAAAAAATTACCACTTGAAGTTATCAATAAGATAATCACTGAATAAATACGAATAAACGTTAGTATCAAACATTGAATGGCAGAAGGTTGCCACAACTACATATGCACAACATGCAAAAACGCATTAAAGCGTTTTCATACCTGCCCCATTATTTTGGCTAAGGCTGTAATATATATATATATATATATATATATATATATATATATATATATATATATATATATATATATATATATATATATATATATACAGTGCACTGCACACGTTTATAACACACTGTTAGAAATGTAAATTTACATACGAGTACATATATTTAACGCAGGTTAATGAAATTTGCGACCCACGTGGAACTTTATGTAATTAATACAATTTCATGATCAGAGAAGCAAAATAGTTAACAAGGAACACTTTGTAAGGACAAGAGTGAAATTTGATGATACAAAAGTTAAAAGTTTACAACGCATTCATATGTAAAATGAAATAAAGATTTACTTTCCTTATTAATATGCTAAATCTGCAAAATGTCTCATTATAAACTAATCCTCACATGTTCCCGAATATGTAGATTATTCTAAACTAAATTCGTCATCGTTTAAAGCACCTGCGTCATTCCTTATAATATAGTTCTACGGTCAATATTTTCTTCATGGGGAAAACAAACGTATCAGTGAAGATCTTCTTGAACGCATTTTAGCCTTGGGTACAGAAGATCCTTGTACAGCATAAATTACCTATAAATTCACTTAATACCATAAAACGCAACTTGATAGGTAGTATACTGTTATTTATACGTACATTCAACCGTAAACCGATTTCGACGTAGGGGAATTCTGTCGCATCGTGGCACGTTTGCCGATGCTCCTTCTACTGCTCGGGAATTTGAAAAGTAGACACCTACTCTTGGGAGACTACTATATCAATCCCATAGGCCAGGTCCTTGCCAAACTGATCGACGAACTGGAGATAAGTGTCCTAAATGTGGATGAGTTTACATATCACTAGTCGAAAACCGCTTCATTTTCCTGTCTTGAGAAATCTCTGTGCACTCCGGATGCACAGCCTGATTTTGGGTGGGAGGTAGTCGATAATCTCCATGTTATTAATCATTTTTACATTCATATATCATATTCTGGATCGTTGCCTCCTGAGGAACCAGGAGTGTGCAGCCGGAAGAAAAATTTATGATTCTCGCTCCGTCTCCGGCTCCGACTCCATTAATGTTAAAAAATCCAAATGTAATCGAAGTGATAATTGATAATACTCAATAATAAATGAATAAATGAAGGGCCAATTTGCAGTAAAGGCTAAAATACCCCTTTTAAACATCCTATTTATTATACAAATGAAAGCAAAATAATATGTATACAATTTTGAGTTTTAACAATTAAATATTATAAGAAAGTTAAGACAAATTAAGATTAATTCCGTTTAAAAATTTGAACTTTTAATGTTGCAATAAAATTGAAATTGAAAATTATTAATAACACTTTTCCTAAAAATAAAATAGCTTCTACTAAGTCTTCTTTCATTACAAATTTCAAATCTTATTTTTAATTTTTAATCTTGAAAATAGACGCTTCACACTAACTTGACTAGTTGGTTAGGCAATAATCACTTGTGCAGCATCTCTTATAAATTTAGAGTACTTTAGTACTGTTTTATGTACCGATAACTTTGACTGACAGTTAAATTTCTCAACCTCAATAAAAGCCTCCCTTACTTCTAACTCACTAAATGCAGAGTTTTGCTTGCAGACATTGCTGTTTATCAATTATTTCTTTAAAAATCAAACTAATTATTTGAAGTGCTATAGATAGCACTAGATGCTAAACATGGCGTTTTTCCAGTTTCCCCTTCTGGACATTCTTGAAAGTTGCTCATTTTGAATGCTATGTTATATACAGACTTTTTGTCTTTGCTTTGTTGTTCATTAGTTAATAAACAACTAGTAAATGATTTTCTCATCTTTTCATGGAAGTCTTGATAACTTCAGCTATAGTACATTTAGTTTGAGAGAGAGGGAATAAATCAAAGAATTTCATTCCACTACGTCGTTTAATTATTTCTTCATTTTTTTTATTTCTTTTTAAGTTACTATAACTTGCTTTATCTTGGTTGAAAGAATAGCTGTACGTTGATGTGCTAAGCCATCATGAAGGGCAAGCTGTAGAATATGTAAAGCACAATTCATATGATGGATTCTTGAGAGGATTGAAGTTTTCTCTGCAGTACTTTTTAAATGATCAGGTTCTACTCTATCATCAGACTCCAGGTTTGGAGTCTTTTAATCAAAATTAACTACTTCTATTTCACATTATTCTCTCTCTCTCGGACTTTATTTAACTTTTAAATTGTACTGATCATATTTGATCAGTATTATCAGATCCAATGCACAATGTATTATTTTTTCATTTCATTCACATTCACAAGGTTATAAATGTACTCACTTGTATGTTGCGCTTGAGTATCCCTTACTGCCAATGTACGTTAGGGTGGAGCGAAAATGGGGTGTTTTTCACTTCTTTTAGAAATCTACAACGCAATAGTTAAATTATGATGCTTACTGGCTAGAAAATACAGATTCTAAAATCTTAGCTGATTTAATTGGTATCTTAAGTTGCCGCCATGATACTTTATTTAGAAAAAAGGTAAATATTTACCTGATTTTCCAGAAAAAAATGAGTAGGTTGTGGAATTCTTAGTTACACTTCCAATAGCGATATTTTATTCAAAATACCCTCTATGAATCACATATTACAATCATATTCCAATAATCAAACAATAATCAAAAGTACCAGTTTACTGATGAGCGTCACAAGGGTCACCAAATTCATTGTAGCTTAATATAATACATTCATTAAACATTATTAACAGATTTATTTCTAAAACATTTAAAAAAAAATATGTACAGCTTTCAGTTTAACTAAAAAACAATATATATATTTCTGAGTTAATCCAGGACCCACGGCCGGGAGGTAGCTGTACTTCGGGTCCCACCCTAGCCCAACCCATCCTCCCCTCCTTTTGAGCTAATCAATTACTGTGTTTACACTGCAAACTGTCGTTTTATCTCAAAACTGGGCATTTTCTGACGTGATTCTATTCTTGAACGAATGAATCCATCTCTGGATTTTTGCCCACAAACCAAAGAAGAAGCTTCAGTGACTAATTTAACATATCTTTCTACAGCTTGTGTGTGACAAGGCAGATGCCGGAAATTATTTATTCTTTGGACTGAATGAGCTGATCTATTTCTTTCATAGCAATAATTTGAGTCAACGGAGGTTCAGTAATATTTACACTATGCCATGAGATTATATCAGTGTAATTCATGGCATCAAAGTTAAGATCAGGTATTTTATTCATTCTAACAGTTTTTCCTTTGTTTTGTTCTCTAGCCTTCTTTATTCTTCTCCATCCAAGTTCCAGATCAACGCTAATATCATCGTTGATCATGCAGAGCAATAGGTTTTCGGGATGAGCATTAAAAGCATTACGTTGAATGACAGGATGAACGATATTATTAATTTTAAGACTTAGCGTGCGTGTGAGTTCAATAGTCCTTAATAGATGGATAGGTCTACTTTGTGATGAAGAAGACACTTTAATTTCAAACCAAATCGGAGCGCATATTTTCATTACGTACTCGACGATTGTTTTGAGAGTGTGAGATTGTTGATCGGTCCCGACATATAATCGTAAGATACGATTCGCCGTTGTTAACCATCGAGAATGGGCCAATTTTCATGGGTTCCTCTTTAGTAGATCTTGGTTTAAATTTCTATTTGAAATAGACATGGCAATATCATATGAATATTTATGATCAGTACCTAGATATGATTGATATATGCTAGGCAAATTTGATGGTATTGGCTCAAAATTGTCAATGCCTAGTTTTTCACATCCATAAAGTTTTTACCAATCTCACCAGTCTAACCCCTTGAACCTGCAGTTTTACCATCCAGGGTTTGAATTAGATGGTAAAGAGGTAATTCATTGGCATGTAGCTAGCATATGAACCAATGAACTGGTTTATTCAATTGAGTTCCATCAATCTTACGATACCTCCTTTTGCTACGGTATTAACTGCAATGCCGTCGCATACAATTGGTACAATACTATTCATATCAACGCACTTTTCAGATAAAAAATCATGCAAACCATTAAATATTGCTTTAACAGAACATGTCGTACTGATATATGGCCAAAGATTTTGGATCTAGATTCTTCAACGATTGAGATATGTTTTTCTATAACAGTTTCTTTCACAGATTGCGCAATAATATCTTTTTGCTTCATAGTCTCATCATTTCGTCCGTCAAAATAGAGTCCTAGGATGCATTGATCAACTGTGGTATCTTCTTCTTGAAGAAAATCCGGGTGTTTTTGGCGACTCCTTCTTACTTTGGATCGATTAAGTACAAATGATGGATTTATTTCAGAACACCCCACATTGCCATGCAATACAGAACTTGAATGAAGGCTGCAGCTCGGTCAGAAACCCCAGTTCTGTCACAAGCTAATGCTCATCATAAAATTTTGGCCATGTTGCTGTTGTTGTTTTAATGAATTTCTCTTTTCTTTTCTTTATTGATGATGGTTCCGCATAATCTGGGTCTTTTGTGTAATCACTTTCTATTTTTGATGATTCTGACGACAAAATAACTTTCAGATCTCCAACAATTTCATCTGCAAACCAAATCTGTTCTTCCTTATAACTTTCAAATTTTAACCGGATTTAGATTAATGGTTTGCCAAGTTATAGTTCAAAGGGTATATAAAGACAATACCCCCAAATATAATTTTAATATATATAATAAAAAGGCGGGGAGCCATTTATATATATATATATATATATATATATATATATATATATATACAAAAGGGGGAACAAATTACCTATGTTAGTTAAATGAATTAAGTGAAAAAGATACATCAGGGAGTCCTGACGAAGAGGACGCGAAGATGGGGTTGGATTACTTCGTGATGAAGAATGAGATTTTCTCTGCTCCAGAGAGACGTAATCTCAACTCGAGAAAATTCTGCAGATAGGCAAGGATTCTTAGTCTCGAAAAAACGGGCCACTTGAAGGGGTAGTAAAGATGAGAGGGCCGGGCCGCACAACTCTCTGGGAAGAAGTGGCTTCGATAGCTTTCCTCTGAACAGGGGCTAAAGCTTAATGAAGGTATATCTGCTGACGAGATATTCGACGACGTGTGACGACGGGTTACGGAGGTTCCCGGGAAACAGACGGCCGTCTGGACGGAGTGAGTGGCGGGCTTTCAATCTCCTCGAGAGATGGTGAGCTTCGGGTTAAATACCCGGGTGACTGATCCGATAGACACTTCAGGGCCTTGCGGTCATCCACGGCTCCACCCTGACTCGGATTTGTTTGTAATTGGGATTTTGTGCAGTGGGAGTCCTTGGTCTTGTTTTTGACCGACGCTTGACCTGGGAGGCTCATATTCGCAGGCTTAGGTTCTTTTGCACCTGCGCTATGGACATTCTTCGTTCCATGAAGTTCAGCACTTGGGGTGCAAATAGTGCTGCTGCCTTTCTTCCGATCCTTAGTTTATACGTAGCTTGACCTCCGATGCCAGTTTTATGAATTCGCAGCCGAGCATGTATCGCAGAAGCTGGACTTGATCCACGACACTGGGCTTCGCCTGGCGACCGATGACTTTCGCAGGTCCCCAATTGAGAGCTTTATTGTCGATGCTGGGGAGATGCCACTCGCTCTGCGGCGTGCAAAGTGCACTATTCCCTTGTACCCGCCAGACCGGCGCTTTCCTCAGTCGGAAATAGCTCTCCCTCATCCGCAGCCGATCTTGAGGGTCTCTATGCCACCAAGAGAGGTCAGTCTTACTCTAAGCCCTTTGGGTTTAGTGATAGGAAACTCTTTCGTGACCTAGATATAATTCTCGGGCTTGTAGTGGCTCTGCTTCTGACTAGGATGTCACCCAGTTCTGTACCACCTATGACTATTTTTTACCAAACCTCTCCTTCTAAAGCCTCAACAGCGCCGGTGGTATTGAATTCGGCCCTTTTGAAGCATACTTTGTGTCATGCTAGAACCATGCCAGTATATATGGATAGCTCCAAGTCCCAGTTTGGGTCGTTTTCCACGCCGTTTACACTCAGTTTGAAGTCAGTGGGGCTCTGCCAGTCGCTTTATCTGTTTTTTTTATAGACGATTTGATAAAAGTACACCGCTCGGTACGGGATATAACGCGACGTCCCTGAGTTGGAGAACGGATTGCGTTCTATAGCGACTCACAAAGCGTCAGGAGTGATCTTCGTGCTTTGGAAACTCCCCATCCCCAAGTTTTGCGGATAACGAGATTATTTTCTGCTGGGTTCCTGGACATGTGGGAATTGAGGGAAATGATCGTGCCGATCAGAGTGCCAAGGAGTCTGCGAGGACTTGGTGACCCTACCAGCGTTTCTCTCTTCCTCACACCGAATACGTGTCCGGAATCCGGGCTGCTTTGCGAAGAAGATAGGAGACGGCCGAGGTGAACGCAAAGTTGCGTACCATTGCACCGTGAATGTTCCCATGGACCTACCTTCCAATGCCGCGAAGACTTTAGGTTGCTTTCTGTCGTGTTCGAATTGGAAACACTCGCGGAAAGCACCGCCATTTGATGGAACGCTCGCCTGTACCTTATTAGGAAGACTAGGTTGTCCCCCACACTGTTTGGCACATTATATGTCCTATCCTGGGTGATCTTAAAGCACGCTACCAGTCCCGGTACTGAGTCGAGTGGTGTCGCTACCGCTTGTCCTTTGTGTTCCGGACGGGTTCGTGTACATAGACTTGACGACTAAATAAATTTTTGGAGGAAAATGGTCTCCTTAACTCTGTATATTTGACACTCTTTGTTGCATTTCGCAGGTTCCTGCGCGGAGGGGGGTGGGCCTACACTCGACGCAGGAACGCGCTTCCTCCCTGTTTATTTTTCGCTTATCTTGTATTTTTGTTTTGATTTGTTATTGTTTTTAGCTTGTTTCTTAGCAGTTGTAACCGTTTTTTAGCTTTGTTATTTACATGTTATTACTTGTTATTTAAGCTAGCCTAGTATTAGGCTGTACTGTAAATACGGCAACTTTTGTTCTCATAAGCAGTCGCCAGATGAGCTCTTGAAATTAAAAAGAAATGTGCACTTCAGGAAAAAAATAAACGTCCTTATCAAGGATGATCACTGAACTCTTTGATATCTGTCCACTTTCTTTTGAAATAACTTCCTGTTCCCGTGCAGATTATCATTCTTCATTCGTTAACATGCTTCATTGTTGCTATCTTTTATCGATTCATTCATAATAATCTCCATAAAGTGTCTGTGTCTAATTTTCTCGCTTCTTTACTTCGGCGAGTTATATGTCATCACTTCACAATTCAGCCTTACACTTTGCTAGTTATAGCACATATACAAGTAGCATTTGAATTAAAACTTTCACTTGTTTTAATTTTGTATATTTACTGTATTCCCATATTCATAATTACTTCTTCTCTTTTACCTTACAGAATTTTTATCTACTATTCCATCTCACTAATTCAACTGCCTTTCCCTTTTATTCCATCTACTTTTCCTCCTTCATCACGTCTCCTCCTCAACACACACAAAAATTTAACCTTACATATATTAACCATGTATCGGAGAAATCTAAACACATATTTTCTCATCTTTCACCCCAAACACCCCCCCTCCCTTAACATATTCATTCTACTTAGGAGCCAAAGAACTTATACCTGTATAACTCTCTCTTCTCTTCCAACCATTGTGTACTTATGCATCACCTTATGTTGAAAGAGCCTGTTTGCCACACTCATGAGGCGGGAGTCTGAGAAACATAAACACTCTTAATCATTATTCTCCCTAGGTCTGCTAAAAGTACACTTACACAATCTGTCTCTTAATTCACCTATAAGTTTAATCATAGCTCATACCACCATCAGCAGATAGCCGTTCCTGATTCCATTCACCACACATCGAAAATCATTCAAGAACCTCTAATTTGACTCATTTCTATCATGCAGCTGCCATATAAAACACCATATATTTTTCCTTGGAAATCTAAGCTTCACTTACATAATCCTCGAACTTAAACATTCATAACCAAACAATGTATTATGATTGTGCTATTCCTCGTATAATGAGACAGCCACCTCCTTTAACACTACCAGCGCGTGCCATAGCTGAGCGTAGTACTTCATATAATTAATCACACACAAACTCTTGCTTCTCATTACATGGTCGTCTCACATTCACAACCATCTGGAACTCGGTTTCATTTAAACAAATTTACTCTCTCTGTCTCTCCTCTTTCTTTTATTGCATTTAAACGTAGTGAATGTGTGTAAATAGATCATTACTACACTCAAAAATAAAAAAGAAGCTAAATAGGGAAAAATTTTTACGTTCCCTAATTTCACCAGTCTTTATAAAGCAATTTTTAGTAACTATTCCAGTAATAAATCCCGACTATTTTCAAAGGCTAAATGTTCACTAACGTCTTCCTACTTGTTCATATGCACGGCCATGATGTAATAATTTATCTCTGAGTTTACACGTTAAGATAAAGTAGTCATAGTAATATTATGCACATACATGATCGTTCAAGTACAGTGTGTATTTGGCTTTATTCGAATAAGTGCTGATATGTGAGGCTTCTTTGTTCCGAAGACTGGATTCGTTCTCGTGTGAATTTACTATTCTCACTCATGCAATTTTATTAAAAGTGGTCTCTGGTTCTGCATTTTAACTATATTTCTGAATGGGCGATATTTTGGGTGAGCTAAAACTATTGAATTAAGGAAAAGTAGCGATTTTACTTGGAAAATGCGTTCCGGGCGAGGTAAGAACTTCATTGCATTTAACAACCGATGGTTCATCGTAGCTATTAACGATTCCTTTGTTTCTAGAAATATATGAGGTGAGACTCGACCAAAAGCAAAAGGTCACCACGTAACTAACTTCTTTTTATATTCTTTGGCTTTGCTCTTGCGTGACTCATTGTATATAATCATACGATAATTCTTTTTGTAAAAAAATAAAGTTTGTACCTTTAACTTCCAATAATGTAAAAATGTGGAAAAGTAGGTTTCACAAGTTCTTTGCATTTGAGAAGTTTGTCTGTAGTACAAACTCCATCCTTTCCACCATTTTCCTCTAAATTTATGGATTATTTTATGTGTTCATTTTTATTTTTACTTTCATCCTTAACACAGGGGGTTAGCAGAGTATATTTATTCTTCTTGAGGTCCACATATTCTCTTGAACCATTACTTTAATAGTAGGAGTATGGAGGTGAGCTTCCTATTGTAGGTTACTCGTGTGTTCGCCCGCAAGGGGTGTTAGTTGTATCATGGGCTGCCACGCTGCAGCTGACATCTGAAAGAATGCGAACCCTCATGGCTCAAACACCTGCAGTTGAACGCCTTCTCATCCCCAATGACTGGAGCAAATGTGGCTATATACATATATTCCACTCTTTTTCACTTCCCTTATCCCCACTCTTTTTCCATATCTCTTACACACGTTCTAAGGGAGACATCCTCGTAATTTTTTGCTTTAAATTTAATATAAACCACTCCTACGCCCCCCCCCCCCCGCACATGTAGAAAACCGCCTTCAAACAACTATCAATCCTTTTCATCAAATTTATCGACAGCTAAACAGCTCCTAGTTAAGATTAACCGCTCAATTATACCAAAAGTCTTCACACATATTTATCGAAATTGTAAAGGAACAGAAACTAATATTTAAATGTCAATTTCTGACCAAGAAATACTAGAGTATTATAGACTAGCAGATATCCCGAAATCTCATGAAATCCCCGCAGAGTAGACATGAGTGGATAATAACTAAAAACTTGTGTGGGAAATTGATGTGCATTTATATGTATGAGAAAGTTATAAACAACTATTCCTACTCTTATTAATTAGTAGAAAGGTATTGCTAGTTAGAAAATAATGCAGTTACGACTAAATTTTCTTTTTACCGAATTTGCGTCCACTTATTCAGCTGTATAACTTAATATGACGGCTTACTGAAAGGTTGTTACAAACCGCTCTGCGAAGATCACTTTTCTTTTGTGTTATGTTTTTAAAAACTTGGTATTTCACATGGTTTTCAGTATTTATTGGATAAATTAAGTGTTTAGGTGAAAAGCTTTGATTTATCGCCATTGGAGTGGACGGAAGAAAGTTAAGTATATTTTGCCTGTGTCGTTTATTTAACAGTTTTTAACTGTGAATTGGTATGTTTAGTGAACACATTTTGTTTCGCTGTTTATTTGGTTGAACTGTGGCTGAAAGATAAGTTATCTTAAAATATTTTTATCTCATGTTTGTTTATCTCCGTCATATTAGTACAATTTCTCCGTAATTTTACCAATTTATTCTTTACTTATATACTCGGTTTATCTTTTTAAATTCTTAACTTATTTATTTGCTTAGTTATTTTTCTTCATACTTCTTTGTGAGTATATCCAGTACAATTCCAGGTGCAAGGAGCAGCCTATCAAACCATCTCATTATTTTAATTGGGTAATAATCCGTCTAAATTTGACCGATTTTCGAAGGTCAATGGTTGTTACCTGCCTTGTCTCATAATCAGTAAAATGACCCAAGAAAGTCAAGAAAGCGTAAGAAAACTTAACTTTATATGTTTTCCCTAATGAGGGTATTTTTATTGCAGCAATTTACTTACCAGAAATCGTAGATCAAGTAAAGATAAGCCCTCCCTACCCCCCAAAAGGCTGGCTTATCTTTACTAGGTAAATTTCAGGATGGCTTATCTTTTGTAATTAAATGATTATCTCCAAACGGCTAAATACGACATTTCGAGGTTACTTATTTTTAAGCATAAGTTTAGTATTACAAGTTAAGATCAAATCCTCTCATTATTTTAATTGGGTAATAATCCGTCTAAATTTAACCGATTTTCGAAGGCCAATGGTTGTTACCTTCTTTGTCTCATAATCAGTAAAACGACCCAAGAAAGTCAAGAAAGCGTAAGAAAACCTAACTTTATATGTTTCCCCTAATGAGGGTATTTTTATTGCAGCAATTTACTTACCAGAAATCGCAGATCAAGTAAAGATAAGCCCTCCCTACCCCCAAAGGCTGGCTTATCTTTACTAGGTAAATTTTGGGATGGCTTATCTTTTCTAATTAAATGATTATCTTCAAACGGCTAAATACGACATTTCGAGGTTACTTATTTTTAAGCATAAGTTTAGTATTACAAGTTGATTCGAGGAAAAATCAAATGAAGATCCATTACCAATCATCAATTTTACGAAGCATAAACGTCTCCTAAGGAACGAACCAAAGTTCCAATTTTGCGAACTGTTTACGCATTTGGAGTAAAAAACGGTCTATAATGGACAATTTTGCGTGGAAGTGCCAAAGTGGAAGTGACATAGTGGAAGTGCTAGTCAGTACCTTTTTCAATGTGACTTTATTCATTAATTAATCAAAAGTTTTGCGAAAGAATTATCAATTGTAATGCCAGGTAAATTTCGGGATAGCTTATGTTTACATGATCGAAATTGCTATAAATTGTACAGGGTGAGGTAAGTAATTTGTCTCTCCCCTGTAAACTTTCTCTACACTTGCTACACAACTTGGGCTCTGGGAGGGCTAACAGCCCTGAAGGGGCATTATAAATACCTATTATCATTATAACATCAATATAGAATAAAATAACACTGATAATTTGTCGAAATATGGCCCAGTGTACGGGAATACACGCACACAGGTTCTAAGGTGGGCTAAACAAGGCAACAACTGTTATTGTTCTAAGAGTGCGATTTGAATAGTTAGCTGCAGCTGCGTGACCAAGGAATATAGCAAAAACAACGACAAAAATAGATTTTAAAACACACTAAATAAAAGGCACAACATAAATAGGGATATATATATAGGTACATGAATAAGACGGAATTAGGTTCCGAATACTAATTGGATAACCAGGGTTATTAAATAGGTATAATGGGAGATTTAGGGTAGTGAGAAATTTAGTCCCTTTGAACCTCGAGACTAAAGCGGGGCGAACCTAGGGGAGGTCTTGGTTACCTTGATTACTCACGCGTGTAGCTGAGAACCCACAGAGGGTGGTGCTACTTTCTCCGAACTTGGATTTTGCGAGATGCGGGCCTCTTGTCCTCAAGAGGTCACCGGACGAACTTCGAAGGGGGGAGGTGACTTCTCTAAGCTCGGAACGAGCGAGCTATCAGGCCTTTTGTCCTCAAGAGGTCACCGGTCAAACTTCGAAATGGGGGGAGGGGGGGAGATGACTTCTCCAAGCTCGGATTAAGCGAGATATTGGGCCTCTTCTCATGAAGAGGTCACCAGCAGAACCTCGGAGGACAGCTTTTCCAATCCTTGATCTGAAGGCGGTTGAGAAAGGCTGACATTGCCTCACGAGACTCTTTTCCATGACCCCAAGATACGAGTGTGATGTCCAAGTCTTCCGTGGCCTGCGGCCGTCACTAAACACTTCTCGGTAGAGAGCGTCATGAGGAAGCGTCGTCTAACCAAATCTCTCGGTAATCGTTGGAAGGGTGAATATATACCTGAGGTTCCCTAAAACAGGGAGAGAGAGAGAGAGGCCTTCTCGAACCCTCATTATCGGCCGGGCCAACCGAACGTCTTCTTACAGGAAAAGGTAACAGGCTGGGATCAGCGGGTTAGACAGAACGACCAGTGGCTGGAGCCATAAAGGTTGTTCGCGGCAAACCTACAAAATAGATGGGTAATCTCCTGACCCAGGAGGCTGGGGGGGGGGGGGTGAAGGTAGCCTTTAATTTTAGCATCATGCCTCGGTGTGAATTTCTCAGTGACCTGGCGGCAAGTCCAAAAAGGGTGAAATATCGGAGGGAGGGGAGAGTAACGGCTCGCTTTTTCTCCCGAAGTAATTTCTTAGGAGGTATGGAAATACTACTATTTTAACGGATCTCTCTACATAGTTCATTTATACATATATATGTATTTACCAAAATTTCATGTTTAATTCCTGAAGGATTTCACTATTCAGCTTATTCAATGAAATCGACGTCGGCCTCAACCTCGGTGCTGTCGAAACCTGCTGCAGGCAGGTTGCCCTCTTTAACGAGGTAAAAACTGTAGGAACCTTGAGCCAAGCTCCACCTTAATGGTGCAGAGAGAATTGTTGGTCTATCTCTTTTAACCACAGGCCACATTTAATAGTTCAAGTAGTTTCTGTCTGGAGAGTTAGGAGGCCAGATGTGGACAAATAAATTGTCGGACAGTCCAGACTGGGTCCTCCTGGTTATGTGGCATGGTCAGAATTCTGCTGCCACAAGTAGGGCCTTTCAAAGCACCCCCTCTCCCTCAGAACCAAGGTAACACCTACTTCTTCAAATGTAGCCCTCCTGAAAGATTTCGTGGCCCTCACCACCGAATATCTTAAACTTTTGTTTTCATTACTCTGTGTAGATCTCTGGCAGACACAGCAAGCCAGCAGCTGTTTTGCGAATTCCCCATACCTGGCCCTACCAGAAAAACCTTTCGTCTGAAAAGAACCAAAATGTGGGGTTCAGCGGATGCGTCAGTATATTCACAAGCTTTGTGGCACCTTCCTCCTCTGCTTGCACGATGAGAGAGTCTCACATTCCCTTCTCCCTCGCTCTTCACCTCAATACATAGTGGAATCATTGTTAATGATGGGTGTGACCAAGTCAGAGGTTCTTTTCCTATCAGGACGCTTAGAGTGTGGTTTCTCACCTGCCCTACCATCCCAATCGAAACTAGACTCATCTACTTCTTTCCTCATCTTATACATCCGCCTCAGATTGACACTCTGAGATCTTCACATTGGCGATCCCGCATGCATATCAATCAAATAGCACATCTTGTATTTTTTGCAATTCTGTGCATGATGGAATTTATCCAAAGTATTGGTTCCTTCACAAACGATACACATGGAAGTTTACTATCATAGGAATAAGAGAGAATCGACACCAGACAACACGCACGCGTAAAATTCAGAAATGTCAACGGCGACCTTAATCCACCATACCCTGGATTTGAATAGAACTTCCTTGATTCAGGCACCGGAAGTAAAATATTGGTTATATAAATTTTACTTTCTCTCCAAGTTAAATACACAAATAAATTTTGTATTCATTTTTCTTTCACCTAGCACCCATTCCCTTATCTAATCCAGAATCAATCATCTTTCGAAGTAAATATGAAAATAGCTCAACCAGATGAGAATCTCAGACACGCGAAAGAATTTCCTGCAGAATCAATCGAGCTTTGTTCGATTAATGGTCCTTTATAGATCTCAATATTTAATCAACATTTTGTGCACTCTATCAGTGCTTGTATCAGGTCTTATAGATTAAAGAAATGTATATCTAATCTATCCTTTCAACATTCATGTTGAAATTCATGTTGAAATTAACTTGTTCCTGAAAAAAAATGCCGCAATTTTTATTGCAATCGTTTTATTTTTAGTTTCAAATGATTTGTTCCAATATTGCTTCCAGAAGATCTTACGAAGAGTAGTTCGCAATTTATACCGTCAAACCCCTTGATTTTCTTTAATGTCTCGAGCACTTTTGGTTACGCAGTTACCTCTTTCCGGATATAGCTACTTTAGTTCTTCTAGTCTTCCGAGCTAAACTTTTTCGTCGCTGTTGCACGCTACATAATAAGTAAATTAATATCTTTGTGCAAAAAAAGTGTCCAGTTTTGGGCAGAAAACTTGAATCAAATGATTGACTTAAACATTATATCCAAAGTTTCTTCCACTCAAATCGACAGTTCGGTTTGCCGTTTTTCAACTTGAGCGTATTGCTTGAAAATTAACTAGCTCGAAACTAGTAGCCCCACGGTAGCGCTAATTTTTCCTTAGTTTCGTACATATTTTCCTCAAGTTAATTAAACTGACTTTTGTGGGACCTAATGTGACATATACCTTCTGGCGATTCTATGGTGCGCATTATGCCCTAACTTTGTATGATCCGCAATGGTTGCTATTTTACTTAACAAGTTACATTTTCACAGATTTAAAATTATCATAAGTAGCCTTCCTCTGGTAAATAAAGTCAATTAAGTTTGTCAACACGATCGAGGACTCCTAAAAGGGAGCTAATAGTTTATTAAACCTCGAATTTTCAAGTGATTAATTATTTTATCCCTTATGAGAGATTCCAATAGTTAAACAACTAAAGACATTAGACGAATAGGCCTATATTTTGATAGGTATTTTTTGTAGATCTACGTAAAATTTAAAACATTAAAATTATCTCAGACTAAACCTTGATTAATACTTATTAAGGACAACCGATATTGGACCCATGATCTCATTTTGAAGTTCCTCTAAGTGTTATTAAGGGTGTATTGCATCACGAACAGGTGATATTGAAGCCTTTATTTTTTTATGTAAATTATTAACTTGGTCTTAGATATCGTAATATCACCTTGTGTATTTGTATCTACAGACTCTCTGACAAGGCAGAAACGACGATTTAAACGAGCTCCCATTCGAGCAACAGGCCATTTTAGATTTAACGTAAGACCAAGGATTAAATTCTTGGTGAAAATGCATGAAGTATAGAATCAATGATTCGCTTGTGCAGTTTATCAATCAACTTTCTAAAATCTTCGATGATTACGAGGTTATTCTATCTAAACAGCCATGGGTATTTTAGGTTTTTATCTCAATTTAACAGTAGTAATAGTGCCAAATTTGAAGATGTTTGTAAACATCTGTTTTCCAAGTGGTTTTATCCAGTCATTTCATGTTTATGCACACCATAATATAGTTAAAGCAGCATATTTTGCTGAGAAGGAATTGAATTTGATGCTTATCTTTTGCTAATTTAAATTTTAATTATCTTTGAATCCCCTAACGTTTCGCTCTCTCCAGAAGAGTGAAACGTCAGAAAATAAAGCCTGCAGTTTTTGAGCGGTTACTCTCCTCCTTTCGATTAACCTCTTAACTCTATATGTCGACCTTATAAAACTTAAAATTTGCACATACAGAAATTAACAGACGAATTATGCAACTTTCAATTTTTTTTAACCAATGTGAGCTGTAAGCTGTAACTGACGGCCTATGTCTCTTATTAAATATAAATGTTATCTTGGGACTAATTGGGAACTGATTTGGTATCTTAAGGCATATCATTGTCACAGTTTAGTGAGCAAATTTATTTCAAATGTGGTGTATATTTTATATTTTTTGTCTCTTGCCCCCAAATGAGTTAGATAAAAATAAAAATTATAGAGCAAGGAAGTGATGCAATTTCAGATAATTCTAGTGATGAAAAAATTGCTGAATTATCGGGACCTTTCTTTATTGTTAGTATGCTGCGGGTACGTATTTTTATTCCTAAATGGGAAGAGACTCGTTCCTTCAAAGAGCGGACGGTGCGTCCGATATATTTCCCTTGGTGGCACCTGGGGCAAATTAATTTCTACACGCCAATCGTCACAATGCAATAATTCGCCTGGATGAGAGTTACTTATGAATATTATCTCAATGGTGGTTTGGGGAAGTATCTTTAAAGAAGCAAGTTGTATTTGCGATGTATATCAAAGTTAAGAGGGCCAATGTATGGAAGGAGGCAATGTATGGGGAGAGTGAGAATTGCGAGAGGTTGGTAAAAAGTATAAAGCACCATATGGAATTATTTATATAATTTAATTAGACATAGGTCATACATGAATTCAGTATATATATATATATATATATATATATATATATAATTAAATTTATTTTGGGGAAAACACTGTTGAAACCATTTTTGCTTTAATTTTTCATACAATTGTTTAATTTTTACTTGTACTACTTTTATAAATCTAAGCTTAAACCTAAGATATATTGGTTAAATCCTGTTTTTAGAAAACACACAATTTTATTAATACACACCATTTAGTAAAATACTAAATGATTCGTACATATTAACACTATACACATTATCTTATATATTTATGAATATGATAAATCTACAAATATTCGTTTAAATATGCCAAATTTATAAATCTTTCAAGGGTGCTGTATACTTTCAGCCGAGGGTGTATATATGTCTGAATAATTGTAGCTCAGTGATCATAATGTAGATAATGAGGCACGACTGAACTTGATATATTTATTCCTTTAAGCGTTCAGACGTGAAAAAAACATCCATTAGAGATATATTCAGCGTGAATGCAGAAAGGAAAATGTCGCGACTTAATCCTTAATTCAATAAAGATTTTGAAGTATTTTATTGTGAACTTTTTCAACTTTCCTAGATTTTGCACCAACTTTGTCAACATCATATTGTCAGCAATGTGTCATAACTTCACGTAACTTTTATGTCCAACTTATTATTGCGCTGATTTATTATGAAGATATTTTTAATAACTTCCTAAGCCTGGAATAGTAGCTATCATTGACTTGCAACACGTTGCTCTTCGCCTTATCCAAAAAAAACGCACCTGAACATAAACGACAAGGCGTAAACTACCTCTCATTCTCTCTCTTGTTCCATGCGAATAAGAAAGTTGCCTGGTGTTCGACTAGTCTAATGTTTTGTTCTGTTTGATTTTGTTCTCCTTAACTGTTATTTCTATGTTAACCAGAGTTCTGTATTGTTATTATTTTCCTCGAGCTTTATGTTGCTTTTGTGTTTTCAGCCAAATTCATGTACTTTTTGCATCCCCTCTTTTTTCTTTTTTCCGTTGTATTTGAATATTGCCTTGTATTTTACTTTGTGATTTTTCTCATTTACTTAGTTTTCATCGTATTCCATGAATCTTTAGATTTTTATGTTAGTTTTCCTCTATGTGACTATTTAGCTTCTAAATAGCGGTATTTCTTCTTGGTTTATACCTTTATACTAGGCGTGAATGGCTGTTTGGACGAGAAATCAGCGTCGATTGGCAGGGATCTTATGATTTCCTGGTCCGCATTTACTAAGATATTTTGCCATATTGGCTCTATCTTGGAGAACCATATTGAAATATTTTGCCATATTTTATTGGCTCTATCTTGGAGCACCATATTAAAATATTTTGCCATATTTTATTGGCTCTTCCTTGCAGCACCATATTAATTGCCTCCTAGTTTGCTATCTCTTGCAATCTTTTAGCGGGAACTGTGCCACTTGGGGATTAGTCGGATAGGTATATATTTTATATCATCTGTATTTGAATGATTTTTTAATAATTTTTACTCGTGATGACCATCGGCTATGGAGAAATTGGAGTTGTGATCTATGTAAATCTCAAGTTCTTTAACTTTAGTCATATTACTTATATAGAAGGATATTGAATACATAATAGTTATAAATCTAGGCATTGGTGAATATAGTATTGTCGCTCTTATGTAGATATATCTTTTTTTGTTATTTTTAATCCAAATATTATTACTAAGGGTTAAAATCTTATACATCAACATCCATCATGTCAAACATAATTAGTAAATGCATCTGGAGGCAGTCTTGCAATTCTCTGAAAGTGTAGTATGTTCCAGTGAAGGTTCAAACGTTGCCATCATCATAACATAGTAACTAAGCTACAGTCGACGCAACGGAAGTCTGGACCTTTGGTCATATTATATGCATTGATATTGGTCCAATAATCGTTGCGGGGAAAATGCTATAATTGATTAATGTTTTGTTGCGATTTCTGGCAACGTCTGTTAGGTATATATGCGCATTGTGTCCGCTGTATTATACAGTACGCGCTCAGACTTGGTCGTGAGGAGACGCTCATTTTTTGCGATGTGACTTTCATTTTAGTGGTTTCTTGAAGATATTTGGCTGATCATATATTTTTTAACTAGCACTCCAACCATGAGTCCCAAGCCTCTCACAAATGAGGAAATGATCCGGATTCTTACTTTGAGGGAAGAAAATTTTAAGAAAAGTGAAATATGCCTGCGAACAGGGCGGGCAAAATCTACCGCAATGGCGCTCCTCTCTGCTGCCCGTGAGCTTCCCCTAAACAACATACCTCAACGTAAAAAGCGACAGGGACCAGGGAAAAAGACTAGATCGGGGACAGGTAGCTTGCTAAAGAAGGCTCTTATGAAGAATCCTAGGATTACAGCCAGACAGCTCAAGGAAATTTACCCTAACCTCCTCCAAAATGTTTGGGAACAGACCATACAGCATCGTCTTCTGAAAGATTTGAAATTCCATAGCCGTACTGCCGCGCTCAAACCTCTGTTGATTGACCGCATGAGGAAGAAAAGGCTTCATTTTGCAAAGCAGCACAAGGTCTGGACATTGGAACATTAGTCAGAGGTCATGTGGCAGATGAAAGCCCATTTCCGGTCATAAGGTCACACAGAGTAAAGGTGAGGAGGCCAGTTGGGTCAAACGGATATAGCCCCCAATACACAGTGAAGACTGTAAAACACAGTCCCTTAGTTGTGGTTTGGGGTTGTTTCAGTGCCAAGTTAGGAAGAGGTGGTTTATATTTCCTACCCAAGAATGTGACCCTGAATGCTCAGCGCTACAAGAAAGTTTTGGAAGGTCATTTATTTAATCATATGAAACTTCATGGAACATCCATCTTTATGCATGATTCAGCTCCTTGTCACAAGGCGAATTTGATCAAGCAATTGCTGCAGAGAAAGCGCATCAACGTGTTGGACTGGCGTGGGAACAGTCCCGACACTTTCAGAGTAAGACAGTCCGTAGTGATCGGTTGTTTTGTCGTGATGGGATTTGTAGAATATAACTGTCATCTGTGGCATCACGGTCATCTTTTTAATCCCGTTTATTAGTTATCAATATATTCTTTATTTAGCTTTTGTAAGAATTTTCAAGGACTTTTGTAAATTTTCCATTCTACTTTTATTTGTTTTGGAAGATTTTAATATTCTGGTTAGAATTGTAGGTAAGAATTACGCTTAGTTGATCAAATATTACGTAGTAAAGCACACGAAAGAGGTTAGCACTCTTGAATGGTCTCTTTTGAGATTCGCATTCGAGACATACTATTACCAATTCTCAGGCTTGTGGTTGAATTTTGTCTCCAAACCTCTGTTTATTTGCTACTTTATAATGTTTAGTTGGACTTAGTGTAGGTAGAGATACTGTACGAATGAGAAAGACAGCATGCTAGAATGTTTAATATATATTAAATGGAGATGACCTCAAGTGGACCTAGGAGTTTGAGTTGGCCCTCATATCTTATAATGTTATAACATTGAAGAGGTGGGAAAGACAATGAAAGAGAATCAATGGTAGCAGTAACTGTCGTTGTAAAATGGATGATTTTAAAGCAGAAAAGAGCGTCATATATAGAATATACCTCTTAGGGGAGGCAAGAAAAAAATAGGGTAGCTGAAAAAGGGACCCTTCAGGTTAGTGTTTGGAGAAAAGAACCGCATTTAGGAGACCTAGAAAAATGTCTTCAGTGGGTTTAGTAGGGATAAGCACGATCTAAATATTTTAAGTCTGGTGTGGTCAACTCAAATTCTGTATATACTTCAAATTCGAAAGAACCAGAAAACGATAGAAATAAAATTATGTCTTTCAATATATCTATTGTAAGAATTCTTATAGATATATTTGAGTAAGTTTTTAGGAACCTGTCTACAAGGCCATATAGATTAAAAAAATTCAAGTATCTCACACTGTATCGTGTGATTGCTTATTTTTCATATTTTTTAGGCATATTGACACAAGACAGGAGTTTTTAAGACGAAGGGTCTCTAAAATCGTTACTTGGAAGGAAGGGCCTGTGCTTAGAAAATTTCATTCCTACAAAACATACCGAATTCGAGTTCTTTGTTTCCAACCAAACAATGAAGCGTTAATTTATTTACCAATATTCTCCTGGTAATGTCTATTGCATTTTCTCGGGCAATTTTGTATATGACATAAATGGCATTCTCAGAGCTTTATTTCTGATCGTGGAAGAATTCAAGATTGTTCTTCAGATACGCGCCCGCTTGTTCTTCAGATGCGCGCCCGCTTGTTCTTCAGATACGCACCCGCTATCCTTCTAAATAAAATAATAAATTTGATTGGGACAGTTAATGTATTGAGTGAACTAATCTTTGATAATTTATCACAACAGATATCTGAATAAAGATGTCGGTTTGATTGGCTCAAAGGAATTTGCAAAGAAAATCCTGTAGTTAGATGAAATGTGAAGTTAAAAGACAAAGTTAATTCATAATGCCTTACATAGCAACAGTGTGCGCAACTCTCCTAATTCTTTCCACGAGGAAAGCATGTATTCTTATATTGGGAAAGATAATTAATTTTATGCAATATTTGAGAAATTATGACAAGTAATTAATTGTAATCTTGTTTACAGGACCCCAATTTTGGGGACTAATCAACCCGGATTGGTCCTTATGCAGTAGCGGGAGGCGACAGAGTCCAATCAATGTTGATCCATCTATTCTTCTATACGATCCAAACCTACGCCATATCCACATTGACAAGCACAAGGTCTGTATAGTCTTAAGTCCTCAATTTCAAAAGATTCATTCGATAATCAGGAAATCCAGTCTTTCTGGAAGGCCTTAAATCTACAGTCTTCAATATAACGGTTCGGCACCTGAACGCTATTCAGGATCGGCTTTCAGAGTGTTTTATTAATTAAAGCAGTCAACTAAATGATCTCCTGAAGATGGGGTGACATACCATTTTCAGGATCACTAGGGAATAATAATTATCAAAACTTTCTTATGAGGTATACCTTTGAAAGATATCTCTAAACCATAAATAAATTAAGAAAAAGATCTATGTAAATAACTATGGCGTTAACTTTTTTACTTAGCAGTCATATGCTAGGAATTTAGGTTGAGTCCCTATATCAAATCGACTTACCTTATTTTATTTCAAAACGCATCAAAATTTCATCCACTTAGCAGTGAACAATAAGGCTTTGCTAATCTAAAGACTTAGTCAAAAAGGCAACCGAACTTCAAATGATTCTAAATACTAAATTATTTTCATATTTGTTTTTATATCTTAATAAAGGCGTTTTACTTGTGAAACATTAAATACCTAGAATTTTTGAGCTCCATTGCTGTGGGAAAAAATATACTAAAGTCAATTTCGGCATAATGATGTTTGCCTTATTGTTGAGATAAAATATAATAATAAATCGTGATGATTGTTCACTTCCTTTGATGAGTATTCTTCCACGGTATCACTGTAATTAATCTATCCCCCTATAAATTTACCAATAAAATAACAGTAGAAAATGTAATGTCGTAGAATGGCCCTTTCTAATCACCTCACACCTGACACCACTTTTGTCGTGGTATTGTTTGTGGTCGTGATATACTTCTTTGATGAAGTAGGCTTTGTTCTAAGAGTGCTAATTTTGTTGTTTTAAAGAAGAGCCGATTCAACCACGTAAGGATATAGAGAAACGCACAGGAATTCCAAAAATAAACTTATCTTTTAAATTTAACAAGTCTACTACACAAATACTAAACATGAACCACAGAAATACTCCGAATATTAAAATACACAATAATTACTTCAATTAGTTTGACCCTCTAAAATTGGCTAAATTCGATACGCACTTCAATATAGAAGATTCAGGCTAATTGACTCTACTGGAGTTTAAATACCTCAGGAATGTTATTGTCTCCAAGACGCGTGCCGACCGGCCAGATGGAGGTGGTCGAGATCACGAGGTACTTTTGGCGAGTGTAGCAGATGGGGGTCCACACGGTATTCAAGGGGAAGGGGTCTTCAAGGACGAGGACAATCACGGTTCTTTAGGCGGCACCAAGGTAGGCGGGGTCTCTCTGGCAAGAGTAAGTCGAACTTGGTTCTTAAAGCAAGTTAACTTATAGTTCGGTGTAACCACCGGGTAACGGGCTCGAGGGGTAGCTTTTCTCCTTCGTTATGTAATTCCTCATGGGCGAAGACTGTACTCGGGGGGGTGGGTCATCTTCAACGGCGAGGATCAAAGAGTGGGGGTTTCTCCGATGAGAATAAGTTGAACTTGAATAAGTTAACTTAAAGGTCGGTTTGGTAACCAGGAACTAGCTCGAGGATGAGCTTTTTCTTAGTTCCAGTCTTCCTCAAGGGCGAGGATAACAGAGGGGGGTTTCTCTGACGAGAATAAGTTGAACTTGGTTTCTTAACCAAGTTAACTTATGAGTTTGGTGTAGCCACTGGGTAACGGGCTACACCAAATGGGGGAGCCTTTTTCCTCTTCTTTTCTTAATTCCTCAAGGACGAGGAATATCCCTGGGCTTTAGGATGCACCAGGATATGAGTAGTCTCTCTGACGAGAGCAAGTTGAACTTGAACAAGTTAACTTAACGTTTGGAATGATAACCAGGGACTAGCTCGAGGAAGAGCTGCTTCTTAGCCCCTTAGGTGCCCCTGCCTCTCTTGCAGGGGACTTCGTAGTCTGGCGAGGTGAAATTGAATATACTTCTCGTAGGGGAGATCTTGCAGTTTACAACCTTTCGGCTTTTCATACCGACGAGTGGTGAGTGTCTGTGGTTACGAGCCTGATCCGCGTTGCCTGGACCCGATGTTCTTGCGGTTACCATCACGGGTCTCTACTGAGAGAGAACGGGAGGGTGACGATTCCCCTACATGTAATATCAAACAAAATGGCATTAATTACAATAAAAGTGCTACTTCTATTCATAATTAGCCGGTATTTTTCTCCATTACACCCTATTTTAGGAATTAAAATTTTATTAACAGTTGAAAATTTTAGTTTTAGGTGTTACAAATTTTGAGTTAAGGATAGAGTTATGCCCCAAAGTTTGACAGTTATCGCTAAGTATATTTTATATTTGGAATTTAAAAAAAAATCCCAAATTATAAAAAGTGAAGTTCAGAAAAAATAAATATGATAATCGAATGTTTTGGAAAATTTATTAAAATTTATGCACAGCCGTTTTTTCTTTTATTCTTTTATTCGAAGGTTTTATCGAAGTTCTTTCTAAAATAGATTTTCTACGTTAATCTTTAACAAGAATAAATAGCGACTTGCCATTAACAACAAGTAAAGCAATATTAACCTTTTACAACAAATTTTATCGAAAAAAAAGAGCCCTGCGAATTGGTTTTCCGTATTTCAAAAGAATTCCAATATAAGTTTTTTTTCTTGCTTTTAGGTTTAGAAAAAAGCATTTATTTAAAAAAAAACATAGACCAAGAGTAAAATATTAGGAGATATGTACTTGAAATCGTTTAAACAAAATTTAGACCAAAAGCCCGTTGCCAAAGCCGGTTATGCCGTAAGCCATAGACTAAAGCTCTACCTGCGAAGTGCAAGTTTCTCCTGTGAATGGTAAATCCACTACTTTTTTTTCTTTATATAAGCAAAATGTTTTGAAAAATATTGTCTCTTGAATGTAAAGTTACTGGATTTTTTATTTCTCCACCTTTTTCTTCTGATCTTGATATCAACAAGGGTTTAAATCAAGGTCTGATGACCGAAAGTCGCGTGCTCTCACTTATTCTGATTTATGACTTTACGACCTTTCACACTTTTTATAACTCCCGGACTAACCTTGTGAGGACCCAAGGTTATATCATTATAAAGAGAATGTAAAACAACATAGGAGTTTCAAATTTCGTTAGAATCAGCCGGATATTTATGATATTATTGCGAAATAATTCCCCGGTTAACCTAGGAAGTACTTTGAAAATTATGTTATTCCAAAGAAAGTATAAAACAATATAAGGGTTTCAAATTTCGTTAGAATCGGCCTAATAGTTATAATGTTATTGCCAAAATAAAAATAATTCCCAGGCTAACTTGGGAGAACCTTAGCAATTATATCATTCCAAAGAAAATTTAAAACAAAATAAGGGTTTTAAATTTGATTAGAATCTGCCCGATAGTTACACTTTTATTATAAAACAAAAGCAAAACAGGAATCGACAGACCGACATAGTGAGATATAGAGTCACTCCCGACTAATAATTTAGTCGAGAAAGTGTAGTTACTTGTTTTAGGTTATCCAGTTTTTTCATTGACTAGTTTTCAATTCAACTTGTTGTTGTGTTTTTACAAAAATGGTGGATTAGTTTATTGATATTTTGTAATTTAGTGTGTTATTATGTATACATTATTTTTGAAATAGAAAAGCTATTATCCATACCAATACTTTTTATAACCCTCTTTAGCCTTTGTTAGTAAAGACATGGAATGGATAAGAGTTGCACACCAGCTTTGTATGTGAGAGTATTTCTCTGCCACACCCAAATTATTGCTTTATTAGAGGAATTATTTTATTTTATGTATCGTCGTTGTTGAAGTCTCTCTTTAGAATTGACCTTAAATTATTTTAAAGATTTGGTATTTTGTCTGTTGCAAGCTATGGAAAAGTTATTATGTTATCTTTCAAAATCTTTGGCATTTTTACCTGCATGACAATAAACCCCTTCATCCATAACTGTTAAGTCCCCTATACGTTCCTATCTTACTTCAATGTCTATTTTCGTAACGGAGATAGCTATGATTCTATCATTAATTTATGTTGATCTTGACGCTCATTGTTATGATTTGGCGGGGACGTTTGACACTTCATTGGCCGCTGGCCACATTTTGTATGAAGATTGTCTCTTTGTTTTTGACTTATATTCTGAGTTTATTCTGCACTACGCTGAATGATCGATTCATCACTAAATTGATAAAAAAAATGGTCTCATCGATATTTATAAAATAAATACTAGCCTAACATTTATTTTGACATGTGAGCTCTTTAATTTGTTAGTTATTCGTTTTCTGTAGTTAAACATAAATTCTTACCTTCCCATTCCTTTTCAGTCTAATCATAATTATTTTCAGGCCACATTTTTCGTATATTTTCCAATGCTGGGGTTAACTTTAATTATTTCCTTCGTGGCTTTGCTGGTATTCCTCCTTACGGAGTCCCAGAACCGTGCCCTCCGTGCAGTATGGGATGCGTCCCTCTCCCCCCTCCACACGGATGTCTGTGAGTGTCCGTCGGAATAGTAGAATTACACGGAACTTTTGTCATGGTAGATATCTTCCATCTTCTCTCGAAAGAGTTGATGTTTTCGATTTCTACCGCCGTACTCTGTGCCATGTAGTTCGCATTCCGATAAGGTGTCGTACATATCATTGTTATGTCGTCCGCAAATTGGACGTACAAGGATCCTTCAGTCAGAGGTCGGGGAAGGTCGATGGTGTATATATTGTAGAGCAGGGGACTTATGCACCCGCCTTGAGGCACCCCGGCCTCGAGCTCGAACTCGGGGCCATTGTAATCCTTGATATTCAGAAACTTCCTCCTCTCCATTACCTAATCGCATAGGATCCTTTCAAGTATGGGATTGAGGCCCAGTTCTAGAATTTTATATTGCAGGCCTCTCCTCCATACTTTGTCAAAGACCTTTTTGACGTCGCGAAGTACCAGATTTGCGTGGCGTCTTTCAGCTTTTACTTTTGCTAACTTCTCGGTAATCACGGCTAGCGCCGTGTCCGTTTCTCGCTTCATTTGGAAGTCATGTTGTTGGTTGTTATGGGAATTATTATCCTCGAGGAACGTATTTACCCTGTTGGCCAATATCTTCTCTAAGACTTTCCCTGCGAATTCTAAGAGAGATATAGGCCTGAAGTTAGCTGGACTGTCCGGTGGCTTACCGGCTTTGGGAATAAATATCATTTTCGCCATCTTCCAGTGGTCAGGGAAGTAACCCACATTCAGGCACGCGTTCATGGTATTCATGAGCCCCAATAAGATGTTAGGCGGGGCTCGAATAAAATTCTCCCTTGTCAGTCTTATACGCCCTGGTGCTCGCGGACAAAAGGACTTTAAGGTTTTTAAGAGCTCTTCGGCAGTAATTCTACTGCCAAGTCTCTCCATTTCCCTTTCCTGTGATGCGCAATGGTGAGGATGGGTTCTGTGTATTTGATCATTCAAGTCGTTAATAATTCCGTATTCGAAGTCTAAATCGAAGTCATCATTCTCTTCCGGGGATATCTTAAATATAGATGCCCAAAAGAACCTGAATTCCTCTTCGATTTTTTTTCCACGTCAGTAATTTCCGTATTTTGACGTCTAAGTTTAATGGTATTTTGTAGCTGCCGCCTCTTAGTCTTTTAAGAGTCTGCCAGAATGTACGTGAGTCGGTGTCTATGTTTAGTCTGTCAATTAAATTGTTTCAAAGTACATTATGTTGATCCCTAATAAGAGTCATTAATTCGTCACGAATGTGTCGTGTTTGTCTGTGCGTAGTAATGTTGGGGCCAGTGAGGTTCACTTCATTTATCCGTTCCGTATATTTCCTGCGAGGGATTTCATTCTTGGGGTCCATGAAGGGGCAGGAAGAGTTTTATATTTAACTCGGGGAATGGCTTCCTTTATCGGCTCTTAATAAATTAACATTAATTTTATCCAACTCCTTATCAATTTCTTCTAGGGTGGCATTAGTCAAGGGGTCAGGGTTGTAATTTTCGAGGAGTTGTTTATACTTTTCCTAGTTGGCTCGAGCGAAGCTTTTGCCCTCTGGGATAGGGATTTGAATAGGGGAGGTTGAAACTTTTATAAGGATAGCCTGGTGGTCGCTGGGAATAGGGGGACCCGGCTCAATGAAGTAGTTGTATGGGAAAATCTTGGTAGTGAGCGCTATATCTGGCTTGGTGGCTGATCTGCGTGTGATGTATGTGGGAAAGTTTGGTCCAATTCTTGTCATGATTTGTCTTTCAATAAGTGTCTCAAGATTCCTGTCTGCTGGGTTGGTTGACGTATAGTCTGAGGCAGCACTCCTTGCATTGAGGTCGCCGGCAAAGAGAACGGTTCGGCCGTGACCAAATAGCTGCAGGAAGTTGGGAAGGGGCCAGTGCCCCCTTCTGGGGGGCTGGTGCCCTGTTGCCAGGACCAGGGGGCCCACTGCCGTACGGAACTCCACAGCAAGGTAAGACTCGTCGAGTCCACTTATTGATTTGAAGTCAAGACCTCTTTTCACAGCTATAGCACAACCGTCGAAACGTTCTCCGTTGTGATTTTTGGTTAAGACTTCGTAGGGGAAATTTTTTTTGTCTGTCTCTGTCATTCATCCCATGTTCTGAAATAAATATAACGTCTGGGTTGCATTGTATTATTACGTTACCGTGTATTGTCTGTTTGTTCGTCCAGCCGTCAGAGTTAAAGTGTAGTATTTTTAGAGTCTCCATTGTCTAGTTCAATAAGGGTTGTTATGTGTGGTCATGTTGTTTTTGGACTTATTCTCTTACGAGCTTAGGTTCTTCTGGAGTGTTAGGTGGTGTGATGGTTTTTACTGTTCGTTTCTTTCTGTATTCGCCGTCAGTACAGGTGATAAATGTTTCGGGTGTCAGCTTGATCGAGCCTTGGAGTAGATCCTCCTCGACTTGTTTCTCGCTATAGTCGTCCGAGGTAAATTCTCATTTGTATCTTCTGGTTATTACAACTTCCGATACGTCAAGGACATCCATCTCCTTAGGAAAATGGGACCTTTCGTCAGCGAATACCTTCAAGTTAATTTTGCTTGAATAGTAAGCGTGCCTAGATTTCCTTTTACAAGAAGAGGACGATCTAGGCCGTCTCTGAGGCTGTGAGGTTTTCCGTGAGCGGGGCGAACGTCCCACCTCCCTCGGGTCTCGCAGTCTCAGTCTCCGTAGCCTCATGATCTACCTGCATGTGTGTATGAGTGTTCGAGGTTGTGTTCTGTATGGTTTGCGTTTTGCTCTGCTTTTCGGTGCGTGCTTTTGCAGCCTGGATCCTGGGGTCCCTGGAGGGAGCTGGGGTTGTGGTACTGCTGGAGGTTGGGGGCTTCTGGCAGCTAGTCCTGCATTCGGGTTTGAGACTAATCTTCAGAATCTCCTCCGACCGTGGGTTTGGGGGAAACCAGATTTTCTCCATACCATTATGCGTCAGCATTCTATTAAGTTCATCTGCAAAGCACCACGAAGTGGAGATATTTGCAATGTGAGCATAATAGATGCAACACATAATTTTGGTCGAGTTCTCGTTCTTGACTTGGAGAAATGTATGATTTCCCTTGGACTCCGCTACAGCAGCTTTAATTCGGAAAACTGATTTTGGCCGTGTTTATGTGTAAACGGTTGGAACGTTAGTAACATTTTAAATCTATCATGGCACCTGCTTGGTTGAATTGTTATAGTGTTAAGTGTAGATGAAATAACTATCTTTATAGGTGTATTTTTAGTGTAAATGTGAGTCAGAAGAGTCAGAAAATTATTATTGTTTAAGAAGAAAAAGTTATATTCCCTGTTCGCCATATTCAAAGCTTATTCCAGCCATATACCCAGGAATAAAGAATCCATATATAACTATATATATATTTTTCCTTCACCCCATAAGAAAGCGTTTGATCACTTAACCCAGCCTGCAAAATTAAAAGAGAGAGAATACCATACCTTACACAAGACCCTATAGATTTACTTTCTTTCTTCTGGATTGTTCCGTTCCAGTGTTTCATTTTGTTTTTATATTATCTCCGTATTCAGTTATCTTTTTGTCCTCATTTAGTTGTGTAGCTCCAAGTTTGTACTGTTTCTCCCTTTTTTCTCTGATATTTGCCTTCTGTACCATTTCGAGCGTCCATGTAAATATGTTAATTGTCGTTTAGCGGTTTTTTGGAATCTTTATTTCGTCTGCTAGTTGCATCGAGCTCCTTATATTTTCTAATTCAGCATTTATCTCTTTAATGTTTCTCATTCTAATAGTTCTAGTTTGTATGAATTCAGTTCCCTCTTGTATCTTCCCCTCTTGTGGCTGTGGTCCCTCTCACATATTCGTTGGCGCATACCTCTTGCAAACAGCGCTTCCAAGTGTCTTCCTTCTTCGTTTTTTGTTCTTTAACCGCTTGCTTTGCAGTTGACGTTGAGGTCGTCCATGAATATTACCGAGTTTCTGCTGTCGAAGATGTTATGAATTTGTTAATAAGCAAATGATGTCTCCTTGGTGGTTGATATCCAGTAGCATTTATGATGTTCGCCAGTTCCAGTCATATTTCTACTGCGATGTAAGTTCGTCTAGATCTTTACGCCTTCTGTATTGAATGCCCTTCTTGATCGCTATACCAGCTCCGTCGTGTGCTTCCCCCGTAGGCTTTAAGGGTATGACGTAATAGTTCTATATTTTTATCTCTTCATTTTCTAAGTTGACTACGCAATCCGAAACTAAGATAATGTCGTGGTCTAATCTTCGAAAAATGTTACCGTATTTCCGTCTTTTATTTTTCCATCCGTTGGTGTTTACCTGTATTACATATATTTAGGTTCGTCTTGTCCTTCGTGATTGAGTGATTCTTAAAGCGTTGCTGGTCCATTTGATACTTTAATCCGTCTGTAGAAATATGTGGTTCTTATTTACGTTTCCTTGATGGTTTCCTAGTCCCTTTGTTTTGCATGTTCTTGCTCCTAGTTGGGGAAGCTGGGCTAGGTGATATCTTTCTCATGGTCTCGCTCGGGCTCCTCCCCGACTTGGATTTTTCCTTCTTTGGGTTTTTTCTCTTAGGCCTTTTTGGTTCGTCCTCTGCAAATTCAGAAGTTCCTTCGTCGCTGTTGCTTTCCTCAGTTTTGGTCGAGCTCTCCTCTTCCTAAGCGTTCATATCCGTCGTCTGCGTGTACAAGATTGCTGACGAATTTACTTCATCGTAAATGATTGTCGGTTCCAGTTCGTTTGCTTTCAGTAGTACATTTAGGGTCTTCTCGTAGGTTCCGAGCTGCAGGGCGTTCTGGACATGTGCGTGGATACCGCACACACACAAACACACACACACACACACATATATATATATATATATATATATATATATATATATATATATATATATATATATATTTATATATATTCATCAGTGGCGTGAAGTCATCATTGTAATCAAGGGAAGCAATGCTTCCCCTATTTAAAAAATAAAGAAAAAGAAATTACACCCCAACAATTAATATGACAGCATAATCAATTTATTTTCACATTTATGCTTTCCTATACTTGTATATGCCATACGTTAGCGTTCACTTTCAATCGAATATGCGTTAGAGCCTGATAGTGATGAGCCCAACTGCATCCTTTTCGTCGAGATTTCTACTCTTTTTTTTCCTCTTAATTTCAATAATAGTTCTGCTTTTTGGAGCTTTGGAATGAATAGTTTAAAAGATGTTTTGCTTTTCATACCAATAATGTACATTTATTAAAGTTTTATGATTGTTATCTAGATATTTCATTGCCGTGTTAGAATTAAGAAAAAAATAACCTATCTGGATACGGAAAAGGAAGCAAATTTGGCTCTGCAGTCATTAACTTGCATCTGACAACTCTGCCAAGTTGTCAGAATCTACGAAAAAGCAACAAAATATCTAAGACACATTGACGTAACTATTATTATGCTCTGAAGCTTAAACAAATTTGTAGGTTATATTTAAATACTCGTTCTAGGAAAGAAAAAAAACTAGTATGGTTAAGCTCTTATATCTTAAGCATTTTGTTAATATTTTCGGGATTCTGGCTGGCCTACCATAGTTACCCTTCGTATCTTTGAGATCACTAGCCCTTAGGCAGTTCTTAGATAAGTGTGCGTATTGTTAATTCATTTTTTTGAGTGATAACCGCCTTTTAAACAAAATGGATGCAAATAAAGTTGGGAGAAAATGCGTTTGCATTATTGGAAAATGATTCAAAAGGAATTTCAATGCGATTACTTATAATGAAAGACAAACTATTATTAAAACAGATAGGCCTACGCCAACACTAGATCTATCATCCAAAACAGTGTTGCAGTCGCAAATACATTGTAGGCCAATATGATAAAACATCTTGGTTAGCTGGTTGTGTGTGTATACTTAGAGAAGTTATTTTAAAATTTAAATAAAGTTTAAAAAAATAACCTTAAAAAAAGAACAACATTTAAATGAAGTTAGTAGCTTACAATTTTATATTTATTTTTAATGAACAACATATTTACTTCAATGAACATATTTATTGTTGTAAAACTTGAATTGCCTACTCATCTTAAAAAGTTACCATGTGTGTTCATCTTTGCTGCAGCAACATATGAGGTGTTGCCTACAATGAACATCTTTTCCTGATGTTCCCTCTCCTTTCTTTTAATGGCCATTTCGTTTGTAGCATTGCATCGCCATCGTTCGGTTGATTCCTCAGCAGGTGATGCACTTCTTCGTTGTATTAGTGCAGTTTCTAAATTCTTGTCCCTCTGTGGCGCATTCAGATCATATAGTTTGTGCTTTCTTCGGGCAGTTCGTCAATGTATGGTCCTCGATGGCATAACAATTAAAGCACATTTGTATTTTTACAAATGAGTCTCTTTGGATGTTTGCGCAGGGAATCAACTTACTAGAGGCTATCAGACCTTCTTTCTGTACTTTGGCTGCCATCTCCGGTGTTTTGCAGACTACTTTAAAGATGTGGGTGTGATCTTTATACTTGATCAACTCCTGTATCTTTATCCATCTTTGCCTTTCCATCATTTCCTCCCTGATTTCTTCGCATGGGTGAGCCCCTAACCATGCTTCCCCTTTTCTGCACATGAAGCTCCTGTTTGCGGTGCTTTGCGGCGGGGTCTAGGCTTCGATATCAAGTTTCTTTAGTGTAATGCTCCCTGCCGTCGAGAGCAGATGTTCTAAGTCCTTTTCTTTTGGGCATATTACAGTAAATCCGTTCATGGTCTCAATTTACTTTATTAGTGTTATCAAGAGGTTAGAAAAGATCGTCTGAACTACTTATTGTGGTGTCCTCTTCTTGACATTTGGCATAAGTCGGAGAGGCAGTCGTTTCAGTACTAGTGTGAGCCACTAATGTGGGGCTCTTAGTAGTTGACTTTGGAAAGGAAAGATTATACTGCTCGATAGGTGGAGAGCACTCAATATATCCTATTTCTACCTCGCCTACCTTCCATGTTTCACACTCTCCTTGGTCACCCTACTTGGTGAACCTAACCCTATCAGTATTCTGCAGTTGGGTTCGGACTCGTGACCGAAAGTCCCACCGCCTTTTCCGGCCCACTAACAGGGTATGCTGCCGTTGCCAAAGTTATGTAGTGCTAGTTAGAAATAAGTAGCAGTTAAAAAAGTTCCAATAGTAGGAGGAAATGCAGCCCCTTTGGGGGGTTGGGTGGGGGATACCTCGCTCACAAAGAACATGAGGAATTTCCAATCAATCCTGTGAGCGCATATATTCTCGTTTTTATAGTACAGCTTCTTCTGTGCCTGAAGAAAGTATTCTTCCAAAAAGCTTCCAAAAAGGGAACTTTCGTGAAAAATATTCACGGTTTTCAACTTTCATTTTGCTCGCCTCCTTTAGTGAAAAGACTTTCCAGCGCGGAGAGTTGTCAGATGGTCTGTACCTTGGAAACTATTCTCTCCTGACTTTAACGACCGTCTTAGAATGAAATTAATTAAAATTAAAAGAGAAATGACCGTCGAACTAAAAAATATCTTCTAACGTTAAAGACTACTGCAAGTGTTTTTTTCATTTTCTTTAATCAATTTTCATTTGTACGAGTAACTAAATCCTTTTTACTTTCCATATTTTAAAGAAACTTTTAAACCATCTTAAGTAGAAACGAACGAGTATAATATAGTAATTTTGGTTCAGTAATTATGAAATATATGTAAAAATCTATAGGTAACAATTAAAATCTCCTTTCCTCTAAATATTTAAAGTAAATCGGGTTTACTCGATTAAAAAAAAGGGCATTTCTATCTAGAACACTGAAATGAGAGATATGGTGGCAATGGTAACTATAGAACGAATGTTTTCGAGACGAAGCCTTGTCCTCTAATTAATCATTTAAAAGCCATCAAATGTCTTTAAGCTTATTAGAAACAAATTGATATAATGGTTTTGTTTTGGTTCTGTTAAGATTAAGAAATTTGTGCATAAAATCAGAATAATCTACGATAAAATAACCTCTAAATCTTCTATTATAATATTTTTAAACGCTCTAAATTCAATCCAATTCGATCTAAGAAATATGTTGAAGAAATTTATTGAATCTTTAAATTGCTTATGTATAATAATACAAATATCGTAAGATTTAATAATTATGTAAAACATTCTAAATAAATTAAAGTATAGTGGATAGACGGTTGCCCAAATGTGGTGAGAAAAGATCCTCGCTGTTATAAAGAGTCTTTATGTTACCGGTCTACGTGTGAGAGGTTGCTTTGACTCCAAAGGTTTCTCGTAGATTCTGCTTCTAGGCTGGGTTCCAGAAGGTTACTTGGTTACCTCGGGGCTGAAGGAACGGACTCGAAAGGAAAAAGACGACAGGTAGGCTTAGTCCTATGCAGCCGTATGTAGGTTTACTTAAGTTGAAGGTAGCTGACGCTAAAACGACAGGACTCCAGGACGAAGAACGGACTCGTGATGCTAGTAATGATAACATGGCTAGGCAGATGCCTTTACTGGAGTCTATCCCACCGAATGACTTCACTCCTCATAATGTCAATGGGGCGTGGCCTATATTTTTTCTTCTCAAGGCGCGGGGCGGAGCTAATGACCCTAAACGCTTTTGTTCGTCTTTTCGTTGACCGTTGGGTGTACTTACCAGAGGTGTGGGCGTTCCTACCCTAGCTATACACTTTTTCAGACCAGCCTGGCAAATCCTATCAAGATACGACAGTTTATTTTTTGTTTGACAGTTTCACAAGAAATCAACCGGTCAAAGCTCGGCTTCGTTAATTATCAAGCATCGGTATCTTTCCGTCCCGCAGCTGCTCCCTTATGTATATGCATGTGTGTGTGGCCGCGTGGAAAACCAGTTATTCGCTCGCGTTTCTTGTGCTTTTCCTAATAAATGTATAGTTGTGATATATGTAAGTATTTCTCTATTTTACATAGGTTTACTACTTATTACATGGCATATTACCTCACTAATTACTGTGTGTGCTCAATTTCAGGACTTGATAGATCCACCTAGCATCCATTTTTAGGGGTGCCTCACTTGGCCTACCTATCTTGCCATTTGGGTGCTACAGGCCTACTTTCCTTGCATTATAAATTCCACAAAAGACTCCCCTCCGAGTTATGGATTAACATAGATAAACACCTATTAAGTATCGACTTGATGTAGACAATCTTTTGTATTAACACTGCTAGACTCTTACATGGCTTGGATATTCATTAACATATATATTTTTACTCAATAATGCGGAACTTTTAATTAACATCTATTATTATACTATATTTCGCATTTATAATACATATTATATATTTACCTTTTAACTAGCTCCTATGATTACACAAATGTTACAATTATTATACATGCAATATATACACTTTCGTTCACAAGAAAGTTACATAATATCGAGGCGTACGGACATTTTTCCTCTTCATCTTTTATTATCATAAACCGTGGCAATGCAATGACCTTAACCGGATTCCAAAATAAAGGAATGATGTGTATCTGGCAAATGTAACTCGTCTCCCAGAGCACGTGAAGACGTCCCGCTTGTCGTTGTTCTCTTTGGTGCCTGTAGAGGATTCTTGTCGACTTCCTTCGACGTCATTGTCCTCAGTATTCTGTTGTCCATGAAGAGTGGTCCAAAAGGTCATTCTCCTGGCTCTTGCCTTAGTCCTAGAGCCTCGCTGATTACTCGGGATTTACCACTATACGAGAGAGGAAGCCTCGCAGGATTTATCCTGTCCACTGAGACAGGGTCCCTCTTGCCATCAGGGAACTCCAATTTGTAGACCTTGTCGTTGCACTCGACCAACGGGAAAGGGATAGTATATAACATTTATAGCAGTTTGAAAATGCGGTCTATTGGGACCCACAAATGAGTTGATTCCCTAAGATCCCTGGGTACGAAAGGCTTAGGGACCAAGTGAAGCTGTCCTAGGGAGGCCTGTGTGAAGTCGACTTGTGCCATGGTTGTGGCTAATTCTTTAATGAATTTCCAATCGGTTTTCGACGATGAGGATCAAACCAAGGGTTTCAAGCCCCATAGTGTAGTCCCTGTAACTACTGTGAAACGTGAATATCCCGAGTCATTAGGCAAGGAGCGAATGCCTAAGAGGATAATCGAAAGGGCCCTTAGCCAACCTTGCCGACAGTCCATTATGGAGCACTTCAAAGTTCTCTGTGCCCTTTCCGCCATCCCGTTCGTGGATGGGCGGTAAGTATTGGTGGGGAGACGATGAAAAGCAACGATGGCTAATAATTTCTTAAATAATCGAACTCAAATTGTGCTCCTCTGTCGGTTACTACGTATAACGGGATTCTAAATCTGGAAATCCATTAGACTAAGAAAGCCAACATAACGTTGCAGCACTTATGTCCGTTAGGTATCGAGATTTAATCAGAATTGATGCCTTGATTCCAGAGTGTGACAAATTGTGTAATTGACTGAAGATCATCCTTCTGCACGCTGGAGTTACGAACGGTCGTAGGTATCTTGATGTTACTTCATACCATAGTGGAGCTTCTCCAGGAAAAGGAAAATATTTTAATCATGAGTGAAATTCCTTCGTTTCCTCGTCATTATCCTGCGCTGCCACCAAAGCTCGGCGGTCAACTGAGTCAATTTGGACCTATTTGACGTTCCTTGATAGGCAGTCAGCAACTTCGTCGTCCTGACCACAAACGTAGGTTATATCACTGATGTACTCCAAAATGGCCATCCAATGTCGTTGCTGCCTGTATGTTTTGACATTCAATGGCGACGAAAAGGCTGATACTAGTGGCTTGTAGTCTGTGCATAAGGTAACAAGGTGACCTTTAATTATGTGTCTAAAGTGAATCACAGCAAGATACGCCGCTTGGAGCTCTCTGTCGTAAGTGGATTATGCTTGTTGTGTTCGGCTTAGCTTGCTCTAGAAGTATGCCACCGGTCGCGACGATCCGTTTACCATTTGGTGAAGGGCAGCAACTGTCGCGTATTGTGTGAAATCCGTCACCAGCTGATATAGCGAATCATTGCACAGCGGGTGACAGAGCTTAATGGAATTAATCAAAGCCGATTTAGAACTTGCAATTGCTTCTCGTTCATCATCCTTCCATTAGAGCTCACGAGTCTCAGATTAAAGGCGTGCAAGAACGCTCAACGCGGCTGCAATCGCAGGAAAATTAGGAATCATCCTTTGGTAGTATTCTAAAATGCACAAGTATCGTCGTAGTTCCTTGTGTCCTTCGGTAAAGGCATGACCCCAATTTCTTTCATTTACTTGGCCGGTGGGAAAATTCCTTCCGCCCAAATGTGATGCTCTAACAAATCAATTTCCTCCTCTGCCATTTCGCATTTCTCCAGGGATATCCTTAGACCCTTTTGACCAGGATTTTGAAAACTTGATCTAAATGCTCCAAATAATCATTCTGATTGTCCGAAAATATCAGGATGCCGTCTATATATATGTATATATACAAAAACGAACCCTAATCCCCAAAGCAGGTTATCAATGTGTCGTTGGAATGTGCAGCTTTCATTCCGGAAGCCATAGGGTAGCTTAACATACTCTTATAAACGAAACGAAGTTATCACCTCAGTGTCTTCTATGCTCGCCAGTTTCATAGGGATTTGATGGTAAGCACGAACCAAATCCAATCTTGAAAAAAATGTTTTGCCATTAAGGTGGTTTGCCATACTTTCAATTCTTGGCAATGGATATCTGTCTAGCTTTCTGATCGCAATGAGCGCGCGAAAGACGCCGACCACTCTGTATTCACCTGACGACTTCTTTAGTACCATGGGAATCGGCGAAGACCATGGTGATTTTGACGGGTGCATGAATCCCTCCTTCAATAGCGTTTAGAACGTGGCTTTGTAAACTTGCATCTTCTCCATGGAAAGAGGTCGCGTCGCCGCGAATGTCGGTGGTGCACTGCGGGTCTCAATTGTGGGCTGTACCATGCCTCATACTTCTCTAACATAGCCTTGCAACCGGGCTGTAGGTGCTGTAGGTCATTAATGATCAGAGCTACCGCAGGCTCCCCGGATCTTTTCACTTGTGATATGAGCTAGGTTTGATTGTCGATAAGGATGCCTCGCGCGCAATCCACCAAGAGATTAAAGTGCCTCAGAAAGGAAATTCCTAAAAATGGCGATGTGGTATCCGCGACCACAAACGACCACCTAAATGATCTCCGAAGACTCGGGATAACCATATCCATGTGTACCTCACCGTGCACTTTTAATTTTTTCAGGATTTCATAGATCCACCGAGCATCCATTTGTAGGGATTGCTCACTGGGACTACCTATCATGATATTTGAGTGCCACAGGCCTACATTTCTTGCACACTGGATGCCACAAAATTAGGTAAAGTGAGGAAATGCATTAAAATTCGAATTTATATTGAATGTATCAAGCAGTCTGTCTGATATATATATATATATATATATATATATATATATATATATATATATATATATATATATATATATATATATATATATATATATATATACTGGTAATTGATTTGTTCGTTGGGAATCTGATATGTAGCAGGAACATGAAGACCCAGGTGATTACACCAATCATTTATTGGCCGGGCGTTTCGGACCTTTATTAGGACCATCTTCAGCGACTATCTCGACTAATGAGAAGGGGAAGGAACATTAATTGATAACAGTTAAAAGAATGCATTAAAAAAAGCGGAAGAAGGCAAGTTAAAATAATAAAATTGACAATTATTAAAATTAAAGTAAAAACACTAATAACAATATATAGAATTAAATAATATTACCCAGTGGTATTTCCCCCTCCCCCCAAAAAATAATAGAAAGTGAAATTATAACAAACTGACTTGATTATTACATATTAAAAGTTACTGAAGTAAACAAAAAATAACCTATTATATTAAATTAAAAAAAACTCAAAACCCCGAAAACAAATCAGAATGACCGTGGGAGTTGAGAAATTAACTAACTAAACATATAAAACTACTGACGAAATTTATTCGGTTGGTCGGTTGGCTAGTTAATCTATTGAAGTGTTAGTTGGTTATATTGTGAATAATTTAATTGAGGAGGAGTAATTATTTAGGTTTGGATTTATTTTAATGATATATAGTGACTCTAAGATTTTCAAATCGAGAGAAGTTAAGGCTAAAGATAATATAGTAAATGAATTAGAATTAAGAGGATGATGGTGATACTCTGAATGTTGCCTGATGGAAGATGCTTCAGGTTTAGAAATGGGAATACCAGTCCTATGAGACAAACCCAAGTGCTTCGCGATCCTGCAGTTGAATTGTAAGCCAGTTTGGCCAACATAACGAGTGTGGCAGGTTGTACATGTATAATTGTAAATTATACAGGATCGCAAGCCCAAAGGGATTGGCTCCTTATGGAGAAAAAAGGAATTTAATGGCTAGCTTTTAAAGCTAGCCGTGGGTGATACTTTTTTTCTTTTCAACAATGAGCTCTATTTACAACACGAAGGCATGGCTATGGGTTCCTTACTGGGTCCCTCCTTTGCCAATAGCTTTTTGTGTCACCACGAAACTCGGTGGCTGGACAAGTGTCCTTTAGAATTCAGGCCTATTGTCTTCAAAAGATTTATACATTACTGTTTTCTATTTTTTAAGCACAGTGATCATGCACCCCTATTTCTATATTATATTAACGAACACCATTCCAACATTAGGTTTTCTATGGCAACAGAAAAGGACAAAAAAATCTCGTTCTCGGATGTCAACGTTGTCCGAACAGGTTCCTCTTACAATACATCCATTTACAGAAAACCTACTACCTCTAGATTAGGTTCACATTTCTTGAGTAGCTCTCCGAGTCAGTTCAAATTATCCAGTATTAAAAGCCGAATTTTTAGAGCCTACCATATATGCTCTAACTGGATATCGTTTCATGAAGAACTGACTTATTTAAAAGATTTCTTCAAATTTAATTATTACCCCGATTTCATCTTCGACCAGTTAGTATCTAAATTTCTCTCCGAAATATATTATCCTCGACCCTTTCTTACTACTGTTTCTAAACAGAAGGTTTTCATTAAGATACCCTGTCTCGAGCAATTGACATCCGAGTTTAACAAACTCCTTCTCTCTACCCTCAACAACCATTTCCCACAATGCCAATTCATTTTTATAAATCCAACCCTGTATCGTTAAATTCCTTTTTTCTCCATAAGGAGCCAATCCCTTTGGGCTTGTGATCCTGTATAATTTACAATTATACATGTACGACTTGCCACAGTCGTTGTGTAGGCCAAACTGGCTTACAATTTAACTGCAGGATCGTGAAGCACTTGGGTTTGTCTCATAGGACTGGTATTCCCATTTCTAAACCTGAAGCATCTTCCATCAGGCAACATTCAGAGTATCACCATCATCCTCTTAATTTTAATTCATTTACTATATTATCTTCAGCCTTAACTTCTCTCGATTTGAAAATCTTAGTCACTATATATCATTAAAATAAATCCAAACCTAAATAATTACTCCTCCCCAATTAAATTATTCACAATATAACCAACCAACACTTCAATAGATTGTTCAACTAGCCAACCTTACAACCGAATAAATTTCGTCAGTAGTTTTATATGTTTAGTTAGTTGATTTCTCAACTCCCACGTTAAAGGTCAGTCCCTTTGTTCATTCTGATTTGTTTTCGGGTTTTTTGTCTTTTTTTTTACAATTTAATATAATAGGTTATTTTTTGTTTACTTCAGTAACTTTTAATATGTGATAATCAAGTCAGTTTGTTATAATTTTCTTTTTATTATTTTTTGGGGGGAAATACCACTGGGTAATATTATTTAATTCTATATATTGTTATTAGTGTTTTTACTTTAATTTTAATAATTGTCAATTTTATTATTTTAACTTGCCTTCTTCCGCTTTTTTTAAAAGCATTCTTTTAACTGTTATCAATTAATGTTCCTTCCCCTTCTCATTAGACGATATAGTCGCTAAAGATGGTCCTAGTAAAGGTCCGAAACGTCCGGCCAATAAATGATTAGTATAATCACCTGGGTCTTCATATTCCTGCTATATATATATATATATATATATATATATATATATATATATATATATATATATATATCCTGTTACTCTAAAGAAATAGCAGGCAAGAAACTAGTCGTTCAGAATTATGGCAGTAATGACGTAAAGACTCATTCTGGAATACGCACCTCGCTCCGTGCCCTGCAAGGATACTCCCTCGAACCATCACTCGAGACCCTTTCCCCTTCTTGGTAAATCGTAAGCCTATTACCGTTTTCTCGTTCACATTCAAAGATGCGTGACGCTTTCCGACTATGAAGCTTCACCCCCAAATCAACTTCCGTTTTCGCTCGAGTAAATTTTGTGCAACACATAGCTAGTGCCGAAGCATTTCATTGTAAATTAATTCCTTTGCTGAACTATTAGGTTTCCCATAGTGTACCAATTATTCTTACATTCTGTTATTTGTTTGCTTTTCTTGTTTAAATCCCAGAACTACATAAAAAACCATTGATATATTTTGAAAGTCGGCCAACGGAATACACGCAGGCACTCGAATATCCCCCCATTCTTAGAAAGTGACTTCTTCCCTCGTCTAGGGCTGGCAAGTGAAAGTCAGTGACATATACCTGACCTACGACACGGTCTACTATTAAATGAGTTTGTTCATTGAGGCTCCGTTATAGAAACTCATCCTTTCGTAAAAATATTAAAGGAAAATGCCTTATTAATTACTTGTATACTATTGAATAGCAATTGTAAGACTTTATATTCGTGTACGGATTGGTAGGAGTTTATGGTGAATGTATAAGAATTAATTCCCTCTTGTGAAATGTAAAAATAAGGTATGTATGTGGACCGTTTATGTAAAAGAGTGAGCTGGAAATTGCCTAAGGATGTATAGGTCACCAAAACTGGCGTAAGTAGGCCTTGTTTTGATTGTAAAGCGATCCTATAAGGGTTTGGTAAAGTGGCTTGCTTACATGTTTCTTGACGTACGGTCCGAGGGGTATTAATCAATCAAGGTTTGTAAGTAAAAGGCTCCTTTATGCAAGGAATTAAATACTTGTAGTTTTATACCACTTTGAGTCGTTTACACTTACGGTAAAGATTTAATTTGCCCAACGGAATATTCTAAATCGGGTTACAATGGCAAGAGCAAGAATAATGGAGATTCGCAGAGCGGTGAATTATGAGTCTATAATGTTGGTCTAGTTATAATAATGATTATAATGTTGATTAATGATTAATCCTTTCGTATTTATACCAAGGAGCATCTTGGCGGCGAATTGTAGCTCTGCCTTCCCTGAGTTACTGAGGCGTAGCCTAGATACTCAATGCTTCCAACAGAGCCTGTGATTGGTTGGAGTCTAGGCTTCGATTGGCCGCAGTTCCCAACTCAGTATTTTAATTTGGCGGTTTTCCCTTGTTCGGGCATCACAGAGACTCCGTTTGCTTAAAGCTAAGATGCCCTTTATAACAACTTTACATTAAAGCGAAACATCTTTTGTCGCCGGTTCTGACCCCATTCCAGAAATCTCTAATTACTCTGTTTGCCTATCTGATCTCACATTCGGGTGCGATAGCCATACATTGTGATCGGGTTTCAAACCAGATGTTCTAATCAGATTCCTCTGATTCACAAACTGACTCCAAACTACATTATTTTATTCCTCCTACCATTCCATCTTTGACACTTCGACCTGGCAAAATGTATATTTGTCCTTCTCTGTCTCTCTTTCTCTTTCTTTGCGTGTGTGCAGTCATTGCACACTACAGATGAATAGTAACGTCAAGAAGAGATCTACAGAACTTTCAAGTTCGTGCCGAATAAAGAATCCAGCTCCAAGATTCGTTTACCTTTGAGGAAATCGGTGATAACCTAGGTGGGAGGGAGGGGGGAGATGATGAAAGGATCTCTTTGTTGATCACCAGGTATATTTATATTCCACCTTTTTTTGTGATCCTCTTTGCTATTGCGCTCCCCATAAGATTGTTGCGAAACGTTGATCGTTAACCCCAAATTTGGGTGATACAATAACATTCCAAGAGATTATTACCCGACTCCAAAAGATAATGAATATTTTTGGCTGGGCAATGAGCAGAAATTCTGATGTAATTTTGCATTCGAGCGAAATGGTGATAAAAACAAGCAGACTGCAGTTATATTTTATTTAGTGGCTTTGGGTAGCAAATGGAGGAGAAGTTCGAATTAGATTGATTATCGATTTCACGAGCTTATCTTTAATGATGCCTAACCAAAACTCTCTATATGTTTGTGCTTTGGTATGATGAATGAATAAAAATCTTCTTGATGTAAGATCAGTTGCGTAAATGCTATCTTCTAATGTGGAGTAAATGACTTTATTGATATGACCCGCGAGCGATATGCGTAACGGCTCCTCGAAATGATTTCTCTAGAATCTCTCTCCTCCTCGATTTGCTCGTTTTATACTTGGACACATTTACAAACATACAGATAACCTACATGTACAATACTTTTGAAAACCTTTCCTTAAGAAAATCAAAACATAATATTGTGGTTGTAATTTGATGCTCACCGAGTGTCGTTACGATCGAGCTAACCCATTTTAAGCTTCACTTTTGTAACCACAGAATAATTAGTCTCATTCTAAGTTTGCCTTTTCACCGCAATTTTGGTCTTTTAGAGAAATAAAAATGGGAATGGTTCTAAAATATCCTGTTACATGTTACAATGTTTCATTTGAGTTTCTTTTTGTTTCGTTTGACACACATAAATTTATTTACTTTGGCTAAATGGACACATTACTATTTCATGGATTTGTGTGTGCACATATTGTGTGCACCACATCACTTCTCCCTGAGAGAGATACTTAGTATCTTTAATATAGAATATATACATATCATATAATAATGAACATATTTACACATATATACAAGAATTGTTCGGAGTTCACCAGTTCGACTAAGATAATATAGTTGTACAAACGGATGTGCACTTTATATTTGTTTTCGTTGAAAAACTATATTCTATACTCTTATTTATATATTCACATCTTGTTAACATAAGGAACTACAAAATAAAATGTATTTGGTTATTAGTTCATAATGAGTCTATCGGTACACAACATGCTTTGAAAATTAATGATAGCACGGATTTCTTACAAACTTCATTTGCTTACCAGAACGCGAACACATCTGTAGTATTATCATTATTTGTTTGATTGTTCACATTAGATTCGCTATTCCCTTGAAATATCTTCATTAACTTCACTATCACTTATATCGTAAGGGATATTTACAAAGATGTGGTCATTGCTGGAATAGTAATACTTATTTACAGAATTATGATTTATTTGTGGCGTTCTAACAGGTTTTAGTCTCTTTATTGACAGTTTCAGCACGTCCATGAGAGAGTAATATTTCGAACACTTTGTCGTTTTTAGCGATAACCTTGAATGGACCAGCATATGGCGCTTAAAACGGCTTTCTTATACGATCGACACGTACCCAAACATGCGTAGCGTCGCACAAGTCTTTAGGAACGAACACTTTTGTTTTCGCATGTAAATGTCTTTGAGACATTTGAGCGAAATCTATCTAGTGTCATTGTTTTCGCTAATTCAGTCACAAATTTTGAATTACTTTTAGATGATGAAAAAGTGACAAGTGGTCTAGGATTAAAAAGAGTGGTGCCTGTGACAACGCTAAATGGAGGAATGATCTGATTCCCAATCGAACAATTGGAAGGGCAATTATCCAGCCTTGTTTACGTGCCATAATGGAAGACTTCAAATTAAGATGTGCCCTTTCTACTAATCTGTTCGTGGACGGTCTATAGGCCATTGTTTTCAGACGATGAGAACCAACGAGGGTTGAGAGTTCCTTAAAAATCTCGGACTCGAACTGCGTTCCTCGATCGGTAATTACGTACAAAGGGACTCCAAAGCGGGGACTCCATCCGTCTAAGAAGGGCCAAACTACCGTCACCGCGCTTATATCGGGAATCCGTATGGCTCCTATCTATCTAGTCGCTTTATAGTATATAGCGATTATTAGAAGGGTAAGATTGGCCATGAGGTATTAACTGAGGAAGGGGTCTAATGATATCTATGTGTACGGTTTCAAATCTCGACGTTTTAACATTGATGCGGAGAACTGGAGATTTCGTGTGTCGATTTATTTTTGCAGATTGACATGACATGCATCCTCGCATCCATGAGCATATATCCCTGTCCATATTTGGCCCCAAATATCTAGATTTAAATAATTTAAGGGAGCATTTGATGCCAGGATGTGATAGATTATGTAGTTGGCTAAAAATGGTATTTCTGCAAACCGAAGGAACGAACGGTCTGGGGTATTGTGAGGAAACATCACACCAGAGGGTAATATTCTGGGGAAATGGAAATGGCTTAAGTTTACATTGGAATTTATCGACTTCGCCATCTTTCGCTTGTTCTGCTGCCAATGTTTGAAGTTCAAAGGGGTCTACTTGGACGGCGTTGACGTTTCTCGACAGACAATCAGCAACTACGTTATTTTCTCCTTGGATGCAGGCTATGTCGTTGATGTACTTCAAATCTTTGTCCAATTCCTTTGCTGTCTCTCAGTTTTCGCACGTAAGGGTGATGAAAAAGCGGAAATAAGTTGTTTATGATCCGTGCACAGAGTTATCTGTCTACCTTCGATCATGTGTCGGAAGTGTATGACTGTTAAGTATGCTGCCAAACTTCGCGATCATATGTTGAATAGACTTGCTGTGTCTTGGTCAATTTGCTCGATTAAAAGGCTATAGGTTGAGGAAAACCATTAACCATTTGATGAAGAGCAACACCCACCGCATATTGGGAACTATCAGTCATCAACTGATACGGAGACTCATTTGGTAGGGGATGTTTTAACGTGATTGATTCTACCAGGGCTGCCTTCGTATTATGGAATGCTTCGCGTGCGGCATCATTCCATATGAGTTCTAGAGGTTTTGGTTGCATGCGTGCCAATTCCGTAAGCAGAGCGGCAATTGCAGTTAAATTAGGCATATTTCTTCGATAGTAACCTAACATGCCTAGGTAACGGCGTAATTCTTGGTAGTCGGTCGGTAACGGCATATTAGAGATTTCGGAAATTTTTGGGGTGATGGTTTTATTCCCGAGTCTGAGATATGATGTCCTAAAAATTCAATTTCCCTTCTCATGAACTCGCATTTTTCTATTGAAACACGAAGTCCGTTTTCGGCTAAAATTTTAAGTACCTTTTCTAAATCCTCGGCGTGTTTTTCTTCGGTTTCGGAAAATATAGGAATGTCGTCGATGTAGACTAATACACATTCCAAATCAAGGAATATAGTGTCCATATATCGTTGAAAAGTGCAACTGGCATTCTTCAAGCAAAATGGGAATCTTAAAAATTCCAACTGTAGTTAAGACAGCAGTTTTTTCTATATCTGCTTTATTCATTGGGATTTGATGGTAAGCTCTAATTAGGTCAAGATGAGAAAAATGGTTTTTCCATCAAAATGATTACCCATAGATTTAATTCTAGGCAGAAGATAACGATCGGCCCGTGATCGCGTTAAGCGAGCGAAAATCACACACCACTCTGTATTCTTTTGAATTTTTCTTTTGCGCCATGTATATCGGTGATGCCCATGGTGATCTTGAGGGCCTCACTACACCTTCTTTCATTAGAAAAGCAAAAGTTGCTTTGGCAAATTGCAGCTTTTCCATAGAAAGGGGTCTTGAGCGAGCAAAAGTTGGTGGTGAACTTCCTGTCTTAATGGTATGAAACACGGAATTTGGTGGAGGATTAACAACGTCTACTTGTTGCGGGTTGCATATTGAGTTGTATTTCTGAACCACTGACTTGAATTTTTCGGAGATGTGTGAAAGGTCATTGATAATTATAGAGACTAACGGGGCTTCTGATTGTTTAATTTTAGAAGATAACTTGGTGCATTTTCCCCCTAGAATGCCTTGACCACAGTCTACCAAAAGATCGTAATGAGCGAGAAAATCTGCTCCTAGAATGGGTGATGTTATGTACGCGACTACGAACATTCAATTGAAGGTACGGCGTAAACTGGGTATGACTATGTCTAGCATGACTTCACCGTGTACTTTTATCTCACCACCGTTGGCTGTAGCAATATTTACACTAGACTTTCTCATTTTGCAATACTGTACGAGGTTGATGGGAATAATCGAGACGCTTGCGCCAGTGTCTATAAAGAATTCGCTTTTCTCTCCATTTAATTTAATAGCGACAGTGATTAACATTGGCAGACCGGTTGTCGCATTAATTTCAGCACGTCTTACTAGTTTTCCGAGAGAATAGGAAATGAGGGTCTAGATGATGGTAGGATTTCTATATTTTATCCTCGTCTAGGCCATTTGCACCATGGCCTGGAATGTTTCGCCTCTGGACCAAAATATAAATGGGCTTGACGTACTAAAGGTTTTCGATCGCTACGAAACGGTTTAAGTCCTAGCGGTATGCTATATTACGTTTCTTTGTAAATTTATTCGTGTCAGTGTATGCGCCACTGGGCATTGACCGCGCATCCTTCGCGTATTTCAAATTACGATTCGAATTATCGCACTGCCAATTGTAAGCACTAGAAAGATCTTGGGGAATAGAACAAATGTTATTGTTACTTACATGACCATATTGAGGTTTATAAAACGGCATTAGTTCGTCCGCCAATTTTTCTATCTGCGTCAGTGTCAATTCCTTCTGTGTCGCGATGTTCGGAGCGATGCTCAGAGGTAGAGATTGAACGAATTTATGTCTCACCAGATCTTTACCAACGCCGACTTGGAGTGCCGTCTTCCTTAAATCTTCAAGTTTCACCAATGGTCGTCGGTGGAGTGGAGATGAAACTATCAATTTCTCGAATAATTCGGGTTTAGTCCTTTCCAATAGGCTGATAACTTCAGTCATCAGTTGTGTATATTTATTCGATGAAAGAAATGCGTCAGGGAGACGATCGACTGTTTCCGCTGTTAGTGCTGCAAAAGTATGGAAAAATTTGGTGTCTTCTCTGGTTATCTTTGCAATGTGGAATTATGCTTCCAAAATTCTGAACCAACCAGCTACCGCTGAGTCGTTGAAAATCGGAGGCTTGACTAAGATGAAGTTTGCGGCTTCTTGGAATATTTGTTCGGTTGTTCTTGAATCCATCTTATATTATTTTTTCTTACTAGAATTTCGATCACTAATAAAGGGTCACCAATTTATGAGGGCGGGGGGGTAAGGTTTTGGAATTTTTGGATGATGAGAGGATCAACTTGATATATTTATATTCCACCTCGTTTTGTGATCCTCTTTGCTATTGCGCTCCCCATAAGATTGTTGCGAAATGTTGATCGTTAAACCTGATCTGGATGATATGATAACGTTTCGAGAAAATATTACCCGACTCCAAAAGGTAAGGCTAAATAGTTTTGGCTTGGCGATGAGCAGAAATTCTGATCTTATTTTGCCTTCGAGCAAAATGGTGATGAAAACAAGAAGACTGCAGTTCTATTTTATTTAGTGGCTTTGGGTAGCAAATGGAGGAAGAGTTCGAATTAGATTGATTATCGATTTCATGAGCTTATCTTACATGATGCCTAAATACAACTCTCTTAATGTCTGAGCTTTGGAACGGTGAATAAATAAGAATCTTCTTGATGTAAGATCAGTTGCGTAAATGCTATCTCCTAATGCGGAGTAAATGACTTTATTGGTATGATCCACGAGCGATATGTGTAACTGCTCCTCGAAATGGTTTCTCTAGAATCTCTCTCCTCCTCGATTTGCTCATTTTATACTTGAACACATTTGCAAACATACAGATATATATACATATACAATCAATACTTTTGAAAACCTTTTCTCTCGTGAGAAAATTTACTGAAACGGTGAAATTTGCTTAAACGCCTTTATTGGTCTTCCTTAACAAAATAAAAATATAATATTGTGGTTGTAATTTGATGCTCACCGAGTGTCGTTACGATCGAGCTAACCCATTTCAGGCTTTCCTTTGGTAACCACAGAATAATTAGTCTCATTCTCAGTTTACCTTTTCACTGCGACTTCGTTTTTTTTCGACTACTCAAAATGGGAATGGTTCTAAAATATCCTGTTCCATGTTACAATGTTTCATTTAAGTTTCTATTTGTTTCATTTCTCACATAAATTTATTTACATTGGCTGAGTGTACACATTACTACTTCATGGGTTTGTGTGTGCTCAAATTAAGTGCACCACCAACCTTTACCCAGCCTACAATCAATCGAAAAGAGAGCTCTCTACACTTGTAGAGTCAGTGCCTCATGAATACTAGGAACTCACAGCAGACCTAAACCAGTAACTGCCAAGACGAATCAAAACAACCGATCGGGATATCCAAGAGTGGTACCATAACTACGATGACTAATCACCCTTGGTAATCACGCCACTCCTAAAGAGACAACAGAGCTTTCCCCCATAAATCTACAGATTGGCTGTGGCTCCTCTTCCAGTCCTAAATCCATTTTGCTCATTGCCTAATATCCCCTCACGTTCATCCCAGTCCTACAACTTCTTTGACATGATGCTGCGAAACATCTTTCCTAGCACAATTGTTATGGCTACTTGGCCTGTAGCTAACTATTAGTGTTTTTGTCCTTATTGCCACTTTTTCTCAAATTAATTTTACTTTGCTGCAAAGTCTTGGGCACTCATCCATTTATTAGTATATCATTAAATAAGGTTGTTAGCATTTGCTTTATTATTTCACACCCATATTTCAGAAATGCCCCAACTATCCTTTCTTTATCCATTGCTTGTGATTTTATATATTCATCAGCACATACTCTATATCTTCCCTGTCTATTCTTACTCGCCCGTCCTCTCTTTCCAATATGTATAATTTAGTTCCTCGTTAGCTTCAATCTCTTCTCATTTTTGCCTATGCTCAAACGATATTTCCTCAATATTCCTCAACTTGGATATCTATTTTTTCCTCATTCTCACTTTCTACTTCTGGTATCAGAACTATTATTTTGACCTCTCTCTCGTCCCTTTTAAAGGAGCTTGTCAGATATCTCCATACCTCTCTTTTCCGATCACTTACACCGAGCGTGTTCCAGTGTCCTATTTTTCCACCTCCTCCTTGCTATTTGCCTTCCAGATTACCTGTGTAACTTCCTTTTCTTCTTCCTAAAATCCATTTCCAGTATTTCGCTACTATGAGGAAACCCCCAAAAGAAAAATAAATTTGTTTAGTCACTCTTTCAATTTTTTGGCCTCAAAGAAAATGTAAGATGAAATCATTATAAACGATCGTCAATATAAGAGAAACTTCGGTGTCACGTTATAATGAAAAAAAAATGGGATAAAATAAAAATGAAATCTGAATCTCTTTTGTCCTCCTCATTAATCAAACAATGTCTAGTGCCCTTCTTTAATAGAATCTTAGAGAAGATTGAGTACACACTTATACCAGTGATCAATGTTTGTCCTGAAAATGGAATTTGAATCAGGATGGATTTAAGGAGCGAGGTTTTCCCCTTCATTAAAATTTGTGAAACTAATTTAAAGAACCTTCTAAAAAAATGATAACTTTGAAAAATTGTCTTCTTGGAACAATAATGGATGAGTTGAAAAAAAAACAATGAAGTCATTATCTATTTTGGCAGGTAGTGTAAATATATAGCTAAAATTGAATTCGTTGGGCGAGTTTTGGCAGGAACGAGGGTATAGGATTGTTTTGTAGTGCCCAATAAACACTCATAGTTGTTTTAAAGAGTGGAAGATAAATAATCCGGGGTGAACCATCCTTTAGTATTATCAAAAGAACTAAAACTTACTCCTTAAAGAAGCCCAATTTTCAGGGGAAAAAAATGTGTGGATTCAAAGATTGTGTTAGTGGAAATAGATAAATAACAGCAAGGACGAAACTATCATCACAAAGGCTAACAATATTAAAATCGAAATAACTTGATGCAAAATTAAGCCAAATTGATATTGAGCTGGAAAATGGCCATAAAGATCAGTATGACAAGCTCTGGCCAGCCAAGAGCACCAAGAGCTGGTACTTTGACACTAACCAGCTATCAGATAGAAAGCTTCGTCACCCCTGGAAGAGGGGAATCCGTTCGCCATTAGATCGTATGTGCATACACCTATCCATCAGCAGAATTCCTTGGAAAAAAAGTGTATTGTGCTGTGAAAACGGTAGGAAAGACAGCAAGACAGTGGTGTAGTGATTAGCTGTGTGTATGTAAAGATCAATTTAAGATTCCCCCTCTGCTGGTTGCCATTGCGAGTCCACGCATAAATCGGTGACCGTGACTTCTACATGCGCATACGTTTGGGTGTGCTGCCGACATCTCGACGTTAGAAAACCAAACTTCGTATCCACTAGACTCTCGAGAGCTTCGTTGTAGAGGAAGTGAAAATGTTTGGAAGATATATATATATATATATATATATATATATATATATATATATATATGAGGAATTAAACCACATTCTCCGAAGACAATTTAATTCCGAACAGTTTCGGTGTATCTCACACCCTTTTTCAACTGACACTGGATAGAAAATATAAGAAAAGTGCTTACAAACATAACACAGGGTCAGGTCGTGAAAGATCCCCTCTTTTTCACCCCAATCCCCTACTTGTGGCTAATCAGGGGGGGGAGGGGTTAGGCCTTATAGGCATTATTTTTCGTTTCACGATAATACTGTTAAAAAATTGGTAATTTCTAACCTTTTCCTTAGAGCATACAAAATATGTTATCCTTCCTATTTAGATGAAGAAATTGTCATTATCAGGACTATTTTTTCTAATTTGTATTACCCTGATTGGTTCATATCGTCTGCCCATTTTGCAGCTAGGAAAACATTCTATGGTAATAAGCTTTCCCGCACTAATGACTTCAACAAATGTATAACATTGCCATTTAATAATAAATTAAATAGTTTAAAGGACATATTTGGAAAAGCGGGTATTAATCTAGCCTTTAAATATAATAATTCCTTAAACCAATTGATGATTGCCAGGAAACCCAAAGAACATATTAACATAGGAGTATATGCAATACCATGCAACGATTGCCATAAAGTTTATATAGGGGAAACGGGGAGAAATCTAAACAAGAGATTGTATGAACACAAAAGAGATATTAGAGTGGGCAGGGAAAGCAGTGGAATATTTTGCCATGTTAGAGACTTGAATCATATGATCGATGTGGAGAAATGGCTACATTAAGCATCCTGGAGGAGCATAGGTACATTAAAGCCCCCCCCCCCCCCTCATGAGGAGAAGCGTGGGAAAGGTAGCCGGCGAAAATGCTTACCATGGGTGATCTCCCCGCCGCTGTGGGCAGTTGGAGCTAACATCTATTTGAAGGCGACCACCTAAGGTCCTTAAACGACGCTCTAACTATCGAATTACCTACGAGACCCATAAACCCGTGGTTATGGAAAAAAAAGCGGTGCGAGTCAGAAGGCACGCCAAGTAGCGGTGCGGTTGCGAGCCTATAATTTGCGAGCTGACTTGGGCACCCCAGTGCCACCTCAGGAATTCTCGCTCTCCCCAGATGCTAACTCAACATTCGCTTCCCTCCCCTTTGCCTCTGTGGCCTGGTCACTTCCTCCTTTAGATGGGGCGGCAATCCGCCTATAAATAAGCCCCGCAAAGAAAGAGAAGAAGATTATCTGAAGTCGATACGCCAGAATAGGTTAGTTCGTGAAGATCGATCCATCGGCCAGACAAGAAGATTATTAGAAGTCGATTCGCCAGAAGAAAGATTAGTTCGTAAAGATCGATCTTTCAGCCAGACAAGAAGATTAAAAGTCGATACGCCTGAAGAAGGGTTAGTTCGTGAAGATCGATCCTTCAGCCATACAAGACTATTTCCGGTAGAAACGATAGGATCAGATTGAGAAAATCGATTCGTCCCTTTCCGGGCCGTATTAACCTAAATAGTCAAGCTTTATATCGGTGCCATACCGAAGAAGCCTGTTCAGTCTGCAAAGAAGTCCGACTGAAGAAAAGCAAAGCCGCTTACACTCGAGTGACTCTCACATCTCAAGCTCCGTAAGAGTGAGAGGAGAAGAACCCAGCCTCAACGAGCTCCCGTTTTTTAATTACGTTGAAGAAGCAGCCCCCGTCACAGGCGACAAGCATTCCCTTCCCGACGAAATTTCAACCAGCGGCCACACCACTTCAAAGCGAGAGATAGGTCCTCCAGCGACATCCGGCAAACCCTAATACCTACCTGTAAGTTAACAATAACATTTATATCGCTATTGCGATAGTAGAAGTTTAGTACGTCCCACGTTTTAAAGGAGAGTAGAAACCCTTGTTCTTGAACCTAGGTCATATGTGTTTGTAGATGAGAGTTCGTTAATTTAATGTTTTATGCTAATCAAATAGGGTCGTGATAAAAATACTAATTGGCAATTGGTATGTTTACTGGAAGCCTATTTGTTTATGTTTTGTCATTGAAAGATCTTTGAGGCCAAAGATAGAAATGTGTTTACTGTTGGTTTGTAATATTTAATTTAAAATACATGTTTATTTTGGTAGATTCTGGTGTTTCCTCTTATCCTTATGTGTTTAAAAATAGCTCTTCCTTAAGAACTAAAACACTAAAATAGCACTGTTAGAACAAAGCCTACTTCATCATAGAAGTAACTCACGCCCCTTAAAGCATACCGATACTAAAAGGGTGTCAAAGAGTATAGTGATCAAAGCCAAGGGTCATTCTACGACAATCGATTTCAATGGAAGAAAATGGTATTTAAATCGGCTAACTATGTTAAGAGAAGAATCGTAGAAGCGAGCTTGATATCGTCAGTTCCTAATTTAAATCTATCTAAGGGTCAATTTTCTTTTAATCCTGTAATACGAAAGCAAATAAACAAAATAGTAAAATGTCAGCCCTTCAATATGTTTAGGCCTAATCCCCACCCTGATTAGCCATAAGTAGAGGATTGGGAGAAAAAAGAGGCGATCTTTAACGACCTGACCTTGTGTTATGCTTGTATGCATCATTTTTTTCTTATATTTTCTATCCAGTGTCAGTTGAAAAAGGGTGTGAGATACACTGAAACTCTTCTGAATTAAATTGTCTTCGGAGAATGTGGTTTAATTCCTCATCTTTTCTTGCGATATTGCATTAATTTTCATCATATATATATATATATATATATATATATATATATATATATATATATATATATATATATATATAACTACAGAACATCCTGCAGGCATTGGTGTCAGGAGGGCAAACTGCAAGCATTGCGGAGGGGAGGGTAGTGATAACGCCTGACATACCCTTTGCAGGTTTAGTCACCTCAAGAGAGAAATAAACTGAATAAAGACCCTTAAATCGTGACGCACCGACTCAGTCACAAACCTCCATTAAATATCCTCCCAAAAAATTATCGCCCATCTCCCTAAAAATAGATGCCTATCGTACGAACTTTTTCATGAAAGATCTAAGTGACTCTAGGAACAGGTCTTACTATAGTAACTATATCTCTTATTTAAATCTTCCCGTTATTTGTTCCAGTTTATTCACCTTTTTTATGTCCTGCATTGTTTCCCAAGGTTGGGTTGGCCCAAAGAAAAAAAGCGGTGTTAATCACTTCCACAAAGAATTTTTAGTCGCGTGCTCTTAGTCGCAGGCGACTTTATATCTCACTATGTCGGACGGTCGGTCAGTCGGTCGGTCCTCGTTTTCTTTTCTTTTTTTTGTAATATCATTGTAGCGATTAGGTCGATTCTAGGGAAATTTCAAACACTTATTTGCTTTACATTCTCTTCCGAATGAGATAATTGCTAAAGTCCTCCCAAGTTAAGCCGTGGAATTATTTGGCAATAACTTCATAACTATTCGGCCGATTCTAACGAAATATTAAAAGCTTATGCTGTTTTACATTCTCTTTTGAATGATACAATTGCCCATGTCCTCTTAAGATTAGCCCGGGAATTATTTTGTTTTGGCAATAACATCAAAACTATTTGGTCGGTTCTAACGAAATTTGAAACCCTTGTGTTGTTTAACATTCTCTTCCGAATGATATAGTTGCTAAAGTCATCCCAAGGTTAGCCGTGGAATTATTTGGCATTCACTTTATAACTATTTGGCCGATTCTAATAAGATTTTAAACTCTTATGCTGTTTCACATTCTCTTTCGAATGATATAATTGCCAAGATCCTCTCAAGGATAGTCCGGGAAACTTTGAAAAGTTTTGAAGTTCGTAAGGTCATAAATCAGTATAAGTGAGAGCACGTGACTTTGGTCAGCAGACCTTGTTTTCAGAGAAACTAATCAAAATGGTTACAGAGGTTAGATCCACTTCAAAAAAACTTTATGGGGAAATTTTTTATAGGAGAGAAAATCACTAATTTCACCGACGATGGCGCATATGTAACTCGAAGCAAAAAAATTGACAAGACGAGACAAAGGAAAAATGTAGATTAACCCCCCAAAACATGAACAGTGAACTGGGGATATTGAGCCGCAAGTGTCCAACCTACACCATGTAAAGTGTCTTTCTTATAGCTATCTCTCCTAACCTAACCTAACCCATACTATGCTAACTTAAACTAATACACACAACCTGATATATAAGGTTGTACAGATAAAGTGCATTGCTTTATTTTGGAAAACAACAATACTTGGTTATTTATGACAACAATTTGACTACATTTCAGCCTTTTATTTCTACTTCCAATTTTAAGTATTTTGCATTAATAAAAAGATATATGAATGCGATCAGTATAACAATGATTAACCTCCTTTACACTGCCTTCGGCACTCCTAGGAGGCGTTCCTTTTCCACACCAAGTAAGTGACTGCATCTAATAGATGAAGAGCGTGGCTGAAAATGGTGACGAAGAAATTAATTCTTTGGAATTAATGGCAGAAACATAATATATTACCAAATGAAAATTAGAGAGCAGTAAAATAAAATTAATTATGCCAAAACATTATTAATTAAATCCCAAATTAAAGAGTGCAAATTAATTTGTATAGCATATCAATAAAGCGAACAACTTAAATAAAATTAGTATTAATCGTCTACATAGAAAAGGGATTAGTGTTGGGGAAAGCGCCCTGGGACTCGGGTCTACCCGCGACGCTGAAGCGCGCTTCCTTTTTGTTGCTTTTTAACTTATTTTTATTTGTCGGGTTTTGTTTTAACTCGTGTCCTTAGTCTTTGTTCCTCTTTAATGTTTATTTGTTTTTAATCTAGCCTAGTATCAGACTGTAGCGTAAGGAAGGCGACTTTTGCCCTTGTAACCAGTCGCTAGATGGGCTCTTAAATTAAAAAAAAGAAAATGCTGGGGAAAAATCATCACCTCAAGTGAAGCAAAGGAAGATCTTGTGCGTTTGGTGCGGTAAAATTCGCATTATTAATTTTGGACTTCTTAAACTAAATCAGTCGCTCACTAAAGAGGTTTATTGCGTTCACTTGGAGCGTTTACACGTATGAGTTAAAGATAAAAAAAGGCCAGTATTGTTTAATTGAAGAAGAGTGGGAGAGCTGGGTGGGGAGATACTTCATCTTTACTATCTATGCCTTCTTACACGAAGTATTGCATAGAGTTAAAATTTAGGATAAAAATAAAGGTACTTCCATTGTGATGGACCGAACTGTCTCTAAAGGTAGTTATTTATCTTGTAACATCTCTCTAATGAAAGGTGTACTATCTTCCTTATTATCTTTTATCTCAGGCAACCTGGTTTGAACCACAAGGTCTGTTATGGCCTGTTCATCTATGTAAATCTATGTATCACTATGTAATCAAGACAACGCGCGACCTCATATCGCAAGTGATACTATATTGTAAAAGATTAAAATTTTCCATTGAATTAATGAGTCAACTTCCATGCTCACCCGACTTGCCACTTCATATTACTAGCTTTAAAAGAGTGTCGGCGAATCTGCTGATGATAGTAAAGATGCCAACAAGAGAAGAGGTTGAAACCATCTTTAAAGGACTTTTGAAATTAAAGTCAAGCGATTTTTACAACATAGTATCGAAAAGTTAATAAAAAGATGGTGACTATTGCTAGAGACTAGTGGAAATTATATTACATATTAAATTAATAAATAAATACTTATTTAAATATAAATAACTTAAAAAGAGTTGTTTGATTTTCATTCATAGAACCTGAAAAGAAATGACGCATTACTTTTGGAATGGACTAATAATATATCATTTCCTGTTATATTACTGGTGAGATTTATTTTCATTATTTGGAATGATAATATCTGCTATTTTATGTAAAGTTGTCCAAAATATTTATGTTACAATTTCAAAATCTTTGGGACAAAAGTAAGTTGTCAACAATATAATTATTTAATTATGCTTTATAAATCTTCTAAACCCTTCTAAGGTCGCCGCTAGAATTTGCTGTGGTCGACTGACAAGTAATAATTTGTTCTCACCCGTTGCATAGGAAAATTATTAATTCGGATAATTTTATGATATCCAGGATTAAAAAATAAATAAATAATACTAACTAAACTTAAAATATGCCAGATTTCGAAAACGCAAAATGTTTCGACAGTAATGCTTAGGTAAGGAAAAGAGATATTAAACAAAACCTTGCCTTGAAAATTGTCAGTTGGCCAGAAGTCCCACCTAGCATTAAATCACTTAGGAATAACTAAATGCTTCGCTCCTAATGATTATTTTGTTTTTATAAGAGCATCTAATGCAGTGAAGGGACTATATTACAAGCGATTAAAATCTTAGGGACAGGGACTAAAATTAGTTTAATATCGAGAAGCTCTGATAGAACCTAAGTGAGGACTATTTTTTACTAAGAGGCATAAATGAATTTAAAAGGTGCCTTCAGCCAGATTATAATACATTTTATCTGATTTAGAAAGTGGATATTATACCTTTGCTATGTACGATTCATTGTTGGATGAAAAGATTGATACTATTTTAGGCAATGATATACGAAGGGAAGTAGTTGTACCAAATCATCTGTTCGTTGAGGGAAGTAATCGAATGATCGCAGAAGAATAGAGGAAGAAGGGATATATATTCTTCTTTTGATCTTGGAAACGAGAACGAGAAAAAGAGGAAAAATGGGCGGAAAACAGGTTAATTCCTTGTCGCAGAGAAACAGGAGTTATGGTGCGTCTCATCAAAATTACAGATGATACCTTCTATGAGTGTCTAATTTTGATGCGACCGAGGAAAATTTACCGATAGATACTTAGGAAGGAAATGACATTCCATTGCGTGAGTTATCGTTAGGAGATGATGAGAGTTTTAATTTTGATTTGGCAGAGGATGGTAACATAAATTATGTCAAAGCTTAAAGGGAAAATGATTTGGAAGGTATGAGTGGCCTTAGAGATATTTTTAGAGATGATTTATCTCACCTTGATGCCAATGATGGTCAACTAGAGAATGAAATTCATTCCGTATCTAACAAGAAAATATAAAATAAAACTTTAGATATTTGTAGATGGTAGAAGAGGGGGTAGATGTCATTTATTTATCAAAGGGTATAATTAAGCGTCGATATAAGCACCCTTTGATTCAACGTGTAGAAATGCAAGGAAAAATATTGGAAATATCCCGAAAGTGCTAAAATTCCTGGGATAGTAGAAAGTAAAGGAAAATGTGGACAGCAGAATCGTACCGTAACGCAATGTGAATTCCCAGAAATATGTCACTCGTGATGTGAAATTTCGTGGGTCATTGCGAATACCGGATAGGCTGATTATGTCAAGTGTCGTGAATTATCAGAGTTTGATTAATTACCAATTAGTGTAAGTGTGTGTATGTATTTGTAGGGGACAAGAACATGTGTGGATAGATAGAAAGAAATGAAAGTAGTGAAAAGAGAAGGTATTGTGAGCAATTTGCAAAGGGATACCAGGCAACTGGTGATCAGGCCTGTCGCTTTAAATATATATATATATATATATATATATATATATATATATATATATATATATATATATATATATATATATATATTCATTTGTGAGTTCTCTATTTGTTGTTTTTATATTTATTTATTTTTATGACGTTCAAGCCATTTGTCCTAAAAAATTTTAATGTTCTTTGTATATGTAATGAGCATTTACTGTTGTTTTTGTGCATTAATTAATTGTTTATTTTTACTTGTATTTTACATTTATTTTCTGTATTGGAGTCTTATGTATCTTCGTTCTTCTTATCACATTCGAGTATAGAAAGTCATAAACGGTATTGTTTTTCATTATTTGTTAAAATCACTTTTATATTATTTCGGGTATGTTTAACACAGTTTACCCAGCATAGAATGGCATTTCGTCTTCGCCAGGCACGAGGATAGCGGAGCTTGTAAATCTGGCGTGGCTTCTCGCTCTTCTGTTCTGGTTAATCCTTTGAATGATTTTATTCTTCCTTTCTTGATTAACCAATTCTTGCCTTTTCCTACTCCGTTCTTCAATGATTATGTTTATGTGACTTAACCTCGACTCCTTGTGCAGCTCTGCTTGATGTCTTCTTTCTCTTCTGCGCGTGCCCGTAAATGTGTACGCACATTTATTCTGCAAGATTTATAGTCTCCTCTTTTGTGTCCTCGAGGCACAAGAAAGGGTGGAAGCGGAATAGAGCAGTGTTGATCTTATAATTGCATTGGAGATCTTGCAGTTGCTCACACGGAGATTTCTCTACATGTATAGAGTTATGACTGCGGTCGAAGCTTTCAAAATTTGAACAATGACGTGATTCCTGTACCCAGATAAAGTAATATTCATTCCGAGTGCATTCTATTCCGTGGTAAAAACAAAAAACAGGATAAAGCAACAAGATGGAAGCCGGCCCCGGCATCGGGAAAAATCCCACCCCCTTGGCGCAAGAACATAAGACCTAAAACAAAGAGTCAAATAAAGTGGATGAGGTCAGCCTCCTTCAAAATCGCCTATAGGCCCAACTCTGTTTGCAGGAACCACTCTCGAGTACAAGAGACAAGCGGTAGTGACTTTACTCGTCACGGTACCGAGACAGGTAACGTGCCTGAAAGATCACTCAGATTGGCACATTCAACAAGAATGTGCCAAACAGTCAGGAGGAGAAAGCAGTCATCACAATAAGGTGCAGGCGAGCGCCCCATCAAATGGCCGTTCGTCCCGCGAAAGTGTCCAATTCGGAGGGCGAATACGACAAAAAGCAACCTGACGCCGTAGCAGTATTGAGATTTATGTCTTTGGAAACACACTCGGCGCAATGGCACCCAACTTTAAATTCCATACAGACGTCTCCCATCATCTTTGCCAAGCAGCCTGGAGAGCTACTTGTATTCGTGCCATGGAATAGGTGTGAGGATGAAGGAAATTTTGGTCTGGTCGCCTAGGAGTCAAGGAATTTTTGGCGCCGTCATTCCACGTAATTCCCACATACTCGAAACCCAGCAGAAGATAATCTCCACATCCATCCGACTCGCCAAAACCGTGGCGTCACCAAGATAGAGATCCAAGGGATCCGGAGATTCCAATGCCCCGAGAACACTCTGGTTGCTTTGTGAGTCTCTACCCCGTAAGGGGCGCGGCAAATTGCCATCCTGGCCGCCGTGCTAACGGGACTCAGCACCCCGTCCAGCCCCAGCTTAGCCTCACTTCCTTCCTTCCAAACACTTGTTTCCTCTCTTTTCACACAACCTCTCCCACAACTTTCTCTGGTCAGCCTCTAATTTCACAGGGTAGATGCTGACCTTCTTCTCAAGCCAACCGTCCCGGATCGGGGCTGAGGGAAGAAGGGACAATGTTCCTTAACCCCTGAGCTCCGGTTCGGGATGGTTTTTTTTTAACAACTTGCTTCATCCCCACCCATACCTTCCTCACATCCCTTTTCCTCTTCTCTTTACATTCTATCCATTTTTACGCCGTGTCTAAGGTGGAGCCACCATGCTGATGGACTGCCAAGCCACCAGGCGGGAGGGGTGGTCCACAATAGAGGCGCCTGGCCCTGCTAAGCCTGTAAGCACCCCTAGCAGTGCGGGCAACTGCAAGAGGTGATGAGCTATTGCATCCCGTATAAAAAAGAGGGTCACCATGCCCATGTATGAAAAAACAACCAAAAAACCCCAACCCCCAACTTCCCCTGAAACAGTGACGGAGCCGCCCTCGGGGACCTCCAGCAAAAAAATGGAGGTCCGTCCCCCCTGTGCTTGCGCAGAAGACCCTCCATATCTCTTCAACCAAGGAAGATGCTTACTCCTCTCCTTCGCCTATGGGTGAAGGGGACTCCCCCTCAACCCCTTCTCTGGAGGTGCTTTCGGGCACCTCCCTCTTACAGCGGAAGTCCCCTCTGTTCTTTCCAAGGGGACTGCCAAGAAAGCCAGCAGGCAGCCCTTAGCCAGCCGCTCTACATCAAAGCGGCTCGCCCCGTAAGGGGCGCGGCGATTTGCCATCCTGGCCGCCGTGCTGACGGGATCCAGCACTCCGTCCGGCCCCAGCTTAGCCTCTCTTCCTTCCTTCAGATAGCCCGATTTCTCCCCTACCTCGTCACTTTTCATACAACCTCTCCCACAACTTTCTCTGGTCAGCCTCTAATTTCACAGGGTAGAATGCTGACCTTCTTCTCAAGCCAACCAACCCGGATCGGGGCTGGGGGGGGAGGGGACATTGTTCCCTAACCCCTGAGCTCCGGTTCGGGATTGGGGTTTTTTAACAACCTGCTTCATCCCCACCCACATCTTCCTCACATCCCTTTTCCTCTCCTCTTCACAACCTATATTTTTTACGCCGTGTCCAAGGTGGAGCCGCCATGCCGAAGGACTGCCAGGCCACCAGGCGGGAGGGGTGGTCCCGAATGGCGGCGCCTGGCTCTGCCGGGCTTGTAAGCACCTCTCGCAGTGCGGGCAACTGCGAGAGGTGATGAGCTATTGCGTCCCGTAATCAAAAGAGGGTCACCATGCCCATGAATGAAAAAAAACAACAAAAAACCCAACCCCCAACTTCCCCAAGAAAATCGACGGAGCCGTCCTCGGGCAGCTCCACCGAGAAAATGGAGGTCCCCCCCCTTGTGCTTGCGCAAGGGACCCTCCATAATTCTTTAACCGGAGAGGAGGCTTACTCCTCTCCTACGCCTACGGGTGTAGGGGACTCCCCCTCACCCCCTTCTCTGGAGGTGCTTTCGGGCACCTCCCTATCTCCAGCGGCAGTCCCTCCTTTGCTTTCTAAGGGGACTGCCAAGAAAGCCAGCAGGCAGCCCATTGCCGACCGCCCCTCGTGCAAGCGGCTCGGTAGGGCAAACCCCCTTAGGGGGGGAGAGGGAAGCCAGGCCCCTTCGGTCGCTTCCCTCAAAAGACCTGCTGGCAAGAATTTTAAACCTTGCTGGGGTCAAGGCCTGTGCCTCCCCACACCACCTGACTAGTGACAATACTGACAAGGGGACCTGCGATGTCCTGGGAGGGGATGGCCAACTGGAGGCCCCTCCTGTGATAGACATGGTCCTTGAGGAGACCCAGCCTCAGACGGTAGGGCCTTCCATGGGGGGGAGTTCGGGCTCGGCGCCAAGCACCGAACCCGAATCCGCCCCTATGCAAGGTCCTCCTCAAATGGCTGAGGGCCCCGAGGCAATAAAAGGAGGGGAGGGATCTCCTCCGACAGGTGCCCCTACGACAACCAGGACCTTCTCCATTTCGGAGAGGGAACTGGCTGAGGCTGGTCCATCTGGCCTGGGGACTTCTGCCGGCGGAGGTGAAAAGCGGGTTCATTCCCCGCCCTCCTCTCCGAAAAAGAAAAAGAAAAAGACTAAAAAGACAAAAAAGACTCGGGGCTCCTCTCCATCCGCGGGGGCTGCGGGGACGGATGGGTCTGCTGCCACTCTGGCAAGCGACCAAGCCAAGATCGGCACATCCGCCCCCTCTGCCCCCCCGGTTGCGGAGCCCCTGACAAAGAAGACTAATACCAAGAGTGCACAGGGCGGAGCCTCGATGACATCGGGGCCCCTCATTCAGAGGTTACCTGGCGTTTTCGAGCCCGCTGGCTTCAAACGCTTCCTCGTTATTCGCTCCACTGATGGCACCATGTTGTCCAAGGGCAACATGATCCATCAGAGGAGAGGATTAGCTAGTGCAATTGGTAGAGAGCCGAAGGTAACCCGTTTCTCGGACGGGAGCCTTCTGGCGAATGCGGCGAATCCCGCCGAGGCGGCCAAGATTAGTGCTCTTCGGACACTTCATGGCACCCCGGTGAGTGTGACGCCGCACTCTATGATTGGTTGGGAACAACCGTAATGATACATAATGGATAGAAAGTATTAAAACGTCGTGCATGGAGTGTCTTACATAAATTTAGTGCGAGATGTGTAAGCTCTCAAATTGGGAAAAATCTAAGAGTATTTTAGGAACTTTTGTAGGAACTGGCCAAAAATGATAGCTTCTACAGTCCACTTCTGTTTCGTATCTATCATATTCCCCTTGGTATTATTATGTATGCTTTGGTATATCACTCTATTTCTATGCTCATGAAACGCAAATCTATCTCTCCTCCTCCCCATCTTCCCTCGCTGAGACTCTTAGAAAACTTAAATCGACATAAGCAACTAATACGTAATGAATCTCTCCCGGACAATATTCCGGACCTCAATTTTTGCAAAACTAAAGTGTTACTAGAACGTACTCCTTCAAATGCCACTCACAGTTATCCTATTGCTCCTTTTCTTATCTTTAAGTTCCTCTGCTTCCATTTTAAGACATTATTATAGATCAGGCATCACCTTTCCTAGTCACTATTCCCTTCATCATTCTTAGTAATCTTAGCACATCCACTCCCAGTCACACTTTGAGTATCATCTTCTATCTCGTTACCTACCGCCTTAATTACTCTAACTCACTTCCTGGATTAAATAGAAACATGATAATCGAAGAAGTGTACAAATGGCTAATGAATAGTAGATATGGCTTCCAGTCGCCTGCACTTTCAACTTATTCAAAACTTTGCAGCCCGTGTTCTTCTCCGCCAGAGAGATTTTATTTGTGTAGCCCACCAGTGCGTTGAAGTGCACTTGTTAATCTTTAGATCAAAAGTAGCCAGTTAGGTCGTTCGTCTTACATATAAGTTCGTAAACGCCAGAACGTCCATACAGCTCGTATTCCTCACTGAGCCTTTCCCGGCCCTTAGGATCCATACGTTCTAATGCTTGCCCCTTTCTGTTTGTTCTCCGTCATCGTCTGTCTGTGCTAGAGGAGTAAACGTCCTTCTTCGATACTTTTTCTTAGACTTTGAGATGATCTGTCTACCTTTATACACTCTTCTTCCTTCCTCTGCTGATTACAAGCAAGACCTGAAAATACGCTTCTTTATATGCCATTTATAGCCTTTAGACTGACTCTCTAGGAAGGCCAGTGACTTTCATAAGCGCAATCTAAAAACGTATTTTAGTTAGAAATAGTAATTTTCTTTCAGTTAGTAAAAGTGCAGCTGCACCTGGATAGGAGTGCGGGAGAATTCAACTGCACCGTGGTATGGTTGCAGACGCCCTTTCTACTGCTCAGAGATTTGAACGATAGACACCCCCTCCCGAGAAGAATACTCGATCAATCCCAGGGGTCAGGTTCCTGTCAACCTGTATGACGAGATCTTGATAGGTGTCCTAAATTGTATGATTTTAGGCACTACTGCCCGAGAAACGCTTCATTTTCCCGTCTTGATCATTCCCTCTGCTCTTCGGATGCACAGCCTGATTTTCGGCTGGAGTTAGTCGATGAGCCCCATAATAGTGATCGCTTTCACATTTAAATATCATTTTCGGGACCGCTGCCACCTGAGAGACCCCTACTCGGTAGTGATTGGCACAGACACGGTGGCTCGTATTTCAGGAAATTACTATTTTAACTATCCCAGTAGAGAAGTTTAGGTTGATGGACGAGGCCGTTGAGTTATTCTTCGGTAACCTCATCGCCGTCGTCCTGACTACTATTCCGAGAATTTCAAGCTATTTTGCACGCCGACCGCTTCTTTGGTAGTCTGCCTTCTGTGAGACGGCCCCCAAACAGAAACGTTATGCCAACAGGCGCTATAAGCGTCACTGTAAAGATTTCACTGTTGTTTGATTTCCTCGAGCTAGGGCTAGGATCTAGTATGTTTAGAAGCAAGCACGTCACTTGCCTGGTGGGCATAACGCGTCTTCAATTAATGGGAACAATCCCCTAACAGAATTGTGGATGCGAGTCAAAAGGATTCATGGCAAGTTCTCGCAAGACCTCCCTCATGTTCTTCAAGAGAATGGGATTGTAAACTCTGATCCTGTATGCGGGGCGGAGACTTTTCGTGACCGATTTCTCCGCATTATATAGCCGAGATGCTGCTCTGCCAGCATTTAATCTACGTTCTATTATCGCTTAAGGTCGCCAACTGGACTTTATCCCCAGAGGCCCCGTAAGGGGCGCGGCGATTTGCCATCCTGGCCGCCGTGCTGACGGGATCCAGCGCTCCGTCCGGCCCCAGCTTAGCCTCTCTTTCTTCCTTCAGATAGCCTGATTTCTCCCCTACCTCGTCGCTTTTCATACAACCTCTCCCACAACTTTCTCTGGTCAGCCTCTAATTTCACAGGGTAGAATGCTGACCTTCTTCTCAAGCCAACCACCCCGGATGGGGGCTGAGGGGGGAGGAGACATTGTTCCCTAACCCCTGAGCTCCGGTTCGGGATGTGTTTTTTTTAACAACTTGCTTCATGCCCACCCATACCTTCCTCACATCCCTTTTCCTCTCCTCTTCACATTCTATCTGTTTTACGCCGTGTCTAAGGTGGAGCCGCCATGCCGAAGGACTGCCAGGCCACCAGGCGGGAGGGGTGGTCCCAAATGGCGGCGCCTGGCTCTGCCGGGCCTGTAAGCACCTCTTTCAGTGCGGGCTACTGCAAGAGGTGGTGAGCGATTGCGTCTCATAAAACAAAGAGGGTCACCATGCCCAATGATGAAAAAAAAAAACCATCTCCCCTTAATTCCCCCTAAAACAACGGAGCCGTCCTCGTGCAGCTCCACAGAAAAGATGGAGGTCCCCCCCCCTGTGCTTGCGCAGGGGACCCTCCATACCTCTTTAACCGGAAAGGAGGCTTACTCCTCTCCTACACCTACGGGTGTAGGGGACTCCCCCTCACCCCCTTCTCTGGAGGTGCTTTCGGGCACCTCCCTATCTCCAGCGGCAGTCCCTCCTTTGCTTTCTAAGGGGACTGCCAAGAAAGCCAGCAGGCAGCCCATTGCCGACCGCCCCTCGTACAAGCGGCTCGGTAGGGCAAACCCCCTTAGGGGGGAGAGGGAAGCCAGGCCCCTTCGGTCGCTTCCCTCAAAAGACCTGCTGGCAAAAATATTAAACCTTGCCGGGGTCAAGGCCTGTGCCTCCTCAAAAGACTTATGACGCTGCCAAGGGGACCTGCGATGTCCTGGGAGGGGATGGCCAACTGGAGGCCCCTCCTGTGATAGACATGGTCCTTGAGGAAAACCCGCCTCAGGTGGTAGGGCCTTCCATGGGGGGGAATCCGGGCTCGGCGCCAAGCACCGAACCCGAATCCGCCCCTATGCAAGGTCCTCATCGAACGGCTGTAGATTCTCAGGCAGTACAAGGAGGGGAGGGATCTCCTCCGGATGATGCCCCTGCGACCACCAGGACCTTCTCCATTTCGGAGAAGGACCTGGCTGAGGCCGGTGCATCTGGCCTGGGGGCTTCTACCGGCGTGGGTGAGAAGCGGGTTCATTCCCCGCCCTCCTCTCCAAAAAAGAAAAGGACCAAAAAGACGAAGAAGACTCGGGGCTCCTCTCAATCCGCGGGGGCTACGGGGACGGATGGGTCTGCTGCCACTTTGGCAAGCGACCAAGCTAAGATCGGCACATCCGGGCCCTCTGCTTCCCCGGGTACGGAGCTCCTGACGATGACAAAGACCAAAAGTGCACAGGGCGGAGCCTCGATGACATCGGGGCCCCTGATTCAGAGGTTACCTGGCGTTTTCGAGCCCACTGGCTTCAAACGCTTCCTCGTTATTCGCTCCACTGAGGGCACCATGTTGTCCAAGGGCAACATGATCCATCAGAGGAGAGGATTAGCTAGTGCAATTGGTAGAGAGCCGAAGGTAACCCGTTTCTCGGACGGGAGCCTTCTGGCGAATGCGGCGAATCCCGCCAAGGCGGCCAAGATAAGTGCTCTTCGGACACTTCATGGCACCCCGGTGAGTGTGAGGCCACACTCTACCATGAACTTTGTGGAAGGAGTAGTTTATGCGAGGGAACTCGTTGACTACTCCATTGAGGACATCACCCTAGAGCTGGCCAACCATGGGGTGGTCAAGGTCTAACGTGTGATGAGAAAACAGGGAGGGGCCTCGAGACCCTCCCCTACACTCTTCGTCACGTTCGACTGTGACAAGCTCCCTGAGTCGGTGCGTGCCGGTTGGTACCGCTACCGCGTAAAGGCATTCGTGCCACTGCCGCGGCGGTGCTATTACTGTCACCGCTTCGGCCACACGAATCGATCATGTAGACGTGCAAAATCGGGGTCACCCGAAGTCTGTGTAAATTGCTCCAAGGTCGCACACGATAAGTCCAAATCGTGTGTGGCCAAGTGTGTCAATTGCGGAGAGCCGCACCCTGCTTCTTCGAAGCAATGTGGTGCATATCTCCTTGAGAAAGAAATCCTGGCCGTTCAGGCCCAGGATCGACTCTCATTCCGCTAGGCTAACGACTTGGTCCTGGCGCGCCCGGCTCTGCCTGGGACGTCATATGCCTCAATAGCCCTTCTGCGGGCTCTACTACACCCGGGCGCTCCCCTGGTAGAGCTGGCGGCAAAAAGGGTTCACACCCAGCCCCGGCAAAAACTAGGGCTCCCCCCTCTTCCCCCAGCGTGACCGTTTTCCGTAAGGCGAAACGGCCACGCGCCTCCACAGAGTCGTTAGACTCACAGGAGGCAACACCCCTGAAGATGGTCGCTAGGCCATCTTCAGGGGTTCCTAAAGCTGTTCCCCGAAAGGAGGACAGCAACAAAGGAGCTTCGGCCCCTTCGCCCACGCCCCGAGGTGGAGCGAGTGGCTAGGAGACGGTGGTTCCTCGAAAAGAGGGCCCCCCCTCCTCCCAAGCCGCAACGCCCGCCTAAGGTTTCGAGGCGGAGGGAGGAAAAGACGCGCATGGCGAGCCCAACCTCCCCCAATAAGTCCTCGAAGGCGACAGCGCATTCAGCGCTTTGTCCGGCCAACAGCTCCCGGGGTTCTGCCCCCGGGAAGCGTACGGCCATTCCCGTGAGGGTCTTTAATTCGAGGAGGGCCCCCGCGTCTCCTCCGAGCTAGGCTTGGAGGGCATATTCCTTCAATGGAATTGCCGTGGACTCCGGGCCAACTGAGAGGAGCTGCGGAGGCTCGTCTCGTCCCGTTCCCCGTTAGCTATTTTTTTGCAGGAGACCATGCTAGGCGCGTGCCCGCTGCCTGCCCTCCCAGGGTATAAGGGTCTTGCAACCCCACCACCGCGGGATGGCCGGGCTAGGGGATGCGCGGTTTACACCCGGCATGATGTCTCCGTTCTTCCTTTCTCTTTAGATACCTCCTTTCAGGCAGTGGCTGTGCAGCTGCACCTGGATAGGAGGTATACTATCATTTCTGCGTACATTCCACCGTCAGCTGACTTCGACGCGGGGGACTTCCGCCGCGTCGTGGCACGGTTGCCGAGGCCCTATCTCTTGCTTGGAGATCTGAATGGCAGGCATCCTCTCTGGGGAGATTACTCCATAAATCCCAGGGGACAAGTCCTTGCCGATCTGATCAAAGAACTTGAGATGGGTGTCCTAAACGTGGATGAGTTTACGCATCACTGTCCGAGAACCGCTTCATTTTCTTGCCTTGACCTATCTTTGTGCTCTTCGGATGCACAGCCTGATTTTGATTGAGGGGTGGTCGATGACCTCCATGGTAGTGATCACTTTCCCATTCAAATATCCTTTTCAGGGCAACTGCCGCCTGAGAGACCACCTCGGTGGTGCTTGGCGCGGGCGCGGTGGCCTGCATTTCAGGAAATGACTGAATTCTCTATCTCAGTCGAGGAGTTTAGGTCGGTAGATGAGGCCGTTGAGTTCTTCTCCGGCAACCTCATCGCCGTGGGCCTGACTACTATTCCTAGGACGTCTGGCCGTTTTGCACACCGACCACTCCCATTGTGGTCGGCCGAGTGTGAGACGGCCCTCAAACAGAAGCGTTATGCCTACATGCGCTATAAGCGCCGCCCGAACGATTTCACTGTCGCTGAATTTCGTCGGGCTAGGGCTAGGTTCCGGTATGTTTCGAAGCACGCCCGCCGCTCTTCTTGGCGGGCATACGTGTCTTCACTTAACGGGAAGACCCCATTAGCTGAGGTGTGGAAGCGAGTCAAAAGGATTCGGGGCAAGTTCTCGCAGGACCCCCCTCCTGTTCTCCAGGAGAATGGGACCGCAATCTCGGACCCCGCGTCCGTGGCGGAATCCTTAGCGACCGCTTTTTCCGCATTCTCTAGCCGTGATGCTGCTCCGCCAGCATTCAATGCACGTCGTGATGTCGCGGAAGGCCACCGGCTGGACTTTACCTCCAGAGGCGGAGAACCCTTCAACGACAAGTTTACTGTGAGTGAGTTGCGTTCCGCTCTCGCTTCGTGCGCGGACACCGCCCATGGTCCGGACGATGTCCCGTACGCCATGCTTTGACACCTGGGTGAGCGAGGCATGGCCTTTCTGTTAGATTTGTTTAACAGGATCTGGGTGGAGGGTCTTCTCCCAGACTCCTGGCGAATCGCTACTGTGCTCGCCTTTCGCAAACCGGGGAGAGATCACTCTACTCCGACCGGTTTCCGTCCAATCTCTCTAACCTCTTGCGTGTGCAAGTTGATGGAGAAATTGTTAAATGTTAGATTAGCCTATTTCCTGGACAGCGGAGGCCATCTGTCTTCTGCACAGTGCGGCTTCAGTAAGTTCCACCCTACGTCGGATGCTCTGCTCCGACTGGAAAATGCCGTCTGCGAGGCTTTCCTTCGTAGACAGCACTACGCCACGGTGTTTTTTGATCTGGAGAAGGCCTATGATACCGCATGGCGATACGGTATCATGGAGACTCTCCACACGATGGGGGCGAGGGGACGCCTCCCAATGTTTATATTTGAATTTTTGCGAGATCGTCGATTCCGCGTACGGGTGGGGGGAGCTCTCTCCGGCCCAAAGGAGCAGGAAGAGGGTGTCCCGCAGGGAAGTGTCCTCAGTGTCACACTCTTTGCCCTGAGCATCAATGGCATCACCTCGGTTCTGCCAGAAGATGTTCTCACTACGCTTTACGTGGACGACCTTTTGATCTCTTTTGGCGCGGCCCAGATGCCAACTCTGGAGCGTCGATTCCAACAGGCATTGAACCGCGTCTCTCGCTATGCCGAAGCGCACAGGTTTCGGTTTTCTTTGGCCAAGACTAAGGTGGTGCACTTCTGCCGCCATCCACGGCTTCACCCCGACCCAGATTTGTTTCTTAATGGGGTTCGCCTGGATGTGGTTGAGTCGCACCGTTTCCTTGGTCTTGTATTCGACCGACGCCTCACCTGGAAGGCTCATATTCGCAGCCTTAGGGTCTCTTGTACCCGCGCCATGGACATTCTCCGTTCCGTGACGTTCAGCGCTTGGGGCGCTGATAGGGCTACTGCACTACTTTTTTATCGATCCTTTGTTCGCTCGAAGCTCGACTACGGATGCGAGTTTTATGCATCCGCAGCCGAGCGTTTATTACGGAAGGTGGATTCAATCCACCACACCGGCCTTCGCCTTGCGACCGGTGCCTTCCGCACTCCCCCCATTGAAAGCCTGTTGGTCGATGCTGGGGAGATGCCACTCGCTCTGCGCCGCGTGCAGTGCATCACTCGCCTGTACGCGCGAGCCCGGCGCCTCCCTCAGTCGCCAACAGCTCTCACTGCATCCGCAGCTGATCTCGATGGTGCCTATGCCGCCGAGAGACGCCAGTCATACCCTAAGCCCTTTGGGTTTAGGGCCAGGAAACTCCTTCGAGAGGTAGATATAGCTCTCGGGCCGGTGGCGCCCCTGGTTCTGCCCAGGACGCCACACTGGAGGGTACCACATTTGCCTTTCGGTCGCCACGCCTCTGCTCCCAAAGCTTGTACTGCGCCGGGAGTATTGCGTTCGACCTTTTTGGAGCACACATCGTGTCACGCTGGTACCGTGCCAGTGTATACGGATGGCTCCAAGTCCCAAGAGGGGGTCGGCTTCCACGCCGTATCCCCTCTGTTTGAAGTCACCGGGCTCTACCAGGCGCTGCGTCTGTCTTCATGGCCGAGCTGGTGGCAATACACCACTCGGTACGGGAGATTACGCGACGTGCCCGGTTCGTAGACCGGATTGTGATCTATAGCGACTCACAAAGTGCCCTGAGTGCTCTCGGGGCATTGGAATCTCCGCATTCCCTGGTTCGCGATATCCGTGACGCCACGGTTTTGGCGAGCCTGGCAGATGTCGAGATTATCTTCTGCTGGGTTCCTGGACATGTAGGAATTGCGGGGAATGAGCGCGCCGATGAGGGTGCCAAAGAGTCCGCGAGGACTCTGCGACCGGACCAGCGTTTCGCTCTTCCTCACACCGACTACATGGCAGGAATACGGGCAGCTATTCGGACTGCTTGGCAAAGAAGATGGGAGACGGTCGAAGGGAACTTAAAGTTGCGTGCCATTGCGCCGCGACTGTTCCCATGGACCTATCCCCCAATGCCGCGGCGCTTCAGGTTGCTTTATGTCGTCTCCGAATCGGACACACTCGTGTGACGCATCGCTATTTGATGGAGCGCTCGCCTGCGCCCTATTGCAACGACTGCGTCGTCCCCCAGACTGTTCGGCACATTCTTGTCGAATGTCCCAGTCTGGGTGATCTTCACGCACGACACCTGTCCCGGTACCGGGATGGGCGGGGTTGCTACCGCCTGTCCCTTGTGCTCGGGACGAGTGCGTGTACTTTGACTGGTGGACTTATTGACTTTTTGGGGGAGGCCGGCCTTCTCCCTTTTATTTAACCCGATTTAATTGTTGTTGTTGTTTTTGTAATTGTTTTGTTATTGCTTTGTTATTGTTATTGTTATTTCTTTTTATTGTTTTCTGTTTATTTTTTTAAAGTAGCCTAAAACTAGGCTGTTTGTTTACGGCAACTTATGCCTTAGTCGGCAGTCGCCAGATAGCCCCTTAATTAAAAAAAAAAATATTATCCCCAGAGGTGAAAAACCTTTGAAGGACATGTTTACGCTGAGTAAGTTGTTCCGGTCTTGCCTCATAGGCAGATACCGCCCCTGGTCCGGATGATGTCCCGTATGCTATGCTTCGATACCTAGGTGAGCCAGGCATGGCTTTTCTTTTAGATTTGTTAAACAGGATCTCGTCAGAAGGTATCCTCCCTGACTGCTAACAAATGGCTACATGCTCGCTTTTGGCAGGCCGTAGAGAGATTACTCTACCCCGGCAAGTTTCCACCCAATCTCTCTAACCTCCGGCACGTATAATTTGATGGAGAAATTGCGATATGTTAGACTGGCTTTTTTATTGGACTGCGGAGACCACCTGTCTTCAGCAAAGTGCGCCTTTCGCAAGTTGCACTCCACGTCGGATGCTCTAATAAGTAGTCTTACATGTGATAATAAAGTTTATTAAACTCGATTATAGTGTAATTCGGAATCCTTTTTTAATAATGTTTTTAAGTTTCTCATCAGATTAGTTTTTTTGTTTCAAGTCCATTATGATACTGGTTCTTACTATTTATTCTATAGGTAATAGTTGTTTTAAAAAAGCTGATAACTAATATGTCCATAATGAATTGTTTCCTTTTGAACAGTAAGTAATCAAGTACATTTATGTCCATTTTCTTCTTTGTTTCTTTACAAAGATGAAGTTAAAAATGTAAAGGTATGCTCCTACTACAAATTATAGTATGGAGCTTACACCTGAATTTCCCTGAATTTTCATAACCACCAACTATCGCGTCTATATCATACAATCTGTTCATTAAAATCTCACATGGTGATCTTGACATGATGGTTTCCTTATTATATGTGCATTCTTGCCTGCTTCATAGAAGCCATCAATTTATTCATCTGTCTGAAATGTTGTAGTTCCGTAAACTTGGATCATTTGTATAGAATCCCTATTTAATGTTTTAACAACACGTTTGATTTCTGTATCGTATTTTCCTAAAATTTCTGTTAGGAATGGCGCTGTCTCGGAGAAGGAGGAATCATAGCAAACTAGTACATTTCCTTTTATTCTCACTTCGCTGAGGCCATTGATGCTCACTTATTCTCCTTTTGAGATCTCTCTTCCGTGGATAAAATGTCATTTGAAGTTCTAAATAACATTCTATGTGAGCAGAGTCTTCACCTATTGGTAGCCGGTTCCTTAAACCCGTGATTCTTAGCACCGTCATCTAAGTTTACTTGCCATCTGCGTGAGTATAGGTTCATTTGCTTCCGGCGAATGAGTGTTAGATGTCATAGATTCGAACTCCACCAATTTTTCACTTTCATTAAATGGTAAAGGGTTTAAATTATTTTATCCAGTTTATTTATTTCTCTCTCTCTCTCTCTTTCTCTCTCTCTATAAATATATATATCTATTTTTCTTCTTTCTTTAATCGATATTTGATCCTGTTTGGTCAGGTTAAAAAATATGAGCATTTTCTGCGTCACGTGTATCGTGATTTATCGTTCATTATCTATATATTTATATATATGTTACAGTGAATGAGTATAATTAGGTACTTCATGAAATCCCTGAAAATTTTATCAAGTTCATGAAACCACTGCAACCATCAGTATGTAATTACATGTAATTTCTAAAATATTGAGAGATTTCGTGTAAATACTGAAATATCTGCTTGGGGATTTCCTGAAATAATCATGGTGTTAAAAAACAACGTATTCGTTTACAAAGCAATATTTCAAACTCTGTATAATATATACTACTTCTTAGGGCAGGAAAGGGTGCCATGACACCTGCTATTACATTTGAGTTTTGCATTGAACTATTTTCACCTCTGTTGTTTTTGTATTCATTAGGGCAACAGTTAAATTTGTGGAAACCTTGTCCTCCATAATTTGACTCCGAGCTAAGAGCAGTTCGGAGTGATACTTCAGTGTTTGTGTTGATGTCACTTATTGACAATAGAGGCTGAAGGAGGGGGAGGGGGCACATCAAAATCGTTGCGAGAATAGAAGCCTTTTAAGAAACCCGACTTCATCCCAATCCTGTAGTTGTTTTCCATTTGATCATGTTGAACAATGACAACGAGAATGTTCCTGTGATCCTCCCACCCCCTATCCACAGTTTGTATTGTAAGTGCTAAAGTGTCACTCACCATCCAATGCACTTTGTAATATAGTTTTGCGGCGCCTGGTCATGCGATCTGCCTGATTACACTGGGAATGCCGTGATTAAAGTTATAAGCCACACTGAAGTTATTGACGTGAGCTGCAGAGGTAGGGTTGTTGACATCATCTGCTGAGTTGCTGTCACTTGCCGAGGTGGGGTTAGTTATTTAATTTACCATGGGAGGGTTATTAATATAATTTGCCGAGGTGGGAGTGTTGATGTCAACCGCCGTGGGGGTGTTGTTGACGTCCACTGAAGAGGTGGGGTTTTTAACATCCTTTGCTGAGGTGGGGTTGTTGTCACCTATATAGGTAGGATGCTGGTGAGCTTATCCTCTGTTTCAAATCTTTCAATGATGTCATCTGGAAGTGTAGAGGAAGTGAGGCCAATCTTAGCCGTACAACTAAATTAGTCTGGGTATAGGCTGCACTTGATACCTGCATGAAGACCAGAGTTCTTTTGGAGTTGTACAAACTTAATGTCATTATTCCATGCTCTAATGTTGTTGTCTACAAGCCAGGCAGTAAAGGGTAAGGCTCGTTCTATAAAATAGGCAGGCCTCTGGTAGCAAATTCCAGGATTTAATAAGCCCAGTGAGAAACTCCACAAATGGACGCTCGGTTGATTTATCAAATCCTAAATTTGCTACGTGTATAAATTAAGGAAATAATATGCCAAGCATAATAAATAAAGAATTAAAGAGAATTAGAAAATGAAACTATATATACATGTTAAATTTCACAAATAGATCTTATACAAGCGGTCGTTAGAGTCGCGCGGAAAAGCATGAAGACTCAAATCAAATAAAGACACATCTGAAGACCTTCCAAGTTCCCGCCAAATAAACTAATGAATTTAACTGCAAGATTCCTTCACCTTTGCGGAAATCTCTGATTACCTTTGCCCAGCCTACAATCAAGAAAAAAGACAGTTTTCTACCCTTTTTGAGTCAATGCCTTGTGAATACCAGACACTCACAGCAGAATTGAACCGGTAGCCGCCAAGCCAAAATAAGAAACCTACCGTGCTACCCAGAACTGGTACCAAAACTATGGCGACAAATCAACCTTGGTAACCAAAATGGAAGCATCAGACCATCAACAGGCAGCACAAGGAGAGACCGAAATCATGAGCCCCACCGCCATCAAGCCACCCGTCTTTAACTAGGCTGCAGTTGCAGATTGGACCAAGATTGTGAAAGTCCAGTTTCACATTTCAAGAGTAAGTAAGGAGGATACTAAATTCTTTCATGTTTTGGCTATATTACCTCCAGAGACCGTCGACCTTTTTTTGGTTGCAATCCTATCTAATCATAATTACCAGCTATTAAGGACTGAAGTGATTGGACTCTTTGAAAGGACGAAACCCGAGCTTTTTGAGAAGCTAATTGACCTTTCTACGCTCACCGGTCGACCTTCTACCAATTTGGAAGAACTAAGGAGATCTGCTCTACAGGTAGGATTTAGTGAGGAACTCGTAAGGCACAGGTTTATACAATCCCTGCCAGCCAACATCGCGCCCATAATTGCTTCGAATATGGAACTTACCATAGCCCAGTTAGGAAGGCTTGCGGATGAACTAATGCCATTCTATAGAGCACAGTGTCATAATGTTAATGATAGTAGTGAATCGTTACTGAGTAGTGCCACTTCTCTGTCCGATATGTGTATTCCTAATCCTAATAGAATGAACCGATTTAACTACGCAATATTTTATTAAGGAAAAACAATAAAAAACTCCAGCAAAGTCACAAGTATTCTACTCAGAATCAACTTTTATTTCTTTATTAAAAGTGTTCAATGTGGCCTCCACCTGCAGCACGGACAAAATCAATGCGATAAGAGAATTCCTTCCCGACGCGTATCACCATATTACGATCCATTGAGTTGATCGCTTTTGTTATTCGATGTTTAAAGTCATGGAGGTTAGTGGGTAGCGGTGGAACATAAACGCGATCTTTTACTTATCCCTACAAGAAAAAAATCACACACGTTGAGGTCTAGGGATCTCTCAGGCCAAGCACAAAAGGCAAGGTCTTGGTCCCATTTCCGATCAATCCATCTCTGGGGTACTTTTTCATTTAAAAAAGCTCGAATCATCAGGTACCAATGGGGTGGTGCTCCATCTTGTTGAAAAATGAAGTCATGTGAATCTGCTTGCAGTGAAGTAAAGAGCCAGTTTTGGATCATATCGAGATAGGTTTATCCTGTAACGGTGTCTCCTTCAAAAAAAAGGGACCATAAACCTTGTCCCGAGAAAGAACATAGAAGACGTTCACCTTAGAGGAAATTCTTTCATGCTCAACTCTTTGATGTGGGTGCTCTGATCCCCAAATACTACATAGTGTGACGATTGACTGTGCCGCGCAAGTGAAAAGTCGCTTCACCACTAAAAATTAGGTAAAGGTGAAATGAAGGTTTCGTCTTCCATAATCTCCAGTATCGAATCGCAAAATTTCACCCGCTTCCTCTTGTTGTCTTTAGTAAGTGCCTTAACGAGACGTAGTTTCTATGGTTTTAAATGTTGACGTTTTCTTAGCACACGCCAGATAGTGGATTGAGGGATCGCAAACTCACGGTTACCTCGATTTGTGGACTTCTACAGGCTCCCCTCAAACGCAGCACGGATTCTCGCCACTTGTTCCGCCGAAACTCGTGAACATCCTAGACTTTTTTCTTTACATAAAAACTCACTCTCCTGTAATTGTCCAATGTTCTTAGGAGAGGGCGGATTAATGTCGAATCGACTTCGAAAAGCACGCTGCACCGTGACAACCGAATTTGTTTTCGCGAACTCGAGAACGCAGAACGCCTTTTGCTGAGGACTCGCCATTTTGAAGGTAAACAAACAACTAAAAGTTGCCAGAGGAACGACGCGACTACAGCGCCGATGTTGCAGCCATTCAAAACTTCGAAAACTCCTCTTTCAAATAGTCACAGACTCATTCCATGACGATGCTTGAAAAATGAAGCAATACGTCATGAAATCGGTTCATTATTTTTGAATAACCCTGTAGAAGTGATAATTATATAAATAATGTGAATTCTAAGTGTAGTGCGCGATCAGTGTCCATGAGTGCGTACCATAATGGAAACCGTCCCAATTTTGTGCAGCGAAATAATGATTACAGTTCTTATAATATACCGGTAGGATTGCGATCTTTTCAAAGGAACCAAAGACTTGTAGTCTGCCGTTCACATTGGTACTTTGGTGATAATGCAAAATTCTGCAAAGCCCGGTGCAGGTGGCCAAAGAAAGGAGAACACTTGCAGATGCAACCTTCCTTCATGCTATCTTCGCCAGACCTGGCGGAAAACTAGCAGAGCATGCCATTGCAAGTGTGCCGCTCAAGTGAATAAAATAAATGAGTTTCTGAGTGGTACGGGGGCGAGTGTGTCGATAATTCCGGCTAAATCAGTGAATTTGGGTACATTGCACGGGTCCAGTCTAAATATTATGACGGCTAGTGGCGGTAAAATAAAAGTGAACGGCGAGGTACACACGGACAAAGCCTAATAAATAAAGAACCAAAGAGAATTAGGAGATGAATATATATATATATATATATATATATATATATATATATATATATATATATATATATATATATATATATATAAATTGAAAATCACATGAAGATTTTTTATAGATATATTTTAAAAGGCCTAAGGAAATGAAAATTGGTGACACAACCTGGAAAAAGACTTAGGAGAATATCACGTGAGCCAATCAAAGCTTAAGAAGGAAAATGGCAGACGTAGAGAACGGGAAAGATAGGACAAACTATTTTATCCGTTATATGAAAATAAATAAAGAAGTTGGATTTGAACCTGTATCATTAAGCGCTCATCGCTAATATGACCAAGATGCTGATCGCCAGAGCTACTATCCTCAATCCCCAAAAAGGTTGATTCAAGAAGCCTTTTGAATAACGAAGTGTAGGCTTTTAGTCAGTGAAAGACAAGACAAGTGGGCATGATTCGAATCGCTTCCCTGCACGGATTTTTTCGAAAAAAGGTAATAAATATTACTGTAGGAAAAAATATTCCGTTTTCTCCTTCAATGTGGTTTATTGCATTCATTCATCATTCTCTCACGCTACTTTGAGAGATAATATATATATATATATATATATATATATATATATATATATATATATATATATATATATATATATATTAAACTTTACAAATAGGTCCGAGGCAAGCCGTCGTTAGAGGCGCACGGAAACCCACGAACATAGAAAGATATCAAAGATGACCACCTGGAGAAATACGAGGAACGCACACAAACAAACATACTTGTGTTGGGAACATTTATCAGCAGCTGAGCAAATATAGGCTCTGACGAAAGAAATTTCACAGAAACCTTTAACAAATGATTCCAAATAAGAAAGCTAAAATCTATGGGAAATAAGTAAGCATAACAGGTACACAGAGCTGCCAGAAACTCCCCTTAAGGGGTGGAAATAACGAATAAACTAGATGACTGGGTCCACCCCACGTCCAAGATAAGGTCTTGCCCGTTGGAGACGATATATATATATATATATATATATATATATATATATATAGAGAGAGAGAGAGAGAGAGAGAGAGAGAAAAAGAGAGAGAGACAGACAGACAGACAGACAGACAGACAGACCTTCATTGTTCTTGATTCATTAACTCACTTCATTCCCTTAGTAGCGTCACAGAATCCCATTTACTCGCCTTTAGATTCAATACAGTAAGCCTACACATTGCCGCAAAAAACTCGAGACGTTTCCGCCCTCCCCTTTAGTAGACCAATTGAAAAATAAAGTCATATATTTTGGAGGGGCCGCGTCCTTTTCAAGTCATTTACTTACCCCGATTACCGAGCCACTTTCGGTAAGCCCAGCCTAACGCATAACCCTCTTGTGAAATTATAAGGAGTCAGAACCAATTCGACAGAGGCGTAAATTAGGCCCACTGACTAAATTCCTCGTCACTGTTGAGCGCAATAGCAATGAGGACTCTTCAATACACGCCCTTATAAGTACCGACCACGCACCCACAAACCGGTAACCTATACTACCACATAAACAAGTAACACTACCAGTACCATCAACACATCCCCTACATATAGACATGTCCATTATGTAACCGTTGGCCCTCTCCGCTGACCGCTGGCTCTATGAGTGGGGCGGCCTACAGTGTAAGATCTTGATGAACGGCCACAATTCTTTCAGTTCAATGATGACGTGAACGGTGAACTCATTGTTACTTTCACACCGAAGTATGACTGGTGCTCCTAGCAGCAAGATTATGTCTATCAGGTTATAAGCAACCTCCGCTGCTCTCTTAGATAGCACGAACACAGAACCTGGTGAGATGATACTGGTACACTATGATTTACTTGCAATCCTCAACCGGCAGTGGTTGCATGTCACTGAGGTCGACTTGTCCTCTTGAGTTATACTCAAAAACTAACAATGGGTTTCACAACCACACCAGTTGCAACTTGTTTCTTAGCTTTCCGTTCGCACTCAAGGCAAAATGATTTGTATGTATGTCGCCACAACCCATGCAATTGTTTTAGCGTACTTCCTTGATAGTTTCTTAAGCATGCGATCTCTTCCTCCTTGGCTCGTGGAAATATGAGCACGTCTGATGTCACAGGTGCCTTTTATAGTCGCGAAGTAGATAGTTGGGTCATCAGAATTCTTGTTCTTTCTTATTAGTTTCTCTACATCCCCACACTGATGAAACTCGTACCTGCAATAGACAAGTCAATACACTAGAATATATAAGCTTTGGTGTTTATAATAGTATAAAGAAAAATGCAAGAATATGAATAAAGAGAGAGATAGAGAGAGAGAGGGAGTGTGTGTGTGTGTGTGATAAAATCATAAATTTAAACTATTAAAACGCTAGTAAACTTAATAAACGCTTTTGAAACTTACTTGCTGAGTTAATAATACTGCCTGCGTTGTTTGGTGCTCATAAGACTATTTGTAGTCTTAACTTCTTCGTTGATCTTCAAGTATTCCTCGTTGCAAAGTAGATTGTTCTTAGTTTGTTCGTATTTCTCGAAGAGAAGTTTTTTTAAACTTTTCTTCTATATTCTCGGCCATATTGGAATCAATAAGAATATGTTGGAACAGTGCACGCTATACGATACGGAACACAATTGACAATCAAGTTGTCAGATTTGATTTTCGACACGGCTGTGGACACCGCGTGCGCGACCTCCACTAGACCAAACTGTACTGAGACGTAACAACTGTTAGCTTGTCATCAACCATTTCATTCATTCACTAATTTGAAATTAGGGAGTAGAAAGAGACCACAAAAAACAATAGTTATACAAAATCCCTTAATACTTTAGAGATTACATGTAATTACTAATGGTTGCAGTGGTTTCATGAACTTACTAAAATTTTGAGGGATTTCATGAAGTAGCTAATTACACACATTCCCTATAACATATATATAATCAATCTCTGTAGCTAAGAAAAAACGTATTTCTGATTTACCTTCATTTTCTTGAAAAAATATTGAACTAAAAGGAATATTCCAAGATCAGTTCAGCACTTTAGTTTAACTTTATTTAAAAAAAAAAAGGATTCAGGGAAGGCTTGAAGAACTACAAGCTCTTTGGTCAATTATCAATAAAATATAAAATACTGAAAACACTATCAACTGCCTATGATAAGCCACGAAATGAAAAAGTCCATATATGCAGGTAATGAATGCGAACTATCTTTCTACAGGGAATTCGTTTACGAGGAAAAAGAACTTAAGTGAATAAACAACGATTCTGGTCTAATGGCACTAAAACATAAGGAATATGTTAGGTATAAATAGACAAAATTGCATTCATAGTCAAGTAATATCATCGTCAAGGCTCCATTCAGTCAATTGAATAAAATACATAGAGGGAAATGAATGAGACAGGTAAATCCATTATGCTGATGTGGGAACACATCGTCATCAGAAATATTGAGAGAGATAGAAGTTGCTTTTGCTTTTATGACAATCAAATTTCTCCTTCAATATATCAGTAGGAAAGTAGTTGATAACAAAATTATCAAAAAATGAAATTGTCAAAAACCAAACGCTCGCTGCACTGGAAATAAACAAATCAAGACGAAAATGATGAAGATATCTTTTGTTGGTATCATGATCTTTCTTGCTACCTCCAACCGGCTAATTTACCTGGTTTCCTCTATCAGACTAAGTTAGAAGAAACCTTTTGTTGTTCGACCAAAAATTTTCCCCCTCCATTTCGAGGGCTTGTGAAGGCTCTTGCCAATCTTAAAGAATTTAGGCGCACTCAAAAGCATGAAAATAATCTATAAAACACATGCGCAAAGTTTTATCCAAATAGTTTACTTGGATATCCAATTGCAATTTATACTGATTTTCAACGCAAAAATTTCCAAAGTTAAATAAAAAACAATAATAGAGGTTATCATTGTACGGTAAACTGTTTTTGATATTAAAAATGAAAGAACCTATTTAATAATGGTCGACTGGGGAAAACTGACGCGTATTTACATACTAATCGACTTATTCCCATTTCCAGGCCAAAAATAGGTTGGGAAATTGGTAATTTTCCAATATTCGGCACTAGAAAATGAATCCATGGGGATAAAAAGTCTATATGCCGCGTTTGTTACCACAAGACTCGAGAAAGAAGGAACAAGTAAAATAAGTGCTAAATATATCTTTAGGTGTGCTTTTTAGTCGTGAGCGAATCTATATTCAGTATGTAGGTCAGTCGGTCCCCACTATGCTTCTTTTGTTTTTTTTAAATAACATTGTAACTATTCTTCCGATTCTACGAAATTTGAAACCCTTATGTTGCTTTATATTTTCTTTCGAATGATATAATTGTCAAAGTACTCCCAGCGTTAGTCCGGGAATTATTTTGTTTTGGTAATAACATCATAACTATTCGGCCATTCTAACGAAATTTAAAACCCTTATGTTGTTATAAATTCTCTTTTGAATTATATAATTCCCGAATGTCTTCCAAAGGTTAGCCTGGGAATTATATTGTTTTGGCAATAACATGATAATTATTCGGCCAATTCTAACAAAATTTGAAAGCCTTATGTTGTTTTCCATTCTCTTTCAATTGATTGAATTGTCCAGGTCCTTCCAAGGTGAGTCCAGGAATTATTGATGGTTTTAAAGTTCGTAGGGTCATAAATCATAATAATTGAGAGCACGCGACCATTATATCAGCAGACCTTATTTACTCGCGTGCGAGTCTGGTCGCGGGTGCCTCTATATCTCACTATGTCAGTCTGGCCCCGTTTTGCCTTTTTTTTGGTAATAAGATTGCTACTTCGGCCAATTCTAACGAAATTTGAAACTCCTATGTTGTTTTACTTTCTTTTTCGAATGATATAATTACCAAGGTTCCCTAAGGTTAGCCTAGGGAATTGTTTTTTTGGGGGGGAATAAAATCATAACTATAAGGCCATTTCTAACGAAATTTAAAACCTTTATGTTATTTTTGCATTCTCTTTCGAATGATATAATTGCGAAAGTTCTCTCAAGGTTAACCGGGGAATTATTTGGAGATTAAATAACTATTCGGCCGATTCTAACGAAATTTGAAACCTTTATGTTGTTTACATTCTCTTTCGAATAATATAATTTCCAAAGCTCTACCATGGTTAGCCAGAGAATCCTTTGGCAATAACATCATAACTATTCAGCCGATTAGAACGAAATTTGAAACCCTTATGTTGTTTTACATTCCCTTTCTAATGATTAGTCGAGGAATTATTCAAAGCCTTGAAGGTCGTAAGCTCATAAATCAGAATATTGAGAGCACGCGACTTTTGGTCAGCGACCTTGTTTACCTACCATCTTATTATGCTCTAAATCCAGATTTCATATCTATGATTTGACCACCTTTCACTCGCTCCTTTCGCTCTCTAGAACCATTCACCACACCAGCGTCAAATGACCCACTTAAGGAATGGGCCATCTGGGATCTCCTATGATGAAAAACTGAAACATTAAAATTAATAAATTATTTTAGACAAGTAAAGCGATGACTATCCAATGGATCCAAAATCACCTACAAGGTCTACTTTCTAGTATATAAGAATTTAAACACCGAATCCTCTTCCTATCCATCTTCCTTACTGAAATTACTCCGACTGTTTAGAGACTAACAGTCCGGATCAAATCCTTACTGTTTGCTCCTCGTGTTCGTATGATCTGTAACAAATAATTGCGATTCTTTGATATTTGATCCTAGATTGTGGAATTATCTGCTTGCTGTTATAGATTGTCACCCTTCCTTGGTGCGTGCATGCCTTTAAGTCTCCTGACCATGAAGCTTGCCATAAATAATACCTATCTATTATTATTATTAAGCGTTCTAAATATTTTAACATTTCTCGTTCCCACGGGTCGCCAAGTTTCCAATCATGCTCAAGAGAGGGACCCTCTGATCTTACATTAAGATTATTCAAAACATGATACTGAAATTACTTCAGTAGGACGATTTTTCCTAAGTCATATGCTATTAAAAGATCTTTTTTAACTAATTTAGATTTCCATTTATCCAATTTAAATTTTCCAATATTTTATCACATTTGTAAACATAATAAATTGTGTTGACGAAAATGGGTATTCTTGTTGGGATATAATTTTTCTCCACAATGTAAAACAACCTTAGACTTTCCGATATATTTTAAGTGATACCACTGGGGAAAAGGAGTTAAAATAATATAATTCTTCAATTTCACTTTAGACTTATTCCTTTATTTTTTTAAGCACTGTAAATAAATCATTATTTCGTACCAACTTCACTCTAATAGAATTAACGACCGAATTGATGATCATAAATTTGAATATGATTAGAAGATTTGAGATTCTTCATGGCGACAGGAAAAAATAATAGACATAATAACAAATTCCGGCAAAAATAGGTGTGGAATCTTTGTAAAATGTTTACCAGTCACGTGCATCTATATTGAAAGCCTGAAAAGTTTAACCAACAATAGAAAATATAGAACTGAAACATGTACAACTCAAAGAAACAATGAATTACACACGTACGAATAACAACGTGCAAAGGCCATACAATTTATTAGATACGAGCATACCCATAGAGTAGAATACGGTAGATTATTAGAATTAGAAAATGGCCAAACAGTATTGATAGAAGAAATGACAGAAGATGAGCATAATAATTCCTAAATTGTACATATTTATACGTTAAGAGATTCAGGAATCAACCTTGTAGAAGGTTGAAGGCTGAAATTTTCACAATGGTAAGAGTGACGTTGCTTACTTCTGCATATGTTCTCAAATTTGATCTTTAAATCCATTACTGTTGAATTGATTATCCTATTTACACTAATCATAGATTATTTCACATCCGAAAAGTTTGTTTATAATAAATTATTACGTAATAATGTATTTAGAGTACTAACGGTTGCCAGTCCAAGAACTCAAACTGGTAGACAAATGACTTGATCATTTGACGGAATTAACAAGACAAAAAGAAATTGTGAAAAGTTCTAATTTTCTTTTCGAGCGGCGCCATTCATGCAGAGTAATTTCCATTGCGGTAAGAATAAGCAATTCTGGCACTGCGGCATTTATAATAAGTTATTCTACGAGCATGGTTTCGCTATGTTATGTGAGCTGACTGTATACTTCATTGTTGATTGGGAGAAGTCTCAAAAGTTGTAGGTTCGTTGAATTTAAACTGAGTTCAACTTGTTTTTTTTTCACAAAGACGATAATTGACTAAAAATATTAAGCCACCTTTGGGATGTTATTGACGTCAGCAAAAAAAATATAAAAAAAGGGGAGTTTTATTAAACTGTCCGTTTCTAATATATATGACGTAGCCTTTTTTTCAGAAAATAAATATCACTCTTTTTTTTATCAATTCTTTCGTTTTTTATAAAGAAATAAAAATGTTCAACGGTATTTGGAATAAGATCTTTTTAAATTAATGCTGACTTGGCTCAATAACAATGCCTGATTATCATGTTTAGACTGAAGATTGTCCCTCAGTTGGTGGGGAAAATAAAAGTGAGTTTTACTTTCTTGAGCAAACTTCAAGTTAAAAAGGCAGATGCTTTTTTGGTCTTTGAGATAAAAAAAATTGTGAAAAACTACGATAATTAAAATAAAGCAACACCTTAGTGATATCAAAGGGATGCATATTGCGTATATGGTAATTGAGACGAGAAGATAAGATTTCGATTTGATTTTTCTTATGTAATAAACAACGAATCTTTTGGGGGCTAATGAGTCTCTTTCATACAATTATAGTTCTCCTAATCCCCCCGTTTTTTTAAAGAACCTGCATGTTCCAAAACTAAAAAGCCCAAAATGACTGTCGGTTCTTTCTTCGTTTACACAACAAGCGCATCCCCATCTTTGTCAGATGAAAACGGTCTTGGTCTTTATATTGACCAAGTCCAAGTCGGAGATCAAGATGGCTGCCATGCGAGGTTTATGGAGAGGATCCGCAACTCCAAAAACAAAGATTAATTTTTTTTTATTTAAAATGAAATACGAAGAGGTCAAAAGTGAAATGGTCTTAAGGGGAAAGAAACAGGAAAATTTAGCGAAATCAAAGGCAAAAAAGATGTGAAAAAGAAAGTTGTAATAGAGTTAGTCTTGTTTGAAAGAATGGAAGAGCTTCGATTGTATAAGTTTCCTAAATAAAACAATTCTGCTAATTTGTATATGATATGACATCTTTAAAACTTATTTCAATCACTTTCACACAAAGTGGAGTTGTTTCACTTCAACGCAACTTTAAACTTCTCATCCTTCTTTATATGTACTTTAATAAGGACAATCATTCGCTTCCTCATCGCTCATCCTTTGCTAAATCAAACACTCATTCACATATTCACCTCAATTTTTTCGCGGTATTCCATCTTTCTCACGCACTATCACTCACACATATATTTTTTACACAAGTCTATTCCCATCCATTTTCCTTATATGCACCATTCTCCTCACTATAAACACCTCTTACCCAGCCATTCATCCCCCCTCCCTCTCTCCTCCCTCCACAAACCAATCATCCCCGTCAAATTGTCCATTTACACACCTTTCACTCGAAATCTTTCTTTCTGCTTCCATCACAGTCTTGACTATCATCATAATGAATTCTAGATACTAAAGACACAGGAGATACTAACTAATTAATTAAAATTTGTATAAATGTTTCCAATGATAAATTTCCTCGCTATTTCCCAATCTAAATTTCTTTCCACTAAGGTTCGGATCCTTTTGAATAATTCAAGTTTTCTGTTAAATGGCTTATTTGCTAATAACTTTGGTTTTATTAATCGATATTTACCTAACCTTTGCCCTTATTGTTTATCTTACACTAATTTAGGAAACCATGGATTTCTATGTCCAAAGTTATGTAAGACGAGATTGAAATACAGGCGTTCTGATCTTTTTGGACGATGCTGTAAATATGATTGCCCTACATCGCAATCAGCCTCTTCATTCCTTTTCATGTTTGTTTCACATAGAGAAAGCATCTTTAATTCCGTGTTTTAAAGAAATTAACTACCACTCCGCTTTCCCATATACACTTCACATTCTATACTCCTCTCGATTCACAAATTGATCCAGATTAACCGGAGTGAGAGAACGGGGTCTGTCCATACCTCGCTTATTACCATAATAGCTTTTTACGCACCTTCAGGGTTGTGGCATACCAGAGCAGCAGCCCACTATCCGGGTTTAGTCGTCTTTTATCAAGAATGGTGTGGAATGGTTGTGATTGATATGGTAACACGAAAGCCTGCTTTGCATGGTTTCATGTGTGGGCTCTCTCGAAGGGAGACTAATGGGCGCAGAGAAATTATTTTGTTTCTCAGGCTTGGTTGTTTTTGTGTTGGTTTTATTTAATGAGTGGTAGCTATATGATATGTGGCAAAAGTTAGGTCAGGTGTTTAGATGTGTTGGCTTTATTGTTTATTAATTTTTGTATTTTCTGTTACTAAAGTTAGGTCCGGTTGTTTGTGTTTCCTTTTTGGTTTACGATTTGTTTGTTTTTTTAACCCGTGAGATATGTAGTTTATGTTAGTTTATTTGGTTTAGTTGGTTTTATTTGATGGTTTTGTGTTGTTTGTTGTGTTACAAAGGTAATGAAATATTTTGGAGTAGTTGTTTACTTCGTATGATGTTTCTGAGTTTTGTTTACGATAATATTTTGTTTATTATTACATAGCTTAACCTAACTTCAAGCATTAATTTCGCAGGGAAAAGATGCACGGGTTGAATGAATTTCTCGACCCCCCAGCGACTTCGTTTTTAGTTGCGAGCCTGTCTACATTTCACTATGTCGGTCGGTTGGTCCTCATTTTGCTTTGGGAGGGGGGGGGGGGCAATAAAATTATAACTATTCGGCCAATTTTAACGAAATTTAAAACTTTATAGTGTTTCACATTCTCTTTCGATCATAAAATTGTCAAGGTCCTCCTTAGGTTAGTCCGGGAATAATTGAAAGTTTTGAAGGAGGTAAGATCATAAATAAGAATAAGTGAGAACACGCGACCTTTTGGTCAGGAAACCTTAATCCCCTATAGCCAATAGAGGGAACAATATTCTTTAAATTTTTATATATTCTCGTAGAGGGCTCTATACTACAATTTTAGTACAATCCTTAACTTTGTTGGGGGGGGGGTTAATGTGGGATTAATATCTGGTATTTTAATGTAGTTATTTAAAATGCAGTGATACATCACTCTGGTGTAAAAATACACTGGTTAACATACTTTTTCTGGCATAAGGTTTTACAGTGGTTTTATAGGTAATTTTGGGTGCTGATTCCAAATATACCATCACCTTTTGTCTATCATATCAAGTTTTCGAGATACAACAATATCAGAAATAGTTTATTACCTGTCATCGAGCTACAGCTGCAAAAACTTCCTCTTCTTTGAAATTCTGTGATGCACAGTATTCAGAACATCTCTTATAAAGCTCCAGCAGTAATCTGCCATCATATTGGAGTCACATCTGCCTTGATAGCGTACTTTCAATTATTTAATATCTTGATGAAAGCGTTCACCTTGCTCGTCACTAACATCACCCAATGTTGTAGGTTAGATCCCAATCTTTTCCAAATTCCTCAGCCCGAGAGAGAGAGAGGCCTATGAACGGATTAGTCCGCTATGAGCGTGGGTGAAATTATAAACACAAGTCAGAATGCAATTAAGTTTCAGAGTGCAGTTTAGGTTGCCAATGCTTAACTATCTTGGAAGGTTCTGGGGAAATAGAAACGGAATACAAAATATACTTTACTACTATGAAAATAATATATTTAAAAAAATAAAAGGGGTTTTAAGTAATGTATATAAACATAGGAGACGTACACGAGTCTCGGCTTCAAAGAGCGACCTGGGTGGTGTCGACCACCATAAACACGAACGGACAATGGCAGACCGGACGCTCGAATCACATTTAAGCCTCCCAGATGACGGAGGCTTAAAGAGGGGGGAGGGAGTTGCAAGTTGTGGTTACCTCGCAAATTTAGGCCGAGGGAGTAATCCTGCCTTGTTAGAGACGGCGTAGAGTCCAAAATAATAGCTACTTGACGAACGACTATTTAACGAGATGAACTCAGCTTGCCTTCGGGTTTAGAATACCGAATCGAGAATTTGACGCGTCGCGTTTTGGTAGCGGCTTCCAACGATTACAGGGTTAACTATCATGAGTTCCATGAGAATACACGGAACTTGGTGGGTTCTGAAAGGGTTAACACTGAACATAATAATAACATAATTTCACGGATGATAAACGGAACTAACGGAGACGGTAAGATGGCAGATACTCTTGGATGCTCGTGGACACAGGTGGTTACTCCTGTCCAAGTCTGGTGTCGGACGTTTTATAGGAGTGAGACGGAGGGGCTTTGCCCCGCGATCAAAGGAAAAGGGTTCCAGTTGACAGATGCTTCGCCGGGTGAGGTGGAATCTGCCAGATTAACGCTGTAGAGGGATCCGTTAAAATAGTAGTATTTCCTCACCTCCTATGATATTACTTAGGGAGAGAAAGCGAGTCATCTCTCCCCCCCATCCCTCCGACTTCACCCTTTTTCGGACTTGCCGCCAGGTCACTGAGAATTTCAAACCGAGGCATGACGCTGAAATTGAAGGCTACCTCTCCGCTATCTTAATTTTTCCTCGCTTCCCCCAAGGTCGGGAGATTACTCTTCTATTTTGTAAGGTTGCCTCGAACAGCTTTTATGGCTCCAGCCGCTGGTAGTTACGTCTGATCCACTGATCCCTGCCTCTTACACTTTTCAGCAAGGAGACGCTCGGTTGTCACGGACGATAATGAGGGTTCGAGAAGCCCTCTCTCTCTCTCTCCCTATTTTGGAGAATTCCGGGGATATATGCACTCTTCCAAGGATTATCCATAGATTCGGTTAGTCGACGCTTCCCCGAAAGAAGTCCTATTCAACGACGCTCTCTCCTGAGAAGACATTGCGCCGCGAATGTTCCCATGGACCTATCCCCCAATGCCGCGGCGGCTTCAGGTTGCTTTCTGTCGTCTCCGAATCGGGCACACTCGTGTGACGCATCGCTATTTGATGGAGCGCTCACCTGCGCCCTATTGCAACGACTGCGTCGTCCCCCAGACTGTTCGGCACAGTCTTGTCGAATGTCCCAGTCTGGGGGATCTTCGCGCACGACACCTGTCCCGGTACCGGGATAGGCGGTGTCGCTATCGCCTGTCCCTTGTACTCGGGACGAGTGCGTGCACTTTGACTGGTGGACTTATTGACTTTTGGGGGGAGGCCGGCCTTCTCCCTTTCATTTAACCCGGTTTAGTTGTTGTTGTTTTTGTTATTGTTTTTGTTATTGCTTTGTTATTGTTATTTCTTTTTATTGTTGTTTCCTGTTTAATTTTTTAAAGTAGCCATGAACTAGGCTGTTTGTTTACGGCAACTTATGCCTAAGTCGGCAGTCGCCAGATAACCCCTTAAATAAAAAAAAAATCTCCTGAGAAGAGTTTAGTGACGGTCGCAAGCCACGGAAGAGTTGGACATCACACTCGTATCGTTGGTTTAGAAAGAAGAGTCTCGTGAGGCAACTCAGCCGTTCTCAACCGCCTTCGGATCAATGATTGTAAAAGCCGTTCTCCGAAGTTCTTCTGGTGACCTCTTGATGACAAGATGCCCGATAGCTCGCTTAACCCGAGTTTGGAGACGTCATCTCCCCTCCCTCCCTTCCAAGTTCGACCGGTGACCTCTTGAGGACAAAAAATCCGCATCTCGCAAAATGCAAGTTTGGAGAAAGTAGCACCACCCTCTGCGAATTTCCGGCTACACCCATGACTAATCAAGGTCACCAATACCTTTCCCCAATTTTGCCCCGCTTTACTCTCGAGGTTCAACGGAACTCACTACCATAAATCTCCCATTATAACCATTTAATAACTCTATTTATCCAAATAGTATTCGGAAACTAATTCCGTCTTATTCATGTACCTATATATATCCATATTTATTTTGGTGCCTTTTATTTAGTGTGTATTAAAATCTATTTTTTATCGTTGTGTTTGGAGTAATCCTTGGTCACGCAGCTGCAGCCAACTATTGCAAAAAGCACATTTAGAACAATAACATTAGTTGCCTAGCTTAGCCTACCTTAGAGCTCGTGTGCGTATATTCATGTACACTGGGCCATACTTCGACAAACGCCATCGCAGAATAATCTCTGGCGGGACCCTTCGTGATCTTAAGCACATCTCAGGCTTTTGCGAAGTCGGGCCTTCAGCCCATCACGGCCTTCGCGATTTTGCGCCTTTGTTAGCGTGGATTAAAAAGGGTCGCCCAGGTGTGTCTTCCTTGAAAGGGGCGACCACGCGCATCTTTTCTCTCTCTCTCTCTCTGACACTAAGGTTCTTTGGAAATTCGCCTAAGTGACTATGTAAAACTGCAACTTGATACTCATTCTACATCCAAGTAATTGAAAACTCAAGAGCAGTTCCTACACAATATCTTTGTAGTTTGTAGATTTGTTGTTCCCACGGAAATTTGCACCACATCAGAGAAAGCGTTCCAAGCTCTAGCCTCTGCCGCATTCATTGTTGCACGAATTTGACATCTCTGAGGAGTGTTCTTATCTAAGGTCCATCAAATATTCCTGCCTTTTTCTTCTCGTCATTCAGGCTTGAGAAGGTTAAACATATGTGGCAGAAGCAGTCGCCACTGTGATCAACAGCTTTGACAAATTGCTTCATCATACCAAGTTTTATCTGCAGTAGGGAAAAGGCGATTTTTCTTTTATCAACAAGAGTACGAGGGGCGATTAATAAGTTTTGCGAATCGGTAGGACAAAACAGAGGAAGGGGGATGGCTGTTTGTCGGGGTGTTAGGACAAGTTATAACAAGTCAGGACCTGCAGCCGCACGCTCCTGCCTCGTCTATTTAAGAAGAAGTAGCTGATCGCAGATCGTCAGTCACAATTATTTTAACAATGGAGAAGGTTGAGCACCGCGCAGTGATCAAATATTTGACCAAGGAAGGCAAGAATGCAAAAGAGATCCATGAACGCATGGTTGCAGTGTACACCGACACCACCCCTTCCTATGCAACCATTGCTCGCTGGAATAGGGAGTTCCGCCATGGTCGTAAGTCCCCTAAAGATGACCCCCGTCCAGAACGCGTGTCAGATGTGACCAACGAGGACAATGTGGCCCGTGTGGAGAGGATGATCCTTAAAAATTGACAGGTGAAGGTCGAAGAAATCGATCGAGAACTTGGAATATCACATGCAAGTGTTATTAACATCATCCACGACAATTTGGCCATGAGCAAGGTCTCTGCCTGTTGGGTCACTAGAAACCTAACGCCCCATGTTTGACTTCAACGTCGTCAAAGTTCGGAGGAGCTGCTGCTCCTCTACAACCGAGACACGGCGTGATTCGATTCACGCATAGTGACAGGTGATGAAACTTGGGTCCATCAATGGGATGCCGAGACCAAGCTCGAAAGCATCGCCTGGAAGCACAGGGGCTCTCCGACCCCCATCAAGTTCTGGATCCGACCCTAAGCCTTGAAGATCATGGCCACCATCTTTTGGGATTCTGAGGAAGTGTTGATGGTGGACTATGCGCCTCGTAGAAAGACCATCACAGGTCAATATTACGCCGAGGAACTGGCTGGGTTGAACAAGTGCATCCGTCAAAAGCGGCGCGGCATTTGACACGCGGTGTCCTCTCCTCCACGACAATGCCCCTGTCCACAAGGCGAGAGTTGTACAAGCTGCCCTGCGCGAGTGCGGATTTGAGGAGCTCAACCATCCCCCCTACAGTCCAGATCTGGCCCGTAGCGACTACTTTTTATTATGCCAGCTCAAGGCTGCACTGCGTGGACGCTGGTTTGGGGACTATGAAGATGTCCAGCTCGCCGTCCAGGAGTAGATTGCACAGCAGTCGGGATATTTCTGGTTGTCGGGAATTCGAAGCCTCAGGGACAAGTGGCGCAAGTGCATTGAAGTCGAGGATAGTTATATTGAAAAATAATAAAACACTTTTCCTCATATCTCGTTTCCTTATATCCGAATTGCAAAACTTATTGACCGCTCCTCGTATCATTAATGATATTCTTGTCACCAGACGTCAAACTTGTTCTTGTTCACTATTCTTTTTTACCCAGTAGTCTGATGTAGCCCTATCCTCCCGATAGCACAAGAAACAGGTGTATTTTGTGTAACCTGCTTGCTGGCCCAGCAGAAAGTTCGCGATTTTCAAATCAACACATATTAGCCATCCATTTAAGTGATATTGCAACCAGCAACCTCTCCAGAACAATTTTGATGCTGTCATATTCTTCTTTCATCTTTACTGAGTACTCTATTGTGATTGAACCATACATGTTTCCGTTGGGGAGTAAATTACATTTCAAACTCCTTTAAGAAATGCCAATGAAAAGTTTCCACTCACTTGAAACGTATGCAGGCAGTCTTATAGTGAGCAGAATTCTTCAACATCACTAACATAAACAAGCTGACCATCAGAATGGAAGTACTTACTCAGCTCTTCTTCTCTGTAACAATAAATGGAGACACTAGTGCCACGATTCAGCAGGGTTTTTTTTTTTGCAACCTGGAAGCCAACAATTCACCAGACATCTTTGGCAAATACAAATCTCCGACTAGATCATTTGACCTTAGAATCTGCAATGACTTGCTTGATTTCAAGCGTGCCTTGAAGACTCACCAACAAGGTTTTCCTTAATTGATAGACAGTCGTTTATTTTTGGTTGTTCATTCTAATGAAGAGCGCTTCAAAACAAATTCTAAATTATTATTATAATTTTCATTACTAATTTCAGTAATAGATTCTAGCAATATTTATTAGTTAAAGTTTAAAATGGAGAAATTATAAAACTGCTTTCTTCATTCAGTTTGGGATTTTCTCTGTATTTGAAAAGTATTGCGATTACTTACAAAAAAATTTTTTAATTATATTTTAAAGAAGCTTGTTTTTATTTGTATTAAGTTCTTGATCAGCTTTTCAAATCGTATTGCTTTCAGAATTTTATTGTCTCCGACATTTTTACAGATCTTTTGAAATGTAGTCTATCAGCTTCATTAGGTACAATTTCTTCATTTTTGCCACGAACCACCTACCATCTTAAGTTTTTATTTTTTCACCTCAATTTTCGATATATATTTGAATTTTTCATACTCGCTTTCGAGCTTTGTCCGTATATTTCCAGTGAATGAAGAGGCATCTGTTAAATATCACCAGCCCTCTTTCCTTCTGAGAAATTATGAGTTATTTTGAGAATATTTAGGGAGAAATGACAGCTTGCTGGTATTCTTCATCAATATAAGAATGGAGTAGAAGAGGGATCATTGATATTCATTAGTGCCATAAAATTCTATCAAGCTTCGGGCATAGAAGTAATATGAAAATTTTGAAAGAAATGCAAGAGTATCGATAGCATTTTTTAAGCCAGTTTAGACATTTTAGTTGACTATGAAGAGATGTATACTGTGTTGATGAGTAAATTTTTTTTTAATTTTTAAGGTTGTTGGTTGATTAAGATTTTTTGTACCAACTTTCCACAACGGAAGATAAGCCACCAAATCAAAGTAATAGTGTGGCTCATCTTCCGCGAATTTGAATCAATGTAGTGTTAAAATTCACCCTTTCAGGTTCTCGAAGCCCCCCAAATATGTTCAGCCATCTGAAAGAATATTTGAGCATTTTATTTGAATGGGATTTTAATTATACAGAAAAATGTATTGTTTTTAGCTAAATTTGAGGGCCCTATTACATTAAAAATAAATGAAATTAGCCCAAACTAACTTCAATTGTTAAGTAGTCTTTTTTTCAATTTAAGAGCCCATCAGGGGACGCCTACTTGCGCAAAGGTAGCCGTAATTCACGCAAAGCCTAATAGTAGGCTAGATTAAAAACAAGTAAGTAATAAAAATAAAAAGACAAAAAGCCAAGACGCAAGCTAAAAAAAAACAAAAGCAAATAAAAAAACACAAAGAAGCAACGAGAAGGAAGTGCGCTACTAAGTCGGGGGTGGGCCTGCCTCAGCCCGGTTGTTAAGTAGTACAAACCTCTACTATTCTACCTGTGGTAGAATTTCTCTGATATTTTGAACAAACAATGGATTTTAAATCTACTTATATTTATTTTATATTGAGAAATTTATGATATACTGAAAATTCTGATATGTATTTTCTCTATTATAGAGAGATAATTCTTTTATATTTATTTATAGATACTCAATATTAATTCCATTTAATAACATCGAACCTCCTGGTCTTAATAGATATTAGTATTTACTTGTCGGGCATTTATGGTACATTCGTGAATGGAAAATATACATCTTTCCATTTCTGGCAATGCAGTATCTCAATCACGTAGCTTCATCTTGATGTGGAAATGGAGACAACCACTTTCCCGTTTGAAGCTCATCCAAAACAAGGCTCATTCTTAATGGCTCTAACTTTTGAGACTCGCTTTGGGGAATTAGGATAACCCAGCGGCCTCCAGCATCGTCTCGCAAAAAAGACCAAGCTTGTTCCACTAATTAACCAAGAATTTCCGCCTCTGTTTCCTTCTTCGAGTTTTTTAATTACTTAATGTTTCTCTTTTGTTGTTCGTCTACACCCTTTCGTTCAGATGTCGACACACGTTCAACACCAAAACGACAAGCGATTCTCGTTCCAGTTTTCGATTACCATTAGTAGATGACCCAATTGGATTTGAAAATTAATTAAAAGGGAAACTTGGATGATCGGTTGACATTCATATGGAGGAAAATATGGCAGAAAACATGGAGAAATGGTACTCAAAGTCTCCTTTAACAATTTGGTCAATTATTTTCTAAGTTGGTTGGGATATTTTCTGAATTTGAGGGCAATTTATTTATGAAACTCAGTTGAATATTAGTCTAAAATTTATTAAAAGTATCGTTTTAATAATAGCAAGAATTTAAGAATTCCAACGAATTTATATTAAATGTTTTAAATTAAAAAGTATATTTATTCTGTATTAATTAGTGACCTATTTAAAAAGTATTTAACGCAGAGTTGAAAGTAAAAATGAAAATTATGGATGATTCAACATTAATATATAAAATCGTAATTGTACTCAAGTACCCAAATCAATGTGGTTTTTATATACTGTTTTGTAGAGCTCCGTCTAGCCAAACAACCTGCATCAATTTCACTCGTCTGTGGAAGACCTCTCGAGTGGGGCTGACACACGCTGTCTCGGTAGCTCTCCACCTTTTAGTGATATACGTAGGGGCCAGAACTTGGACATAGATAGACCTGACCACCACGTCCAATGGATCTTTGATTGGATTCATGTCAACTCAACGTGTTAGCCACACTTTTCTTTGTAAAGTACCAGGATGCTCATCTAAACCATTCTGGTTAACTTGAGTCTATTAACACGCTCTATTATCCTGCTGGAATAATCTATCGTTGTTGGGTTACTTGGAGTCATTGAACGATTTGAAACAGGCAGCAAGAAGGGCAACGTAAAGGTCATGGGTCAATGAGCTTAGGAAGATTAGCGGACACAACCCATGACACTTGAAAAAACTACACACCAATGTGGAGACTCCACCGGCCTGCACGGCACCTTGCTAAAACTGGAGTTCATGGTCTAATGGGGTATTCCCCATACTCCAAGACTACCATCAGCTAGAAACAACAGTAATCGTGCCTCATTGGACTATGCCATAATCCAATGTGTCATGGTTATAGTCGATTTAATTATGCCATGAGCCGAGGTGCAGCACTATGTGCTGTATCGTGGTGTTAACAGGGTTACCTTGGTAGTTCTTCTGCTCTCATATCCTATGGAGGATAAAGAACGCTCCACTGATCTGGTGGTCATGCGTGGAGTTTGATGCGATCCCTGACAGTTTGCTTATATGTTACCACACACAATTCTAGTAAGCTGCTACTGGTCACGATCAGTAAATACCCGTGGTTGACGACTGCGTTGTCCACAGTAGGCGGTAATGCCTTGCATGAGGTATCCTTTTTACAAACATGACACACTATATTAAAGGATGTCGAATATCAGCAAAGTTCCAAAAATGGTTTCCTATCCCTCTACCACTTATTCTCATATCCTTTTCTTACTCAGATTTAAAGTCGCTTTGCCTTGAGGAGCTTGGACAGTGTTTATTGCACTAAGGCACGAGATGGCAGATGACACCTCATCTAGATCAAGGAATTTGGATGTCTTCAGGATAGGATAATGTTGCCTTTCATTATATTTGCATACTACTATCACATGAATTTTGCCACGTCAGCTTATATCTTAAGTTTGAAAGGGTGGAAATCTTCTGATATTTCAAAACGATTTTTAAACTAATGAAGTCTATAATCAAGTAAAGAGAAGTCGCATCAAATCGCCTATGGTATGTTAATGGGAAAGTCGCATGAGGCTTCAGCTAGGATCACATGTAGAACATCACATAGAGAAAAAAAACAAATATATGTAGGAGTAAAGTAATATATTATTTATTTTCCCTTCACGAAGGACTATATAATTTGCTCCAACTTGTGCTAAATGTTATGAATTTGCTAACGTTCGACAAGCCGTGAACTTCTTTATTTGTTGCTCAGTTCTTTATTTGGTATTTAGGAAGGTTCTTCTCTTTCTATGACAGCTAGGAATGAACAAAAAAAAACTATAGGATGTTTTTTTATTAGGAAACATTTTAGTTTCTTATCCCCCAAAATATTGAAGCTCGGTTTTGAAAGATTTTTCATTATGCCATATTTTTACAAACAAAAAGATAATAATACCAAGAAAACCTGTTCGGAAATGATTATGTGAGAGCTTTCCATTCTTTTTACTATGCAAGCATTGAACTCTTTTAAAACTAATCGTTTGCATATAATTTTATCCTAATTCTAGAAGAAATATATGTTCAAAACCATAAAAGAAAACCTCTCCACATTAGTTTTCTGCTGATAATTTGTATAAAATTATAAGAATTTGCGACAACAAAGCCCACTTGGTTGACTTAGGGACAATCACTGTTAGATAATATTTATCCTCTTGAATGTTCTTTAAAGTGTTACTCAAACTACTTTGTGTTTAGGTGGAAAGACCATTCATTCTAAACCTTTAAGAATATTTTGGTCAAGAATTCTTACGCGATGCTGGTTTTAAACGATAAGGTACGTAGCATGAGTCCATTATTTTGCTGGATAAAAGGACGAGTTTTTGAGACATATTTATTCTTATATAAAAATTTAGGAAGTATAGTCTTTTAATATTTAGTATTTAAATAGGAAAACCAGGGACACTAGTGACTATATTAAATGCAAGTATTTTTAATACATCATCGCAAAAAGAAATTGAATTGAAAGGTGAAGTAATGTTTATTTATTTTCAAGATTAAAAAAGTAGTAGGAGTTTTAACATCGATCTTCAATCTTTTTCACATCTTTTATTTCTCAGTTGGGGCACAGTTTAACTTGAGATACAAACCATGGGTATTTGCATCATATGGCAGCCAGGATGAAGTAAACCGACATCTGACCTTCATCCGGTAACCGACCACACCTGCTGTGTTAGCTTAACTTTGCTGTGGTCGAAGGTTGTTTCCCGTTGGCTACTTGGTAACCCTTTTAAAATAAAAGCCCAAATCATTTACAAATGACCTAACAGAAGATAAAAAACATGCGATCAGTAAAGAAGAGAAGCGACAGAGAACCTTGCTCTTCTCTCCACCTATACCAATCATCAAGAATCGAAACCTAAACAAACATAAAACATAAGGAAAAGAAACTATGCACATAAATAAACTTCGGGAAACCGATTGTTTCAATGTTTTTTAGTTTTGATATTTGAAATTTGATGTACGGGTGGCACGGCACATTGTCATTTCCTTTCTTTACAACGCGGTTATTTTTAAGTATATTTTCGATTTTATATTTTGTAAACTTAATGACCGGCTTTTCCACTTGTGCTTACAGAAGGAGCTTGCGCTTCGCAGGCAGATATTTGGTTAGTGGCCTTATGGCCTATTTGGCTCTAGCAACGGGGTTTTAGTCTAAAAAAATTCAAAGGTTTCCAGTACATATTTCCTAATAATTTACTCTGGTTCATGTTTTTTTAGATCAATACATATTTTCTAGGCCTAAAGGCAAGAAAAAACTTTCGTGGGAATTCTTTTGGTATACGAAAAAAACAATCCTAAAATTCATCTGAATTCGATTTAATATAAGAAAAAATACCCTCTAAAACAGCCATACCATAATTTGAATGCATTTTCTGAACACGATTTGTAATGATTTTTTCTAAAAATTCAAATGCCATTGATAATCATATTTATTGTATTTCATAAAAGCTATAAGTATACAAAAAAACAGCCTTAATTTTAATAATTTTGGAAAATCTCTTTAAATTTGTCGATTTTACAATCCTTTTTCTTTTAAAAAACTGCAAAAAATTGGATAATAAATAGCTTTTAATTTAAAAAGAGTTCCAATATTTTTAATTTTTTTTAGTCTCGTGCGACTCTACATCTCACTATGTCTGTCTTTCGGCACCCATTTTGTTTGTTTTTTTGCTTTGGTAATAATATTGTAACTATTCGGCCGATTCTAAAGGATTTAAAAGCCTTATGTTATTTTACATTCTCTTCCAAAAGATATAATTACCGAAGTCCTCCCAAGGTTAGCCCGGGAATTATTTTGTTTTGGCAATAACATAACTATTCGGCTGATTCTAAAAAAAATTGAGACCCTTATCTTGTTTTACATTCTTTTTCGAATGATATAATTGTCAAAGTCCTTCCAGGGTAAGCCCGGTAATTATATTGTTTCAGCAATAACATTATAACTATTAGGCCGATTCTAACGATATTTGAAACCCTTATGTTGTTTTACATTCTCTTTCGAATGATGTAATTGCTAACTTCTTAAGGTTAGCAAGGGAAGTATTTTGCCTGGGCAATAATATCATAACTATTAGGCCAATTCCAATGAAATTTGAAACTCTTATGTTGTTTTCCACTCTCTTTCTATTGTTATAATTGCTAACCTTTTAAGGTTAGCAAGGGAATTATATTGGTTTGGACATAACATCATAACTATTCGGCCGATTCTAACGAAATCTGAAATCCTTATGCTGTTTTACATTCTCTTTTGGATGATTTAATTACCAAAGTCCTCCCCAGTTTAGCTCGTGAATTATTTTGTTTTTAAATAACCTCATAACTATTCGGCCGATTCTAATAAAATTTTAAAGCCTTATATTATTTTACATTCTCTTTCGAATAATATCGCCGCCAAAGTTCTTCCAAGCCTAGCCTGTGCATAATTTTGTTTTGGCAACAAAATCGTAGCTATTCGACCGATTATAATGAAAGTTTAACCTCTTATGTTGCTTTGCATTATCTTTCAAATGATACAATATCCAAGGTCATCCAAAGGTTAGACCAAAAATTATTAAAAGTGTACTAAGTCGTAAGGTCATAAATCAGAATAAGTGAAAGCACGCGACTTTTTGGTCAGCAGACCTTGTTTAATAAAATTCCAAGAACATACAGATTCTAATTTGATCTAACAGAAAAAAATTCCAGCTGTTCCTTCCGAAAATATAATGTTAGGTATAAATGAATTTACTTAATTTATTAAGCAGCTGAGATTTTATTATATTACATTTCAAATTGGATATGTCCATCTTTTCGATTTTAGATTGAAAGAAATTGAACTTTACTATCCTTGTTAAACAACTGAGATAATATCTTACAAAAAAGCTGGCATTTAATTTCCCTTCTCCTCATCCACTCTTATTATTTAGAGGCCAACGATGGACACTGGATATTTCCTAAACTACAATCATGGCCAAATGTTGTTGCATAGGCTAATGTTGTAGTTCCTCTAGCATCTTATAAGGCAATCAACTTTATATCTTTATATTTCATATGTATTATGACGCATCGCCCGTAGAAGAAGTGAATGACTTTTGTACTTCATTTTGGCTGGATATTAGCTTCAGATGCACATCCTGTGCGAGATCTTCTCATCCTAAGCTTAATAACCGTCGAAGGTGGCGTAATTCGCGGGCTTCAGTTTATGGGCTCGTTATTTTAAAGACCACAAAGAGCTTCTCGATAAGATTAAGATTTATAGAGCTTGCCAAACCATGGTCCCACTGCCTTACGTGTACTAGATTCTACCTGCCTATCTATCATGCTGGGCAACTCATGGACCAATACATAAATACTTTACGGATCAATCTTAGAGGTCCTTATTAGGAGATATTTTGCTACCATTCTTCATTAATACGGGTATTCTTTGGGGGAAATCCATCTCTGTCATAACTTTTTCTATGATTCTAATATGTTTGAATAAGGATTACCAACAAAAGGTTATTCTTTCATCTTTCATTGTGAACCCGCCCTTTGAAAATGATTGAAAGAGTTATTGATTTTTTTTCTGTTCGCTTGAAGAAATTTTATCAATTAAACACAGTCGAATCCGGCTATTAAAAAAAAATTAATAGCTTTACGTTCACTGTTTTTTCTACTGATTGTGAATATTTTTTTACGAATACACTACAGCTCATCTCAATTCACATAAAATACTGTGATTAGAGTTCTTTGTTTTCACGCCTCCAAACTGGATTCCATCCACTTCTGAGTCTTTACAGAATGAATGTGATAAAATTTTCTAATCCAAATGTTTTAGGTAGCACTATCTGATAATCCTTTCAGAAATCTTGTTAAAAAATACCAACGCTACTTACGAGAGTGCTTTGTGAATTGATTATTGGTAGAATTGGATACCAATTATCATACTGGATTAATGGATAAAAAGTTGATGTTCGCCCGTTAAATTTTAGTAGTTTAGAATGCTTTATTTTATTGTCTTTGATTATTTAGTCCAACAATTTTCCTATTCTGGATGGCAAGATGAATTTTCGTATTGGCGTAAAATGAGCAATTTTATAATCTACATGAATGAATTTTTCAAGGGATTTATTAACAATGCATAAATTGTGGTTTGGCAATACCATTTTATGTTTCTCTGAATTCAGTGTATACACCATGTCTAATTTCGACGTTTTGCTACTTTTCATTTTTTAATATGGGATAATATGTTTATGCAACAATGATCTTATTTTAAAATGTTTACTTTTCTATGAAACATTATTTATATGAATTATGCAACGTTGTCCAAGTTCCACAGCAGGTAAAAAATGAAGCTATGCAATGATTTTAGATATCTGCCCCTTTTTTCCCAATCGTTAATTATAGTATTTGGTTAGATGCACAATAAATAATGCATTCAATGTCTTCATAATATTGAAAATTAAAATAAGTACAGGACTCATTCACACGCCACTCTCCTGCCTTCCTATGTCTTTGCGCGCGTGAAGATCTGCGAACGACTCAGAGGAAAAATTCCGCTGCTTTTAAAATCAAATTATTACCTACTCTGAAAATTTCCATTTTCCTTACCTTTCCTTGCGCTACATCTTCTTCTGCGGGCATTTGATCAAATACCCCTCTACTCTTTTACAATACCCCAAATGCACTAGTAATAATCGCTTATTGGGAATAATTCAATAGGTCTTTGGCCATAGAATCGGTCTAGGCACTTGGGTATTTATAAAATCATTTTCAAGGTCTTTTACTATTCACTATTAGAATTATATTCTTAAATGCTCCTCTTACATACAAAAGTAAGCTAACGAAGTGTTAATTTGTATTTGACCGATTAAAATTTGCTAAGATATAGCAAATGGGATATCTTCGTTATCATTTAAGAACGAGATAAGGATTTCCATAATCCCGTTCCCTGTTGGTCCTTTCGTCGGTTTCTCTTGATGCTTAATTTTCCTTGAAGCAATAATAAATGCTAAATCTCCGCTCCTTAAACAAAAGGTACTAACAAACGAATGGGGCACTAACTTCCAAGGCGATTCAATCATTTAATAAATAAATTTCGCGTCCCTATTGATTTATTAAGGTGAATATAAATTACAAATGAGTTTGGCACATTATCATCACACCATCAATAATATTTTTAGCCCTCACTTGCCGTTATACTGCAATTATTTTATAACCATTAGTTCATCTTCATTCCATGGTAGCATTTGTGTGCGTAGGATAAAGAAATGGCACAGATAAAAAAAAGGATAAGTATGATCGGCCAAACAAGAAAAGAGATAAACACTCTGCAAAAAGACACTAAATGGCAAAAACCAAAATGAAAGACATTGGTGCTCGTATGTGATTGAGTCGACAAAGAACATAAATATCAAAGAAGATATTCCTTTTCAAAATTACGACCACGAAAACTCTTGCTTGAACCTTTCATAAAACAGCAGAAAGATAAATTGAAATATGGCTTAATTATTTCCTATTTAAACATGACCATAATGTTTAATTTAGTGAGATTCTGATTTAAGAAAGAACCTTTTATGGCTTTTTGCACGGCACTTGTCGTATTCAAATCATTTCCACGCACATTTTAAAAGTTCTAAATTATTCTTTGGCACACAAAGGCACATATTCACACCAAAAGCGCAGGAGGGATTGAGTGTACATCTATCTCCATGAGCTCTCGCTATCTTAGTGGAACGGTGACCTATGCACCAAGTAGGCAGTCGCCAGATGGGCTCCTAAAATTAATATAAAGGGTGTCCCATTAAGACGGTTTGAAGTTAGCACTAAAAAAAATAGTGTTATTGGTGAAAATTTATTGATTTTACTATTGGATCATGGTATTTGAGTCATGGCAATTATGTGTGAAAATAATATCACCTAAATGTCCGCCAAGGCTTCGACGGCACACCTCCACTCGATGGTCAAAGTTTTGATGACGTCTCTGCATAGTTGCCCCTCGTTTTCACCAATATGCCTTATTATTTTATCCTTAGGCTGTTGAATTGTTGTTGGCTTGTTGACATAGAACTTACTTTTGAGATGACCCCATAGGAAGAAATCTAAAGGCGTCAAGTCACACGATCGTGGTGGCCAATTGACCTCGCTGTTTCGAGAGATGATGTGACCTGGGAACTTCTCATTCAATAAGGCCATTGTTGCATTGGCTGTGTGGCATGTGGCGCCGTCCTGTTGAAATCACAAATCTTTGACATCCATAGAATTCAATTCAGGCCATAATAAGTTTGTTATCATGGCACGGTATCGCTCGCCTGCCACCGTAGCAGAATTCGCGGCATCATTTTCGAAGAAATACGGCCCAATGATTCCGCTAGCAAAAAATGCACACTAAACAGTGACCTTTTGTGGATGCAGAGGCTTTTGAACAATCTTCCTGGGATTTTCATCATCCCAAATGCGACAATTCTGCTTATTAACGAATCCACCAAGATAAAAATGGGCTTCATCACTAAAGATGATTTTTTGCGAAAATCACCATCGGCTTTTGTCTTTGCTCGTGCACCCAATTGACGAATGTACAGCGCTTCAAATGGTCAGAAGTCTTCAGTTCTTGTGTCAATTGGATTTTGTAAGCGTGTAGAGACAAATCTTTTGTCAAAATGCAATGTAACGTTGTTGTGGAGAGGTTCAATTCCTGCGCGCGATGACGAATAGAGGTGTCTGGATCTTCGGCCACATTCTCGCGCACTGCAGCAATGTTTTCAGCTGAACGGCGTAAAGGAGCACGCAATGGCGTTTTCATATCTGCCACCAATCCTGTTTGTTTGAATTTACGAACAATTTTCCCAAATGCACTCCCGGTTGGTCGATTATGTTGACCAAATAATCGCGAAGTGCCCGAAATGCGTTTCTGTTTGAACGTCCATTTTCGCAATAGGCTTCGATAACTTTAACACGTTGTTTGATTGTTAATCATTCCATGGTTGAAATTAGCAAAGACTGAAGTTGTTAAGTCTGATAGAAAAAGAAAAAAATCATTAGACGCTTAAACTTAACTCACACCCGTTATATATATATATATATATATATATATATATATATATATATATATATATATATATATATATATATATATATATATATATATATATATATATTAATGGATACTTTGTTAAATTTCTGAAGTTTAGGCAGGCGTCAATTTGAGCAGCGTTAACTCAAAATTTTAACCCGCGTTATCAGATGAATGCCCGTTGGGTGAATACGATAGCAACTCTCGCAGGGAAAAGTAGCTCAACACAAATCAGCATGCAGATAGCAAATAACCACACCACTATCATTTCACCCCCAGTCCTTATAACGCAATATACTCATTCTTCCGGCCCAACGAGAACCGGCTCATATTGCTTACGGGTTCAGCAAAGAGTGTCCTTCTGATCTTTGTGCTCATTTCATTATCGTGCAGAAGGATCTCTTTGACGAGGGATGAAACTATTATCGCTACCAACGTGGGCAATCTTCGTCGTAAGCTTTGGAAGAGAAGTTCGGAAAGAAAACAGATGATTGTAAAAATGATGTGGAAATGTGACAGAGCTAAAGAACGTAAGTACAGAATTTTGAGTGATACGGACTTCAGTGTTGCGCATGTCTCCCTTATAAGCCTCCATTTAGCAGAAAAGGCAGATTTCCTCCCGCATTAGCCTACATTTAGAGAGACAGATTTCCTCCGGGATTAACCTACATTTAGCAAGGCAGATTCTTCCTGTATTAGCTAGCCTCCATTTAGGCAGGCAGATTACCTCTGGTATTAGCCTACATTTAGCGAGGCAGATTTTCTCCTGTTTTAGCACCGATTTAGAGAAACAGATTTCATCTGTTATTATCATACAAATTTGCAAAGGAAATTTACTTCTGTATTAGCTAGCATTTAGCCAATTGTCAGGGCATTTTTTTTCTCTGGTATTAGCTTAAATTTTGCGAGGCAGATTTCCTCCTGTATTAGCGCCATTTAGCAAGGTAGATATCCTCCGGTATTAGCCTACATTTAGAAAAGGCAGATTTCTTCCTGTATCAGCATCCATTTATCAAGGAAGATTTCCTCCTGTATTGGCCTCCATTTAACAATGCAGATTTCCTCCAGTACTAGCCTCGATTTAGCAAGACAGGTTTTCTCGTGAATTAGCCTCCATTTTGCAAGGCAGATTTTCTCCTTTATTACTCTCAATTTTCCAAAGCAGATTGTTTTTTATGTATTACCCCCATTTAGCAAGTCAGAGTACTTCATGTTTTAGCCTCCATTTAGCAATGCAGATTTCCTCCTGTATTAGCCTCCATTTAACAATGCAGATTTCCTCCAGTACTAGCCTCGATTTAGCAAGACAGGTTTTCTCGTGAATTAGCCTCCATTTTGCAAGGCAGATTTTCTCCTTTATTACTCTCAATTTTCCAAAGCAGATTGTTTTTTATGTATTACCCCCATTTAGCAAGTCAGAGTACTTCATGTTTTAGCCTCCATTTAGCAATGCAGATTTCCTCTGGTATTAGCCTCTATTTACCGCCATTTAGCCATAACTATAATAGTATTATTATTATTAAATTTATTGGTTAAAATGTTCTTAATGTTTGAACGCCATTATCTTCACATTATCGAGAATCGTAGTGGAAAGCTTTGGTAGGAAAATGTATTGCTTGTGATTATGTATTTCTCCATATCTTTTTAAACTATACCATTAATATATTTCTATTACAACATAAAAAAAAAAAAAACAAATAAACTGATTTTGAAGAATTTTAAAAAGATCGACGTAAAAAAACAACAAATTATCACGATAAAAAATAAGGTGATTTTCCTCCATCAGTTCTGGAATTTGCTTTCGCTCGCTCGAGAAGTAAATTGTCAGCGATGTTGTTCTATTCTTGCTTTAATAACGCTAAGAGGCTTTCGCCCTCCTTAGGCCCCTATGGGTCTATCCTTGTTCTGAAGAAATCCCACAGGTTCTAGATTGCTTAGGATCACGGGGTAACAGTTCTCAGTTAGTATTCAGTTCTTAGGTATTATTCCCGAAAGCACCAGGTTCGTTACCGATGCTGCTTTCACTTGGAGATATGAGTGGTTCCTGCAGGAAATTTTAAAACTATTTTTTATCTGAAATAAGTGTGATAATATCTTAAATGAATCCTAAAATGTTCGCAAAGACCATTTTTTCAAAATATATTTGATATTTTTCGAAAGATTCTTAAATTTACTTAAATATCTAAATGATTAAATTCATTTTCTCTACCGTCACAAATAGTTCTCTATTCATGTAGATAAAAGATTTAGTAGGTATGTATATATTCAAATAAAAACACATGCGTATATATATATATATATATTTATGTGTGTGTGTGTGTACTGACACATATGTGTATATAGGTATATATCCTAAGCGCTGTATGGAAGACGATTCGAATTCATTTCCTCAGATTGAGTTTGCACAATGCGACAAAGCAAGCTGATGAAATTGGGTGCCCTTTGTTGACAGAGTTCTATCGCTGATTTGAACTGTGAAACCTTTATGGAAGCAATATCATTCCACCGTCCAATATATTATGATTTCTGCAACATCTTTAGCTTAATAATTTCTAAATTTACTTTGTAATAATTAGTTTGCTCTTAAGAAGAAGACACCCCACTGAGCTTACCTAACTAGTCAAAATACATTTATCTTGCACAATAAATGATAAAAATCATTAGTATTATTTGGTCTTCTAGTTTTAAGGCTACATTTTCTTTGAGGATTCTAAGGGAGAACCTGATAATGCGTTGCCTATGAGGGGTATCCTTCAAACGCGCTGCCAGTACGCTGTCATATTTTGAGAATACCACAAACACGACAACTTAAATAGCTTATTTTTTATTTAGGAAATCAAAGTAATAGCAAGGCTACTTCACTGTGCTATTTAAAGGACAAATATGTATATTCTGCAAAGTATTGTTTTGGGGAACAAAGATGTGACACTGCTATTCTGATAAAAAAGATTGTATTGTTAGTGCAATCATATTGGCTATCTTTCAACCGTTGGTTGGCTGTATTAGCAAACAACCCATATTTCTTTCGGAAATGAAATGAACATCTTAAGTGAATCTATTAATTTTGGAATTCTCTTGGCGTCGGGTATGAGCTAAGAATCTGTTAGGGAATCTTAGTCCTAACTTCTCAGTCCATGTTTTTTACTCCTGAAATTATCGAATCTTGGCTGAGTATATCATTAGCAGTAGGTTTCCGGTAGAGACCCAAAGAATGCTTCATGTTTGAGGCGCTTTAGGTTAGTGCCAAAAGAATTACAGCGCTTCGAGAGTCTTATGTCAACACACTCAGAGACTTGACTTTATAGAGACCTCAAGGCACACTCACTTGTAGAGACCTCAAGGCACACTGACTTGAGTTCATAAAGTTCTCATAGCACACTGACGATGATGGACAACGAGTTAGTAAGTTTTCTCCTTTGAAGGTAAAAAAAAATATGACTCTAAAAAGCAGACATCGCGAGTTTTTGTCTTAAAAAACATGAGGTATAGCCTCTATCTACCAACTAAGACGGCCATTGCGTGTTCCCAAGGACATACTCCTAAATGCCACGACGGCTTTAAGTTGTTCGCTGTTATGTCTGAATTGGCCGCACCCGCGGGATGCACTGCCCTTTGATGGAGCGTTCGCACATACTTTATTAAGGCACTGATTTGTCCGCTAAACTGTTCTGCACATTCTTGTTGAATGTTCCAATGCGGGTGATCTTCGTGCACGTTACCTTTGGGGGTGTCAGGAAGAGTGGGATCGCTACCACCTGTCCTTTCTACTCGTGATGGGTTCGTATGCATAGACTTGTGGACTATTAGACTTTTTGGAGTGGTTTGGCCTCTCCATTTTATTTGGTTCTCCATGTTGCAGGTCGCATGTTCCTAGGCGTCACCCCGACGCTGCGGCGGGCTTCCTTCCTTTTAAATTTTTGCTTTTGTGTTTTCCTTGTTTAGTATAGTTTTGTTAATTTTAAAGTAGCCGAGTACTAGACAAAAATTACAAATTCCGTCGAATTATACCCTTGAAGGCAGTCGGCAGATGGATGCGTTATCAAAACCTTCTATCAACTATAATATCGCAGCATAAACCGTTCTGGCCCAAAGTTGGCTTGGTGGGCATCAACAACACAAAGCCACCACAAAGCCGTTAGTACTCCATTATGCTATACAAAGGTATAAGCTCCTAACCTTGTTTTCCACGTCAACTTGGCCAAGCATAGTGATTATGCGATATCTGGTGTAGTATCTTCTATATTCATGATTCATCCCTGAAGAGGGAGCTCCAAGTACGCTCGAACAGAAGCTATTTTCCAGGCCCAAATATCATGTACAATCTCATTCACTCGCTTCTAGTTAGGTACTAGTCTACTTCTTAGATCACTTCTTACTTGTCCATACTATTTTAGACCACTCAGTCACAACTTTGTTCACACCTTTCATCATATTATAAATTCCACCTACCCTCTTATATCAAGCATTCTTCCCAACATGTCCTTTGCCTAGTTCTCACTCTAGATCTTTCATTCTCTATCCATAACATTGCCCAACTCAAATATACCAACGCTGGCATCGCCATACTCTCATACAGCTCTCTGACACTTTCTCCACTTAATGTTTTAGCATTTACAAATCATTTAAACAACTTTTGCTCGCATCGAGTTCATCTATGCCATTATTATTCATGCTACATCCTAGATACTAAGAATATTATAATTATTTAAGGCCAACACCCAAGAATATAATAGATAACTAATCCAATTTGAACGCACCAAAACTATTGCCTAGTTCTTTTCCATATTTATGTTAGTACTTTAAGACCTACCATCTCAAAAGTCTTAATCATCCTTTCGAAATTCATCTTACATTCAGTTATTAACACAAAGTTATCCGCATACAGTTGGAAACAGATAAAAATAAACACTAGTGGCGTGGGCTTTTTAATTTTTACTAAATGTATATTAATTAATCTCGGGAGCATATTAAATACTGCATATTCCTTTCCCAGGGTAATACAAAAATTTAATCTAAAGTCTTCCACCCACGCAAGCATTTATACCATCATTAATACAAATTAAATATAGAAATCCTTTATAGAAACTCAGGATAAATAACATTTTGTTAGATGACCTTTTTAGTAGGTACAGATGTCAACTTTTTCTTGTAGTTTTCTTCTATTCGTGGGAACGTGTTTGCGCGAATTTCATTATGACGAATACATATTAAGGCGCAATTGAGCTAAAGTTACTTAGTACGAAATACATATTAACAGGGAAAGGAGGATTAAACGAAATTGCAGATAATGTATGAACAAAAATCAGCCCATCCAAATTTAATCAAAATGTATGACAAAAAAAGACACTATGGAATTAGAGTTTATAAATATAACTAGTATTTATTTTTTACGATCTTAGGTCATGTTTGGGTTGGGCTTGAGTTATATCATCCGCATTTCGATAAAATGATATCTATGAAGAAAATAGTGAAATGTATATAAAATGTTAGGAATCTTACCTCATAATGTGAATAAATGTAAATTGAGTTAAGAGAAGCATAGTTTGCAATAGGAATATTTTCTGCTCAAAAGTGACCTGAAACTTCTTTCAAAGATAATTCGCTTCCAATGTTTCATCAAAAGAACCTTTGTTCAATTGGTATCGCTTAAATTTACTTCAGTCAACCATTATAGGAGCCGATTTATTTAGCTCACAGCAGTCTACTACAAAAATAATTATACCCATAATTATGATGTCTATTTGATATATATTATTTAAGAGATGATGCTTCTTTGAATGGTATGATTTGCTCATCAATACGAAGCATTTGATCAATTGAGATATTATTGTATTTTTGTTGTGAGATAACTGAGGTCTTATTTTGAAAGGCTTACTATAGTTGTCATTACCTGGTTGAGCCGCCATTGTACTATTGTCATTAAAATGAATGCAGCTTTAGATTTGTTCAAACCTTACTCTAGTCAAATTATGACATACATCCAGTAATAACAATATACATATTCTTGTTCGTGGTAGAAAAATAGTGGACATGTTCAAAACAACAGAAATGCAAAGATCTAACTTCTGAGATTGTAGATCAGGTTGATTTAATGGATCTTTTTTAGTAGAATATAGGTAAATTAGACTATCCTTCGATATGTTCCATAATGGTATCATCAAAGAAAATCCTAAAATATTCACATGATAATTAAATAAATTCACTTGCTGGAAGTTCCCTAAGCCAGTCACATAACTAACTTTCACATTAGTCTTCTTTGTTTTTATGCAGTGATTGGAGCTAGAACGAGTGTAACAGGACTTCTGCAATACCTGATAGTGCAGTTATCGGAGGTCTCTCGTCGAAAGACATTTCCCTCATCACATATATTGAGATGAACTAACTGGCATGACTAGATGTGTTTAAGAACAGCACTTGTTTAAGCTTGTGCTCACCGAAACAAGCTTTGTGGACCGCGGCGTCCCAGTTCAGCCAGCTCTATGCCAATTTACTCGCCATTTGCAAAATGAGCCTGTGACGTATACTGTTGAACTCATAGGATCTCCCCATGGAAATTGCCAAAAAAGGAAATAAATCTAAATAAGTTTAAAACCATCATGCACAATTCTGATTAATCAGAACTACATTTGCCGAAATATTTATAGACATTTCCTTTATTATCAAACACATGGGTGGGATGTTTTATTATTAAAAGTGGGATACGAAGAGAGGAAAGGCAACAGAAACACTAACAACGACATATCAGAGACTTGTAAGATTCAGTGAGTTCTCTCCATCTTAAAATTTCTCTCAGTTTCACGGAGACTCAAAATATCCATCAAAATCTAACAGAGCTGTCCCTCTGCTTTCAACTATTTAACCTGATCGATGGTAGAAATTTGAATTACATAATGTTCTTTTTCAAATAGGAGTCTCGAGGTTGATGCATAAAGGAAGAGCCTATGATATGAAATATAACCTAGGTTTGATATATTTTTCATTCCTTTTCCATTTTACAAATTGTGCAAGCTCCGCTTTATTTACATTTCGAATCGTCAACGAAATTGGGTCCATAAAAATGGAAAAACTTTTCTAAGGGTATTTAAATTACATATGGAGGCACCTATTTGCGATACATATACCATTGTAATTGACATTTACAACAATCCATTTAATTTTCTTTGCTCGGATTTATTGCTTTTGAACAGAAATTTTCCTCATTTCTGTCCCGTAAATTCTATTTTTTCACTTTGCCTTTTCAGCATGAGTGAACCAATGCATTTTTTTATTTCAAAGGGATACATTTTAACATAGAAAAAAGGGAGGGGTAATGAGAGTTGCTCGTCTTATAGTCCTAGCAATCAAGTGGGGCTACATACCATCAGCGCATTCTTTACTTCCCATAACTTTACCACTTGTCTTTTTTCTGGTGGAATTGAACTCGTTGGTTTTATTATGAATTTAGTGGGAACATAAATGACCCTATACAGGGTGTACCAACAAAACCTTGTAGTCCAGGGAACTTGTACATATTGAAGATTTCGGCCAGTTGCAGTGTAGAAACAGAAAATTGATGTATGAAGTTTCGTCTACCTAGTTCCTTCTTACTTAACACTAACTCTCCTAAAATAGACCTTGGTGACTCAATCACTGTAATTTCCAAATCCTTTTGTCCTTTTTCCTTATCCCCAATCAACGTGGTCGAGCCACTTGGTTCTCCAATTCATTTTTGGAGAGCTGAACAGCAGAGGCGACCCAGTGAGAGGTGTCTTAGGAATGCTTCTAGTCGTAGTACCGGCAGCTGATGTCTCCGATCTTCATTCTTGCCACCACCCTTACCTTCTTAAATCTGCTCGTTTAGTCCACAAATGGTGTATCTAGCTGATAAAACAACATTTCACACACACTGCTTAATCTTCCTCGGCATATTTTTCTGTGATATCGTAATCGATTTCCCTATCACCCCTTTCAATTTGCCATCAAATTTACCCAATCCAGTTCTTCATATTCGACATAGTATTGCCTCAGCATGAAACTTGCCATTTGCTTCTCCCTAACACTCTGCCTTATCTTCTCTCCCTCACCAAGGTATCTCCTGTGGAAGTAAACCCATGTTCGTTTATTTTTTCTCTTATATGAATTTTTATCGTCAATTTCTGAATTTTCTTCTTCACTTCCCTCATATCTTTAACGCCCTTGCTTCCTCTATTTTGGAGTCGCTGTTGTTTTCCTATTTCTAATGAAGCCATACATGCACCAAAACACTTTGTAAGCCAGGGGTTCTCAACCAAGGGAAGGGGGAGAATTTGTATTGCCTTCGATCTCCCCAGGGGGCACAAAACGCAGTATGCATCGGTTACCTGCTGCAAACACGAATACTCCCTTACCCCCCATGGTAAAGCGACGCCGCTGCACCCCTGTGTCCCCCCATTCCTGTAAATGAAGCGTGACACATATTTATTAAATTACAATAACCTAGAATGTGATAGAACGGTCTGAGACTGCTTAAATTCAGCCGCTAAAACATGTTTAGAAACACATGCTACCCCCGTGCCAGATTAAGTTAGGCTTATGGGCAGATGAGGTATTTTCCCAGGCGCGACCGGGGCATACTCCCTGAAGTCCCCCACTTAATTATCCCCTACGCCATGGAGATGGCTCCGGGTACTCATACATAGCTTTCCCCGATTGAAGGAGATCAGATCCCGATTATCTTCGCGAGGCATCACACCGATCCGGTCTCCCTTGTGCACCTAGGAACTCTCTACCTCGAGAGGACAATATCCTTTGAGTGCCAAGGTTCGTGCTTTAGAGACGCCAAGTCAACAAGGCCCCCCTGTTGTTCAGAAAGAGAACAACGTTAGAACAGCCATTGTTCTTTTAGCCCGTTTGACAAGAGACGGTTCTCACCCCCCCCCCCTGTTGTTCAGAAAGAGAACAACGTTAGTTAGAACAGCCATTGTTCCTTAAGCCCGTTCGTCAAGAAACGGTTCTCGTTCCCAAAACATCACGTCAGGATAATTTAATTTCCTCTTTTTAACGTTCTTCAAGAGAACGCTTGGTTTCAACAATAACCTCCATAGTTCATCTAGAACATCTCCGATTTGCTGTCACAAAGATCGCTCGTGCTTCCAAGCCCAACTTCGCTCTCACTCTTCGAAGACAGTCCTTCCCTTTCGCTCAGGACAACCCCCCGAAGAACCCTTTTGCTGGAAATCGCCAGTGGTCTGAAGATTCATTCGCATCGTCTTCCTCTGCACAACAACTTTGTAATTACGTAAGCTGAGCATTACCTTTAATCATCTAACCTTTTGTCAACGCTACTCTGTGCTTTAAATGGTTTAGCGAACCATTTCCCCCTTTAATTTTTATTTGTTTACCTTTTTAAATCTCTCCAAATCTTAATCCTCGGATTAGTCAGATATTCCCACGACCCTTTCCATTCTCCGTTCATGTAAACATTTTTTTTTTGTGTGTTGTTGATAGTTTAATTAATAAAACTCTACTTTATTAATGATAGGCATATTATTTATCTTTGTGCTCCGTTCCACTTCTTAAGCATATTGAAGATAAATAAGCATATCCAAGCCCCCCTCCCTTTTTGGACTAACCTCGGTCAATCAGATTACCACGCAGTCGAAATATTAGAATAATTCCCTCAACGAATAGTTATATATGGTATATCGTCGAGAGCCTATTCTACGACATATCGTTCTATTTAACTTTTTGTGTATTGCAGTATGCTTCAGTTTAGTCTTTTAAGTAATTAATTATGAATATAATAAAACTACTTTACTTTTATTCAAGTTTTAAAATCCATTAACATTTTTAATTGCTATTAATTTTTTTAAAACTCCACTCAAAAGATTATCCATGTAAATGTATATTGACTTATATGAAAAAAATAATAAAGGATTTTCAGTATTATTTTGAATGCACCTTTTGACGCAGACAATCTTGGAAAGGCGGGAATGACATTCTGAAATATGGTGAAAGGGGTGCATGGGGCAAACAAAGTTGAGAACCACTGTCGTAACTACTACCCAATCTCTTTTATCGTCTTCCTTTATAAAGTATTTGAATGGATAGCGTCTGTTCAGGTTCTTTAACACGTATCATCCTCAAATAATGACGAGATCTTCCAATCTGGCTTCGAGGTTGGCCAAAGCAATGAATTATCTCTCTAAAATGTAACTGGTCGCTTTCATTTTAAGTCAGTTGAAGCTAAGCATACTTCTCTTCTCGTATTTATGATTACTTGGGGTCTCTTGATACATTAGATCACACTGTTCTTCTTTATCTTCTCTCAAACTTTCTGAGATATTTTTGAACCTTGGCTGTGCTGCCTTTGACGGCTGCTAGAATAGATTGTAGGATACTAAACTAAAGAAACTTTCTTTAACAAAATATTCGTAAACATTGCCTTCGTCAATCATAACAAAAGTTTCTTGATAGTGGTTGGCATTCTTTCGGATATCGATCTCTGTTAAATTAATAATCACCTTTTGTTAGATTTTAGCTTCATTTTGCTGAACCTGCTAAAAATAAGGTCGCCATTTTCTATAATCAAATATCCCTCAATTTTCATGACTCTCAAACCTATCTGCAAATCTTGATTCGCATCTTTTTTTTAGTCATATCGCCATTTTTATTTCCTTTTCCCTCATATTCTTATTAGCTCCGACTTAGAATTATTTCGAAGACGTGAACCACAATTTCATTAAGTCCGCCTTCATTACTCTAAAGCCGTTCTGCCTAGGTCCCAGCTTTCGACCTTGACCCCTTCAACTTGTTCAAATCTATGTAACTTTGTTTCTTTTTCTGCCGAAGATAATTATCACATGCAATACTACCTTTCTCGAACTGCACTAGCTAGCCATGCTTTCACATATACCATCATGGTACTCTTTTTACCTACAAAATCTTAAATGCGACATCAACTTTCGAAGGGATTTCCTCTATGAACCCATCCAGTGCCTTGAGTTCCATACGTTTCTTCTTGGCTTGTGTATTGCTCGTACCTCATAGACGTCAGGCTGTTGTATGTATGATTGTAGTGCATGTAATTGTGTTTTATCGATTTTCCATGCTGGGATATGGAGTAATCAGCCCGCTGAGATACGCTCCTCTTATCCTTCAAGTGTGTCCTTAAGACCGACTTCCTTTATGAAGATTTTTCTCAGTTGTAATACTGGAGCTTTCGAAGACACATGGAATTGACGAGCGTCATACAAATACATACTATATTTATTTTTTTTTTTCGGCATTAACTGTCTCTCGACTAATTGAGTAATTCGTTTGGATGTATACTGATACAATTACCCCTATTGACTACACTATTTAGGATAAATTTGCTGGAAAACTTGAATTTCTTTTCTCTCCTGTTTCTCTGTCATCTCCCATATTCTTTTCATCAGCGTCAAGTTGTCCAGGTTGAATTCTTTTGGGATCCATTATCATTCAACCTCAATATTTTTAATGTTCTTTGATCACTTTCGATTTTATCAGCCTTTAATGTACCTAGAAAAATATGCAAATTCTTAATTGCGTACAAAATTTATGCAGGCGTAAAATACAGATTTATTATGGAGATTACGACGGTAAATAGGGCTTCATCGAGATTTGCCGATTTGGAATAAAAAGGGAGAAAACAAATAAAGGAAACGTAAATAAAAATTAGAGAGATTAAGGAGGTGGAGCAATGAGAGCAGCACTCATCTAACTGAGGAAGGACAGTTTGCTGACTTGCAAACTAACTTTTAGGAGTATATTAAAATAGCAATGATTTGATTACTAGACGCAATTGAGGAGGCAATTCTTTGTTATTATAACAGTTTTCCGGAACTGGGCCTTGCAGTTTAAATTAAAACATATATATATATATATATATATATATATATATATATATATATATATATATATATATATATATATATATATATATATATATATATATATATATATACTCTACCGAAGGCTGGGCAAGTCGATCTCGTATCGTGTGACGTCAAGAGTGGCTGCTAAAAATCCCAATCGACATACTTCATTTTCGGACTGTTCAATCGGTCGGTCTATTTAATACAATCACTCGCTCAGTATGGGTGCGGAGCATCCTCCAGGCATACCCGATGCATTGTCGATATATCAAGTAATTTTTATTTTAACCACCTTTCATATTATAATTTAAGTACCCCCCAAATATTTTTACCCTAAAAGGATCACTCGTTGAAAATAATAATAACTCGTTTCAATTTTATACAGGTCAGCGGAATTTTGAACAACACTGGGCACAGCATCGTGCTCTCCTTGAGCAGAGAGCCAGGAAAGGATGAGGTCCAGTACGCTAACGACATTTTTAGGGGGTCCATCGATGACTACAATGTTCTCATCGATGACTTTTTGAACCCATCTCACGGACGCATCAATTTTTACCAGCCAATTAATTTGACCGGCGGACCGCTCTCCTATAAATATCAGGCAAGTTCAAGCGAAAGGTTTATAACAATGTTTTTTGTGATGTCACATACAGATGCACACATATATAATTACAAACTGAATTATGCTATGCAATCTTTTATCTAACTATCTCTCTCTAACTCTTTATCTCTCTCTCTCTCTCTCTCTCTCTCTCTCTCTCTCTCTCTCTCTCTCTCTCTCTCTCTCTCTCTCTCTCTCCTCTCTCTCCCTCTCTCTCCCCCGTAAGGGGCGCGACGATTTGCCATCTTGGGCGCCGTGCTGACGGGACTCAGTATCCCGTCCGACCTCAGCTTAGCCCCTTCTCCTTCTTCCAGACAGCCTGTATTTCTCCCCTACTTCTTCGCTATTCATGCAACCTCTCCCACATCTTTCTCTGGTCAGCCTCTAATTTCACAGGGTAGATGCTGACCTTCACAGCCAACTATCCCGGATCGAGGCTGATGGGAAAGGGAAAAATGTTCACTAACCCCTGAGCTCTGGTTTGGGATAGTGGGTTTTTAACAACTTGCGTCATCCTCAACCATACCTTCCTCACACCCCTATTCCTTCTCTCTTCACACTCTATCAATTTTACGCTGTGTCCAAGGTGGAGCCGCCATGCTAAGGGACTGCCAGACCACCAGGCGGGAGAGGTGGTCATAAATGGCGGCACCTGGCTCTGCCAGGACTGTATGCCCCCCTTGCAGGGCGGGCTACTGCGAGGGGAGATAAGCGAGTGCATCCCGTGAAAATGAGGGTCTCCATGCCCAATGATGGAAATTAAAAAAAAACTCTTCCCTATTCCCCCTCACAATCAAAAGAGCCGCCTTCTGGCAGCTCCACAGAAAAAATGGAGGTTTTCTCCTCTGTGCTTGCACAGGGGAGTCTCCAAATTTTTCTAACCTGAAAGGAAGCATACTCCTCTCCTTCGCCTACGGGTGAAGGGGACTCCCCCTCACCCGCTTGTCTGGAAGTGCTTTCGGGAACATTCCTCTTTCCAGCGGCAGTCCCCCCTTTACATTCCAAGGGGACTGCCAAGAAAGCAATAAGGCAGCACATAGCCTATCGCTCCCCATTGAAGCGGCTCGGTAGGGCAAGGTTGCTTGGGGGGGGAGAGGGAAGGCAGGCCCCTTCAATCGCTTCACTCAAAAGACCTGCTAGCAAGAATATTGTACATTGCGGGGATCAAGGCCTGTGCCTTCCAAGACTTGACTTGCGACAGCGCTGCCAATGGGAGTAGTGGTTTACTGGGGGGGGAGCAGCTGGAGGCCCCCCCTGAGATAGACATGATCCTTGAGGTAACCCATTCTGAGACAGTAGGGCCTTCCATGAGGGCAAATTCGTGCTCGGCGCCAACCGCCGAACTCGATTCCGCCCCTATGAATGGACCTCCTCAAACGGTTAGGGTTTTTAAGGCAGTACTAGGAGGGGAGAGATCTCCTCCGAGCGGTGCCCCTGCGACTGCCAGGACCTTGCTGATGCCAGTCCATCTGGCCTGCGCGCTCTTGCCGGCAGGGGGGAAAAGCGGGTTCATTCACCGCCCTCCTCTCCTAAAAAGAAAAAAACAGAAAAAAACTAGACTAAAAAGACTCAGGGCTCCTCTATATCCGTGGGGGCTACGAGGACGGATAGGTCTGTTGCCACCTCGGTAAACGAACAAGCCAAGATCTGCATATCCAGCCCCTCTGCCCCCCTGGGAGTCGAGCCCCTGACTGAGACTAAAAGTGCACAGGGCGGAGCCGCGATAATATCGGGGCAACCTCATTCAGAGATTACCCGGTGTTTTCGAGCCCGCTGGCTTCAAACGATTCCTCGTTATTCGCTCCACTGATGGAAGCATGTTGGCTAAGGGCAAGATGATCCATCAGGAGAGAGCTTTAGCTAGTGTGATTGTTAGAGAGCCGAAGGTGACCCGTTTCTAGGACGGGAGCCATTCCGCGAATGCGTCGAATACCTCCGAGGTGGATATGATTAGTGCCCTTCGGACACTTGATGGCACGCCTTGGTGTGTGACGCTTCACTCTACCCTGTACTTTGTGTGAGGAGTAGTTTATGCGAGAAAACTCTTTGAATAGTCGAAAAAGGACATCACCTTAGAGCTGGCCGACCATAGGGCGGTCAAGGTCAAACGTGTGATGAGAAAACAAAGAGGGGCCTCGAAACCCACCTCTGCACTCTTTGTGACGTTCGACTGTGACAAGCTTCCTCAGTCGGTGCGTGGCAGTTGGTACCGCTACCGCGTGAAGGCATTCATGCCATTACTGTCCCACTTCGGCCATACCAAACGCTCATAGAGACGTGCAATGTCGGTGACACTCGAAGTCTGTGTAAATTGCTTCAAGGCCACACACGATAAGTCCAATTCGTGTGTGGTTAAGTGACACAATTGCAGAGTACCGCACCCCTCTTCTTTGAAGCAAAGTGGTGCATATCTCCTTGAGAAAGAAATCATGACGTTCAGGCCCAGGATCGACTCTCATTCATCGAGTCTAAGGGCTTGGCCCTGGCGCGCCCGGTTCTGCCTGGTACGTCACAGGAGGTAACACCCCAGAAGTTGGTCGCCAGGCCATATTCCGGGGTTCCTAAAGCTGCCCCCACGAAAGAAGGACAGCAACAAAGGAGCTTTGGCTCCTTTGCTCACGCCAAATAGTGTGCTGGGTGGCTCGGAAACGATGTATCCTCGAAGCCGCGACGCCCACCTAAGGTTTCGAGGCGGAGGGAGGAAAAGACTCGCATGGCGTGCCCAACCTCCCCTGATAGGTCCTCGAAGGCAACATCGCCTTCACCCCATTGTTAGGCTAACAGCGCCCAGGATTCTACCACCAGGAAGCATACGGCCATTCTCGTGAGGGCCTTCTGTTCGAAGAGGGCCCCCGCATCTCATCCGAGCTAGGCCTGAAGGGCATATTTCTTCAATGGAATTGCCTAGGACTGGGAGGAGCTGCGGAGGCCCGTCTCGTCCAATTCCCCATTAGCTATTTTTCTGAAAGTGACCATGCTAGGCGCATGCCCCCTGCCCACTCTCCCGGCGTATACAAGTTTTGCGACCCGACCACCACGAGATGGGAACCGAGCTGGGGGATGCGCGGTTTACACCCAGCATGATATCTCCGTTCTTCTTTTCACTTTAGATACCTGCTAGGATGCAGTCGCTGTACAGATTCACCTGGATAAGAGGTATACTGTTATTTTTGCGTATATTACACCGTCAGCTGACTTCGAAGCGACAGACTTCCACCGCGCCGTGGCACGGTTGCCGAGGCGTTTTCTTTTGCTTGGAGATCTGAACGGCAGACAATCTCTCTTGGGAGACTACTCATTAAATCACAGGGGACAAGTCCTTGCCGATCTGATCGAAGCACTTGAGATAGGTGTCCTAAATGTGGATGAGTTTACGCATCACTGCCTAAGAGCCACTTTATTTGCTTGCCCCGACCTATCTCTGTGCTCTCTGGATGCACAACCTGATTTTGATTGTATGTAGTCGATGACTTTCATGGTAGTGAACACTTTCCCATTCAAATATCATTTTCAAGGTGGCTGCCGCTTGAGAGCCCACCTCGGTGGTGCTTGGCGCGGTCGAGGGGGCCTGCATTTCAGGAAATAACTGAACTCTCTATCTCAGTCGAGGAGTTTAGGTTAGTAGATGAGGCCTTTGAGTTCTTCTCCGGCAACTTCATCGCCGCGGTTCGGAATACTATTCCCAAAACGTCTGGCCGTTTTGCACGCCGACCAATCCCGCGGTGGTAGGTCGAGTGTGAGACGGCCCTCAAACAGAAGCGTTATGCCTACATGGGATATAAGCGCCGCCCGAACGATTTCACTGTCGCTGAATTTCGTCGAGCTAGGGCTAGGTTCCGGTATATTTCGAAGCACGCCCGCAACTCTTCAGAGCAGGCATACGTGTCTTCACTTAACGGGAAGACCCCTATAGCAGAAGTGTGAAAGCGAGTCATAAGGATTCAGGGCACGTTCTCGCAGGACTCCCCTCCTGTTCTCCAGGAGAATTGGACCACAATCTCGGACCCCACGTCCTTGGCGAAATCCTTCGGGACCGCTTTACCGCATTCTCTAGCCGAAATTCTGCTCCGCCAGCATTCACTACACGTCGTGATGTCGCGGAAGGCCGCCGACTGGACTTTACCTCCAGAGGCGGAGAACCCTTCAACGACAGGTTTACTCTGAGTGAGTTGTGTTCCGCTATTGTTTCGTGCGCGGACACCGCCCAAGATTCGGATGATGTCCAGTACACCCTGCTTCAACACCTGGATCAGCGAGGCATGGCCTTTCTCTTAGATTTGTTTAACAGGATTTGGGTGGAGGGTGTCCTCCTGGATTTCTGGCGAATCGTTACTGTGCTCACCTTTCCTAAACCGGGGAAAGATAACTCTATCCGGCTGGTTTCCGCCCAACCTCTCTATCCTCTTGCGTGTGAAAGTTGATGGAGAAATTAGGACATGTTAGATTAGCTTTATTCCTGGACAGCAAAGGCCATCTGTCTTCTGCACAGTGCGGCTTCCGCAAGTTCCACTCTACGTGAGATGCTCTGTTCCGACTGAAAAATGCCGTCCCCAAGGCCTGACTTTGTAGACAGCACTACGCGACGGTGTTTTTCGATCAGGATAATGCCTGATGTGGGCGAGGGGACGCCTCCCAATATTTATATCTGAATTTTTGCGAGATCGTCGATTCCGTGTACGGGTTACGGGAGTTCTCTCCGGCAAAATAAGCATCAACGGCACTACCTCTGTGCTGCCGGAAGATGTTCTCGATACGCTCTAAGTGGACGACCTTTCGATCTCTTTTGGCGCGGCCCAGATGCTAAATCTGGAGCGTCGACTCCAACAGGTATTGAACCGCGTCTCTCGCTATGCCGAAGCTCACAGATTTTGGTTTTCTTTGGCCAAGACTAAGGTGGTGCATTTTTGCCGCCATCCAAGGCTCGACCCCGTCCCAGATTAGTGTGTTAATAGGGTGCGCCTGGAAGTGGTTGAATCACACCGTTTCCTGGTATTGTTTTTGACGGACGCCTCACCCGGGAGGCTCATATTCGCAGCCTTAGGGTCTCTTGTACCCGCGCCATGGATATTCTTCGTTACGTGTCGTTCAGCGCTTGGTGTGCTGATAGGGCTACTGGCTTACTTTTTTATCGATCCTTTGTCCGTTCCAAGCTCGACTACGGATATGAGTTTTATGCATCCGCCTTCGAACGTGTATTGCGGAAGGTGGACTCGATCCACCACACCGGCCTTTCCTTGGCGATCGGTGCCTTCCGCCCTTTCCCTATTAAGAGCATAATTGTCGATGCTAGAGAGATACCTTTATCTTTTCGCCGTACACAGTGCCTTACTCGCCTGTACGCACGAGCGCTAACGCCTCTCAAAGTATCCGCAGCTGATCACGACAGTGCTTATGCCGCCGAGAGACGCATGTCATATCCTAAGCCGTTTGGGTTTAAGCTAGGAAACTCCTATGAGAGCTAGAAATAGCTCTCGGGCCGGTGGCACCCTTGGTTATGCCCAGGACGCCAACCTGGAGGGTACCACCTTTGGTATTTGTCGCCGCGCCTCTGCTCCCAAAGCTTGTACAGCGCCGTGAGTATTAGGTTCGGCCTTTCTAGAGCACATCTCGTCTCACCCTAGAACCGTGCCAGTGTATACAGATGGCTCCAAGTCCCAAGAGGGGATCGGTTTCCACGCCGTTTTCCCTCTGTTTAAAGTCAGCGGGGCTCTACCAAGCGCTCCGTCTTTATTCACGGCTGAGTTGATGGCAATACACCACTCGGCACGGGAGATTTCCCGACGTGCCCGTTTCAGAGACTGGATCATGATTTATAGCGTCTCACAGAGCGCCTTGAGTGCTTTCGGGGCATTGGAATCTCCGCACCCTCTGGTTCGGAATATCCGTGATGCCACGGTTTTAGTGAGCAGGGTGGATGTCGAGATTATCTTCTGCTGGGTTCCTGGACATGTAGTAATTGCAAGGAATGAGCGCGCCGATGAGGGCTCTAAAGAGTCCGCGAGGACTGTGCACCCGAACCAGCCTTTCGCTCTTCCACACCCAGACTACATGGCAGTAATACGGGCAGCTCTTCGGACTGCATGGCTAAGAAGATGGGAGACGGTCCGGTGAAACTTAAAGTTGCGTGCCATTGCGCCGCGACTGTTCTCTTGGACCTATTCCCATACCACGACGGCTTCAGTTCGCTTTCTGTCGTCTCCGAATCGTGCACACTTGTGTGACGCATCACCATTTAATGGAACGCTCGCCTGCGCCCTATTGCAACGACTGCGTCGTCCCCCAGACTGTTCGGCACATTTTTGTCGAATTTTCCAGTCTGGGTGATCTTCGCGCACGTTACCTGTCCTAGCATCGGGATGGGCGGGGTGGCTACCACCTGTCCCTTGTATTCAAGACTAGTTCGTTCACACTGACCCTTGGACTTTACAACTTTTTGGAGGGGGCTCGTCTCCTCCACTTTATTTGACTGTTTGTTGTGTGATGCATGTTCCTGCGCCGGGGGGAGGCGGTCTACTCCCCACACATGAGCGCCCTCCCTTCTTGCCTTTTTGGTTATTCTTTAGCTATTTTCATTTTTTATCGTTGTTATTTATTTACATATTTTTTTTTTAATATAGCCTAGTACTAGGCTGGGACGGGGACGGTGACTTATTCCCAAGTAAATATTTCGGCATAATCGGTGACAAGATAAAGACAGAAGAAATAACAAGTGTTTCTATTATTTTGTCAACTCCTATTAAAACTGTGTTTAGCAAATATATGAAAATATTGAAAATAACAAAATTTATTAAAGCAGCTGAATTTTTGTGCAAAGTTCTTAATGGGTTTAGGACAACCGTGAGCAGAAAATGTAATGTAAATATATGGAATCTAAATTTCATACTAAAGTAAAATAAGAAATATTATTGGTGGATTGACGATTTTACTGTCAAATGATCATTCGCAGATTTTTAATTAATAGGAATGCAATTTTAGACCTAAATATATAAATAAATTATATAATACCAAAGTATCTATAACAAATTTAACCAACTTATATAGAGTGATTGTTAGAAATACAGAGAAGTGAAATTAGATGAAATCTAATTTTAAATAAGAACTGTTCAAGAGTTACTGGACAAAAGAACCTTTCGTTTGAATACTGTTGAACATTCTGATATCTAGTGAAGATGTTAAAACTTTGATGTAATCAGCAGGAAACATTCTTTTTAGCATCTTGAATGGCTTTCAAAAGGCAATATTTGTTGGTTAATTGCCTGCCATCTGCGTCAACGCCTCTCTTCAGATGCTCTACAAGTTTTCCATAATCCAATCTATAATTGAGTCGTCTTCACCTCCTTTTATCTTTAAACCAATCTTAGAGAAATTGTGGGCATAACTTCTTCATCCTGACTTGCTCTCTCTTGAACAATGTTAAGAAGTTTTTAGAATCTATTTTGAGGCTATCATACATGTTGAAAGGTCCGACAAGCTTAGTTCCAACAATTACAGACCAACCACCAATCCTCCGCCTACTTGTTGTCGTTTGTTGAACTTCTTCTCCTAACATCTAACCTTTTGATCTATCCAGAATGAACCTTGACTGCCCTGTAAAGAGAAGTTTGTTAACGTTAGATTTCGTGGTGACTTAAGCCCATGAAGGGTGTTTTTTTTTCTTTTGATCTAAAAAAAAACCTCCTAGTAGTAAGAGCTTAAAATTCTGATAGAATCTCTTCACAGTGTTTCAAATCTTTTTTTGCAAGTTGTAATTTTTTTTTAGGAGCTCATCTGGCGACTGCCTACTCGGGCATTAGTCGCCGTATTTAAAACCTACCTAGTACTAGGATACTTTAAAATCAAATTCAAAAACACACACAAAAAAAAACAAACAAACCTAACACTAAAAATTAAAAAAAGGGAAAAGGCAACAAGCAGGAAGCAAGCTCCTGTGTCGGGAAGAGGTCCCCCCCGGCACAGGACGTGCGGCATATAAGGAAAAACAAAAAAAAACAAAAAACTAACAAAACAAAACAAAAAACTGGTTAAATAAAAGGGAGAAGGCCGGTCTCCCCCCCCTCCCCAAAAAAGTCTACAAGTCCACCAGTCAATGTAGGCGGTAGCGACCCCGCCCATCACAGTAGTGGGACAGGTAACGTGCGCGAAGAACATCCAAACTAACACATTCAACAAAAATGTGCCGAACAGTCTGGGGGACAACGCAGTCTTCAGAATAGGGCGCTGGCGAGCGCACCATCAAATGCCGGTGCACCCCACGAGTGTGCCCAATTCGGAGACGAGAGAAAGCAACCTGAAGCCTTCGCGGCATTCGGGTGTATGTCCAAGGGAGCAGTCTCAAGGCAATGACACTCAAATTTAAGTTCCCTTCGACCGTCTCCCATCTTCTTTGCCAAGCAGTCCGAAGAGCTGCCCGTATTCCTGAAATGTGGTCGGTGTGAGGAAGAGCGAAACGCTGGTCCGGTCGCAGAGTCCTCGCGGACTCTTTGGCGCCCACATTGGTGCGCTCATTCCCCGCAATTCCTACATGTCCAGGAACCCAGCAGAAGATAATCTCGACATCCGCCTGGCTCGCCAAAACCGTGGCATCCCGGATATCGCGGAACAGGGGATGCCGAGATCTCAATGCCCCGAGAGCACTCAGGGCGCTTTGTGAGTCGCTATAGATCACAATCCGGTCTCCGAACCGGGAATGTCGCGTAATCTACCGAGTAGGGGATTGCCACCAGCTCGGCCGTGAAGACAGACTCAGCGCCTGGTAGAGCCCCGCTGACTTCAAACAAAGGGGATACAGCGTGGAAGCCGACCCCCTCTTGGGACTTGGAGCCATCCGTATACACTGGCACGGTTCCAGCGTGACACGATGTGTGCTCCAAAAAGGTCGAACGCAATACTACCGGCACAGTACAAGCTTTGGGAGCAGAGGCATGGCGACAAATAGCCAAATGTGGTGGCGTCCTGGGCAGAACCAGGGGCACCACCGTCCCGAGAGCTATTTCTAGCTTTCGAAGGAGTTTCCTGGCCCTAAACCCTATGGGCTTAGGGTATGACTGGCTTATTTTCGCGGCATAGGCACCGTCGAGACCCGCTGCAGATGGAGTTAGAGAGGTTGGCGACCCCTTGAGGCGCCGGGCTCGCGCGTACAGGCGAGTGATGCACTGCACGCGGCGCAGAGCTAGTGGCATCTTCCCAGCATCGACCAACAGGCTCTCAATGGGGGAAGTGCAGAAGGCACCGGTCGCAAGGCAAAGACCGGTGTGGTGTAGAGTGTCCACCTTCCGCAATATACGCTCGGCTGGAGATGCATAAAACTCGCATCCGTGGTCGTGCTTCGAACGAACAAAGGATCGATAAAAAAGTAAGGCAGTAGACCTATCAGCGGCTTAAGCGTTTAACGTCAAGGAACGGACAATATCTATGGCGCGGGCTTTAGCCCGGGCTGGGTGTGGAAGAAAAATTAAGAAATAAAATAATCAGTTGCATATTACCCCCCAAAATATGCACGATGGAAGAAGTGGGGAAGAGTTTCTTCACGTCCGCAGAGAGACAAAACAATTATGTAGCACTGCTGTAATTTAAAATATCCTGTTAATAGGTGTGAATTTCTAATTACAGGCTTTTATATGACAATAAGTCGAGTGGTTCCTTCCTACACAAACGAGGCCAAGATATTTGGGCAAGACTTGAGACAGTTCTCCCCAGAAAGACTCTGGATGGCCAGGACCCAGAAGCAGAAGGGTGTAGATTGAAAAACTACCTTCCCAACACCAAAGCGACTGCTCTTGTATCTAAAATACAAATAGCTAGAACAATGAAAGAGAAAATAACAAAACAATAAATAATTCAAAATATCCCGTAGTGGAATAAACAAAATAAACAAAAAGATCTCGCCGTGGAACACCACAACTAATACAATTCAGATCAAAAACATCCCGCAGTGGGACATTATTATTTTACAACGGAGAAGGGCCCGCTCACCGAGCATCTTTCATTTATACTAATTCCTCCTTTTCTCTTTCTTATGACCTCCCCTCTCTTAATTACTCCTCCATCTTACTCCATCTTTCTAAATAAAAAATGTACGATCAAGTAGCTCATGGGAGCGAGGTATATTGCTAAGTTTTTATGGTAAAATTTGAATATCAGTGAAGAGAGGTAAAGGAGGCAGACTGCCATATCCTCATGGAGGAACATTTGTAACTCCACAACATGATCACTATTTTTCAGCCTAATACAAATTTAATTTTACATGATAGGGGCTGATGTTCTTATTATCATTGATTCTCTACTCAATTCTTTCCTCCTGGGAAAATTCCCACTATATTCTTACCTACCATTAAAAAAAACATTCTCCAACAACTACGTTAAATAGCCTACATATGCAATCCGTAGCACAATTAAAGACGGATAATTATTTTCTTTCTTGAACCAGGACAAGAAGTTTTGGTTCACGTTTATAAGTCCTTGCATTCTTCTTTCCAATGTTTTTTTAGTTCTTTAACTGCGTTATCATTGATGGCTATAGCCCTTGTTCTTGTTTTTTCGTTCGTCAAATAGCATTTAAAAAATAATAAGGTTCGTTAAAGATAGACAGGAAAGAATAAGATAATCAAAGAAGAAAGACGACCATGAAAATTAGCTTGGTTGAGAAAAATATCTTTGTTCAATAAAGTCTCATAAGACTTTAATTAATTAGTAATTTATTGTTTACTCATTTTTAGGTATTTTTTCAGTTTTTTGTATTATAAATTGGTGCTTATTTGCACAACCATCAAACGATTTGTCTTAGAAACACTATTAACTTTTATACATATGTTTAATCTGAGATCATTCAAGGTTATTCGCTTATCATCTTTGCTTATCATCTTCATCTTAATCATATATAATCTGTGAAATTTTTTCTTTCTCTTTTACGTTTGTGTCAATAAAAATATCTCTCTTTCAACTATCCTCGAGGCGATTTTAGAAACTGCGATTGCTGCTTCATAGTTCTGCAAGTGCAGAAGTGTGCGCGCTCGCGCTTAAAATCGATGCCCATCTAATTGAACCCTGAGAGCGCTGAAATCTTTTGGCTCCGAGCTCGATGTAACTGCAAGCCTATACACAGTCATGGGAATCGAAAAAAAACAATCAATACGCTTTAATTAATTAAGACTAATCAAATTTTTTCTTCTTGGCTATCATCTTTAGAAAATGAAAGACTCGTGTCTATTGCTCCGGTACAATTTAAATATTCCAACTTGAATGTTGGAAGTGGAATGTTTGATGCTTTGAAAAGCTCAATCTGCAGCTTAAGCAGTGGGAACCAAGGTGTAAACAAAGTCTTCTACTGCAATTTCTTACATAGAAACTACAATATTCAAGCCTACGGATACATTTTATAGAGGTCATTCTTTTATTTTGTGCTGGCTCAGTCAGCCTCCCACCCACGCCCAAGTGGGCTTCTTTGTTCTTCTTGGTTTTGTTTTGTTTTGATTTCATTTGTTTTGGGGTTTTGTTGTTTTTCAATGATTTGATTTGTTTACAATGTAGCTTAGTTTTAAACTGGAAAAAAATTCTGGTGACTTATGTCCTGTGGTAGTCGCCAGATAGACGCTATAAAAATAAATGCGATCGCCCGGAGTGTCTGTTTAAGGATACGCGGGGTCTTTAATAAAACTAACAGCAAAATCTCAAGGGCTAAACATAATTTGGCTTCCGATCAGGAAGAACAGAGAAGTAACTTGGAATATCTAGAAAGAGTCGAAAGATATTTTGGCTACAAGTGAATCACAGAACAACAGATATTCATTAATATTTTTTTGAAAAGTGTGTAGTATTTTTACACAATTCTATTTACTTTAAAAAGTCATTTAGGTTTATATTTTTTTAAATTTACGTTGAAATTTCGTTTCTTCCTAAACACCGTGAAATTTATATATTGCTTATATTCCTTATATAAATATATGTGTAACGTGTTTCGCGACCGAGATTTTCCAAATATCCTATGAATTAATATAAAAAAATTAAAGTATTGATCATGTATTGTTACAATAAATAAAAGTCTACACCTAAACATCTCGCACAAAAGAATAACTTATATGCATTAGCAATGAATGCCGATAAAAGAAAACCACTAATGATAGTTATAGGGAACTTTAATCCGAAGATAAGAGAAAAAAAACCATGCTAATCAATGTATAAGAAAGTTCACACAGAGTGGAATGGACAAGGAGTTAAAAATAAGGATTTGCAAAAGAAACTTAATATGTTAATTATTTTTTTCAAGCGGAAATCATTTATCACGTATTTTAAATCGGGTAACAATGATCACAGAATATATAGCAGGAATATGAAAAATAAGTACACCTAAAGCAACAGACGATCATGTTCATGAAAAAGAGAATTAAAATGAAGTTAATTGACGTCTAAAACAAAATAAATACTTTTCAAATTACTCTAGCAAACAAATTTAGCGAACTTAAAAAGTATTAAATTCTTATTGATAAACTGACGCAAGAACATTACGTAAAATACTTTACACTGGTTCTGGTATCATTCCTCGAACTCAAAAAATTTAATCCCTGAAGATCATCAACGTATAATTAAATTCTCTTGAACAATGTAATTGAAAACAATTAGTTAAAGAAATGGATAAAAACTAATAATCGACGTTCAGCAGGTCAAAAAACACCGAAGAACACTACAATGAATTCATCCTCTAATAGATTACGGTAATGGAGTATGAAATTTGCTTGCATTTTGGGATATGTAAAAAGGTTGATCGCCTAGGTAGGATAAAATAACAATCTAGCTTATATTACTTTGATGATACAGTCATACATAACAGTACAAACGATTGACTAAAGTATTACAGTTGGACTTAGATGAAACTAATGAACAATGATTGCAGTAAAGAGATCTATTATGTTGAAAAGCAGCATAAAAATAGAATCAGCAGAAGAGAGAAATTACTTCAGAGATCAGGATAAAAGCTTAGATACATTTACATAAACAAGGATTTCAATGGTTAAACGAAGAGGAGTATAACAAAGGTATTTTCGCCCTTGTAAGTGCGGGAAGTAAAACTTTTAGGAACTGAGGAAAACTTAACGATCTCCTGCATGTTGTGAATAACCAGCAGGTACCTAAATAAAATACATAGATACGATGACAAACGCGGGTGATGGCTAGTGTAAAATGATTCCATATTCCGAAATAGGGACATTGGCAAAAGATGGTCCCTAAAATTTGAAAAGATAACCAACGCTGACATCTCTCGCATAAGATTTGTTTTAATTCAACCCATGACACCTCCAAGCGAGCCATAGTAATAGAAACGAAAAATTGGGGCATTTGAAAGGGAAAAGGTCAGCTCAAGTGCCACTCTCTACCACTTCCCGGTCTTGACCACATATAGGTAAACAAAAACTGATCGATCGGCGACTAGCCTACACTATTGGCCACATACCGAGAAAAATAAAGGAAAAAAAGCTGGTAAAAAATGTACGAATACAGGATAAAATCGAAATTTCTAGAGGAAAAAAACATAGTAGTTTCAGTCTAGGTTCACACTATCGGATGGACTGGGAAATGTAAGACATGACGCCCTATAAGGTGGCAGGTGTAAGAGTCTAGAAAGTGTTCCCCCACCCCTTTTGGGGCCATTACCAGAGGAACCCATCGAAGGTGGGCGAAATATATCTAAAACTACTCACCTTTATTTAGAAAGAAAATCTGAAGTCGACTGAAAGGTGAAATGATAAATTCACTTATTTGCGGGATTTACGAGGCAAACTGGACTGGTCGAATGTGAATATTCAAGATTATTGGGGATGACTTTTCCCCCTCTCAGCGGTGAGATTGTCGTAAGATGGTAGTGATGGTTTAAAATAATTTTAACTATAAATTTAGATAGGATTGTAGCAATCTTTAAACCCTTTGGGGTGAATAAATTTGATACTCTTGCTGCTAGGTTTAAGAAGGAGGGGTTACACATACACAGATCACCCGCGGGGTCCACGCCGGGTTGAGAGGGAGTTTGACAAGGGTTTGTAAGGGGTTCATGACGCCAAATTGCATCATTTGTAGCCCGGCGAGTTACCTCTAATATACCTAATAATCGCCGGGTAATCTGGCGTGTTTGGGGAGAAAATAGTAGAATTTGGCCCGTAGTACCCGGCCTGTCACCCTAAATACCTGGCGGGTAACCCGTAGTACCCCGCGTGTCACTCGTACTACCCCGCGTGTCACCCTAAATACCTGACGGGTAACCCGTATTACCCGGCGTGTCACCCGTATTGCCCGGCGTTTCACCCGTAGTACCCGGCGTGTCACCCGTATTAGCCGGCGTGTCACTTGTAGTACCCGGCGTTTCACCCATAGTACCCGGTGTGTCACCCGTATTAGCCGCCGTGTCACCCGTAGTACCCGGCGTGTCACCCATAGTACCCGGCGTTTCACCCATAGTACCCGGCGTGTCACCCGTATTAGCCGCCGTGTCATCCGTAGTACCCGGCGTGTCACCCGTATTAGCCGCTTTGTTACCCGTAGTACCCGGCGTGTCACCCGTAGTATTCGACGTGTCACCCATAATACCCAGCGGGTTACCCGTAATACCCGGCCGGTCACCCGTAATACCCCACGCAAGCTACTAAGTTTAAAATTTAAAATCTAAAAAAAAAGCATCCATGGTTAAATTTTTATAAATTTTCTGAACTTCGCCAATTATAATAATTTAAAAAAGGAACTCTAAAATAAATTTCCCCCCTTTCAAAATATCGCGTTGCTAAAATATAGTTATAGAAGATATATAAAAATAAATTTTCTGAACTTCACCATTTGTAATTCTTTGGGTTTTAAAAGATTCACAAAATTTCGATATTTATATATATTTCTGAACTTCACCATTTTGGTTTTTGATATTATAAAAGAATTATTAGAAATAACTCTGATAAAAAAAACATAAGTCATAACCAAACTAAGATGAAATTATTATTCAAATACTGAAAAATATCCCCTTCTTAAATTATAGAGTTAGTGATGATGATTAACAAAATGTATTTCAAAATAAATAACATTTGGTTCCATTTGTTTTATTAAAAATAGGCATTTTTGCCTATGTCTCCAGACTTTAGGGAAACCTGTAGTTTAAGGGGAAACTTCGAGTAGGTCAACTTTGTTATGCGTTTTGTAACTCCGCTCTAATGAATTCGTGGCAAAGATCTTTGCAATAAATACTGAATATTAAAATTCGGCAATAAATTCAATTTTACTCCCACTTAGTAACAGTTTTATTCCTGTTGTTGTTTATATTTCAATTTTTATATCCCTTATTTGTCTTAACTTTTCATTCTCGTTATAAATTATATGTAATTTTAACTTGTTAACTTGGCCCTTTTAGATTCAGGTTCTTGAGTAATGGGCATTAAAATCAGGAAAAGGAACGAACCTGATATATTTAGAGTTAATTTTAAAGAAATAATAAAAAAATATCTTGGTTATACATATGAATCATTCTTATCCACAACTATGAAAAGATGAATCATATTTATTTAGTGATAATTAGAACGGAGAAATAAGAAGTAGATACAATTAATTCAAACACGTCAGAGAGTTAAAATGGGAGTTAAAAATAGACCACACAAGATAAAGTGAGGAGAAAACAACGTAAAAAATATTATTAATGTAATTTACATAAATTAAATTCAATTTATATATAGCATGATTTATACTGAAATTTCTGTAGTACATTTTGGACTTATGAAGCAGGAAATGAGATAGGAAAAGTTAATAATAAAAGAAACAAAGATACAAAGAGATGAAGGAGAGGAATCTTGAAGTAATATAATATAAAATAGCTATGGCAATTTTTTATAGTTGCATATAATGTCTATATACACTTAGGAAATTATATGAGTTGAGATAAGCCAAAACTAAAATGGTAAACAAAGCAAATAGAAAACATATTTTGGACATAAATACATATCAGGCCACTTATTTAAATATACTTTACGTTCCTGACATGTATGGCAGCTTATTTGAATCTACTTAACCTTTTTCGACGTATATGCTACTGAAGTGAAGTAATTTACTTTTTTCGAAACCTATGGATGCTGATTTAAATTTAATTTCCATTTCCATGAGTGTATAGCTGCCTACTTGAATCTACTTTACGTTTTCCGACACGTATGGCTTCTGATTTTAATCAATTTTCGTTTTCCTGCATACGAGTATATAGCCGGCTGCTGAGTTGAATCTATTTAACGATTTCTTGCATGTTTGGCTGCTAATTTGCATCAATTTAACGTTTTCCTAAGCAAATTGCTGCTGATTTCAATTTAATTTACGTTTTCCGATATGAATGGCTGCTGATTTGAATTATATTACGTCTTTTGACATACAAGGGGCAGTCAATAAGTTTTTCGAATCAGTAGGGCAAAACAGAGGAAGGCGGATGGCTGTTTGTGGGAGTGTTATGACAAGTCCGGGCCTGCAACCGCACGCTCCTGCCTCATCTATTTAAGAAGCAGTAGCTGATCGCAGATCGTCAGTCACAAATGTTTTAACAATGGAGAAGGTTGAGCACCGCGCAGTGATCACATTTTTTACCAAGGAAGGCAAGAATGCAAAAGAGATCCATGAACGCATGGTTGCAGTGTACATCAACACCACCCCTTCCTATGCAACCATTGCTCGCTGGAATAGGGAGTTCCGCCATGGTCGTGAGTCCCTTGAAGATGACCCCCGTCAGACGTGACCAACGAGGACAGTGTGGCCCGTATGGAGAGGATGATCCTCGAAAATTGACGGATGAAGGTGGAAGAAATCGAGCGAGAACTTGGAATATCACATGGAAGTGTTATCAACACCATCCGCGACAATTTGGCCATGACCAAGGTCTCTGCCCTTTGGGTTCCTAGAAACCTCACGAAACCTCACGCCCCATGATCGACTTTAACGTCGTCAAAGTTCGGAGGAGCTGCTGCTCCTGTACAACCAAGACCCGGCGGGATTCAAGTCACACATACTGACAGGTGATGAAACGTGGGTCCATCACTGCGATCCCGAGACCAAGCTCGAAAGCATGGCTTGGAAGCACAGGGGCTCTCCGTCCTCCATCAAGTTCCCGACCCAACCCTCAGCCGGGAAGATCATGGCCACCATCTTCTGGTATCCTGAGGGAGTGTTGATGGTGGACTGTGCGCCTCGTGGAAGGACCATCACAGGCCAATATTACGCCGAGGAACTGGCTGGGTTGAAGCAGTGCATCCGTCAGAAGCGGCGCGGCAAGTTGACACCCGGTATCCTGCTCCTCCACGACATTGCCCCTGTCCACAAGGCCAGAGTTGCACAAGCTACCGTGCGCGAGTGCCGTTTCGAGGAGCTCAACCATCCCCCCTACAGTCCAGATCTGGCCCCTAGCGACTACTTTTTATTCCGCCAGCTCAAGGCTGCACTGCGTAAACACCGGTTTGGGGAGGATGAAGATGTCCAGCTCGCCGTCCAGGAGTGGAATGAACAGCAGTAGGGAGATTTCTGTTTGTCGGGAATTCGAAGCCTCAGGGACTAGTGGCGCAAGTGCATTGAAGTCGAGGGTAGTTATATTGAAAAATAATTAAACACTTTTCCTCATATCTCGTTTCCTTATATCCGAATTGCAAAACTTATTGACCGCTCCTCGTATATGGCTGTAATTTGAATTTAGGGTAATATGACATATTTGGGGCAATATAAATAATTGTGTGACACACGATTTTAGAGGAAATTGAGATTAACCACATTTTATTTCTACTTTGACTCTTCAAGTTTTCAGTTAGTATTTGTGCACTGTTATTAGTATTTCAGCTGAATCCTTTGTGCTCAAAATCTGATGACGGTAAGGTAATTATTTCTTGAAAACCTTTCCAACCTCCTGCCACTATCCCATTACTGTTCTTTATTCTCATTTGCTTATTTCTACTTACCAGTGCTCATTTCTCCTTCTTCATCTTCGTAGTGAAAGTAAAAAAATGTTATAATACACATGAACAGGTCGAGGAGAGTAGCATGATCTCTTAATCCCAAGTATGTAAAGCAGACTTCTTTATATAATACTCGAGCTTTGTAACCTTCCAATATTTTAACTTCACCCAACGTTATCACTTTCGTGTGAAGCTCTATTCAAGCAATTTCATCAGACATGAGTCAGATGGTTTGCACTTATCACTAACTATAATTTAATAAAGGGATTTTTTTGAGTATTTGAATAATAATTTCATCTTAGTTTGGTTATGACTTATGTAAGTATATTTTAAATTTTTATCAAGGGTATTTCTATGAATTTCTTTAGAGTTTGAAAATACAAAATGGTTAAGTTCGGAAAAAAATATGATTATCCAATGCTTTATAATGTTTTAAAAGAAAATGAATTACAATTGGTGAAGTTGAGAAAATTTATATAAATTTAACGACGGCTGCTTTTTTAGGGGGGGGTGGTATATTCAAGAAAATTTCTAAAAATTTAACCATGGCTGCTTTTTTCAGATTTTAAATTTTAATATTAGTACGAAGCGCAAGCTCCCCCTGTAGGGATGGGGGGGGAAGCCATTCCCTGGTATTTTAAATAATTAGGCATCAATCAAATTATTGCTATATCTAATATTAATACATTTATTTTATTTCCCTTTCAGATTAGTCATGTTCAATTTCACTTAGGAGCGAAGGAGCACGAAGGTTCTGAGCACACCATTAATGGGTCATCCTTCCCAGCGGAGGTAACTGTTGCGACTATGTCCCACTTTTTGCAAACTTTGGCCACATGTTGCGCTGGTGTCACGGTTAATGATTGATCCCCAACGCAAAAAATAGTTTATTACCGCATTTGGGTAATTTTTAATGTCTGGGGAGAAAGACAGGGGTAGAGGGGGAGAGTTTATTCTAGACTAGTTCTGGTGGCACCTGACGATGTTAATTTTGACGTGAGGCGAACTTGACATAGTTCAGCATGTGGATTTGCCATTTCGCGATTTAGTTATGCATCCAATTTCGGATGTAATAAAGTGATAATACATGGGTCCTTAATTCATATTAAATTTAGGTTTAAATTTTATTTCTCTTGTTTTTCAGATAAGAGTCATACATATGTTAATATTTGTATGTTAATTTACAATAAAATAAATTTTAGTCGATTTCTGAGGGCCAAAATTGGGTACATTTCGATTTATTTTAATAAATTTGAGTTTATTTTTTCCTTTCCTTAACTTTAAGCATTAAATAAATTCTTGGTCTTCATAGTCTACTACATTTGTCCTGAACTTAATTTTCAGTTATCATTTCTATTTTACTAGCAATTACTCACATTAATTCGTTTTTTTCGTATGTCATAATTAATCTAATTCGTTTGTTGTTTAAAGTTTGAAATATTTTATTTACCCATGATAATGTGTAAAAGCTATCTTTGATTGATTTAATGATTTTCAATTTCCAGTTCATGTTTTAATCGGTGCGAGAGAAGTATCTCGCATCACATAATTGTCATTACATGTTTTCATACTGAATTTTGCCTACATATGCAATCCGTAGCACAATTAAAGACGGATAATTATTTTCTTTCTTGAACCAGGACAAGAAGTTTTGGTTCACGTTTGTGAATCCTTGCATTCTTCTTTCCAATGTTTTTTTAGTTCTCTAACTACGTTATCATTGATGGCTGCAGCCCTTGTTCTTGTTTTTTCTGTCTGTCTTTTATGTTTATTCCGTTTTCTTGCTCTGTCTGTTCTAATCTTCATTCGTTTTAGAGTCGAAATTTCTTCATGCTATTATAAAAATTTATATTATTAGTAATACACTAATTCATATTTTAAATAAATAAGTAAAACGAGCTGTTGTAGCCGACCTATCTAATACTCCTAATTCTCCTATTACTTCTTTTAATTTTTTAGCCATTCGTGTGTCTACATTTATTTTTGGCCCGTCCCAGTATTCATATTCGCCTTCGATATGACTCGATTATAAAAACAGGTTGGAATTTATTGTTTCGAACCCTAGTGTTGAATCCCTCGTCGTGTTCCTGACCGAATGGAATTCACGACACGGCACTTCAACTCGGCGAGGCTAACCAGGGTAGTCCTTTCAAGGATTTATTCTTGATAAAACTACTACATAAAGTGCGTTGTCTCTACTAAGAATATAAATATGTATTGGCTAGGACCTGACTAGAAAGGCTCTTCAAGTTTTAGCCAAGTTATGACAAATCCGTCATGGTTATTTGCTTAGAGATGCGATTCGGGCCGATTTCACGGTCACTGCCATGCGCTTTAGGAACCCCTGGCTTGGTTTCCCTGTTAAACTGTAGGGCTCCAATAGGAAATGAAACTCCTCATAATAGAGAGTGTATATCCACGCTAAAACTCCATACTAAGTTATTGTATATATATATATATATATATATATATATATATATATATATATATATATATATATATACATATATACACACACACATATATATGTATATATTTATATATATATATATATATATATATATATATATATATATATATATATATATATATATATATATATATATTTAACCTTCTTTTCAGCTTCAGATCTATGCCTTTAATTCCGAGTTGTACCCCAACTTTACTGAAGCCGTTTCGAGGGCACACGGAATAGTCGCAATATCAGTCTTGATAAAGGTAAATGACATTATGCTGTAGATCTTTCTTTTTTCAAGGTGGTATATAAGTATGTTATGATGGGACTTTTCCATCCTTACAAAGATTTTTGATTCTCGCTACCTAAAAACAATTTCAAGTACCACAGCGTCTTAATATTCTGTGGCATGCAATTTATAAGTCCAAAGGGTAGAAAGATTGATGGATCTTTATGGTTAATGAAGAAAGAAAATCGTTTTACGTTTAATAAAATTTTACGCATGATAAACGTTCTAACCACCACAGGTTGGACCTGAAGGTCATCCAGGGCTTATTCCTCTATTAGAAGCCCTTCAGCAAATTCAGTGGGCAAAGACGTGGGTGAGAGTGGACGAAATCTCGTTGAGAGCCTTGCTGCCCAACACACAATACTACATCACCTACGACGGATCCCTCACTCAGCCACCTTGCCAGGAGACGGTGACGTGGATTCTTATGAACAAGCCAGTTTACATTACCCTGCAACAGGTACGTGGCGTGAGGCTTTCTTGATGTTCTTACGAGCTTGTCAAAGTTTCAATGAAGAAACACATATATACTACTTCGTATACGCTGTGTATATAAAAAATACCCTGTATTTTTTATTTACACAACTTTACTTCATATTATCATTTAGAATTAATTTTCCCTTGGTATTTTTATCCCGTGTTTGGAGAATTTCAGCTTGTTTCTAACTTTTTTATTTGAAACAAAACATGAAAAGAACATCCCCAGAAATTCAAAAGGTATTTTCTCATTTTTCTGAGAAACTTTGGTCAGAGTCAATTTATCTTAAAAGGACATAAATGTCTCGAATCCGACCTTAAAAGTCCTTTCCGGGACGAGCTAAAATAGAAACTTTTAACGTTTTATTCTTATTAAAGTGGATCACTTCCGTAATGAAATAGTGTGATATATTGTATTAAGACCATGTTCACTAAAGTGGAGTGTTTGCAAGTAGTTTTTTTTTCTGAATCCCATTTCTCAACAATAAATAGATTAATTTATTGCCACTCATATTGAAAATATCCTAGGAATAGATCGTGAAATTAACTAGAGGCAAAATTTAAGATTACGAATTCTTAGGTGAGTGATCTTTTAAAAACCATTGGTCTCTTTTGAACAAGGAAATCGTTCACACAAAATAAACGAGCAAGATAAAATTTTCTATTTCTAATCTTAACACATTTTATGTAGAGAATATAATAAATTTATTTAAAATAAGCGTCTTATTATTCGTATTTGTGCTCTTTGTATGAACTTGCTTGAGAAAGATGTGTAATAACCCTTCTCCCTTCATGTTGGGTGTAACAAATATCGTCATATTTTTCAATATTCATATCCTTTATTTTCGTTTCTTATTCTTTCTTTCATTCCATTTCTTTATAAGGAAGAAAATTGCTTTTTATGATCACTCCAGTAAATAGAGGAGAGCGAAGGGATCGCAAGAAGGCGAACTAATTACAACGAAATTTCTCTGAATAAACAATATATTTTCTCATTATTATCTTTAATATTTATTTTCATTATTTATCTTCTTATTTTTAATTAGTAGAGGATTATGAAACACGATTCCCTTTAGTAATTCTTACTCAACCAAACTAGTTAATATGAAGGGACAGAAAGAAGTGCGCAAGAGATTGAGGGGAAGCGTCTAAGGCAATGTCGATTAGGATTTGAAGAAGTTAGAAGCAAGACTCACGGTAGGTTTAGTAGGTCTCAGTTAGGTTGGTTCTAGGGAGCTCGCGGAGTGTTAAGGTCGGGCTGAATGGGTGTTCAGGGTGGTTTTGCCAATTAAGAAGTTCCGGCAGCCATACTTTACCCCCTAAACAGTACCTTGGTCTACCGAGGGCCCAATAGGAAACAATGGATATCACAATGGATGTTAGTGGAGGGCTCATTAGATTTTGCCGGAATAAGATAAAGCTATTTCGGTATTATGGGCTCTCAATAGTGGTCATGGGAGTCAAAATGGATGTTACCAGATTAAATGAACACTAAAACGTTGAAGAGGTACTAAGGAGGGTTCAAGGATAATTAAATGTAGGCTAAACGGGAGTTTCAGGACGGTTCAATGGATATTAGGGGATTACGAGATAACTCATTGGGTGGTACTGGAAGGAACAATGGGTGGAACAGGATGAATCAATGTACTTATAATATTCAGGATTAGAGAGAGGTTAATGGGTAGTACCGGATGGCTCGGTGATGTAACGGGAGGCCTCAATGTGTGTTTTGTTATTGAGGATACGCTGAATATGTAGTGCGGGAGGACTGAATGTATGACTCAATGTTATGGGAGGACTTAATGGATGATAGGGGAGGGCCCAACGGGCAGTACATCGTTACATTAGAGCTTATTTGTATTAGCGTAGGAGGCAATGGATGGTATGGGAGGAGTAAATGGACGTTAATGGGTGTCAAGTGGTAATACTTCGTTTCATTAACGCTCATTGTGAGGCACGGAAGAACTCATAGCATGTTAGGGTGGGTGATCAATAAGAGTACTTCCTTCCATTAACGCTCATTGTGTGGTTTTACAGGAATCAATGAATGTTATGGGATGACTAAATGGTAATATGGGGGTGTCAAGGCGCAATTCTTCGTTTTAAGGACTAAATGGATGTTATGGGAGGGCTCAATGGGCAGTATTCATTTCCATTAGCGTTCATTGTGTCGTACATAAGGACTCAATGGATGCCATGGGAGTGGTTCATGTGTAGTACCTTGTTCCATTAGCGCTCATTATGCGATACAAGAGGACTTAATGGATGATATGGGAGGGCTCAATAATATTTCGTTACTTTGCGGTCATTGTGTGGTACAGTTGGTGTCAATGGGTAGTACTTCGTTTCATTCTCGCTCATTGCATGTTATGGGACGACTCAATGGTTGAGAGGGCATTGCTCACTGGCTAGTAATTCGTTACATTAGTGCTCATTGTGTGGCCAAGGAGGATTTAATAGATGTTGTGCGCGGACTCAATGGGTAGTATTTTATTCCATTATGACTCAGTGTGATACTGGAGGTCCAAATTGATGTTATGGATGGGCATAATGAGTAGTACTTCTATCAATTAACGCTTATTGTGTGGTACAGGAGGACTCAATTGATATTAATGGAGGTTTTACTGGTAAGTACTTTGTTCTATTAGCACTCATTGTTTCATATGGGAGGACACAATGGGTAGTACTGTTCCATTATCGCTCATTGTGTGGCACAGGATTGCCCCAAAAGACATATGGCAGGGCTTAATGTGTTCCCTGACAGCTTATGGATGTTTTACTTCGAGGAAACCTGCCGGTTCTGCGCTACGTTACTATCGGGAGGGCTTAATGAGGGTTACGGTTCAAATTAAACAAGCTAAACTTTCTGTCTTGGTGTCGGAAGGGTTCAAAGGGTGTTAAATGAGGTTTCTGTTGTTAAATTAGTGAGAAATGCGTTTGGCGGATCAGCATTAAGATGCGAGAGCTATGGTTGGTCACTGTTTTTAGTGCTCAAAGAGATTTGTGGAGAGACAGTGGGCTTTATGGAGTGTTCAATGGGTATTTAAGGAAGGCTGAATGGGTGTTTATGGAGTGCTAAATAGGTACTCAGGCAGGCTCAATGGTTTTATATTTTTTTATTTTAAGAGGTCATCTGGCGCCTGCCTACTTGGGCATTAATCGCCGTATTCAACATTGCCTAATATTAGGCATCAAAAAAACAAATATAAAGAACGATCAATAAAAATAAAATAGCAAAAAAGGCAATAAGCAGGAAGCATGCTCCAGCTTCATGGGGAGGTCCGCCTCCCCCAGGCGCAGGAACATGCGACCTACTAAATTAAAAAAAAAACTAGTTAAATAAAGGATAGAAGGCCGGCTTCCCCCAAAAGGTCTATAAGTAAACCAGTCAATGTCACGAACTCGTCCCGAGTACAAAGGACAGGCGGTATTATCTCTGCCCATCCAGGCACCAACGGAAACGGGTAACGTGCGCGGAGATCGCCCAGACTGGGACATCAAACAGGAATGTGCCGAACAGGCTGGGGGACACCACAGTCATCAAAGTAGGGCACTGGCGAGTGCTCCATCAAATGGTGGTGCGTCCCACGAGTGTGCCCAATTTGGAGAGGACAGAAAGCAACCTAAAGCTTTCGCTACAATGGGGGATAGGTCCATGGAAACAGGCGCGGCGCAATGGGACGCAACTTTATGTTGCTTCGGACCATCTCCTGCCAGGTAGTCGGCGTGAAGAAGAGCGAAGCACTGGTCCGATCGCAGAGTCCTCACTGAGTCTTTGGCGCCATCATCGGCATGCTCATTCCCCGCAATTCCTACATGTTTAGGAACCCAGCAGAGGATAATCTCGACATCCCCCCGGTTTGCCGAAACCATGGCGTCACGGATATCGCAAACCAGAGGATGAGGAGATTCCAATGCCCCGAGAGCACTCAGGGCGCTTTGTGAGTGGCTATATATTACAATACGGTCTCCGAACCGGGCACGTCGCGTAATCTCCCGTAGCGAGTGGTGTATTGCAACCAGCTTGGCCGTAAAGACAGACGCAGCGCCTGGCAGAGCCCCACAAACTTGAGACAGAGGGAATACGGCGTAAAGGCCAACCACTCGCCAGACTTGGAGCCATCAGTATACACTGACACGGTTCCAGTGTGATGCGAGTTGTGCTCCAAAAAAGTCGAACGCATACTCCCGGCGCTGTATAAGCTTTGAGAGCAGAGGCGTGGTGATAAATAGCCAAATGTGGTACCCTCTAGGGTGACGTTTTTAGGCAGAACCAGAGGCACCACGGTGAAAGGGTTCTACACCTAGCTCTCGTAGGAGTTTCCTGGCCCTGATCCCAAAAGGCTTAGGGTATGACTGGCTTTTTTGGTGGCATAGGGACCGTCAAAATCAGCTGCGGATGCAGTGAAAGCTGTTGGCGACTGAAGGAGGCACCGGGCTCGCGCGTACAGGCGTATTATGCACTGTTCATGGCATAGAGCGAGTGGCAGCTCCCCAGCATCGACTAGTAGGCTCTCAATGGCGAAAGAGCGGAAGGTACCGGTCGTCAGGCGGAGGCCGGTGTGGTGAATCGAGTCTACCTTACACAATAAACGCTCGGCTGCTGATTCATAAAACTCGCACCCGTAGTAGAGCTTCTAACGAGCAAAGATCGATAAAAAAGTAAGGCAGTAGCCCTATTAGCGCCCCAACCGCTGAACGTCACAGACGGAGAATATCCATGGCGCGTGTACAAGAGACCCTAAGGCTGCAAATATGAGCCTCCCTGGGAAGGCGTCAGTCAAGTACAAGATCAAGAAAACCCTGCGATTCCACCACTTACAGGTGTGCCTCATTAAGAAACAAGTCTGAGACTGGGTGGAGCCTTAATGGCAGCAAAAGTGCACCACCTTAGTCTAGGGCCAGGAAAACCAAAACTTGTGCGCTTCAGCATAGCGAGAGAGCGGTTCAATGCCTGTTGGAGTCGACGCTCCAGAGTTGACATCTGGGCTAAGGGAAAAGAGATCGAAAGGTCGTCCATGTAGAGCGTAGCGAGAAAATCTTTCGGCAGCACCGAGGTGATGACATTGAGGCTGAGGGCAAAGAGTCTGACACTGAGGACACTTCTCTGCGGGACACCCTCTTCCTTCTTCATTGGATCCGAGAGGGCTCCCCTTACCCTTACGCGGAATTGACGATCTCGCACAAATTAAGATATAAACATTGGAAGACGTCCCCTCGCCCACATCGTTTGGAGAGTCTCCATGATACCGTATCGCCATGCGGTATCATAAACTTTCTCCATATCGAAAATCACTATGGCGTAGTGCTGTCTACGAAGGAAGGCCTCGCAGACGGCATTTCCAGTCGGGGCAGAGCATCCGAACTAAAATGGAACTTGCAGAGGCCGCACTATGCAAAAGACAGATGGCCTCCGCTGTCCAAAAAAAGGGTAATCTAAGATTTGCAAACTTCTTCATCAACTTGCACACGCAAGAGTTTAGAGAGATTGGGCGGAATCCGACTGGAGTAGAGTGATCTCTTCCCGGTTTGCGAAAGGCGAGCAGAGTAGCGATTAGCCAGGAATCTGGGAGGAGACCCTCCATCCAGATCCTGTTGAACAAATCTAAGAGAAACGCCATGCTTTGGTAAAGCATGACATACGAGACATCGTCCGGACCATGAGCGGTGTTCGCGGACGAAGCAATAGAGGAACGCTACTCACGCAGAGTAAACATGTCGTTGAAGGATTCTCCTCCTCTAGAGGTAAAGTCCAGTCGGTGGCCTTGCATGACATCACGACGTGCATTCAATGCTGGTGGAGCATCATCCCGGCTAGAGAATGCGGAGAAAGCAGTCGCGAAGGATTCCACCACGGACACGTGGTCTGAGATTGCAGTCCCATTCTCCTGGAGAACGGGAAGTGGGGTCCTGCGAGAACTTGCCCAGAATCCTAGTGACTCGCTTCCACACCTCGGCTAAAGAAGTCTTCTCGTTAAGCGAAGACACGTATGCCCGCCAAGAAGAGCGGCGGGCGTGCTTCAAAGTATACCGAAACCTAGCCCTAGCCCGACGAAATTCACCGACAGTGAAATCGTTCGAGCGCAAGTAGGCATAAAGCTTCTGTTTGAGGGCCGTCTCACACTCGGCCGACCACCACGGGAGTGGTAGGCGTGCAAAACGGCCAGACGTTCTGGGAATAATTGTAAGTCCCGCGGCCATAAGGTTACCGGAGAAGAACTCAACGGCCTCATCTACCGACCTAAACTCCTCGACTGAGATAGATAATTTATTCATTTCCTGAAATGCAGGCTACCGCGCCCGCGCCAAGCACCACCGAGGTGGGCTTTCAGGCGGCAGTTGCCCTGACAATAATATTTGCATGGGAAAGTGATCACTACCATGGAGGTCATTGACCACCCCTCAATCAAAATCAGGCTGTGCATCCGAAGTGCACAAATATAGAACAAGGCAAGAAAATGAAGCGGTTCTCGGGCAGTGATGCTTAAACTCATCCACGTTTAGGACACGCATCTCAAGCTCTTCGATCAGATTGGCAAGGATTTGTCCCCTGGGATTTATTGAGTAATCTCCATAGAAAGGATCTCTGTCGTTCGGATCTCTAAGTAAGAGAAATGGCCTCAACAACCGTGTCAGGACGCGGCGGGAGTCCCCCGCGTCGAAGTCAGCTGACGGTGGAATTTACGCAGAAAAAAATAGTATACCTCCTATCCAGGTAAAGATGCATAGCCACTGCTTGAAAGGATGTATTTAAAGTAAAAAGAAGAAACGAGACATTATGCTGGTGTAAACCGCACATCCCTCAGCCCGGCACCCATCTCTTGGTGGTGGGGTCGAAAAACCTTTATACCCCGGAAGGGCGAGCAGAAGGCACCCGCGTAGCATGGTCTCCTGAATAAAAATAGCTAACGAGAAACGGGATGAGACGAGCCTCCGCAGCTAATCCCAGTTGGCCCCGGAGTCCAGGGCAATTCCATTGAAGGAATATGCCCTCCAGGCTTAGCTCGGAAGAGACGCGGGGGACCTCTTCGAACAGACGATCCTCATGGGAATGGCCGTACGCTTTCCGGAGGCAGAACTCCTTGCGCTGTTGGCCGGACAATGTACTGAAGGCACTGTCGTCTTCAAGGACTTATGGGGGAGGTTGGGCTCGCCATGCGAGTCTTTTCCTCCCTCCGCCTCGAAAGCTTAGGCGGGCGTTGCGGTTTCGGAGGCGGGGGGCCGTCTTTTCAAGGATCCACCGTTTCCGAGCCACTTTGCCTACCAATAGGCGTGGGCGAAGGAGCCAAAGCTCCTTTGTTGTTGTCCTCAGTTCAAGGAACAGCTTTAGAAAGCCCTGAAGATGGTTTGGCGACCAACTTCAGGGGTGTTGCCTGATGAGAATCTAACGACTTGGTGGAAGCGCGTAGCTATTTTGCGTTACGGGAAACGGTTACGCTTGTGGAAAGGGGGGGGAGCCTTGGTTTTAGCCGGGGCTGGGTGTGAACCATTTGTGCCACCAACTTTACCAGGGTAGCACCCGGGTTGAGTAGAACCCGCAGAAGGGCTCCGAATGGGTGCGGAAACAACCATACTCATTGGCCTGGATAGGTCAGGAGTAGAGGGTGTCTTTCTAACCATTGGGGCGTAAGACGTCCCAGGCAGAGCAATGCGCGCCAGGACCAAGTCCTTATCCTCGCAAAATGAGAGACGATCCTGGGCAGGAACGGCCTGAATTTGTTTCTCAAGGAGATATGCACCACATTGCTTCGAAACAGCGGGGTGCGGCTCTGTGCAATTGACACACTATGTCACACTCACTGAAGTTCCATCAAGGTTCCAAAGAGCACTTATCTTGGCCACCTCGGAGGTACCCGCCGCATTCACCAGAAGGCTCCCGTCCGAGAAACGGGTCACCTTCGTCTCTCTATCAATTACACTAGCTAATGCTCTCCTCTGATGGATCATATTGCCCTCGGCTAACATGGTGCCATCAATGTAGGGAATAACGAGGAAGCGTTTGAAGTCAGCGGGCTCGAAAACGCCAGGTAACCTCTGAAAGTCATCGAGGATCTACTCTTCGCACTTTTGGTCTTAATCAGTGGCTCCGTGCCCAGAGAGGCAGAGAGGCAGAGAGGCCGGATGTGCTGACCTTGGCTTAGTCGTTTACCGAAGTGGCAGCATACCCACCAGTCCCCGCGGATGGAGAAGATCCCCGAGTCTTCTTAGTCTTTGTGCTATTTTTTTCATTTTAGGAGAGGAGGGTGGGGAATGAACTCGCTTCTTCCCTCCACCGGCATGAGCCCCTAGGCCAGATGGACCAGCCTCAGCCAGGTCCTTCTCCAAAATAGAGGAAGGCCTGGCAGTCGCAGGAGCACCGGTTGGAGGAGATCTCTCCCATCCTTGTACTGCCTTGTTAATCTAGGCCGTTTGATGAGGACCTTGTATAGGGGCGGATTTGGGTTCGGTGCTTGGCGCCGAGCCAGGATTTGCTTCCTTCGAAGGCCCTACCGTCTGAGGCTGGGGTGACTTAAGGACCATGCCTATTTTAGGGGGGCCTCCAGTTGGCCATCCTTCCCCCCATGACATCGCAGCTCCCGTTGGCAGCGCTGTCACAAGTCAAGTCTGGGGAGGCACAGGCCTTGACACCGGCAAGGTTCAATATTCTTGCCCGCAGGTCTTTTGAGGGCAGCGACCGAAAGGGCCTGGCTTCCCTCTCCCTTATAAGAAGGTTTGCCCTACCGAACCACTTCAATTGGGAGCGGTTGGCTATGGGCTGCCTACTGGCTTTCTTCGTAGTCCCCTTGGAAAGAAATGGGGGGACTGCCGCTGCAAAGACGGAGGTGCCTTCGGGCACCTCCAGACAAGGAGGTGAGTGTGAGTCCCCTACACCCGAAGCTGAAGGATAGAAGTAAGCATCCTCTCCGGTTAGAGAAATTTGGAGGGTCCCCTGCGCAAGTAAAGGGAGAGGTACCTTTATTTTATATGTGAAGCTGCCCGAGGGTGGCTGCAATGATGGACAGGAGGAAATTGAAGGGAGCAAATTTGTTTTTTCATCATTGGGCATGGTGACCCTCTTTTTCTTACAGGAAGCAAACGCTCATCACCCTTTTCAGTAGTTACCTCTACAAGGGGTGCGTATGGGCCTGGCAGAGCCAGGTGCCGTCATTTAAGGCCACCCCTCCCATCTGGTGACCTGGCCGCTCTTCAGCATGGCGGCTCTACCTTGAGCACGGCGTAAAATTGATAGTTTGTGAAGAGGAAAGGAAAAGTGATGTTAGGAAGGTATGGTTGGTGATGAAGCAGGTTGTAAAAACCCACTATCCCAAACTGAAGCTTAGAGGTCAGGGTACATTGTCCTCTCCCCTCTCAGCCCAGATCCGGGACGGTTGGCTGAGAAATTAGAGGCTGACCAAAAAAAGGTGTGGGAGAGGTTGTATGAAAAGCGAGGAAACAGGAGGGAAACACAAGTTTTTTGAAGGAAGTATAAGAGGCTAACCTGGGGTCGGACGGGGTGCTGAGTCCCGTCAGCACAGCGGCCAGGATGGCAAATGGCCGCGCCCCTCTCAATCACATATTCAAAATCACTCAATTCTTCCAAAGTCCTCGCAATCCTACTATCAGCCCACTTCATACGTTGCAAATTCACAAGAGGTTTGTGATCTTTTTTAATCACGAATCTCATACCATACAAAAACGGACGCAGGACTTTCATACAATACCTTATCGCAGCCAACTCTCGCTCTGCAGTCGAATACTTTCGCTCTGCCGCATTCATAGCCTTGGATACATGCCCAATTATTCGTCTGACATTCCCTCCATTCAAACGCTGCTCTTGCCTCAGAAAACCTCCCATACAGTACCAACTCGCATCCGTATACAATTTAAGCATCTTAGCATTCACACTATAGTCTGAGTATGTCAATTCAACATCTTCAGCCGCTGCATTTTTCAGTCTCTCATACGCTTCACTCATCTTACCATTCCACCGGACAATCGTACTACCTTTCTTGCCCACCCACTCACTCATAGGCTTACTCACACCTGAACAATCACGTTAAAACTTGCTCAAACCCAGAAATGACTTCAGCTGCTTCACAGTCACCGGTTTTGGAAACAATCGCACCTTCTTAACATTCTTCAGTGATTTTCGTAACCCATTCTCACTCACCATATGCCCAAGAAGTTTCACTTCTTTCGCAAACCATTCACACTTCGATACTTTCACCTTCACACGAACATTCTCCAATGTTCTCAACACATAATAAAAATATTATCTATAAACACAATCACATTCTTACTCGCAAACTTACTCTAGCCAACATTCATTGCCCGCTGGAAGGCACCGGGAGCATTAGCCAACCCAAAGCTGAGGTTCTAGAACTGATAATGCCTTTTCGTATAGATAAAGGCAGTCACCGGCCAGCTATCTCCAGCAATGGGCATCTGGTAATACCCCCGTAACAGATCCAGCTTTGTAAACCACTTCATCCCATGCATACTATACACACAAAGATACCACACACATCGGAAACCTCTCTTTCACAGTCCTTTCGGTCACCTTTCGATAATCCACACACAGGCGCAATCTTCCATCCAGCTTACGCACAGGCACAATCGGATTATTCCATGCATACTCACTTTCTTGAATCACCCGCAATCGTTCTAATTCCACACACTTCTCCTCAATCTCATCGGCAGCCGGTCGCGGGAAATGTCTTGGCCGTTGATAGGTTGGGGTGCCCTCCTTCAGGACAATCTTAAATTCCAAGAGGTTTGCTACCCCGAGCTCTAGATCACCCTTACTAAGGATCCCCTTTCACTCAAATAGCATTCGATACACATACTCTCTTTCATACTCAGTCAAACATTCATCCAATTTCACCATCATTTTCACTTCATCATACGTTCCCTCACAAGTTTTTTCATTCACAGCATTTACCCTGACATCAGTACAATCATACACACCTGCCTCACTGACAGTGGAGAGGTGACCCAGCACATCGCAAACTTGGATCCCTCTCATCTGCTTTTTCACTTTGGGGTGCACCTGCACACATACAAAAGGATTATTCATTGTCATCAAGCTGCAAACACACAAGCAACACGCCTTGTCTTAATTATACGCACCATTTCCATCCAATAACACTATTCTCATCCCCATTCAAACTCACATCCTTACACTAACTCACTTTAACAGACACACTTTCACCCTTCACAAGCCTTACACTCTCCCTAGCAGTGACCTCAATACCGCTAAACAGACTCTTCTAAACACTACTATCTTTCCCTACATACAACTTATACACCCCATTTTTACCAATCTTTCTCTCAATCTGATCACTCGCAGGATGCACACCTATATGGTTCACTTTCATAAAATCATACCTCAAAATAACACCATACTCACTACTCACCTAATCAATCACAGAGAATTCACACTCATTCATCAACATACCATGCATTCAAACAGCTGCCTTTATCTTTCCAATCACGGGCACTCTCATACTACCAATCCCTACCAAACTACCTTTACATTCTGACAGGAGGGCTTTATCACTCAGCTTGTCATACACGTCCTTATATACCAAACTCATCTTGCATATAATAATAATAAGTCTTTTGTAATGAGTTCTTCAAGGCCGGAGACCTTCCCAGAACGCACTTTGTGCTGAGATGAGAATGGAAATTCAATGGAAATTCAAGAGGGAGAGAAGGCAATACTGAAGAGATGCGTTTTGAAGAGACGCTTAAATGTAGTAAGAGAGGGAGAAGACCTGATTTCAGCAGGATGAGCATTCCACAACTTAGGGGCGCAGATTGAGAAGGAGCAGTCTCCCATTGAGCAGAATAATGAACGAGGAATATTCAAAAGAGGTGCATGTGATGACCCGAAGGGGCCGAGGGACTTGGCGTGGTGAGAGGGCAGAAGAGAGGTAAGACGGGGCCTTGTTGTTTAGGGCCTTAAATGTGAAGAGAAGTATCTTGAAGTGAGTACGGGATCTGACAGGGAGCCAGTGCAGTTCATGCAGCAAGGGTTTCGAAGGAGAGAAGCGAGGGCGACGGAGGAGAAGCCAGGCGGCATAGTTCTGTACAAGTTGAAGGGGGCGGAGAGAGGAGGATGGCAGATTCACAAGCAGAGAGTTACAGTAGTCAAGGCGTGAGGTGATGAAGGCATGAACAGCAGTCTCAAGACTTTGGCGATCAAAGTGAGAGCGAATGCGAGAGAAGTTACGAAGGAAACCTAGAGAGGATTTGCTGACATTGCGGATATGAGGCTCAAAGGAGAGATGCTCATCATAAACAACACCCAGATTCCTAACGCAGTAAGAGAAAATGATAATATTACCGCCCAGAGTAAGCGAGGGAAAGAGAGATTTAGATTTTTTGACAAGAGCAGGGGTGCAGACAAGGAGAACCTCAGTTTTGGAGTGATTAAACCTGAGGAAGTTGGTAGAGATCCAGTCAGAAATGGAGGAGTAGGCAGCCAGGAGGTCAGTGATAGAGTAGGCAAGAGACGTGGTGGATGAGGAAACGAAAATTTGAGTGTCGTCAGCATAGAGGTGAAAGGATAGATCGAGAATACGGAGAAGGGAACTAAGAGGGAGAAGGTAGATACGAAATAGTAGAGGACCAAGGACAGAGCCTTGTGGCACTCCAAAGCGAATGGGGGTAGAGTCGGATGAAACGTTGTCAATCACAACGGATTGGGTACGAGACGAGAGGTAAGAGCGGAACCAGTCAAACACGGTGCCTGATATGCCGAGGAAAGAGTGGAGACGATCAAGTAGGACGGTATGGTCAATAGTATCAAAGGCAGAGGAGAGGTCGAGTAGAACGAGGATGGAGGCACAACCCCTGTCAGCGGCTCTTCGTAAGCAATTGTGCACATTGAGAAGGGCGGGTTCTGTGGAGTGACCTGACTTGAAAACAGATTGATATGTTTCATCAATGTTACAGGCCACCATGTGACTGTTGATGCGTGAAGCATACAACTCTGTCCAGAACCTTAGAGAGGAAAGGAAGTTGCTAAATCGAGCGATAATTGGAAGGGTCAGTGGGGTTCAGTTGAGGCTTTTTAAGAATCGGACGGATGTGGGCACGTTTGAAGGAAGAGGGAACAAGACCAGTTGCAAGTAAAGTGTTGAACAGGTGAAGAAGCGTTGAGAGGATAGCAGCATCTATCAAGGCCAAAAACTCAATCCCGTTCAATTCAACCTTCATATTCAGATACTCATACTTCCTACCAGACAGCACTTTCACACTAGACAGTCTTACCAACACATTGCTCGCACTTATGTACCAGAGGATACTTCACTACGTACCCACTTACAATTTAGTTTCCCGCTTTAGACTTTCCATTCATATTTTTCGCGCTCTCAGTCTAATCCAACAGCTTTCACTCGAATGTCCTTCCATCACACAATAGCTACATACATTCCTCTGGTCACGACACATCCTCGCATAATGACCAGCCTTTCCGCAATTACCACAAGCATACTTCATACTCACCCCAGCAGTCGCTCTACCATTCAACTTCGCACAATCTCTCTCTAAATGTCGCCCCTCTTTACATTCGGAACATTCTTTTACACTTTCTTGACAGTTGTTTAGCATATGCTCTTTCTTTCCACACCCAAAACACGCACCAGACGTCCATCTGCATTCCGGCAACGCATGTCCATTCCTTCCACATCTGCGGCATTCCATAATCCTTTTCACCCCATTCGGCCTCTCATTCGCTGGGACATACCTTGGTTGCTCCCTCATATACCCATTCACGCGCTTACCAGTCATCTGTCCCCTTCCATTTGCCCATCCTCCATTCGCCTATCCAGTCTGCTGGCCCAGGAAGCTCGACATCACACCAGCTGGCACAGCCCATAGGGCATCCTGATAACTGATAAACTGCTGGGGTGGAGGAAAGCTCCTGGGCTTCTACCACCAACATTCACACTATATCATCCATTCTCACCCAAATCACTCTCTTCATCAAACCGCCCATCTTTCAGAAGCTCCAACACATCCTCCCATATCAACCCTTCCCCCGTCAGCCTCATTCTCTCCTTTCTCTTCGCATTCAGCCATTCACTTATCTTTCACGGGACCGTATCAAGGAACTTTCTCATCAATTCCTTACATTCATTCCCACCATCATCACCATACATATTTCTCGCCTTAATCTCAAGCCTATGCGCATACGTATTCACACTTTCACTCTTCCCCATGCGAGCCTTCCCAAATTTATTTCCCCTTTCATACTTTACACTTTCATTCGTTACAATCGCTTCTTCACCACCTCATACCTTGGCTCACCCACACTCGTGATCACGCGGAAAAACTCTAGCCCCTTCCCTTCCAAGCATTCACCTAATAAATTCACCCAATATCCCTTATTCTCCGGCTACTTGAGCTTATAATAACGCTCAAATTCCCCGAAGAATTCATCCACACTCTTCTCACCATGCCACCTAAACTTATCAATCTTTGGCACTTACCTTATCAAAATTTACTTTCCCTCATTCAACCCACTTTCGCTACAGCTACTCTCGCTCTCGCTCATACCAATCACACCATCACTCTCTCCTTCATCCGAGTACAATATATCCACACTCTTCCCTCTCACCTTCCGATCCTTCCCAATTTGACCCAGTCTTCCTTCCTCTCTAGCGTTCCATTCTCTTCCATTCTCCGTTCTTCCTATCACTCACTGTACCCTCCCTAGACTCACATACACTTCCACTTACCCCATTCGCCAAAGTCCATTCGGTCGGAGCAGGGGTTAGGATCCAGGGTCCTGGTGCCGCTCGTGACCCTTCATTAAGTCATATAAGTCCTTCATTTTTTGGTCGACCTGCTTCTGTTTCTCGTCCATTTCTTTCTTCCTCCTGTCTGTCTTCTCATCCATACCTATCATATCACTCCTCAATCCCTCAATCACGCTCCTTAACATTTCACACTCTTCCTTTTTCTTCCTCAATTCCAGCCTCAATCGTACTACTTTTTCAGGTAATTCATTCTCAGTACAAGCCATTTTCCCGAATTAGTAAAAAGTGATAGAAAAAAGGGAAAAAACAACCAAACTACTTCTCACTCTAATTGTGGACTGCAATTGAATTCTTACAATGCTACGGGTTTCGACATCTCATGTCACTGTTCGGGCACCAAATGTAGCGGGCTCCGAACCCACACTCTAGCCCCAATCTATCCAACCCGCTTCCTACACTAAGTCGAACTTGAAAAATTGAGGGAGAAATGAAACGGATTGTATATACAATCATTTTTTGTACAAAAAATAGGGATAAATATATTTACAATATCGTTATATATACAAAAAATCAATCTGTGCGAACACTACCAATAAAAAAATACAAACAAACAAAGAGACAAAAAAAGGCCTTTCTCTTAAGTAGTACCACGCTTTCTAGAGGTTGAGGGTTCCGCGGGGAAAACTCTTGCCGGCTACCACTCGTGTGGGAAAAATTGTTGCGTACATCTTTAAAGGCCTTGGCTTCCGAGCTCATATATATACATGATCCGGTCACTGTCTTGAGACTATTAAAGCCCTCCCTTCCAAACGAATTGTAATATAGACGGTCAAATTCGATTTAAATTATTCCACAAATTTTGTAACTGGCCATTCTTTACAAAATTAATATTATCGGTAAATTTTAATAGAATAATAGAGTGGCTTCTGGAAAGAATTAAAAAAAAATGAAACATAAAATCCAGAATATATATATATATATATATATATATATATATATATATATATATATATATATATATATATATATATAATCTCCCCATTCACACACACATTCTTACAGAGGGAGAGAGAGGTCCGCTAGAAGGGGGGGTGGGGAGAATGGCCCTACAAAGTCTCGCACATTCGATCCACCACAATGTCACTAGGGGGTGAACTTTATGAGGCGCTTGTCACCAGGGGAAGATATTTCTAGAGAGTATGTCACTAAGGAGGATGCTTTTAGTGAGAATTTCACTAAGGAGGATGTTTCTAGTAAGCATGTCACTAAGGAGAATGTTTTTAGTGAGCATTTCACTAAAGAGGATGTTTCTATTGAGCATGTCACTAGGGTAAGATGTTTCTAGGGAGCTTGATATTAGGAGCTATTCCTAAAAAGCATGTCTCTAAGGGAAATGTTTTTAGGGAGCTCTTCACTAAGGGGAAGATGTTTCCAGGGAGCCTTTGACTCGGAGGGAGATGTTTCTAGGTCGATTGCCTTTAGGGGAAAAGATGTTTCTTGGCAGATAGTCACTAGGGGAGAGAAGATTTTTTCGAATTAAGTTGGTCTAACTTTGAAGATAAGCTAGTGGGAGAATTTAGTTGACATCTATCGTTTTTTGTGTTAAGGAGCTTAAAATGGCAACAGAAGCCATTTTGGATTGGAGAAACTTTCTGCGAGAAGTGTGTGCCAGTTCCTTGCTCCAAACCTAACTTACCCTACTTAACCCAACAAAACCTAACGTAAGCCAGAGTCTATACTCACAATACGAGGCTTGCGAGAGCTCGAATGCCTAATTCGGTCCCTGCACTGTTCCGAAAACGACCCATATAGTTTATTATATAAACGTTGATTGAGCTATAGAGGATCGTAAGGAAAATAAGTCATAAAACTCTGTAGTTATTTATTACAAATCATGCCATAATGCAATGGAAAATAAAAGTGAGTTCTTTCTTCCTCCATTTGGAAACACATCTTAATCTCTGATGTCACAACCCTGCAAAAACTGGCCATCACTTATCTGCGGCATAAGCACATGCAATCAAACAACCTACACGTACACCTATAGATATTAAAATGAATAACACTTTTTTTCTGATTATCAATTATTTAGCCCTCCAACAAATATGTCGTCCCTTTTATTTATCTCCCCACACATAAACAACGCCTCCTCAAGTCCTTTTCAAGCCTGCAAATCTCTACATATTTAAAGTGGAGTGTTAATCATTGATTACCACATTTAGATAAACCCTATAACATACAAGAAAAAATCCTTACTCATGACGGATACAAAGTTTGCCCACAATGGGTTTTTGTATATCTTTGAGAAAGTTAATTAACGGGACGGTGATTCAAGATTTTTGCGTCGCGAACAACTTGAAAGATTTAAAGAAAAGATTTATACAACGAATGTAAAGGTCATAAATCAATTGATTTTTTGTCAACATAATCCGTCAGCTGTTGATGTTGAAGTAGCTGAAATAGCTACGTAGTAAAACTTCGTGGCGAAGAAACAAACGAACAACCAAGTTCAGTTTTAAATGAAGTTTTAATGCATGTGCCTTAAGCTACGCAAGCAGCAGCTCCAAAGACTTTAACTATGAAGGAAGTAATATACCGGAAGCGGAATTATGTAATATTTCGACCTTATACTCCCATAAATCTTCAAGACTTAGTATTACAAGATGAATTTTCAAAATATCTGCCTCATATTGGCGTCGAAGAAAACATCTTGATAGCCAAGATTTGTCCTTGATCATATCAAATTTTAGGGGGTGTGAGAAAAAGCTGGTTGCAGCATCTAGTGAAGTCAAACACATGGTAAGCTAATGGTAGAATTATGATAGCTCCATGTTTATTTTCACAAGTGTACATAACCATGACAAAAACTACAGTAGATTGAATTTAATCTTTTATGCTTTTTTACCTAACAAAAGGAGTAATTATTTTGAGAATATTTGAACTTGTTAAAGAAATTAAACCAAATTTGAACCCAAAGTCAATTAAATGTGTCGTTGCAAAAGCAGCATTTAATGTCATGAAAGAATTATTCCTGGAAAAGGAACTCAAATATGTTTCTTCGATTTAACCAAAAATTTGCAAAAGCATGTAGTTGGAGTTAGAGTTTATTATTTATATGAGAGTGATGCAGTATTTTCATTAATGCTAAAGGGATTCTTGAATTCTGCAATATCTTACTGCTTTTGCAACTTAAATTAACCTAGAAAAAGAATTGGAGAAAATGGTGGACATCCTACAACATTTCCTCAATAGTTGTTTCGAGATTGAGGAAATACTCGATGTTTGATGCCTATTGGAAGGCATAATTGGTATTACGGGTTTGGACAAAGGGAGCGCTGAATGGATCATATGGGAAATCTTATTAGTAATACGGGAGGGGTCTTTGGCTACTACGAGACTGCGCAATGTTTGGTAAAGAAAAGCCTTCAGAGCTACTGGAGGGTTTAATGGGTCTTAGAATATAAAGTGTGCAATCGATGAAGGGATAGGATAGGAAGTTTAATATATGCTAGGATTATTATGGGATATTATGGGCTTAAGGGGGCGTTCAAATAGTAGTACAGGAGTGTTCAATGGGTGTTACCAGAGCGATCAATGGGTATTACCTGCCTGGTCACTAGGGCCTAGTTTTAAGAACGATCATGCCAGAGTACGTCTAAGTGTTCGACGGGAGAGAGTAACTGTGATATGGGATTGCTTAATGGTTGTTAACTGATGGCTTGATGGATTGGACGTCCCAATCAATAATGCTAGGGTCTCACCACTTTGCTGTCGAGAGAGTTCTAAAGGTGTTAGGTAAAAGCTCTAATGGTGTGACGAGATGTCCCAATGGGGCTTGGAGGATGGCTAAATGGGTGCTACATTTCGGGTCAATGGGTGATAATGTTCAGAAAATACATGACAGAGATGTGCTACCAGTCTGGCAGGAGAGACAGAGAGGTGTTAAGGTAGGGTTCAATTTATGCTTAAAATGGGCTCAATGGCTATTCAGGGAGGGCTAAAGAGATGCTCAGTGTATGTTCAATGGGTGTTGAGTGAAGGTCCCTTAGGCCTACAGGGAATGTTGTAAAGTACAATAAAAACAGAGAGAAATGTGAAAAAGAGAATGAAAAGTAAGAAAAGGAAGGGGATAAGGAAGGCATAATAAAAGTCATCTCAGTCACAGGAAAGTCTGCTAAACCCCTCACCTCAAGAAGGATGGAACCCGTCTGCAGCAATCTTTAAGAAACCCCGTATGGTAGAAGTAGGACTAATCTACTCTATAATACTGGATAAGTATTATAGAATGAAGCCTCCACTGTTATGCTTAGTAAAACTAAACTGATTTCATGGTATAGAAAAGAGAATAAAGAGTATGTAATAATGGATTTGGGATTCCAACATCTGTGAATGTTCTTTTAGCTGTGTATTTCTCAGCTCTCAATTTTAAGGAAGGACAAAAATCTTTTAGGTAGCTGGCTTAGTTCCATTTTAAAAGACCAATATAATACTGCAGAATTGTGACGAGAACTATTTTTTATATTTGTATACATAAATTCATTAAATACAACATTGGGTGGAATAATTAAGCTTTATAGATCATAACAAAATCGAGCTAGTTAGGTAATTTTAGAGACATCATACCACAAGGTGGTGTAGATTTTGTAGAAAATCTCTTTCACATCCAATAATTTCTCACAACTCTGTGAAATCTCGTCAACAATTCCTGCTATTAAAGTAGATGAAAAGAAGTATTTTATACAAGCCAATTACTTTATTTTGGTGATAAATTTTGAAAGGAATTTATATAATTTCCAATATACACTTTTTCACTAATAAAATAAATAAAAGGGAGGATTCTTTGTATTTTTATTTCAAGAACTTTACCTTTAAATTATGTGCGCACAACCGGAGACCAATTTAAACTAGTCAAAACAACGTTAATCAGTGAAAATATGATGAAGCTATGTAGGTGATGATTCACTTGTGGGCTTTGGGGAAAAGAGAGAACGCCAAATTTGAAACATCCTTGCTGGTGGTGATTGCATATATAGAGCACTTGCATGGTGTAACTGATGTTGTCCAATCTAGTCTCTAAATCCTCGTGTAAATGTCAATAAAAGAAGTTGTATGGCTGTAAGCGGCATACTTTGTGAAGGAAAGAGGTCGGAAGAAGTGAATGGCCTTAAAGAAAAAAAATGCCTGACAAATGTGAGACGAACATTGAAAGAAGAAAAACGTTTGGACGGGATGGAATAAATGAGTGATATCAGCTATGACTTATAGCTATTGAGTTAATAAGGGGAATGACTGAGCCGTGTCACGAATGTGCGAACTCGAGAATTATCCATTTGAAGTTTAGATTACTAATGTTAAAACTACGGAGGTTTAGTCAATGGACACTGCAATATTAGAAGAAAGCCTGAGAACGAGCATTGATGAAAAGAATTAAGAAAGACGAGGTATTGAATTCAGGACACGTTTCGGTTGACGGTTGGGTGAAATATGAATAAAAGGGGATGAAGGAGTCTTGAGATACAGGAGAACTTGCTTGAATCGAAGGAATGAAGATCCAGAGAGGATGCTAAACTTCTATTTGAGAGGAATCTTTCTTGTAAACACATTCTTTCAGCAGCAAACTGTGCATAGGTATTCATGGTTTGCTAATTAATAGAGGGTGTATGTATGGTAATAATTCGGCTATTCTAGGTGTATAAGCATACGTTGGGGTTTGTCTTTGATGTAAAAGCTGTAAGAAAGATATGAGTATAGGATTATCTAGCTAAATTATTGCGGTGCGAAAGATTAGTGCGGTTGGTAACTGAATAATAAATTTACAGGAAGATGAAAAGAAAACGAAGAATATCTGAGTATTCTTAAGAGTAGGAATAAGGCATTACACGAGGTGTAGGTACTATATGGGAAGAATATGGGCAAAGATTTGGGTTTGAAAATGGAGAAGAGATTGATCTAGAGTATTGAGGTTGCACATTGGTAATGTGCAATGTGTAAAGCATCTAGAGTCTGTCAGGAATGATAGTGTTACGATTGAGACAGTTTTTAAGCAAAGACATATATTTGTTATGAAATTTTCAGTGGCAATAGTAGCGATATTGAATAGTCAAGAATTGTTTGTTTCTTTTCACCTTTTTATGAACAAAAAGCGTTGGTGGCCAGGGCTCTACGCAAACATCGCTGGAAGAGCTACCGCTCACTCCAGACGCCCAATATTATAGACGTTTGCTACAATTGCATGGCTGAATTCACTTGCGGACTCTGGATTTTTAATTTTTGGCAATCTTGGAATTGTACGTTGTTTAGCGAGGCGAAAAATTCCACCCTCGTCCCGTGTCGAGAAAAGAGGCTCTCTGTGGCCATGTGGCACGTAGAAACCACGAGGTTAGGCTCGAGGTCAGTCCAGGTGAGCAAGGACCGTGAGAACAGTCAGAATATCGAAATGCTTTCCGCGATAAGCGAGGGATTGCAATCTCAAACGCGCGCTTCTGTCGTCTCCCAGGGTGTTAACAAAAAAACCCTGCGGGAGTGCCTTCCAACCCTCAAGCACCCTGTTGGTTCGCGAACAGATTCCCCGACGCCTCCCACCCCTATTGCGGAGGCAGTTACGTATCTGGTTGTTCCCTATATATTTTTATCCCAATAGGGCCAGTATAGGCCTGCCTCTTACAACGAAACACGTTATTCTTGATCGCGCTCCTTTTACTCGACGAGCGGAAGGCTAGAATTATACGGTAGGATCTAAGTTCCAGTTAATTTCTCTTTCGTTGGTTTTGGCACATTTCGTTTGACACAAAGTCCCTTCAGTTAGTGTTCACTACTAGAGGTTTAAACTCCCCGTGGTTAAAGCCCCTTGAATCACCATCCGATCCCCCGGTTCATCTCTTAAAGCTTAGAATCCAAGCCAGTCTGAGACGAATCATCTGTGGCTATTCCGGCCAGTCCTCCCTGTGTGTGTTTAAACAAAGGCTCGTATCGCCTCTCGCACCCCCATCCCCTCTCCGTAGAGCCCACTCTGACTAGCTCTGATACGTTCGGTCTTGGGATACATAGAGTATCTATTGCCATTATTTCACTTAATCTATTTATTATGTATAACTGTGTATATATTAAGGTTTATATGTGTACCTACTTTTTCATATGCCTCATAGCCGGACACTTCATTAGTTAATATCAGCCAACTGCATTCATTCTTTGTAATTTAAAATACTTCGCGCTTCCCTCCCATCACATCTCTTCCCCATCTCTGTCGTGACCAGAGTAGAATCAAGGTCACGCGTTGACCTTGAGCGATCAGGATTATTGGGTAGGAGTGACGTATATGTCAAGGTCATTCTACGACACCCCGGGCAGCACAAACGCTAGGTACTAACTCCAGTGTAAATGGACAAATGGAAAGGGGATGGTGGGTGTAAGATAAGTAGATAGAATTAAGAGCAAATATGTAAGATGCATCTTTGGTTTAAAGAAAGCTGTGATGAGTTTGTGACAAGGATTGATCTGAGGTGGTATGATCGTGTAGGAATTCCAATATTAAGAAAAAAAAAACAATCACAGGAAAAGAGTGTAAGTAAGAAGTTAAGAACAAATGAAAGGAAGGGACATTATGGATAACGAATTAGTTTTACAAATCTTATGCCTGTAAGGTCATATTTTCTACTAATATATATAGATTCTATTCATTATACATATTTTACTTGAGTGCTTTCAACAATGTGTCTAGGAGACCGCATCTAGGTTTGCGTTATAAGATAAGAAAAGTAATTTTCTGGTATCGCAGTGCTAAATCATTTATTTTCGAGCTTGAAATCATGAATTCTTGTGATATCTTAGTTATCTAACTCAAATGAAGAATCCTAATTTATATTAGAAAACCGGTTTAGTATTTCGAAGCTTTTAATAAGATGACACATTGATTTTCCGGTGACAGTAAATTAAATGCTGTCTTTCCTCATACGATCTAGTTCTAAGTTTAGCAATTATTTTCCTCGCTCGACACACATCTGCTAATATTACAATCTCTATTTACTTGTATAGACACCATACTTGCAGGCTGCAAAGGAGGTCTTACAAGGGCTTTATATCGGAGAAAGAGAATCTTTCGTTTTTCTACGCTACAGTTCAATATTTCAGGAATTTTTAGACCATTTTAGATCATTTAAAGCCTTTATCATGTTTGATGTGCTTTGAATGAGACTAACCCCTATTGTAAATTATTTTAAACAATATATTTAATTACGTAAATTTAGTACTTTGCACTTGTTCAGGTTAAATTGTATGTCATTTTTCCGACCATTTGTCTACCTAATCTATCCGGAGGGTTTTCTCGTTTTCACTGTTACTATAATGTTTTGTCCTTGCATAGAGGTTCATGTCATCAGTAAATTTTTAAATTCTATTTAATAAATTTGTGTCAAGATCAATTATGCGAGAGCAGAAGCCTGAGAACGCCACTAGTCACCGAAGTCTATGATAAATTCTTCCTCGTCTTCAATCCATTTTAGTTCTATGCCCACTATTAAATAGAGAGCTTTATCTTGTTTAAAAGTTGTGACTATTTAATGAAAAGAATATTAAGCTAATAGGTTGAGCATAACCGTCGGTGTTGAAAGTCTTGCCATGTGTCATTTAATATGTTATTTCTCTCCACATAATATACGATCCTATCTCTACAAATGGAATCTGAGAGTTTACTAATGGCCGAAGCAAGAGAGTTGGGCTGAAAATGTTCATGATCAGTCTTTATGCCCTTTACAAACTTGCTGTTGCATTTGGATCCTTCAAATACTTAGGACCTATTCCCTCGCTAATAAAATTTTTGAAACTTGTTCAAAGTAGTTTTAACAGGGCGTTTCCTAAATTTTAAGGTGGCTTAGATATATTTTATCAGGAACCAGCACAATTGCTGGTTTGAGATCTCTCCAACCTTTGCTCGGGGTTTTAATTCCGATATTCTTTTTATCTTGAAGAGGTTCGATGTAGTCTTTGATTGGTTTATGATTATGATTTTCATATATGTAAATCGTTTGATTTACGTTTGACAAGGCGATAATAAATGAATCGGTTTTGAATCTCGACACTATTACACGTTTTCGAACTTTTATACGTTTAGTTACGTTTCTCTATGCACATTTTAATCTCACCATTTATCACAACCTAGATTTGATCTATTACAATAAAAAAAGGATAGACCCTGACAATTCTAAATACTCTGATTTAAACATCTACCATATGCTTATTAACGTAGAAAGACATTAGTTTAATTCATTTTGAATGACCTGGCATCAATTTAAATTTGGTCACCACATTGATAACAGTGATTCCAACAAAGTTGAACAAAGGACAAACATAAAATTTCTTGGTCTAGTTTGGTTGGCAGAAGGGTCAAATTAGTGATGCATCATTAAAGGTTTATGGGGAAAGTGTCCCCTGAACCCAACTGTTTATGAATGGATAAATTGTTTTACTTTTGGAATACAGGAGGTTGAAGACTATATTTGCAGTGACAAACCGCCAAAATAGTAAGGGAAGAAAAAATAAATCGTGTGCAAGCAATAATTGAAGAAGACCATCGATTAACAGTTTATTTCATCTTCACCGAAGTACAGAAGCTCAGCAAACCTTCTACTCAATGAGTGCCAAAATTGCTGGGGGAAGAACAGCTGGAGGGGAGAGATAGTTTTGTACTTCAAATTTAAAACAAGTGGACTGAAGCTTCCAATCATTTTTTGCAAGGGACTGTAAACTAGAATGATACTTGGATTTACCAAACTTGTCAGGAATTAAAAAAAATACAGTCTAAATAATGGTTACCTAGAGAAAGAATATGACCCCACGAAGCAAAGTCTGAACGATTAGGAGGAAAGGTAGTGACCACTGTTTTGGGGGATGCAAGACATGTGATACTTGTTGATTTTTTGAAAGAGCGAATAACCATCAATGATACTTATGTATTACGAAAGTGTTTTGAGGAAAATTCACAATGGTATAGTGGAGAAGCGCCAAAGAAAACTTTAGAGAAAAGTCCTCTTTCAGCATAATAAGGCTTCCCCTCATTTCGCCAGCATTGATAAAATCAACTTTGGCAGTATATCATTGGGATTTGTTTCACCACCTACCTCACCTGACCTTTTTTAAATCTTAAAATAAAGCATGAAGGGCACTCTTTTTTTCTTCTTTTTATGTTAAAAATAAAAAATTGACTTCTTTTTGTTTTAGTTTTATTCCATTTTTCTACAAACCTCTTTGAAGACTAATCGTATAGTAAAAAATAAACCCTGAGATGCGTCATTCATTTCCTGTGCACCATCAAAGCTTAAAATTTTCATCCCAATTCAAAAGTTTTAAGCGAGATCGAAAAATATAAAAGTTAATATTTAGTATGAGATGAGAACTCTTGAAATTTTTAATTTTTCAAATTTTTTAGTAATTCGAATTATGTTTTGATTTATGTTCCCTGGTCTTTCGTCAACGTGTATATAGAATTAATTTCTCTTCATTTGTTCTCTCGTCTACTTTTTTATATAAAAAGTTATGATTTATAAATTCTAGAATTCAATTTCATGATTTTCCACCATTTCATTTTGAAAATATATATTCGAAAAATTGAGTTCATAGCATAAAACCTTTATTTTTTGTGTAATTAATGTTAAAAAATTTTCACAAATAAATATATATATTTCTTTTTACATCACTGCATTGTTTTTAATGGTATTTAACACTAACTCGCTAAATAAATCTTAGGCGGAATATCTATAAGGTAATTAAATAAGTAATGCGGCATTTATTTATTTTTCAGCATTTTATAGATATATATAATCGAGAGCTGGCTTGTTTATATGGAACCTATTTTAATAAACTCGAAGATTTGTTATCTGAATGTCCTAGCCTAACTCAAGCCTTCTTACAGTTAACATAATTTAGTCGGCATTTTAGGCGCTATTAATTTTGTTTTATTATTGTTATTTTAATGTGCCTTTGGTTAAATTATGAATTGTAAGTTAACAGAAGAATATTTGCGTCAACTCTAGGATGAGAGGCAATAAGTCTGAGCCAGTGAAAGGAGGGTTTCAGAATTTTCGCTCAGGAAACGTTAGTCTCAAATATGAACCACTCGTTCAAGAGGAGAATTAATATTTGATTAATATATTTTAAAAGTAAAATTATAAAAAATACCGAGTGTAATTTTTTTACTTGTTTGAGAGCTCATCTGGCGACTGTCTAGTTGGGCATTAGTACCCGTTCTTAAAAACTGCCTAGTACTAGGCTACTTAAAATAAGATTAAAAAAACCCCTAAAAAAACCCAAACACTAAAAAAAAGAAAAAAGCAACGAGCAGGAAGCAAGCTCCGGCGTCGGAGGGAGGTACCCTGGGGGTACGAACGTACGACCTATAAAGAAAACAAAAACAAAATAGTTAACTAAATGAGAGAAGGCCAGCCTCCACCAGTCAATGTGCAAGCACTCGTCTCGAGTACAAGGGACAGGCATAGCGACCCCACCAATCCCAAGACCGGGACAGGTAACGTGCGCGATGATCACCCAGCCTAGGAAATTCGAGAAGAATGTACCGAACAGTCTGGGGGACAACGCAGTCGTCACAATAGGGCACAGGCAAGCGTTCTATTAAATGGCGATGCGTCACACGAGTGTGCCCGATTCGGAGGCGACAGAAAGCGACCTGAAGCCGTCCCGGCGCGATGGCACGCAACTTTAAATTCCCTTGGACCGTCTCATATCTTCTTTGCCAAGCAGTCCGAAAAGCCGTGAATAAAGACGGAGCGCCCGGTAGAGCCCCACTGACTTCAAACACAGGGGATACGGCGTGGAAACCGACCACCTCTTCGGACCTGGAGCCATCCGTATATACGGGGATGGTTCCAGTGTTACACGAGATATGCTTCAAAAAGGCTGAACGCAATACTCCCGGCGCTGTACAAGCTTTGGAAGCAGAGACGTGGCGACAAATAGACAACGGTGGTACCCTGCAGGGTGGCGTTCTGGGCAGAACCAGGGGCGCCACCAGCCCAAGAGCTATATCTAGCCCTCGAAGGAATTTCCTAGCCCTAAACCCAAAGGACTTAGAGTATGACTTGCGTCTCTAGCGCCATAGGCACCGTTGAGATTAGCTACGGATGCTTTGAGAGCCGTTGGCGACAAAGGGAGACGCTGCGCTCGTGCGTACAGGTGAGTAATGCACTGTGCACGGAGTATAGATAATGGCATCTGCCTTGCATCGACAAGCAGGATCTCATTAGGGGAAGTGCGGGAGGCACCGGTCTTCAAGGAAAGGCCGGTGCGGTGGATCGAGTCCAGCTTCCGCAATAGAGGCTTGGCTGAGGATGCATAAAACTCACATCCGTAGTCGAGTTGCGAACGGACAAAGGATCGATAAAAATGTAAGGCAGTAGCCCTATCAGCACCTCAAGCGCTAAACGTCACGGAACGAAGAATATCCATGGCACGGATACATGAGACCCTAAGGTTGCGAATATGAGCCTCCCAGGTGAGGCGTCGGTCAAATACAAGACCATGGAAACGGTGCGATTCAACCACTTCCAGGCGCCCCCCTTTAAGCAACAAATCTGGGTTGGGGTGGAGCCGTGGATGGCGGTAAAAGTGCATCACCTTAGTTTTGGCCAAAGAAACCAAAACCTGTGCGCTTCGGCATAGCGAGAGACGCGGTTCAATGCCTGTTGGAGTCGACGATCCAGAGTTGGAATCTGGATCGCGCCAAAAGAGATCGAAAATTCGTCCACGTAGAGCGTAGCGAGAACATCTTCCGGCAGCACCAAGGTAATGTGGTTGATGCTCGAGGCAAATAGTGTAACGCTGAGGACTCTTCCTTGCGAGACACCCACTTATTGCTCCTTTGGGCCAGAGAGGGCTCCATCCAACCCGTACGCGTAATTGGTGATCTCGCAAAAAATTAGATATAAATATTGGGGAGCATAACCATGCGCGATCGTGTGGAGGGTCTCCATGATACCGTTTTGCTATGCAGTATGATAAGCCTTCCCCAAATCGAAAAACACCGTGGCGAAGTGCTGTCTACGAAGGAAGGCCTCGTAGACAGCATTATCCCGTCGAAGCAGAGCATCCGACATGGAATAGAACTTGCGGAAACCGTACTGCGCAGAACCCAAAGGGCCTCCAGTGTCCAGAAAAAAGGTTAATCTAACATTTACCAATTTTTCCATCAACTTGCACATGAAGGAGGTTAGAGAAATTGGGTAGAAATCGGCTGGGATAGAATAATCTCTCCAGCGTTTGCGAACGGTTAACACAGTAGCGATTCGCCACGAGTCTGGGAGGCTAACCTCTACCCAGTTCTTGTTAAACAAATCTAGCAGAAATGCCATGCCTCGCTCACCCAGGTATCGAAGCACGGCATGGACTTCGTCCGGTCCAGAGGCGTTGCCCGCGCACGAAGCGAGAGCGTAACGCAACTCACTCACAGTAAACTTGTCGTTGAAGGGTTCTCCGCCTCTGGAGGTAAAGTGCAGCCGGCGGCCTTCCGCGACATCACGACGTGCATTGAATGCTGGCGGAGCAGCATCACGGCTAGAGAATGCGGAAAAAGCGGTCGTTAAGGATTCCGCCACGGACGCGGGGTCCGAGATTGCGGTCCCATTCTCCTGGAGAACGGGAGGGGGGTCCTGCGAGAACTTGCCCCGAATACTTTTTACTCGCTTCCACACCTCAGCTAAATGGGTCTTCCCGTTAAGTGAAGACACGTATGCCCGCCAAGAAGAGCTGCGGGCGTGCTTTGAAATATACCGGAACCTAGCCCTAGCCAGACGAAATTCAGCGACAGTGAAATCGTTCGGGCTGCTATTATGGCGCATGTAGGTATAACGCTTCTGTTTGAGGGCCGTTTCAAATTCAGCCGACCAACAAAGGATTGGACGGCGTGCGAAACGGGCAGACGTTCTGGGAATAGTAGTCAGGCCCGCGGCGATAAGGGGTCCGGAGAAGAACTCAACGGCCTCATCTACTGACCTAAACTCCTCGACTGAGATAGAGAATTCAGTCAGCACCTGAAATGCAGACCACCTCGCCCGCGCAAAGCACCACCGAGGTGGGCGCTGAGGCTGCAGTTGCCTTGAAAATGATATTTGAATGGAAAAGTGATTCTACCATGGGGGTCATTAACCACGTCCCAATCAGAATCACACTATGCATCCAAAGAGCAGAAAAATAGGTCAAGGAAAGAAAAGGAAGCAGTTCTCGGGCAGTGATGCGTAAACTCATCCACATTTAAGACACCTATCTCAAGTTCTTTGATCAGATTGGCAAGGATTTTTCCCCTGGGATTTATTGAGTAGTCTTCCCAGAAAGGATGTCTGCCGTTCAGAGCTCCAAGCAAGAGAAAGAGCCTCAGCAACCGTTCCACGACGCGGTGGAAGTCTCTTGCGTCGAAGTCAACTGACGGTTGAATGTCCGCAGAAATAACAAAATACTTCCTATCCAGGATAAGCTGCACAGCCCCTGCCTGAAAAAAGGATATCTAAAGTGAAAAGAAGAGCGGAGACATCATGCCGGGTGTAAACCGCGCATCCTCTGGTCCTGGCCCCCATCTCGTAGGGGTGAGGTCGCAAAACCCCGGGAGGGCGGGCAAGGGTACGCGCCTAGCATAGTCTCCTGCAGGAAGATAGCTAATGGGGAACGGGACGAGACGAGCCTACGCAGCTTCTCCCAGTTGGCTCGGAGTCCACGGCAATCTCATTGATGAAATATGCCCTCTAGGCCTAGCTCGGAGGAGACGCGAGGGCCCTCTTCGAACAGAAGACCATCACATAAGAGGCAGAACCCCGGGCGCTGTTGCCTTCGAGGACTTATTAGGGGAGGTTGGGCATGCCATTCGAGTCTTTTACTCCCTCAGCCTTGAAACTTTAGGTGGGTGTCGCGGCTTCGAATTCCCGGGGCCCTCTTTTCGACGAACCACCGTCTCCGAGCTTCTCGGTCCAACACTAGGCGTGAACGAAGGAGCCGAAGCTCCTTTGTTGCTGTCCTCCTTCCGGGTGACAGCTTTAGGAACCCCGGAAGATGGCCTGGCGACTAACTTCAGGGGTGTTGCCTCCTGTGAGTCTAACAACTCGGTGAAGGCGCGTGGCCGTTTCGCCTTACGGGAAACGGTCACGCTGGGGAAAGAGGTAGGAGCCCTGGTTTTACCCGGGGCTGTGTATGGACCCTTTTTGCCACCAGTTTTACAAGCGAAGCGCCCGGGTTGAGTAGAGCCCGCAGAAGGGCTCCGAATGGGCGCGAAAACAACCGTGCTCATTGGCCTCGATGGGGCAGTAGCAGAGGGTGTCTTTCTAAGCATTGAGGCGTAGGACGTCCCAGGCAGAGCAAGGCGCGCCAGGACCAATTCCTTAGCCTCGCGGAATGAGAGTCGATCCTAGGCCTCAACGACCAGGATTTCTTTCTCAGGGATATATGCACCCTAATGCTTAAAAGAAGCGTGGTGCGGCGCTCGGCAATTTACACACTTGGCCACACACGATTTGGACTTATCATGTGCGGTCTTGGAGCAATTTACACAGACTTCGGGTGACCCCGACTTTGCACGTCTACAAAAACGATTCGTATGGCCGAAGCGGTGACAGTAATAGCGCCTCCGCAGCTGTTGCACGAATGCCTTCACGCGGTAGTGCTACCAACCGGTACCCACCGACTCAGGGGGCTTGTCACCTTCAAAAGTGCTGAAGAGTGTATGGGTGGGTCTCGCGGCCCTTCCCTGTTTTCTCATCACAGGTTCCACCTTGACCGCCCCGTGTTCGGCCAGCTCTAGAGCGATATCTTCTATGGAGTGCTCCACGAGTTCCCTCGCATAAACTACTCCTTTCACAATGTTCATGGTAGAGTGCAACGTCACACTCACCGGGCTGCCATCAAGTGTCCGAAGAGCCCTTATCTTGGCCACCTCAGTGGGATTCGCCTCATTCGCCGCATTTGCCAGAAGGCTACGGGCCAAGAAACGGGTCACCTTCGGATCTCTACCAATTACACTAGCTAATTCTCTCCTTTGATGCATCATGTTGCCCTTGGCAAACATGCTGCCACCAGTGGAGCGAATGACGAGGAAGCGTTTGAAGCCAGCGGGCTCGAAAACGCCAGGCAATCTTTGAATGAGGGGCTCCGACGTAATCGAGTTCCCGCCCAGGCGAGCACACTGGCCGGACGTGTCGATCTTGGCTTTGTCGCGTTTAAGGATGTTAGCGGCCTCGTCCGTCCCCGCGGCCTCCGTTGAGGGAGAAGAGCCCTGAGTCTTTTTAGTGTTCTTTTCATTTGTCCTTTTCTTTTTAGGATGAGAAGACGGGAAATGGACTCGCTTCTCCCCTTCCCCAACAGGAACCGCCAGGCTAGATATGCCGGCCTCCGTAAAGTCTTTCGCCGGGATGGCGAAAGTCACAGCAGTCCTTGAGGCACCGACCGGAGGAGGAAGTTCCTCCACTTCTTGTGATGCCTTATCAGCCCGACCCTTCTGGCGAGGGCCCTGCACAGGAGCATAATCAAGCTCGGTGTTTGATGCCAAGCCCGAATCTGACCCCATGGAAGGCTCCACCTTCTGAGGCTGGGGCTGAATGCGTCAAGGAGCATGTCTATCTCAAGGGGGCCTCCATTTATCCATCCCCCCCCATGATATCACATATCATGCCAGTTTAGTCCATGTTCTTTTGGGGAGCATAGGCCTTCACCCCCGCTCTATTTAATATATAGGCAAGCAGGTCTTTAGAGGGAAGCGGCTGATGGGTCCTTTCTTCCCTTTTCACCCTAAAAGGGCTTGCTTGCCCTGCCAAGCCGCTTCAACGGGGAGCGGCCGGTTATGGGCTGCCTGCTGGCTTTCCTGGCAGTGCTCTCTGAACGCAAAGGCGGGATTTCCAGATTTGAGATGGAGTCACATGGTGACTCCAAGGAAGGGGGTGAGGGGGAGTCTTCTGCACCCGTAGGCACTGGGGAGGAGTAAGCCTCCTCTGCGGTTAAAGAGTTATGGAGAGTTCCCAGGGAAACTACAGGAGAGGGCTCCATTTTCTATGTGGAGCCGCCATCAGGGAATTTGGGAGAGATTTGGTTTTCTAAGTTTTCATCACCCCGTAAGAAGCGCGACGATTTGCCATTCTGGCCGCCGTGCTGACGGGACTCAGCACCCCGTCCGGCCCCAGCGTAGCCTCTCTTCCTTCCTTCAAAACACTTGTTTCCTCTCTTTTCACACAACCTCTCCCACAACTTTCTCTGGTCAGCCTCTAATTTCACAGGGTAGATGCTGACCTTCCTTTCAGTCAACCGTCCCGCATCGGGGCTGAGGGGGTGGGGGACAATGTTCCCTAACCCCTGAGCTCCGGTCTGGGGTGGCTGGTTTTTAACTACCTGCTTCATCCCCACCCATACCTTCCTCACATCCCTTTTCCTCTCGTCTTCAAAATCTATCATTTATACGCCGTGTCCAAGGTGGAACCGCCATGCCGATGGACTGCCAGGCCACCAGGCGGGAGGGGTGGTCCCAAATGGCGGCGACGAGCTCTGCTGGGCCTGAAAGCACCTCTCGCAGTGCGGGCTACTACGAGAGGTGTGCGCTATTGCATCCCGTATTAAAAGAAGGGTCACCATGCCCAATGATGAAAATCACACCAAAAAAACCCAACCCGCAACTTCCCCAAGAACAACGGAGCCGCCCTCGGGCAGCTCCAGCAAAAAAATGGAGGTCCCCCCCCTGTGCTTGCACAGGGGACCCTCCATATTTCTCTAACCGGAGAGGAGGCTTACTCCTCTCCTTCGCCTAAGGGTGCAGGGGACTCCCCCTCACCCCCTTCTCTGGAGGTGCTTTCGGGCACCTCCCTTTTCCCAGCGGCAGTCCCCTCTTTTCTTTCCAAGGGGACTGCCAAGAAAGCCAGCAGGCAGCCCTTAGCCAGCCACTCCCCATCAAAGCGGCTCGGTAGGGCAAACCCCCTTAGGGGGGAGAGGCAAGCCAGGCCCCTTCGGTCGCTTCCCTCAAAAGACCTGCTGGCAAAAATATTAAACCTTGCCGGGGTCAAGGCCTGTGCCTCCCCAAACAAGCCTGGCGACACTGCCAAGGGGACCTGCAATGTCCTGGGAGGGGATGGCCAACTGGAGGCCCCTCCCGTGATAGACATGGTCCTTGAGGAGACCCAGCCTCAGACGGTAGGGCCTTCCATGGGGGGGAATTCGGGCTCGGCGCCAAGCACCGAACCCGAGTCCGCCCCTATGCAAGGTCCTCCTCAAATGGCTGAGGGCTCCGAGGCAGTAGAAGGAGGGGAGGGATCTCCTCCGACAGGTGCCCCTACGACAACCAGGACCTTCTCCATTTCGGAGAGGGACCTGGCTGAGGCCGGTCCATCTGACCTAGGGGCTTCTGCCGGCGGAGATGAAAAGCGGATTCATTCCCCACCCTCCTCTCCAAAAAAGAAAAAGACTAAAAAGACTAAAAGGACGAAAAAGACTCGGGGCTCCTCTCCATCCGCGGGGGCTGCGGGGACGGATGGGTCTGCTGCCACTTTGGTAGGCGACCAAGCCAAGATCGGCACATCCAGCCCCTCTACCCCCTCGTGTGCGGAGCCCCTGACTAAGACCAAGAGTGCACAGGGCGGAGCCTCGATGACATCGGGGCCCCTCATTCAGAGGTTACCTGGCGTTTTCGAGCCCGCTGGCTTCAAACGCTTCCTCGTTATTCGCTCCACTGATGGCACCATGTTGTCCAAGGGCAACATGATCCATCAGAGGAGAGGATTAGCTAGTGCAATTGGTAGAGAGCCGAAGGTAACCCGTTTCTCGGACGGGAGCCTTCTGGCGAATGCGGCGAATCCCGCCGAGGCGGCCAAGATAAGTGCTCTTCGGACACTTCATGGCACCCCGGTGAGTGTGACGCCGCACTCTACCATGAACTTTGTAAAAGGAGTAGTTTATGCGAGGGAACTCGTTGACTACTCCATAGAAGACATCACCCTAGAGCTGGCCGACCATGGGGCGGTCAAGGTCGAACGTGTGATGAGAAAACAGGGAGGGGCCTCGAGACCCACCCCTACACTCTTCGTCACGTTCGACTGTGACAAGCTCCCTGAGTCGGTGCGTGCCGGTTGGTACCGCTACCGCGTGAAGGCATTCGTGCCACTGCCGCGGCGGTGCTATTACTGTCACCGCTTCGGCCACACGAACCGATCATGTAGACGTGCAAAATCGGGGTCACCCGAAGTCTGTGTAAATTGCTCCAAGGTCGCACACGATAAGTCCAAATCGTGTGTGGCCAAGTGTGTCAATTGCGGAGAGCCGCACCCTGCTTCTTCGAAGCAATGTGGTGCATATCTCCTTGAGAAAGAAATCCTGGCCGTTCAGGCCCAGGATCGACTCTCATTCCGCGAGGCTAAGGACTTGGTCCTGGCGCGCCCGGCTCTGCCTGGGACGTCATATGCCTCAATAGTTAGAAAAGCACCCTCTGCTCCTGGCCCATCCAGGCCAACGAGCACGGTTGTTTCCGCGCCCATTCGGAGCCCTTTTTCGGGCTCTACTACACCCGGGCGCTCCCCTGGTAGAGCTGGCGGCAAAAAGGGTTCACACCCAGCCCCGGCTAATACCAGGGCTCCCCCCTCTCCCCCCAGCGTGACCGTTTCCCGTAAGGCGAAACGGCCACGCGCCTCCACAGAGTCGTTAGACTCACAGGAGGCAACACCCCTGAAGATGGTGGCTAGGCCATCTTCCGGGGTTCCTAAAGCTGTTCCCCGAAAGGAGGACAGCAACAAAGAAGCTTCGGCCCCTTTGCCCACGCCCCGAGGTGGAGCGAGTGGCTCGGAGACGGTGGTTCCTCGAAAAGAGGGCCCCCCGCCTCCCAAGCCGCAACGCCCGCCTAAGGTTTCGAGGCGGAGGGAGGAAAAGACTCGCATGGCGAGCCCAACCTTTCCCAATAAGTCCTCGAAGGCGACAGCGCCTTCAGCGCTTTGTCCAGGCAACAGCGCCCGGGGTTCTGCCCCCGGGAAGCGTACGGCCATTCCCGTGAGGGTCTTCAATTCGAAGAGGGCCCCCGCGTCTCCTCCGAGCTAGGCCTGGAGGGCATATTCCTTCAATGGAATTGCCGTGGACTCCGGGCCAACTGGGAGGAGCTGCGGAGGCTCGTCTCGTCCCGTTCCCCGTTAGCTATTTTTTTGCAGGAGACCATGCTAGGCGCGTGCCCGCTGCCTGCCCTCCCGGGGTATAAGGGTCTTTCGACCCCACCACCGCGGGATGGCCGGGCTGGGGGATGCGCGGTTTACACCCGGCATGATGTCTCCGTTCTTCCTTTCTCTTTAGATACCTCCTTTCAGGCAGTGGCTGTGCAGCTGCACCTGGATAGGAGGTATACTATCATTTCTGCGTACATTCCACCGTCAGCTGACTTCGACGCGGGGGACTTCCGCCGCGTCGTGGCACGGTTGCCGAGGCCCTATCTCTTGCTTGGAGATCTGAACGGCAGGCATCCTCTCTGAGGAGATTACTCCATAAATCCCAGGGGACAAGTCCTTGCCGATCTGATCGAAGAGCTTGAGATGGGTGTCCTAAACGTGGATGAGTTTACGCATCACTGTCCGAGAACCGCTTCATTTTCTTGCCTTGACCTATCTTTGTGCTCTTCGGATGCACAGCCTGATTTTGATTGGGGGGTGGTCGATGACCTCCATGGTAGTGATCACTTTCCCATTCAAATATAATTTTCAGGGCAACTGCCGCCTGAGAGACCACCTCGGTGGTGCTTGGCACGGGCGCGGTGGCCTGCATTTCAGGAAATGACTGAATTCTCTATCTCAGTCGAGGAGTTTAGGTCGGTAGATGAGGCCGTTGAGTTCTTCTCCGGCAACCTCATCGCCGTAGGCCTGACTACTATTCCTAGGACGTCTGGCCCTTTTGCACGCCGACCACTCCCATGGTGGTCGGCCGAGTGTGAGACGGCCCTCAAACAGAAGCGTTATGCCTACATGCGCTATAAGCGCCGCCCGAATGATTTCACTGTCGCTGAATTTCGTCGGGCTAGGGCTAGGTTCCGGTATATTTCGAAGCACGCCCGCCGCTCTTCTTGGCGGGCATACGTGTCTTCACTTAACGGGAAGACCCATTTAGCTGAGGTGTGGAAGCGAGTCAAAAGGATTCGGGGCAAGTTCTCGCAGGACCCCCCTCCCGTTCTCCAGGAGAATGGGACCGCAATCTCGGACCCCGCGTCCGTGGCGGAATCCTTAACGACCGCTTTTTCCGCATTCTCTAGCCGTGATGCTGCTCCGCCAGCATTCAATGCACGTCGTGATGTCGCGGAAGGCCGCCGGCTGCACTTTACCTCCAGAGGCGGAGAACCCTTCAACGACAAGTTTACTGTGAGTGAGTTGCGTTACGCTCTCGCTTCGTGCGCGGACACCGCCCATGGTCCGGACGATGTCCCGTACGCCATGCTTTGACACCTGGGTGAGCGAGGCATGGCCTTTCTGTTAGATTTGTTCAACAGGATCTGGGTGGAAGGTCTTCTCCCAGACTCCTGGCGAATCGCTACTGTGCTCGCCTTTCGCAAGCCGGGGAGAGATCACTCTACTCCGACCGGTTTCCGCCCAATCTCTCTAACCTCTTGCGTGTGCAAGTTGATGGAGAAATTGGTAAATGTTAGATTAGCCTATTTCCTGGACAGCGGAGGCCATCTGTCTTCTGCACAGTGCGGCTTCCGTAAGTTCCACTCCACGTCGGATGCTCTGCTCCGACTGGAAAGTGCCGTCTGCGAGGCTTTCCTTCGTAGACAGCACTACGCCACGGTGTTTTTTGATCTGGAGAAGGCCTATGATACCGCATGGCGATACGGTATCATGGAGACTCTCCACACGATGGGGGCGAGGGGACGCCTCCCAATTTTTATATCTGAATTTTTGCGAGATCGTCGATTCCGCGTACGGGTGGGGGGAGCCCTCTCCGGCCCAAAGGAGCAGGAAGAGGGTGTCCCGCAGGGAAGTGTCCTCAGTGTCACACTCTTTGCCCTGAGCATCAACGGCATCACCTCGGTGCTGCCGGAAGATGTTCTCGCTACGCTCTGCGTGGACGACCTTTCGATCTCTTTTGGCGCGGCCCAGATGCCAACTCTGGAGCGTCGACTCCAACAGGCATTGAACCGCGTCTCTCGCTATGCCGAAGCGCATAGGTTTCGGTTTTCTTTGGCCAAGACTAAGGTGGTGCACTTCTGCCGCCATCCACGGCTTCACCCCGACCCAGATTTGTTTCTTAATGGGATGCGCCTGGATGTGGTTGAGTCACACCGTTTCCTTGGTCTTGTATTCGACCGACGCCTCACCTGGGAGGCTCATATTCGCAGCCTTAGGGTCTCTTGTACCCGCGCCATGGACATTCTCCGTTCCGTGACGTTCAGTTCTTGGGGCGCTGATAGGGCTACCGCCTTACTTTTTTATCGATCCTTTGTTCGTTCGAAGCTCGACTACGGATGCGAGTTTTATGCATCCGCAGCCGAGCGTTTATTGCGGAAGGTGGATTCGATCCACCACACCGGCCTTCGCCTTGCCACCGGTGCCTTCCGCACTTCCCCCATTGAGAGCCTGTTGGTCGATGCTGGGGAGATGCCACTCGCTCTGCGCCGCGTGCAGTGCATCACTCGCCTGTACGCGCGAGCCCGGCGCCTCCCTCAGTCGCCAACAGCTCTCACTGCATCCGCAGCTGATCTCGATGGTGCCTATGCCGCCGAGAGACGCCAGTCATACCCTAAGCCCTTTGGGTTTAGGGCCAGGAAACTCCTTCGAGAGGTAGATATAGCTCTCGGGCCGGTGGCGCCCCTGGTTCTGCCCAGGACGCCACCCTGGAGGGTACCTCATTTGGCTATTTGTCGCCACGCCTCTGCTCCCAAAGCTTGTACTGCGCCGGGAGTATTGCGTTCGACCTTTTTGGAGCACACATCGTGTCACGCTGGTACCGTGCCAGTGTATACGGATGGCTCCAAGTCCCAAGAGGGGGTCGGCTTCCACGCCGTATCCCCTCTGTTTGAAGTCAGCGGGGCTCTACCAGGCGCTGCGTCTGTCTTCACGGCCGAGCTGGTGGCAATACACCACTCGGTACGGGAGATTACGCGACGTGCCCGGTTCGGAGACCGGATTGTGATCTATAGCGACTCACAAAGCGCCCTGAGTGCTCTCGGGGCATTGGAATCTCCGCATCCCCTGGTTCTCGATATCCGTGACGCCACGGTTTTGGCGAGCCGGGCAGATGTCGAGATTATCTTCTGCTGGGTTCCTGGACATGTAGGAATTGCGGGGAATGAGCGCGCCGATGAGGGCGCCAAAGAGTCCGCGAGGACTCTGCGACCGGACCAGCGTTTCGCTCTTCCTCACACCGACTACATGGCAGGAATACGGGCAGCTCTTCGGACTGCTTGGCAAAGAAGATGGAAGACGGTCGAAGGGAACTTAAAGTTGCGTGCCATTGCGCCGCGACTGTTCCCATGGACCTATCCCCCAATGCCGCGGCGGCTTCAGGTTGCTTTCTGTCGTCTCCGAATCGGACACACTCGTGTGACGCATCGCTATCTGATGGAGCGCTCGCCTGCGCCCTATTGCAACGACTGCGTCGTCCCCCAGACTGTTCGGCACATTCTTGTCGAATGTCCCAGTCTGGGTGATCTTCGCGCACGATACCTGTCCCAGTACCGGGATGGGCGGGGTCGCTACCGCCTGTCCCTTGTGCTTGGGACAGATTCGTGCACACTGACTTGTGGACTTGTTGACTTCTTGGGGGAGGCCGGCCTTCTCCCTATTATTTATCAAGGTTTGTTTGTTTTTTTTTGTTGTTTTTTTGCATTTGTTTTGTTTTTTGTTTGTTTTTTTTTTCTTTAGTTGCACGCTCCTGCGCCGGGGGGACCTCTCCCCGACGCACCAGCTTGCTTCCTTTCCCCCTTTTGGGGTGTTGTTTTTTTTTTTTCTTTAATTTCATTTTAAAGTAGCCTAGAACTAGGCCAGTTTTAATACGGCGACTAATGCCCAAGTAGGCAGTCGCCAGATGAGCTCTTAAAAAAAAAAAAAAAAAGTTTTCATCATTGGACATGGTGACCCTTTTTTTGTACGGGATGCAAACGCTAATCACCCTCCGCAGTGGCCCGCTCTGCAAATGGTAGGGAACAGGCCTGGCAGAGCCAGGTGTCACCATTTTAGACCACCACTCCCGCCTGGTGGCCTGGAAGTCCCTCAACATGGCGGCTCCACCTTAGACGCGGCGTAAAATTGATAGTGTGTGAAGAGAGAAGGAAAAGGGATGTGAGGAAGGTATGGGTGGGGATGAAGCAGGTTGTTAAAAAACCACCTTCCCAAACCGGAGCTCAGGGGTTAGAGAACATTGTCTCTTACCCCCTCAGCCCCGATCCGGGATAGTTGGTTGAAAATAAGGTCAGCATTTACCCTGTGAAATTAGAGGCTGACCAGAGAAAGTTGTGGGAGAGGTTGTATGAAATGTGGATGTTAACGGAATTTAAGAGATAGAACGATATTTGGAGAAATTATATTTTGTTCCTTTAAGAAAGGTAGAACAACAGCATATTTAATGTCAGAAAGCACCTCAGTTAGCGACAGGGAGGCGTTTAAGACACGCAGTGTATGTGGAAAATGACAGGTACGAACTGAAAATAGAGACTAGGTGTGAAAGTATTAAGCAGAGAGCAAGTTTCTTTTCGATGGACGGAGTTTTGAGGCAAGCTATTCCGGGGAGACTGGGGTGAGGTTAGGGAAATAGGAAGTGGTGTAAGGACGATTACAGTGTAACAGTGGTCAGAAAAAGACATACTCCTGTGAAAGAGAGTGGAGGAATAGGTTGAGGTCAAATGAAAGATGAGCTGGGAGGCAGTTCAAATAATGACCTAAGCGGTAGGTATAAAAATGGATGCGAACAGATTGTAAATTTTTGAAATATATTAGTATACGTCCCTAGGTGTTTAGAAGGGCTAATAATGAGAATGCGTGTTTGACAGAGAAGAAAAAGACAGAGTTAAATGATGTGTTTTATGGTAGTCGTGAAGAGTATAGTTTGTGAAGGATGTCATTCAGCTTCTGCTCATGGCTTAGCCATGAATGCACGAGATGCTAAAGGATATAACACCTGATCCTTTGAAGAGCCTATGTTATGGATAAATCGTGACTCGCATTGCTTTTAAAAGAAGGCGTATGGACTATTTAGGTTGATGTTTGCCTCTTTAGAATATTATGTATTTATACCTTCCACATATTTTTACTCCTCCAATCTTCGCATGCCTCTTTATTACCTCTGCTCAAGCCTTTTTGACAAATATTCATTAGCTAAGTTCAACTTCTCAGTTTTAAATAAAAAAACTAGTTTTATTAAACGTCAGATTCCTTTCGGTCAGTTTATATCTTAAATCAATATAAGGCTTAAAATTAATTTATTATTTAAAGGAAGTATCATTTGCTCCTCCACATTTTACTCAGAGTGAAATGCAGTTTTGATAGCAAAATATCATGGCAAAAGTTAAAATTATAAAAATGTTTGTATGATAGATCCACTGCAAAGCTATAAGTGAATAAACGTTTTGAATAAACTATATTATGTAACCTATTCTTAATGTTCATTTTATCCAATTTGTCTATGTAAGAATTTATCAAATTAAATTTGACGAAGATGTCTGCATGCAACACTATCTTTATGGGATTTACCAACTTCTGTTCAAAGCTCATTTTTAAGGGATTAGAGTAGAAGTAATCACAATTTTGGATACAAAGATCTAAGACCGGAATATTTCTTTATTCTTTGCCACTGAGAAAACTGAATTTTTAGGGGGTTTTGAATAAAAATAATGTTAACCTACATCATAGTAAAATTTGAAGCTTAATTGAAGTTGATGCTAATTATCATCTTGGGAAATGTGGATTTACTGAATTCCCGCGCACAATCTCTCTTATTTCCTCCGACTCATGACCGCATATAGGCATGGCGAGCAGCGGCAAATAATACTTCGATGGCTCGGAAAGTATTACTTTCCAGTACTCATAATTTAGAAAATATTGCTTTCTGCGCTGAAAAAATATAAATAGACAATTAAGATAGGCATATAGATTAAATAGAAAGAGCAAATTTTCTGAAAAAAGGTTTTAGTTGTTAATTTGTAACATTGCCAATGACGTCAGTGTTGTTGCAAAATGGTATAAGCGGATATGAAGTGTCTCTTTAATCCACATATCTCGTTAGCATTATAAATATTGAAGCATTAAGGTGTTTACTAACCTTCCACCATTATTTTATTTTATCAGATAGCATTATTTTGTTGTGATTTATAATTAAATATTCTAACCATTTAAAATCGGGCGAATAAAGTTTATATTCTTCGAACTTTTCACCTTTGGGTTCAAAATAGCCTTTTTATTAGCAAACCCATTTAGATGAAAAGGATTTTTTTAGTCTGTTTGACCTCATTCACTGAGTTGCAAAGTCAGCAAAATATTTTTGTCTTTTTCAGAAAGTTTTTCTCTTTCGTTTCCTATATTTTGGATGATAAAAATGATTGATTTGAAGTGGAGATTCGTCAATTGATTGCACAACCACAATAAATCAGTTGAAGTTTTGCCTTAAGTTTATAGACTTTTCGATTCTCAGGCCTGGAGTTTGATAGAGCTGACTTGCTGAATGGGAAGAGGAGATGTTATTCACATGAAAGCAAAGCAAAATTGAATAACTATGTCACTTAGGCGCTTGACAACAATGTCTTACGATAGCCATGCAATAGTGCGTTTACATATATTTGTTTAAATAAAATATGTACGTTTACTTATTTTACCTACATGCACTAGCAACCATTAAAGCTAAATATTCTCTACAAAAGGTTGTCATTGTTGTTAATAGCTTCCTAGGAGCACCTGGCATCTCTGCTCCATTCCACAGCGCCCGTAAGGGGCGCGGCGATTTGCCATCCGGGCCTCCGTGCTGACGGGACTCAGCACCCCGTCCGGCCTCAGCTTAGCCTCTCTTCCTTCCTTCAAAACTCTTGTTTCCTCTCTTTTCATACAACCTCTCCCACTACTTTCTCTGGTCAGCCTCTAATTTCACAGGGTAGATGCTGACCTTCTTCTCGGCCAACCGTCCTAGATCGGGGCTGAGGGGGGAGGGGCCAATGTTCCCTAACCCCTGAGCTCCGGTCTAGGATGGCTGGTTTTTAACAACCTGTTTCATTCCCACCCATACCTTCCTCACATCCCTTTTCCTCTCCTCTTCACATTCTATCTGTTTTACGCCGTGTCTAAGGTGGAGCTGCCATGCCGATGGACTGCCAGGCCACCAGGCGGGAGGGGTGGTCTTAAATGGCGGCGCCTGGCTCTGCTGGGCTTGTAAGCACCTCTCGCAGTGCGGACTACTGCGAAATGTGATGCGCGATTGCATCCCGTGTTAAAAAGAAGGTCACCATGCCCAGTGATGAGTATAAAAAAAACCCAACCCCAACTTCCCCTATAACATCGACGGAGCTGCCCTTGGGCAGCTCCAGCAAAAAAAATGGACGCCCCCCTCCTGTGCTTGCTCAGTAGACCCGCCATATATCTCTAACCGGAGAGGAGGCTTACTCCTCTCCTTTGCTTACGAGTGTAGGGGACTCCCCCACACCCCCTTCTCTGGAGGTGCTTTCGGGCGCCTCCCTTTTACCAGCGGCAGTCCCCTCTGTTCTTTCTAAGGGAATCCGCCCCGATGCAAGGTCCTCCTCAAACGGCTGTGGTTTCTGAAGCAGTACAAGGAGGGGAGGGATCTCCTCCGACCGGTTCCCCCACGACTACCAGGACCTTCTCCCTTTCGAGGAATGACCTGGCTGAGGCCGGTCCATCTGGCCTGGGGGCCTCTTCCGGCGGAGGTGGAAAGCGGGTTCATTCCCCGTCCTCCTCTCCAAAAAAGAAAAAGAAAAAGACTAAAAAGACAAAAAAGACTCGGGGCTCCTCTCCCTCCGCGGTGGCTGCGGGGACTGATGGGTCTGCTGCCACTCTGGCCAGCAAACAAGCCAATATCGGCACATCCGCCCCCTCTGCCCCCCTAGGTGCGGAGCCGCTGACTAAGAACAAAAGTGCACAGGGCGGAGCCTCGATGACATCGGGGCCCCTCATTCAGAGGTTACCTGGCGTTTTTGAGCCCGCTGGCTTCAAACGCTTCCTCGTTATTCGCTCCACTGATGGCACCATGTTGTCCAAGGGCAACATGATCCATCAGAGGAGAGGATTAGCTGGTGCAATTGGTAGAGAGCCAAAGGTGACCCGTTTCTCGGACAGGAGCCTTCTGGCGAATGCGGCGAATCCCACCGAGGCGGCCAAGATAAATGCTCTTCGGACACTTCATGGCACCCCGGTGAGTGTGACGCTGCACTCTAACATGAACTTTGTGAAAGGAGTAGTTTATGCGGAGAAACTCGTTGACTACTCCATTGAGGACATCACCCTAAAGCTGGCCGACCATGGGGCGGTCAAGGTCGAACGTGTGATGAGGAAACAGGGAGGGGCCTCGAGACCCACCCCTAAACTATTCGTCATGTTTGACTGTGACAAGCCCTCTGAGTCGGTGCGTGCCGGTTGGTACCACTACCGCGTGAAGGCATTCGTGCCACTTCCGCGGGGGTGCTATTACTATCACCACTTCGGCCATACGAATCGCTCATGTAGACGTGCAAAGTCGGGGTCACCCGAAGTCTGTGTAAATTGCTCCAAGGTTGCACACGATAAATCCAAATCGTGTGTGGCCAAGTGTGTCAATTGCGGAGAGCCGCACCCTGCTTCTTCGAAGCAATGTGGTGCATATCTCCTTGAGGAAGAAATCCTGGCCGTTCAGGCCCAGGATCGACTCTCATTCCGCGAGGCTAAGGACTTGGTCCTGGCGCGCCCGGCTCTGCCTGGGACGTTATATGCCTCAGTAGTTAGAAAGGCACCCTCTGCTCCTGGATCATCCAGGCCAACGAGCACGGTTGTTTCTGCACCCATTCGGAGCCCTTTTTCGGGCTCTACCCAACCCGGGCGCTTTCCTGGTAAAGCTGGCGGCAAAAAGGGTTCATACACAGCCCAGGCTAAAACCAGGGCTCCCCCCTCTTCCACTAGCGTGACCGTTTCCCGTAAGGCAAAATAGCCACGCGCCTTCACCGAGTCGTTAGACTCACAGGAGGCAACACCCCTAAAGATGGTCGCTAGGCCATCTTCCGGGGTTCCTAAAGCTCTCCCCCGAAAGGAGTACAGCAACAAAGGAGCTTCGGCTCCTTCGCCCACGCCCTGAGGTGTGTCGAGTGGCTCGGAGACGGTGGATCCTCGAAAAGAGGGGCCCCCGCCTCCGAAGCCTCAACGCACACCTAAGGTTTCGAGGCGGAGGAAGGAAAAGACTCGCATGGCGAGCCCAACCTCCCCCAATTAGTCCTCAAAGGCGACAGCACCTTCAGCGCTTTGTCCGGCCAACAGCGCTTGGGGTTCTGCCCCCGGAAAGCGTACGGCAATTCCCGTGAGGGTTTTCAGTTCGTGGAGGAACCCCGCGTCTCCTTTGAGCTAGGCCTGGAGGGCAATTCCTTTAATGGAATTGCCGTGGACTCCGGGCCAACTGGGAGGAGCTGCAGAGGCTCGTCTCGTCATGTTCCCTGTTAGCTATCTTTTTGCATGAGACCATGCTAGGCTCGTGCCCATTGCCTGCCCTCCCTGCGTATAAGGGTCTTGCGACCCCACCACCGCGGGATGGCCGGGCTAGGGGATGCACGGTTTCCCCCCAGCATGATGTCTCCGTTCTTCCTTTCTCTTTAGATACCCCCTTCCAGGCAGTGGCTGTGCAGCTGCACATGGATAGGAGGTATACTATCATTTCTGCGTACATTCTACTGTCAGCTGACTTGGACGCGGGGGACTTCCGCCGCGTCGTGGCACGGTTGCCGAGGCCTTATCTCATTTTGCAGATCTGAACGGCAGGCATCCTCTTTGAGGAGATTACTCCATAAATTCGAGGGGACAAGTACTTGCCGATCTGATCGAAGAGCTTGAGATGGAAGTCCTAAACGTGGATGAGTTTACGCATCACTGTCAGAGAACCGCTTCATTTTCTTGCCTTGACCTATCTTTGTGCTCTTCGGATGCACAGCCTGATTTTGATTGGGGGGAGGTCGATGACCTCCATGGTAGTGATCACTTCTTCATTAAAATATCATTCTAGAGATCACTCTACTCCGACCGGTTTCCGCCCAATCTCCCTAAACTCTTGCGTGTGCAAGTTGATGGAGAAATTGTTAAATGTTAGATTAGCCTTTTCCCTGGACAGCGGAGGCCATCTGTCTTCCGCGAGATCGTCGATTTCGCGTACGGGCTGGGGGAGCCCTCTCCAGCCCGAAGGAGCAGGAAGAGGGTATCCCGCAGGGATGTGTCCTCAGTGTCACACTCTTTGCCGAGGGCATCAACGTCATCACCTCGGTGCTGCCAAAAGATGTTCTCGCTACGCTCTACGTGGACGACCTTTTGATCTCTTTTGGCGCAGCCCAGATGCCAACTCTGGAGCGTCGACTCCAACAGGCATTGTTCTGCTCTCTCGGTATGCCGAATCGTACAGGTTTCAGTTTTCTTTGGCCAAGACTAAGGTGGTGCACTTCTGCCGCCATCCACGGCTTTAGCCCGATTAGGATTTGACTCTTAATGGGGTGCGCCTGGATGTGGTATAATCGCACCGTTTCCTTGGTCTTGTATTCGAACGACGCCTAACCTGCGAGGCTCATACTCACAGCCTTAGGATCTCTTGTACGCGCGCCATGGACATTCTCCGTTTCGTGACGTTTAGCGCTTTTGGGGCGCTGATAGGGCTACTGCCCTACTTTTTTATCGATACTTTGTTCGTTCGAAGCTCGACTACGGATGCCCCGTAAGGGGCGCGGCGATTTGCCATCCTGGCCGCCGTGCTGACGGGATCCAGAGCTCCGTCCGGCCCCAGCTTAGCCTCTCTTCCTTCCTTCAGATAGCCCGATTTCTCCCCTACCTCGTCGCTTTTCATACAACCTCTCCCACAACTTTCTCTGGTCAGCCTCTAATTTCACAGGGTTGAATGCTGAACTTCTTCTCAAGCCAACCACCCCGGATGGGGGCTGAGGGGGGAGGGGACATTGTTCCCTAACCCCTTAGCTCGGGTTCGGGATGAGTTTTTTTTAACAACCTGCTTCATCCCCACCCATACCTTCCTCAGATCCCTTTTCCTCTCCTCTTCACATTCTATCTGTTTTACGCCGTGTCTAAGGTGGAGCCGCCATGCCGAAGGACTGCCAGGCCACCAGGCGGGAGGGGTGGTCCCAAATGGCGGCGCCTGGCTCTGCCGGGCCTGTAAGCACCTCTTGCAGTGTGGGCTACTGCAAGAGGTGGTGAGCGATTGCGTCCCGTAAAACAAAGAGGGTCACCATGCCCAATGATGAAAAAAAAAACCATCTCCCCTTAATTCCCCCTAAAACAACGGAGCCGCCCTTGTGCAGCTCCACAGAAAAGATGGAGGTCCCCCCCCCCTGTGCTTGCGCAGGGGACCCTCCATACCTCTTTAACCGGAGAGGAGGCTTACTCCTCTCCTACGCCTACGGGTGTAGGGGACTCCCCCTCACCCCCTTCTCTGGAGGTGCTTTCGGGCACCTCCCTATCTCCAGCGGCAGTCCCTCCTTTGCTTTCTAAAGTGACTGCCAAGAAAGCCAGCAGGCAGCCCATTGCCGACCGCCCCTCGTACAAGCGGCTCGGTAGGGCAAACCCCCTTAGGGGGGAGAGGGAAGCCAGGCCCCTTCGGTCGCTTCCCTCAAAAGACCTGCTGGCAAAATTATTAAACCTTGCCGGGGTCAAGGCCTGTGCCTCCCCACTAAAGACTTATGACGCTGCCAAGGGGAGCTGCGATGTCCTGGGAGGGGATGGCCAACTGGAGGCCCCTCCTGTGATAGACATGGTCCTTGAGGAAAACCAGTCTCAGAAGGTAGGGCCTTCCATGGGGGGGAATCCGGGCTCAGTGCCAAGCACCGAACCCGAATCCGCCCCTATGCAAGGTCCTCATCAAACGTCTGTAGATTCTCAGGCAGTACAAGGAGAGGAGGGATCTTCTCCGGATGAAGCCCCTGCGACCAGCAGGACCTTCTCCATTTCGGAGAAGGACCTGGCTGAGGCCGGTCCATCTGGCCTGGGGGCTTCTACCGGCGGGGGTGAGAAGCGGGTTCATTCCCCGCCCTCCTCTCCAAAAAAAGAAAAAGACCAAAAAGACGAAGAAGACTCGGGGCTCCTCTCAATCCGCGGGGGCTACGGGGACGGATGGGTCTGCTGCCACTTTGGCAGGCGAACAAGCCAAGCTCGGCACATCCGGGCCCTCTGCTTCCCCGGGTACGGAGCTCCTGACAATGACAAAGACCAAAAGTGCACAGGGCGGAGTCTCGATGACATCGGGGCCCCTCATTCAGAGGTTACCTGGCGTTTTCGAGCCCGCTGGCTTCAAACGCTTCCTCGTTATTCGCTCCACTGATGGCATCATGTTGTCCAAGGGCAACATGATCCATCAGAGGAGAGGATTAGTTAGTGCAATTGGTAGAGAGCCGAAGGTAATCCGTTTCTCGGACGGGAGCCTTCTGGCGAATGCGGCGAATCCCGCCGAGGCGGCCAAGATAAGTGCTCTTCGGACACTTCATGGCACCCCGGTGAGTGTGACGCCGCACTCTACCATGAACTTTGTAAAAGGAGTAGTTTATGCGAGGGAACTCGTTGACTACTCCATAGAAGACATCACCCTAGAGCTGACCGACCATGGGGCGGTCAAGGTCGAACGTGTGATGAGAAAACAGGGAGGGGCCTCGAGACCCACCCCTACACTCTTCGTCACGTTCGACTGTGACAAGCTCCCTGAGTCGGTGCGTGCCGGTTGGTACCGCTACCGCGTGAAGGCATTCGTGCCACTGCCGCGGCGGTGCTATTACTGTCACCGCTTCGGCCACACGAATCGATCATGTAGACGTGCAAAATCGGGGTCACCCGAAGTCTGTGTAAATTGCTCCAAGGGTCGCACACGATAAGTCCAAATCGTGTGTGGCCAAGTGTGTCAATTGCGGAGAGCCGCACCCTGCTTCTTCGAAGCAATGTGGTGCATATCTCCTTGAGAAAGAAATCCTGGCCGTTCAGGCCCAGGATCGACTCTCATTCCGCGAGGCTAAGGACTTGGTCCTGGCGCGCCCGGCTCTGCCTGGGACGTCATATGCCTCAATAGTTAGAAAAGCACCCTCTGCTCCTGGCCCATCCAGGCCAACGAGCACGGTTGTTTCCGCGCCCATTCGGAGCCCTTCTGCGGGCTCTACTACACCCGGGCGCTTCTCTGGTAGAGCTGGCGGCAAAAAGGGTTCACACCCAGCCCCGGCTAAAACCAGGGCTCCCCCCTCTTCCCCCAGCGTGACCGTTTCCCGTAAGGCGAAACGGCCACGCGCCTCCACAGAGTCGTTAGACTCACAGGAGGCAACACCCCTGAAGATGGTCGCTAGGACATCTTCCGAGGTTCCTAAAGCTGTTCCCCGAAAGGAGGACAGCAACAAAGGAGCTTCGGCCCCTTCGCCTACGCCCTGAGGTGGAGCGAGTGGCTCGGAGACGGTGGTTCCTCGAAAAGAGGGCCCCCCGCCTCCCAAGCCGCAACGCCCGCCTAAGGTTTAGAGGCGGAGGGAGGAAAAGACTCGCATGGCGAGCCCAACCTCCCCCAATAAGTCCTCGAAGGCGACAGCGCCTTCAGCGCTTTGTCCGGCCAACAGCGCCCGGGGTTTCTGCCCCCGGGAAGCGTACGGCCATTCCCGTGAGGGTCTTCACTCCGAGGAGGGCCCCCGCGTCTCCCCCGAGCTAGGCCTGGAATGCATATTCCTTCAATGGAATTGCCGTGGACTCCGGGCCAAATGGGAGGAGCTGCGGAGGCTCGTCTCGTCCCGTTCCCCGTTAGCTATTTTTTTGCAGGAGACCATGCTAGGCGCGTGCCCGCTGCCTGCTCTCCCGGGGTATAAGGGTCTTGCGACCCCACCACCGCGGGATGGCCGGGCTGGATGATGCGCGGTTTACACGCGGCATGATGTCTCCGTTCTTCCTTTCTCTTTAGATACCTCCTTTCAGGCAGTGGCTGTGCAGCTGCACCTGGATAGGAGGTATACTATCATTTCTGCGTACATTCCACCGTCAGCTGACTTCGACGCGGGGGACTTCCGCCGCGTCGTGGCACGGTTGCCGAGGCCCTATCTCTTGCTTGGAGATCTGAACGGCAGGCATCCTCTCTGGGAAGATTACTCCATAAATCACAGGGGACAAGTCCTTGCCAATCTGATCGAAGAGCTTGAGGTGGGTGTCCTAAACGTGGATGAGTTTACGCATCACTGTCCGAGAACCGCTTCATTTTCTTGCCTTGACCTATCTTTGTGCTCTTCGGATGCACAGCCTGATTTTGATTGGGGGGTGGTCGATGACCTCCATGGTAGTGATCACTTTCCCATTCAAATATCCTTTTCAGGGCAACTGCCGCCTGAGAAACCACCTCGGTGGTGCTTGGCGCGGGCGCGGTGGCCTGCATTTCAGGAAATGATTGAATTCTCTATCTCAGTCGAGGAGTTTAGGTCGGTAGATGAGGCCGTTGAGTTCTTCTCCGGCAACCTCATCGCCGTAGGCCTGACTACTATTCCTAGGACGTCTGGCCCTTTTGCACGCCGACCACTCCCATGGTGGTCGGCCGAGTGTGAGACGGCCCTCAAACAGAAGCGTTATGCCTACATGCGCTATAAGCGCCGCCCGAACGATTTCACTGTCGCTGAATTTCGTCGGGCTAGGGCTAGGTTACGGTATATTTCGAAGCACGCCCGCCGCTCTTCTTGGCGGGCATACGTGTCTTCACTTAACGGGAAGACCCCTTTAGCTGAGGTGTGGAAGCGAGTCAAAAGGATTCGGGGCAAGTTCTCGCAGGACCCCCCTCCCGTTCTCCAGGAGAATGGGACCGCAATCTCGGACCCCGCGTCCGTGGCGGAATCCTTAGCGACCGCTTTTTCCGCATTCTCTAGCCGTGATGCTGCTCCGCCAGCATTCAATGCACGTCGTGATGTGCCGGAAGGCCGCCGGCTGGACTTTACCTCCAGAGGCGGAGAACCCTTCAACGACAAGTTTACTGTGAGTGAGTTGCGTTCCGCTCTCGCTTCTTGCGCGGACACCGCCCATGGTCCGGACGATGTCCCGTACGCCATTCTTTGACACCTGGGTGAGCGAGGCATGGCCTTTCTGTTAGATTTGTTCAACAGGATCTGGGTGGAAGGTCTTCTCCCAGACTCCTGGCGAATCGCTACTGTGCTCGCCTTTCGCAAGCCGGGGAGAGATCACTCTACTCCGACCGGTTTCCGCCCAATCTCTCTAACCTCTTGCGTGTGCAAGTTGATGGAGAAATTGGTAAATGTTAGATTAGCCTATTTTCTGGACAGCGGAGGCCATCTGTCTTCTGCACAGTGCGGCTTCCGTAAGTTCCACTCCACGTCAGATTCTTTGCTCCGACTGGAAAGTGCCGTCTGCGAGGCTTTCCTTCATAGACAGCACTACGACACGGTGTTTTTTGATCTGGAGAAGGCCTATGATACCGCATGGCGATACGGTATCATGGAGACTCTCCACACGATGGGGGCGAGGGGACGCCTCCCAATTTTTATATCTGAATTTTTGCGAGATCGTCGATTCCGCGTACGGGTGGGGGGAGCCCTCTCCGGCCCAAAGGAGCAGGAAGAGGGTGTCCCGCAGGGAAGTGTCCTCAGTGTCACACTCTTTGCCCTGAGCATCAACGGCATCACCTCGGTGCTGCCGGAAGATGTTCTCGCTACGCTCTACGTGGACGACCTTTCGATCTCTTTTGGCGCGGCCCAGATGCCAACTCTGGAGCGTCGACTCCAACAGGCATTGAACCGCGTCTTTTGCTATGCCGAAGCGCACAGGTTTCGGTTTTCTTTGGCCAAGACTAAGGTGGTGCACTTCTGCTGCCATCCACGGCTTCGACCCGACCCAGATTTGTTTCTTAATGGGGTGCGCCTGGATGTGGTTGAGTCGCACCGTTTCCTTGGTCTTGTATTCGACCGACGCCTCACCTTGGAGGCTCATATTCGCAGCCTTAGGGTCTCTTGTACCCGCGCCATGGACATTCTCCGTTCCGTGACGTTCTGCGCTTGGGGCGCTGATAGGGCTACCGCCTTACTTTTTTATCGATCCTTTGTTCGCTCGAAGCTCGACTACGGATGCGAGTTTTATGCATCCGCAGCCGAGCGTTTATTGCGGAAGGTGGATTCGATCCACCACACCGGCCTTCGCCTTGCCACCGGTGCCTTCCGCACTTCCCCCATTAAGAGCCTGTTGGTCGATGCTGGGGAGATGCCACTCGCTCTGCGCCGCGTGCAGTGCATCACTCGCCTGTACGCGCGAGCCCGGCGCCTCCCTCAGTCTCCAACAGCTCTCACTGCATCCGCAGCTGATCTCGATGGTGCCTATGCCGCCGAGAGACGCCAGTCATACCCTAAGCCCTTTGGGTTTAGGGCCAGGAAACTCCTTCGAGAGGTAGATATAGCTATCGGGCCGGTGGCGCCCCTGGTTTTGCCCAGGACGCCACCCTGGAGGGTACCACATTTGGCTATTTCTCGCCACGCCTCTGCTCCCAAAGCTTGTACTGCGCCGGGAGTATTGCGTTCGACCTTTTTGGAGCACACATCGTGTCACGCTGGTACCGTGCCAGTGTATACGGATGGCTCCAAGTCCCAAGAGGGGGTCAGCTTCCACGCCGTATCCCCTCTGTTTGAAGTCAGCGGGGCTCTACCAGGCGCTGCGTCTGTCTTCACGGCCGAGCTGGTGGCAATACACCACTCGGTACGGGAGATTACGCGACGTGCCCGGTTCGGAGACCGGATTGTGATCTACTGTATAGCGACTCACAAAGCGCCCTGAGTGCTCTCGGGGCATTGGAATCTCCGCATCCCCTGGTTCGCGAAATCCGTGACGCCACGGTTTTGGCGAGCCGAGCAGATGTCGAGATTATCTTCTGCTGGGTTCCTGGACATGTAGGAATTGCGGGGAATGAGCGCGCCGATGAGGGCGCCAAAGAGTCCGCGAGGACTCTGCGACCGGACCAGCGTTTCGCTCTTCCTCACACTGACTACATGGCAGGAATACGGGCAGCTCTTCGGACTGCTTGGCAAAGAAGATGGGAGACGGTCGAGGGGAACTTAAAGTTGCGTGCCATTGCGCCGCGACTGTTCCCATGGACCTATCCCCCAATGCCGCGGCGGCTTCAGGTTGCTTTCTGTCGTCTTCGAATCGGACACACTCGTGTGACGCATCGCTACTTGATGGAGCGCTTGCCTGCGCCCTATTGCAACAACTGCGTCGTCCCCCAGACTGTTCGGCACATTCTTGTCGAATGTCCCAGTCTGGGTGATCTTCGCGCACGATACCTGTCCCGGTATGGGATGGGCGGGGTCGCTACCACCTGTCCCTTGTACTCGGGACGAGTGCGTGCACCATGACTAGTGGACTTATTGACTTTTTGGGGAGGCTGGCCTTCTCCCTTTCATTTAACACAGTTTAATTGTTGTTGTTGTTTTTGTTATTGTTTTTGTTATTGCTTTTTATTGTTATTTCGTTTTATTGTTTCCTGTTTAATTTTTAAAGTAGCCTAGAACTAGGCTGTTTGTTTACGGCGACTAATGCCTAAGTCGGCAGTCGCCAGATAGCCGCTTAATTAAAAAAAAAAAAAAAAAAAAATCGACTACGGATGCGAGTTTAATGCATCTACAGCCGAGCGTTTATTGCGGAAGGTGGATTCGATCCACCACACCGGCCTTCGCCTTGCGACCGGTGCCTTTCGCACTTCCTTCATTCAGAGCCTGCTGGTCGATGTTGAGGAGATGCCACTCGCTCAGCGACGCGTGCAATGCATAACTCGCCTGTACGCGCAAGCCCAGCGCCTCCCTCAGTCGCCAACAGCTCTCACTGCATCCGCAGCTGATCTCGATGGTGCCTATGCCGCCGAGAGACGCCAGTCATACCCTACACCCTTTGGGTTTAGGGCCAGGATACTCCTTCGAGAGGTAGATATCGCTCTCGGGCCGGTGGCGCCCCTGGTTCTGCCCAGGACTCTACCCTGAAGGGTACCACATTTGGCTATTTGTCGCCACGCCTCTGCTTCCAAACTTGTACGGCGCCGGAGTATTGAGTTCGACCTTTTTGGAGCACACATCGTGTCACGCTGGCACCATGCCAGTGTATACAGATGGCTCCAAGTCCCAAGAGGGGGTCGGCTTCCACACCGTATCCCCTCTGTTTGAATTCAGCGGGGCTCTACTAGGCACTGCGTCTGTCTTCACGGCCAAGAAGGTGGCAATACACCACTCGGTACGGGATATTACGCGACGTGCCCGGTTCGGAGACCGGATTGTGATGTATAGCGACTCACAAAGCGCCCTGAGTGCTTTGGGGGCATTGGAATCTCCGCATCCCCTGGTTGGCGATATCCATGACGCCACAGTTTTGGCGAGCCGGGCAGATGTAGAGAGTATCTTCTGCAGGGTTCCTGGACATGTAAGAATTGCCGGGAATGAGCGCGCCGATGAGGGCGCTAAAGAGTCCGCAAGGACTCTGCGCCCGGACCAGCGTTTCGCTCTTCCCCACACCGACTACATGGCAGGAATACGGTCTGATCTTCGGACTGCTTGGCAAAGAAGATGGGAGACGGTCGAAGGGAACTTAAAGTTGCGTGCCATTGCGCCGCGCCTGTTTCCTGGGACCTATCCCTCAATGCCGCGACGGCTTTAAGTCGCTTTCTGTTGTCTCCGAATCACACACACTCGTGTGACTCATCGCTATTTGAATGGACCGCTCACCTGTGCCCTATTGCGACGACTGCGTCGTCCCAGAGACTGTTCGGCACATTCTTGTTGAATGTCCCAGTCTGGGTGATCTTCGCGCACGTTACCTGTCCCGGTACCGGAATGGGCGGGGTCGCTACCACCTGTCCCTTGTACTCGGGAAGAGTGCGTGCATCATGACTGGTGGAGTTGTTGACTTTTGGGGGGAGGCCGGCCTCCTCCCTTGTATTTAACTTGTTTTTTGTTATTGTTGTTTGTTTTTGTTTTTTGTAGGTCGCAGGCTCCTGCACCGGCGGGAGGGGGACCACCCCCAGGCTCCTGCGCCAAGGGGAGGGGGACCTCCCCCAGGCGCCGGAGCTAGCTCTCTGATTGTTATCCCCTTTTTATTGTTGTTTCTGTTAAAATTTTTATTTTAAAGTAGCCTAGAACTGGGCTGTTTGTTTGCGGCGACTTATGCCCAATTAGGCAGTCCCCAGATAGCCCCTTGAAAAAAAAATCTACAAAAATTGATGGCTTATGATCGATTTATACCTACAACATGTCTAATCAATCTACTTTCTGGATCAATAGAGGTGTTCACTAATTAAACACTTTTTGTAGTAATTAGGTTGCCAAATCAAAGAATGAAAGTTACGCATAGATCCTTTTCTTATTATTAAAAATATAATGAACCTTAAAGTACACCGACGTAATACGCTTTTTAATTCACATCAAAATGTTTTTATTTAAATAATCACAAATTCATGGCGTTTTTCTGTAACATGACCTAATGAAGGAGTTCTGATTGTAAAATTTAGAACAAATCCCATTTATTCATTTACCTCACTTAGATCTTATATTTATTTATGCTGAAATGCCCCCAAAATTATAAAATCCACTTTAAAAAAAAATAGATAATTCCCATTTTTCTGGATTTAATGTGATATTTTTTTGTCTTTAGTCTTTTATACTTTTTCTGTCTATCTGAGTCTACACATAAATATGTCGTTCATAAGATTATTGAAGCCTTCTAGGCGTGAGTAGGCCTTTAATATTTTTCTAGATTAGTGTCATTCGTAAGAACATACCAAAAAAACAAAAAACAATTTGGGTTCTCAGTGACGTTCTTTGTTGTTTTTTTTTGTGCTGGAATATATTTAAGTTAGGTAACACCTGCCGTGAAGAGAAAGAGAACCGAATATACAAAATAATAACTTTACAGGAGAAGCGTTCAAAGTTTTCTTTTATTGTAATGCCCCCCAAAATAGTATATTTTCAAGATTCTGTTAAACGTTTAATGTATTTACTCCATTATGGGCGTCATCTTTCATATTCGTACTTTCTTTTGTGCATTAATTTTGTATTTTGGGCTCAGTTGTACAAAAACTGTTTTTCCTTTGGTTTGTGGATTGCTCTTCACCACAAATGCAGAGGAAAGAAACTGAATATAAGTATATTCGGTGATTTTTTTTCTTGAATGAACATTAATATTAAACAATGAGACAGCGATTATACGTATATTCGGTGTTTTCACTTTATATTATTGACAACATTAAGCAATCAGATTTCATTATAATTATGGCAACCACATCCGGCAATCAAAGACTCGGGCGACTTTGACGAATACCAGCGGCTAGCCAGGAGAGTGAAGTCCAGCATAAGGGCGACTAAGCGGTCTGAGGAACTCCGGGTGGCGAGACTCTGTAAAGAGAATCCCAAGGAGTTTTTTGGATATGTGAGCAGCCGTAAACCAATCCGTCGAACGATTGGCCCTTTGAGAAATGAGGAAGGGGCATTAAAGCACTTAGATGCAGAAAATGCTAACCTCCTCAACGACTACTTCTCTTCAGTGTTTACTGAAGAGTGTGGTCCCATCCCCCAGCCAATGGATTCCTACTCGGGGGAAAAGCTGGAGCTAATGAACTTCACCGAAGGCAAAATAAAAAAAAAGATCAGTGACCTGTGACCTAATGACGAACAAGTCACCTGGCCCAGATGGGTTTCTACCTAAAGTGTTGAAAGAAGTGCGCGATCAAGTGTCACGACACCTGAGCGCAATCTTCAACATGTCAATCCGGACCAAATGCGTTCCTAGAGACTGGCGTAAAGCGGAGGTGACTCCTATCATCAAGAAAGGAGACCGAAACCAACTGTCAAACTACCGACCTATCAGTCTGACTTTGATAGTCGGTAAACTCATGGAAAGCATGATGGTGGCCAAAATAACGTCGCATTTAGAGTGAAACCTGCTACTGAGCAGTTCCCAGCACGGCTTCCGAAGACAACGGTCATGCCTGACGAACCTTGTGCAATTCTTCCACTTCGTGTTCAGTGAGCACGATCGGGACAAGGCGGTGGATGTGGTCAACTTAGACTTTCAGAAAGCCTCTGATAAGGTACCACACCGCCGCCTTCTCCGGAAAGTGCGAGCGCTTGGCATAGACGGAAAAGTAGCCGGCTGGATCGAGAACTGGCTAAGTGGCAGACGGCAACGGGTGGTGGTGAATGGACAGGCTTCTGAGTGGGTGCCCGTTAATAGCAGGGTTCCTCAAGGTTCTGTCCTGGGACCACTACTATTCATCATCTACGTCAGCAACATGGCCGGTGCCCTGGTTGCTAAGATTCCCAAATTTGCCGACGATACCAAGCTTGGTATGAACGTTGGGAAGATTGGGGAGTGTTCGGACACGTGGCAAATGCCTTTTAACGTGGAAAAATGCAAAGTAATGCATATCGGCCACAGAAACCCCCAATCTCAGTATATCTTTAAGGGCACTGCTCTTGAATATTGTGACACTGAGAAGGACTTGGGTGTAACTATTACTAGCGACCTTAAGTTCTCGAAACAGTGCATCGATGCAGAGAAGAAAGCCCAAAGGATGTTAAGCTACATAAAGCGCCAGTTTGGATACCGTAACAGGGAGATAGTACTTTGTATGTACAACTCCCTCGTTCGGCTGCACCTGGAGTATGCCGTACAATTTTGGAGTCCTTCGTTTCGAAAGGATATCGCAAGGTTGGAACGTGTACAAGCCAGGGCAACCAAACTGATTCCCTCTATCCGACATAAAAGTTATAAAGATAGACTAAGGGAATTAGATCTGTTCGCGCTGGAAACCCGTAGACTGCGTGGTCAGCTCGTCGAAGTTTTCAAAATACTTCGAGGGTTCAACAATGTTGACTACCGGGCTATTTTCACAGTGAGTGAGAACAGAACTCGCAATCACGGCTTCAAACTTGAACTGAAGCGTTACAACCGCAATCTGTGTGGAAATTTTTTCACTTACAGTATCTGCGGTAAGTGGAACGCACTTCCACTGGAAGTTGTCAACAGTGAATGTTGACCAGTTCAAGTCAAGATTAGACAAAGTCTTGAAAAGTGGCCGTTTAGGGACGCAAAACAATTGAGCAGCCATGTGCCTGCTCGATTGCTAGTCCAAAGGTACCCTCTTTGAAAGGACCGTAAGGTCTCCTAGGGTACTTTCTTTCCATGTACTCCTTGTTACTCCTTGTTACATTATAGATTCATCACTGTTCTTGTTTATTATTAGAATTTTTAAGAAGTCATTGGGAAGGTATAAACAATCCAATATATTTATGTAATTTTTATTGATATTTTGACTAGAAAATAAAACCAAACAGAATCTCTAAAAGATGCATTAATTTATCTTTCTATTTGCATGTTAATATTAATATAAGATATCCTTATTTTAATAAAGAAGATAGTGAACATAAAGTCATATTTAAAACGATCTGAGTAAAAAACACAAAAACTAAATCCATTTTAAACTTAGTGGGAAAATTCATAGACCTTGATGTTTAATCTACTCTAGAATTTAAGAGATCGGAGATATTATCACTAGTAGGGAGGTTATTCTAAAATGCTCGACGGGAACTAGGCATTCTCATAACAAGACCTGAGTGAGTTTTGTGCAATTTTTTCTTTTTGAATTCCTCTGGGCTTTGATGAATATTTCGCCGAATAACTGCGTGGAATAATTTCTTTAATAAATTTAACTTTAGTTCCAGAGTCCTGAAATGTTTTTTTTATAGATCAGTCCGTGCAGATCTTTCTCAAATCGGACTTCACATAAATCTTGTTAAAGAAGAATATTATTCTCAGAAGACGCTCTTCGGGTTGTTCTTAACCTTGACAAGTTTTCGTAGGCCTTAAAATCATAAGGTTGCATTTCTAAGACCTTTGTTCTCTTCCTTAAAAGTTCTAGTGAATCACAGAGGTCTCTCATATCATACAGATTCTTCTATTTCGGGATTACTTGTTCACTTTTTCCATGAACGCCATCTGTGGCAAAGAATGTGTGACCGGGGACAAGATATTTCATCGTGATTTCCGAGGGTCCAAGATCTTCATTGACAAGTAAAGCGAATGCCAAATATAATGTCCAGTTTTTATCCTGAGCAACGCAATTATCTGTCCAAAATATAAACTTCTTTGTATCTCTATTTTTCATAATTACTTTGATATAGGATGATGCAACATCAGGTGCATTCCTACCTAGAAGACTTTCATTCCAAACTATACAATAGTGATGTTGATATTTCTTTAAAGAAGCAAATATTTTATTAAATACAACCATTCTCGAGCAGAAAAAAACTTTGTTTAACATCAGGCAGCCTTGGCAGGAACAAAACCTTTTGCATATCGACGGCAAATATTAGGAGTCCATCCATTTGTTCGTATATCTCACTATTTTTATTGTATTCTTTTCTTGCTTCATTTTGCATTTCATTATGCAATTGAGCCTCTTCAGCATTTTCTTCATTCATATTCAATTCATAAAATAAGCCTGTTGAACAATTGTCAACACAAGGTTCAGAAAAACTTATGTTCATTTTCTTTAGTATACTCCGATAGGATTCATATGAACATCGGACTGATGCGTGTTTTTCTTGAAATAGTTTGTACATGGATGCAAGGAGAGATCTGTTGGGAGGTATCTTACATGTGAAGCATGGTCTCTTCTGAAATGAGAAATGACTGGATTGAAAAATTCGATGTGATTTATTATTACTTCTCTATTAACTCGATTGGTAGGTTCACATTTTCCTCTGTTATCTGGCACTGCAATATTTCCTGACAAATTAGTTATAGATGAAGAGGCTGCATCAATGGTTAACATTGAGTGTTCCGACAAAATACCTAAGTAATTTTTAATCATATTTGGGATTGAATCGTGAAATAGCTCCCGTTTGTTTACTTTTCAGAGCGGCCAAATTTTCTCGCGAAATTTTGTTTACATCGTCGACCATCTTGGTGACGAGTTTTAAACTTGGGCACCGTATATTACTTTTTTAAGTAAATTATTGGTTGAATTAATCCTTTACAAAAATGTTAACAAAATCCAAATTTAAAGGCGTTTGCCAGACGAAGCCAGTAGGTTACTTCCACAATTCAATTGAGTTGAGAATTCCTATCGTTCTTTATTAATTGAGTTTTTTGGGCAAAAAGCAAACAATATTACTAATCGATGAGGATGATGACTCATATGAGCAATAGGTGCCCAGTTTGCCAAATGATTAATCCTCAGAAAAGGCTAATTGAGTGTTTGCATGTGCTAAGTGGTTTCAGCTGACATACCCAACTGTCAACTTGACACAGGCCCAGGCGAGATATATCCCAAGATGGGTTTGTTCGGAATGCCGGGGTATCCAGAGAGGAGCACCTGTCGGCATTAAGAGTGAGGGCTGGAACCAAGCCCTTTTGGATCTAGACTTAAACTTCCTTGATTTTTTTGTTTGGGTCAGGTCATTGAAGGGTGTGGTCTCCTTTATCCCAAAAGGTGCAAGGATTGCTGCGGCTGATACCCTTGGGAAATTATTGAACAATGTTTTACAATAAAAGTCCAATTTGGCTTCGTTCTGGTTGTTGTTCTACCCTTTGGGGCTTTCTACCAGCCAGGCATGAACAATCTGTCAATAGAGGGCCAATCTCTCCCCTCTAGGATCAAAGATCAAATGGTTGCTTATATAGAGGCAGACGTCCCAGCTGGTCTGCACTTGCCAAGCAGAGGCCAACTCAGAGTCAAAAGAACAAGGAAAAATGTCAACAAGGTCTGTTGACCAAAAGGTCGCGTGCTATGACTTATTCTGATTTATGACCTTACTACTTTCAAAACTTTCAATAATTGCCGGACTATCCTTGGGATATTTTTTTTTTTAATTTTAAGAGCTCATCTGGCGACTGCCTACTTGGGCATTAGTCGCTGTATTAAAAACTGCCTAGTCCTAGGCTAATGGAAAATAAGATTCAAAAAACAACAAAAAAACAAACACCAACACTAAAAATAAAAAAAGGAAAAGGCAACGAGCAGGACGTGCGACCTATAAAGAAAACAAAAAAACTAGTTAAATAAAAGGGAGAAGGCCGGCCTCCTCTAAAAAGTCTACAAGACCACCAGTCAATGTGCACGCACTCGTTCCGAGTACAAGGGACAGGCTAGAGCGATCGCGCCCATCTTGGTACCGGGAAATGTAACGTGCGCGAAGATCACACAGACTAGGACATTCGACAAGAATGTGCCGAACAGTTTGGGGAACGACGCAATCGTCACAATAGGGCACTGGCGAGCGCTCCATTAAATGGTGATGCGTCACACGAGTATGCCCGATTCGGAGACGACAGAAAGCGACCTGAAGCCGTGGCGGCATTTGATGATATGTTCTTGGAGACAGTCGCGGCGCAATGGCATGCAACTTTAAGTTTCCCTGGTCTGTCTTCCACCTTCTTTCCAAGCAGTCCGAAAAGCTGCCCGTATTTATGCATGTAGTCTGTGTGTAAAAGAGTGAAAGGCTGGTCAGGTCGCCCGGTCCTCGTGGAATCTTTTGGGCCCTTGTCGGCGCGCTCATTTCCCGCAATTCCTACATGTCTACGAACCCAACAGAATATAATCTCGAAATCTACCCAGCTCACTAAAACCGTGGCATCAAAGATATCGCGAACCAGAGGGTGCAGAGATTCCAATGCCCCGAGAGCACTCAGGGCGCTCTGAGTCGCTATAAATCACGATCCGGTCTCCGAACCGAGCACGTCGCGTAATCTCCCGTACCGAGTGGTGCATTGCCACCAACTCAGCCGTGTATCCTATTTCACTTGATATCTGAAGGAGCAGGTCATTCTCACGGCTCTAGGAGGTGAGGGAAGCCCCGTTCACCGGGTTGGCATGTACTCTTTGACTGGACCATAAAAAGTTGAGCCACGCTGACTTAAAACAGAGGGGATACGGCGTGGTAACCGACCACCTCTTAGAACTTGGAGTCATCCGTATACACTGGAACGGTTCAAGTGTGACAGTAGATGTGCTCCAAAAAGGCAGAACGCAATACTCCCGGCGCTATATAAGCTTTGGGAGCAGAGGCGTAGCGACAAATAGCCAACGGTGGTACCCTACAGGGTAGAGTTCTGGGCAGAACCAGGGACGCTACCAGCTCGAGAGCTATATCAAGTTCTCGAAGGAGTTTGCGAACCCTAAACCAAAATGGCTTAGGGTATGACTTGCGTCTATCGTCGGCATAAGCACGGTTGAGATCAGCTGCGGATGATTTGAGAGCCGTTAGTGACAAAGGAAGACGCTGCGCTCGTGCTTACCGGCGAGTAATGCACAGTGCACGGCGTATAGATAATGGCATCTCTCCAGCATCATTAAGCAGGCTCTCAATAGGCAAAGTGCGGAAGGCACCGGTCGCCAGGTGAAGGCCGGTGTGTTGGATCTAGTCTACCTTCCGCAATAGATGCTGGGCTGCAGATGCAGAAAACTCACATCCGTAGTCGAGCTTCAAACGGACAAAGAATCGATAAAAAGTAAGGCAGTAGCCATATCAGCACCCCAAGCGCTGAACGTTACGGAACCAAGAATATCCATGGCGCGGGTACAAGAGACCCTAAGGCTGTGAAAATGAGCCTCCCAGGTGAGGCGTCGGTCAAATACAAGACCAAGGAAACGATGCAATTCAACTACTTTCAGTCGCACCACATTAACAAAGAAGTCTGGGTCATGGTGGAGCCGTGGATGGCGGCAAAAGTGCAACACCTTAGTCTTGGCCAAACAAAACCGAAACCTGTGCGCTTCGGCATAGCGAGAGACGCGGTTCAATGCCTGTTGGAGTCGACGCTCCAGAGTTGGCATCTGGGCCGCGCCAAAAGAGATCGAAAGGTCGTCCACGCAGAGCGTAGCGAGAACATCTTCCGGCAGCACCGAGGTGATGCCGTTGATGCTCAGGGCAAAGAGTGTGACACTGACGAAACTTCCTGTGGGACATACTGTTCCTGCTCCTTTGGGCCGGAGAGGGCTTCCCCCATCCTTTAGCGGAATCGACGATCTCGCACAAATTCAGATATAAAGATTAGGAGGCGTCTCCACGCCCCCATCGTGCGGAGAGTCTCCATGATAGCGTATTGCTATGCAGTATCATAGGCCTTCTCCAGATCTAAAAACTCCGTGGCGTAGTGATTTCTACTAAGGAAGGCCTCAAAGGCGGCATTTTCCAGTCGGAACAAAATAGCCAGGCGTTCTGAGAATAGTAGTCAAGCCCGTGGCGATGAGGTTGCCGGAGAAGGACCCAACGGCCTCGACTACTGACCTAAACTCCTCAACTGAAATAGAGAATTCAGTATTTTCCTGAAATGCAGGCTAGCACGTAAGGGCCAAGCACCACGGAGGTGCGCTCTCAGGCCCTGAAAATGATATTTGAATGGGAAGTGATCACTACCATGGAGGTCATTGACCACGTCCCAATCAAAATTCGGCTGTGCATCCCGAAAGCAGAGAGCTAGATCAAGGCAAGAAAATCAAGTGGTTCTCGGGCAGTGATACGTTACCTCATCCACATTTAGGACACCTAACTTAAGCTGTTCGATCAGGTTGGCAAAGACTTGATCCCTGTGATTTATTGAGTAGTCTCCCCAGAGAGGATTTCTGCCGTTCAGATCTCCAAGCAAGAGGAAGAGCCTCAGCAACCGTGCCACCGCACGGCGGAAGTCCCCTGCGTCGAAGTCAGCTGACGGTGGAATGTACGCAGAAATAACAGTATACCTCCTATCCAGGTGAAGCTGAACAACCACTGCCTGAGAGGAATTATCTAAATTGAAAGGAAGAACAGAGAAATCATGCAGGGTGTAAACAGTGCATTCCCCAGCCCGGCACCCATCTCGTGGTGGTGGGGTCGCAAAACATAAATGACTGGAGGGCGGGCAGGGGTACGCGCCTAGAATGGTCTCCTGCAGAAAAATAGCTAACTTGGAACGGGACGAGACAAGCCTCCGCAGCTTTTCCCAGTTGGCCCGGAGCTCACGGCAATTCCAGGCTATGTTTGGAGGAGACTGGGAGACCCTCTTCGAACAGAAGACCCTCACGGGAATGGCCGTACGCTTTCCGGAGGTAGAACCCATAGCGCTGTTGGCCGGACAGTGCTCTATCGCCTTCGAGGATTTATTGGGGAAGGTTGGGCTTGACATGCGAGTCTTTTCCTCCCTTGGCCTCAAAATCTTAGGTGGGCTTCGCGGCTTCGGAGGCGAGAGGCCCTCTTTTCGAGGATCCAGCGTCTCCGAGGCACCCAGCCCACCACTACGCTTGGGCGAAGGAGCCGAAGCTCCTTTGTTGCTGTCCTCCTGTCCGGGAGCAGCCTTAGGTACTCCGAAAGATGGCCTGGGTATTGCCTACTGTGAGTCTAACGTCTCAGAGGAGGTAGGTGGCCGTTTCGCCTTACGAGAAACGGTCACGGTGGGGGAAGGAAGGGAAAGCTCTGGTTTTAGCCTGGGCTGGCTGTGAACCCTTTGTGCCACCAGCTTTACCAGGGAAGCGCCCAGGTTGAGTAGAACCCCTAGAAGGGCTCCGAGTTGACGTGAAAACAACCTTGCCCGTTGGCCTGGATGGACCAAAAGCAGAGGGTGTCTTTCTAAGCATTGAGGCGTAAGACGTCCCAGGCATAGCCGGGCGCGCCAGGACCAAGTCCTTAGCCTCGCGGAATGAGAGTCGATCCTGAGCCTAAATGGCCTGGATTTCTTTCTCAAGGAGATATGCACCACATTGCTTCGAAGAAGCGGGGTGCGGCTCTCTGCAATTGGCACACTTGGCAACACATGATTTGGACTTATCGTGTGTAGCCTTGGAGCAATTTACACAGACTTCGGGTAACCCCGATTTTGCAAGTCTACATGAGCGATTCGTATGACCGAAGCGGTGACACTAATAGCACCTTTCCTGCTGTGGCACGAATGCCTTCTCGCGGTAGCGGTACCAACTGGCACGCACCGACTCAGGGATCTTGTCACAGTCAAACGTGACGAAGAGTGTAGGGGTTGGTTTCGAGGCGTCTCCCTGTTTTCTCAGCACACGTTCAAACTTTACCACCCCATGGTCGGCCTAGCTCTAAGGTAATATCCTATATGGAGTAGTCAACGAGTTCCCTCGCATAAACTACTTCTTTCACAAAGTTCATGGTAGAGTGCGGCTTCACACTCACAGGCGTGCCATCAAGTGCCGGAAGGGCACTAATAATAGCCACCTCAGAGGGATTCGACGCATTCGCCAAAAGGCTCCCGTCCGAGAAACAGGTCCTCTTTGGCTCTCTACCAATCACAGTAGTTAAAGCTCTCTTCTTATGGATCATGTTGCCCTTAGCCAAAATGGTGCCATCACTGGAGCGAATATCGAGGAAGCATTTGAAGCCAGTGGGCTCGAAAACGCCGGGTCTTCTCTGAATGAGGACCCTGACTATTGTTCATAGTCAGGAGCTTCGCACCCAGGGGGGTAAATGGGTCTGATGTGCCAATCTTGGCTTGGTCACTTACCGAAGTGGCAGCAGATCCTTCCGTTCCCGCAGTTCCCGCGGATGTAGAGGAGCCCCAAGTCTTTTTATTCTTTTTTTTTTTGCTCTTTAGGAGAGGAGGGCGGAAAATGAACCTTCCTCTCCCCTTTGCCGGCAGGAGCCCCCAGGCCATATGGACAGGCCTCAGCAAGGTCCTCTTCCGAGATAGAGAAGATCCTGGCAGTCGTAGGGTCTACGGTTGGAGGAGATCCCCTTTCCTCCTTGTACTGCCTTGGAAACCCTAACCGTTTGAGGAGGATCTTGCATAGACGTAACATGAGTTCGTTGCTCGGCTCCGAGCTCGATTCTATCCCATGGAAGGCCCTACCGTACGAGGCCCGGTTGCCTCAAGGGCCATCTCTATCTAAGGGGGCCCTCCAGTTGGCCATGCCTCTTCCAGGACATTAAAGGTCCCATTGGCAGCGCTGTCACAAGTCAAGTGTGGGGAGGCACAGGCCTTGACCCCGGCAAGGTTCAATATTCTTTCCAGCAGTTCTGTTTGCCCTACCGAGCAGCTTCAATGGGGAGCGGTTGGCTATTGGCTGCCCGCTGGCTTTCTTTGCAGTCCCCTTGGAAAGTAAAGGGGCACTGCCGCTGGGAAGGGGAAAGTGCCCGAAGGCAACTCCAGACAAGGGGGTTAGGGAGAGTCCCCTACACCCGATGCTGAAGGAGAGGAGTCAGCCTCCTCTCCGGTTAGATAAAATTGGAGGGTTCCCTGCGCAAGCACAGGGGAGACAACATCCATTTTTTCTGTGGAGCAGCCAGAAGGCGGCTCCGTTGATTGTGAGGGGGAAAGGGGAAGTTTTTTTTTAAATTTCCATCATTGGGCTTGGGGACCCTCATTTTCCAGGGATGCACACGCTCATCACCCATCGCAGTAGCCCGCCTTGCAAAGCGTGCTTACAGGCCTAGCAGAGCCAGGTGCCGCCATTAAAGACCATCCATCCCACCTGGTGGCCTGGCAGTCCCTCAGCATGACGGCTCCACCTTGGACACTGCGGAAAATTAATATAGTGTGAAGAGAGAAGGAAAAGGGATGTAAAGAAGGTATGGGTGGGGATGATGCAGGTTGTTAAAAACCAACCATCCCAAACTGGAGCTCAGAGGTTAGGCAACATTGTTTGATGAAGGAGAAGAGGCTAATTTGGGGCCGGATGGGGCCGGATGGGGCTTTGAGTGCCGTCAGCACGGCGGCAGGAAGGTAAATCGCCGCGCCCATCACGATGGACTAACCTTGGAAGGACCGTTGCAATTCTATCATTCGAGAGAGAATGGAAAACAATATGGCTTCAAATCTCGTTAGAATCGGCCTAAATGTCTTGATTTTAATGCTAACAAAACATAATTCCTGGGCTAACTTTGGGATGACTTCAGCTATTATATCATTCGAAAGAAAATATAAAAACCATACAGGCTTTAAAATTTAGTTAGAATGAGCCGAATTGATAGGATTTTATTGCCAAAACAAAGTAATTTCCTGAATACCCTCAAGAGGATTTTGGTATTTATATCATTCGAAAAAGCATGTAAAGCAAGATAAGAGTTTCAAATTCCGTTAGAATCGGCCGAATAGTTATGATGTTATTGCCAAAAAGGTATTCACAAACTATTATTAGGAGGACTTTGGCATTTATCTCATTCGAAAGAGAATGAGCCGAAATGTTATGAGCCGAAATGTTATGATGTTATTGCCCAAACAAAATAATTCCTAGGCTATCATTGGGAGGACTTTAGAAATTACAGTATATCATTCGAAAGAGAATGTAAGACAATAAAAAGGCTTTCAAATTTCGTTATAATCGGCCGAATTGTTACAATGTTATTACAAAAAACAAAATAAACCAAAATAGGGACTGACCGACGGACATATTGAGATATAGAGTCGCGCGCGACTAAAAACCCAGATAATGTACTTGGCGCTCTTTACTGAGGAGACCATGACCGAGCTGAGGGACAAACATCCACTACCTCCAGATAACATCAATTTTCCGTAATTACCTGTAAACGGTGCATCTCACATATCATCTTGTGATGAGGTAAAAAAACCCATTTTTTTCCTTTCTTCCGTCTCATCTGGAGGAACTAATGTGTTAACTCCGGGGCATCTTAAATCTTTATTGGGTCGTCCCCCCGGGAGAGGGACTCTTGTCTAATTTGCCGTATAGCCTATCCCATGTTTTTTTATGGAGCATAGCTTTGTGGACTAGCTAAGTGGGATGAGGGTAGGGGGGCATACCTGTGGGGTGTACCTTCCGTCGCCTTGCGGCCAAAATAGGTGTGCGACATGTGTCCCAGGCTCTTGGTTCTCACCTAAGACCAGTCCAGCTATGATTGCTATGAAGAGAGGTTTTAAGGCGGCTGCCCATTCAGCCCGGGAATATTTGCCTAGTGATGTCTGAAGGCTGGTCTTTTTGAAAGTCGACTTAAAGAATGCTTTTAACTGCATTCATAGGGATGTTTTCTCTGGGGTTGCCTATGAGCAGATGCCTTTTTTAAGCTAAAAAATGTTAAATCAAGCATACTCCCGGCTAACCTCACTCTTGCATGGCGGTGGGATTTTGAATTCTGCTACTGGCATACAACAGCGAGACCCACTGAGACTTGCACTGTTCACCAGTCGGTATAAATATGATCATTAAAAGCCTAAGATCAGAGCTTAATATCTGGTATTTGGACGAGGGTTAATTGCTGATCATCCAAAAAGTTTTTGATGAGTTTGAGTCTATCATTTCTGAATTTTAACAAATAGGACTAGAGATTAATAGCTCCAAATGTGAGTTGACTATCATAAATGATAATGATACTCAAGCCATTCTTCAAAAAGTTAAAACAGTTCTCCCCGCATGTTAAGATTGTGGATTTATGTGATTTGGATGAATTGGGCTCTTCCATCACTGGGGAAGCAATCAGACAAGCTATAGAAACAAAACATGAAGCCCTAAAACGAATGACATCCCTCCTCCAATTAATTGATCCACACCAAGCTTTGGTTCTATTCAAAAATTCATTTTCTTTACCTAAGCTACAGTACATCTTGAGATCCTCTCCCGCCCACAGGGAGATGGCACCTTTGGAGTTTTTTGATGACTGTGAAAGATGCTGTCTTCAAACTAATCAACATTGATTTTTCAAGAAGTTCATGAACTCAGGGAACTCTCCCAATTAGGCTGGGTGGCTTAGGAATACGATTGACACAAGACATTGCTCTACCTGGGTACATATCCTTGTCAATTTCAGTTAACCCTTTAATGCGAGCTGTTCTTTCCCTGGTTACTAGTTTGGCTCAAATAGATAGGCTGACTGGACATAATAGATTCTGGAGGGGGATACTTGGGGACAAGGCTTTGAGCCTGAAAATAAGAACCGCTTGAAGCAGAAATGTTGGTATCTACCTCTTACTCTCTCTAAACTAAATGGCCTCGAAGTAAGGTCAGATCATGTTGCAAGAGCCCTTTTGCTAGCTGTGGGGCATCCTGATAGTGGCTGTTAGTTGTCAGCCATCTCTGCTTCATTTTTGGGAACTCAGTTGTATACGGAAACCCTTAGAATTGCCATAGCTTTGAGGGTGGGTGCGCCAATTTGTGAGCCACATAGGTGTAAATGTGGATCTGGTGATGATCTTCTAGGTCTGCACCTCTTGTCCTACCAGCTGGTTGCCAGAAAGATCCTCAGACACTCTGCACTCAATGATATAGTACTGTCGTGGTATAGTAAGGACCGAGTGATGGTGTTCGTACGTATAGGTTTGTTACGTACTTTAAAACTCCGTGATTAAGTTTTCTCTCTAAGAGTGCTATATTTAATTATGATTATTATTATTATCACGCTATTTTTTATCTTTGCGGGTTTCTAGTGCCATGCTCAGCGTTTCGAGGATTGAATTAAAAAAAATGTTTTTAAAGAAAACTAGACCTTTAATTAAAAACATGAACAAAATTTGAAATTTGACAAACAACTAAAAAGTAATAAATTAAACAAATTTAAGTGAGTCTTAAGAAATTACACAATTGAATATACAGTATTGGTTGACCCAAAGCTCACTTCAATATTGAATGCGAATTGACCTTCACGAAACAGATATTGGGGTTTAAATGCCTTTACGGATTCACACAAGAATCGGGTCTAAGACCGACCTTATCCTCAATTTTTATGTCGCCTCAAGAATGTAGTCTTCTGTCAAGCACGTGGCCTGCCGTTACAGATGTTGTCAGAAAGGAAAATGCTTTAAAGCCCCAAAGGAATGCGGCGCGTGTGGCAGATGGAGTTAAGCACGTATTCTTGATGAGATGCTTTCACCACGAGACAGTTAAAGTGTGTTTCTTCCAATCTTCGGGTTATTCTGGGAAAAATTCTCACTGACGAGTGATGAGCCAAAGAGTGAATCCTTTGACGAAATGGAGTGATTGAGGGAGTTCACTTTAGGGTATTCCTCAATGTCAAGGGCTATCTCTGGGTTTTTGGACTAGGATAGGGGAATTCTCTGACGAGAGTTAATTGTACTTTCTTCTCAATCCAAGTAAACTAAAAGTTCGGTGTGACCACCAGGAACTGGCTCAGGAGGAGCTTCTTCTAAGTTTCTTTCATAGGGTGCCGGGCAACACCGCCGGACTTCGCAGTCTCGATGACTCTCACGATCTATCCGTGACAAGATGCTAAATTTGGTGTGACCACCAGGAAATGGCTCAGGATGAGCTTCTTTTGTGTCTCTTTCGTTGGTAGCCGCGCCTCTAACCAGACTTAGTTGTCTCGATGACTAACACGATCTACCTCGTTTTCCAAAGTTATTAGATTATATACTTCGCCACCCCACTCTTTGTAGGGGAAGGAGAGGGGGATGAGGAGGACTGCATTAAGTCTCCTCCTTTAACGGTTTTTCTCAGAGCGTCTTTCAGCTAACCCTAAAGGGGACCTTCTGGCTTTCAGCCGACACTCCTCTAATTTCGCATATGAGGTGAAATTGAATATCAACTCTTAGGGGAAATATGGCCGGTTTAACCAATGTTAGGCTCACCGGGGTCTGACATGTGATGATTAGGGCATTATGTGGTTTTGGGCGGCATTTGTTGCTACTCCTCGAGGCGAGGGGAGAGAGGGGGGGGAGGGTAAGTGGTGATGAAACGCCACGAAAAACGCCATGACGTTGTGGTTAAGAAATAGGAGCTCAGATGTGAGGGTGGGGTATCGATTCCCCTACAAGTACATATGTCAAACCCTGAAAAGAGCGGTATTACCAGCTGTTTGGGAGGTAGTTGGACTTGATCGAGGAGATGGTAATCGTCCGGATGGGCTAATGTTTCCTTTTAGGAATGGAAAGAGTCTATGTTGGGATGTAACCTATGTCAACACCTATGCAGAACATTTTATTAACAGGTCAGCTGTCTCTGCAGGTTCAGCTGCAAAAGCTGCAGAAAATTTCAAAGGGATAAAGTACTTTGCCCTGACAGAGGTTTCTATTTGAGACAATATCCATTGAAACTAGTGGAGTCTTTGGCCCTTCAAGTGCAGGGATAATTAAAGAAATAGGTTCTCTTCTCAGGGATGGTTCAAGCAGAGACTAAGTATTGCTCTTCAGCGGGGCAATGCAATTAGTATATTAAATAGGGCCCGAGTTGCTCATGCTGCGAGTCTGGACTTTGACCCCTGAGTTTTATCTATACCTTTGTCTTTCTCTACTCAATAAAGGTCCTTTGACCCGAGCTTTTCTTGGCCATAGCCCATCCTTGGATTTGACGCTGGGCTACTTCACCTTGTGTTTTTGAGCCAACTTCATATTCTTATCCGGATATTTCCTGTAGGAGAGTTTAAAAACATTAAAAAACAAATAAAGCCAATATTTTGGTTTCTTCTTCATCATATGTTGATAATATCATTAATTTTTTATCAGGTTTACTAAAGTTATTTGCCCCATCTAAGTTGGTTAACGTCCGTTTAACTGAGGTAATTTCGTATCCTTCAATTAATTGATTAATTTAATGTTCCTACTTCAAATGATTCTAAGGAACCATTCGTTTTAGACCAACCCCCTCCTCGGTGAGCACCAATAAGTCAGATCTGTCATCTCTCAATAATCCTCACTAGATCTATGTTTTCTAATTCTTCTTCAATTTCAAAAATCAAATGTCCTAGCACAGGATAAGTTGAATTAACTGATTACGACAGAACATTATCGTTTAAATCCTATTTTCTTGCTGTTGTAACTAATATGTATAAAAATTCAGTATATATTTCTCTCCAAACTTTCCAATTTAAACATACGCGTTCAGTTGTTTTAAAAAGTACTAATACAGCTCTAGCTAATAGTGGCTTACTAATATTTTGAATGACACATATTATTATTAGACAAATCTTCTTTAAATTCAAGATTGGTATTTATTTATTTTTATCTATTGTAGAATAGTATCGCTGGGAACTGAAATTGCTGTATCTATCCTATATAATTCTACCAAACAGGCGTTATATAAGCTCTCAAGGATATAAATACAATCTGCTCCGGTGAAGTTAATTTTACTTCCCGACTTAACCGCAATATTAAAATTCAAAGCTAAGAGACTTCTCATTTGAATCACCAGAAAAAACATTAAATTCTTTAGCACTTTATGAATTTGATTAAGTAATATGGCCTTTTTTACGCATCCGGCTGTAATGTCCTTTATTTTGACGTACTCTGAATTTTGTGTCTAGAACGTTTCTTGTTCAGAATTATTTTTAACCTTATACATCTAACAATCGATCACTTGAGATTCAATGACCTTATTAACAGTTCTTGCTAACATCATCGGATCATCTATTTGTAAAGTCTCACTTAACATATAATAAATTGGTTAGGAATTTTTTTCTCTGCTTATCTTTATTTCGCCGTCTTTAAACTTAATATCAATTTTATTTATTTAGTTCATATTTAGTACACAGCCACATTAGTACTTGTATTATATATCATTTATAAGGGAATTTTTCTTCTGAATTAAAATATGATATGAACATTTTATATCACTCAATATTAAAGAAAATATGATTGATTTAAATTTCATTCGGTTGCGATGGTGAAATGTCTGAAGTCAAGAAACGGCATAAAAAAAGAATATTAGAGCGCCTAACGACGTTTGCCAATTGCCTTTGAATTCGAACCTAATACTAGGCTTTCAAAGTGTGAATACTACTAGCTTAATAAAAATAGCGGGGGAAATGAAACCCCCACCATTAAAGAGGGTATAGGGAATGAAGTCTTCCATTGAAAAATTATCACCTTAGGGTTCGAATTCAATGTGGTTACGTGAGGTTGTTAGGCTTTTCAATGTTGATTGTTTTTATGCAGTGCTCCACCCCAAATAGGCGGAGCTAGAGTCATAAAACTTTCTTGAATTCGATGGTTGTGTATTCAAAATTTATTATATTTTTATTAGTAGAAAGGTATGACCTGCCGATTAACGCTAGCTTGTGTACTCTACTTAGACCGACTGGTTAATGTGAAGGGACCGATTAATGGAATCAAAAATCAGGAGACGGAAAATGTTTTAGTGATGTCAGGTAGAGTCTGGAGAGGTAGGAGGTACTTGATATAAGGGAAGCCAAATGAGCGTTCAGGAATCTCACAAAACTCCAATGGGCGTTGACTGCCACATTGTCCTAACCAGAACAGTTTATTGTTCCAATAAGGGATAAATGGTTGTTTAAGTAAGCCCAACACTAAATGTGGACTAATTTCCTGACCTTTATACGTTCTAGGCAAATGTCTTGGTCCAGAATAGGCGCAATGAATGATACGGAATACATGATTGATCACTAGTTGTTACGGGATGGTTCAAATGGTGCTCAGAAAACCCCTTCGAAATTAGTGCCAACCACCCCATGTTCTCACTTAAACAGTATGTTTAATGTAGGGCAGAATGGGTCTTAAGGGATTAAAATAAGAATTAATTGGTTACAACGCGGTTCAATGGGTATTATGGAGGGCTTAATGGCAATTAGCGATTAGAGGAGCAGTCAGTTGCTTGTGAGGAATGGATTGATGTGCATAAGGTAAATCTCAATGGCTTTCGCGGGATTACAGGAGCGCTCAACAGGTGATAGGGGAGGATTCATTGGGTGTTATATTCTATATTGAATATGGTGAGTTGTACTAAGTCACTGTCGGGGAGGCTCAGATGGCATTACAGGATGACTGAATGGATGTTAGGTGACCGGTTAATGGTTGACAAGGTCTGGAGCACACATATCTTAGCTGTGCTACATTATTGTCAGGACAGTTTACAGGTTGTTATGAGAGATCTCATTGGATTTTAATAAATGTTATAGCGTAGATCAAGCATGGCAGGGTTAGGTATGTCGCTCGCTTTTGTGGAGAGGGGGATGCAAAGGCGTTACGGGAACGCTACAAGAGCGTTCCGATAGCGGTCCAAAATTTACCGAACCGATTCAGTGGTGTTAGGAGATGGATCCAAAAGCGTCAAGGAAGCGCTCCAATGCTGTTACCACAAGGCTTCAAAGGCGTTAAGAGAGCGCTGCCAAGGTCTTATGAGAGGGATCTAAAGGCGATACCGAAGCTCAAAGAGTTACGGGAGCGCTACAAGTGTGTTACGAAAGGGCACCTAAGTCGCTACTAGAGCGCCCCAAGGGTGTTATAAGAGGGCTTCATTCTGTAAGTGTTATTAAGGTGATCTGATAAGTCAAAATAGCCTGAATATCCTTAATTAACCAGCATATAGACTTGTAGTTCATTTTGTTATCTTCACTTTGCTTCCTCCCGTAGATGCCATACTCCAGGATTACCTCACGATTACTCAAACTTAGATGAGAACTTGATTTTGTCCTTGTTCTGGTTTAGATACTTTTCTTAACGAGTTCATATTTAAATATAAACAATAAAAAATCAGTTAAGTATCCACTAAATACATTAATTAATATCTTACGTAGGTAAGTATTAAGGAAATCGAAAAAAAATATTTTATTTGCGTTTATTTGTGTGGCTTCACAGGTAACTTTAGCTATCAATAATTTATTTCGGTAAGTACCTACACAAAACATACCACTTCTACAAGGTGCAGTGGTTGTTTACGAGTTGTTTATGTTGTCTAAAACAAGAAGCTTCGTTGATTACTTAAGTTTTCAATATTCTTTTTTTTATGCATTTTATTATAAATGGTATCCTATAACATCCTGAAGGATAATTACAATTTAATGAAAAGAGATTTACTCTTTGGTATCTTAAAAAGTGAGCAAGCCTGATATAAATGTGACAAGACATTTTGTGGTAACTAATATCAAAATGATCAACAATTAAATAATCCAATGCAAATTAATGTAGGTTAGAATTATAAATATTAAACTTTTTCTTCAGATTTGCTTTCTTTAAGCCAAATCTATTATTTCACTACTAAGCTCAACTGATATGAAAGAAATCCATAGAAGGACTTTTCATATAATATAGAGGGCGAAAATAGAACAAGGGTGAGTGGTTGATTGACATGAATAATAGACGCGATCGTAAGACTTCGATGTGCCGCGATGGCATAATACCAAAAAATTCATGGAACTTTTGGAAAACCTAAGAAATTACACCTTTTTCTTCCTACACCGGAGCACATAATCTACCATAAGTTTTTAACTATTTATTTCTCCCACTTTATAAGCATATATCCAATTAAAAGCCCAGTGATCACATACTCTTTCATAACTTTACCTACTCTAACTACTCATCTCGTATCCAACTGCCATTTTATTGTCTACTTGCACTGTTATCTCTCTAGTCGTTAATTTCCTTCCACACTATAGTCTCACTACCATACACTAACGTTCATAGAAGCTTAATCTCTCACAAAATTCTAGCATAATTTTGATTGCAACATTTAGATTTACTAACGTTTTAATTGCCCGTAAGACATACTACTCAAAACTGTTGGTTTAGTCTACAAATGATGGCCTCACGAAAACTTTCAGGGGTGTTGCCTCCTGTGAGTCTAACGACTCGGTGGAGGCGCACGACCCTTTAGCTTTAGGGAAGACGGTCACGCTGCGGGAACCGGGAGCCCTAGTTTTAGCAGGGGCTGGGTGCGAGCCTTTATTGCCGTCAGCTCTACCAGGGGAGCTCCCAGCGTGAGTAGAATCCGCGGAAGGGTTCCGAATAGGCTAAAAAATGACCGTGATCGTAGGCCTAGATGGGCCAGGAGACGATGGTGTCTTCCTTGACATTGATGCATAGGACGTCTCAGGTAACTCCAGACGCGTGAGGACCAAGTCATTAGCCTCACAATATGAGAGACGATCCTTGGCCTAAACGACAAGGATTTTCTTCTCAAGTAGATACGCACCACATTGCTTCGAAAAAGCATGATGCAACTCTACACGATTGACACACTTGGCTACATATGCGATGTGAAATTTGCTCGTCTACATGAGCGATTTTTGTGGCCAAAGCTTTGGCAGTAGTAGCACCTCCGAGGCAGTGGAACGAATGCCTTCAGGAGGTAGTTTACCAAATGGCACGCAGCGCCTCACGGAGCCCACCACACTCGAAGGTGATGAATATTGTATGGGTGGCTCTCGGGGCCCCTTCCTCTTTTCTCATCACACGTTCGACACTCACCAAGGTGCCATTAAGTGTCCGCAGAGAACTAATCTTGGCCGCCTGAGAGAGATCCGACCCATTTACGAGACGGCTCCCGTTCGAGAAACGGGTCACCTTCGGCTCTCTACCAATCAACCTAGCTAGCTAGTGGTGTTCCCTGATGGAACATGTTACCCTTGGCCAACATGCTGCCAACAGTGGAGCGAATAACTAGACAGGGTTTGAAGCCAGGGGGCTCTGAACGAGGGGCTCTGACGTAATCGAGGCGATGTCTGCACTCTTGCAAATTCGGTTTTTGTCAGGGACTCCCCACCCGGGCGAGCACCGTGGGCGAAAGTGCCGATCATGGGTTAGTCGTTTACCAAAACGGCACCTGACCCGTCCTTTTCCGTAGCTCCCGCCGAACAAGAGGAGCCCTCCGCCTGTTAGAGCCCCTAGGCCAGATGGACCGGCCTTGGCAAGATCCTCCTCTGTAATGGAGAATGTCTTGGCAGTCAGAGTGCCCCTAGGCAGAAAAGGAGACCCCTTTTCTCTTTGTAAGGCCTCGAGGGGCCCAAGTCGTCTGAGAAGAAGCTAGCACAGGGGTGTCCACGAGTTCTGTGATTGACATCGAGCCCGGATTCGACCTCATGAAAGATCCTAACGTCTGGGGCTGGGTCAACTCAGGGGAGGCGTCCAGGTGGACATCTGCCTCCCCCTAAGACATCACGGATCCCATCCAAGGAAACTTTCGTTTCGTCTTGAGTCGGCAAACCGGCATCTGTAACGGAAGAGAGGGGAGCAGGTACAGTGCCCACCTATCAATTACACTAGTCAAAAATGATTTTGATACATGGGTATTACGAGTAGCTTGTCATTTTTACTAAATCGAGTATGCTGATTCCGAATCGGTAATCAGAATTTTTCAAGCACGTAAGGTTCCTGAGTTACACACATATTCTTTAGTTACACATATGGGCAATGTTGCTTCGGCAACCGTAGGGAGAGGATGTGTTATGTGTGTTTGGTTCCTGCGTTACACTTCTGCTTTATCGCGTTGTCAAATTTAGCCATTATAGAAGTGGTGTTGAAGCGGTATTTACATACAGTGATTAATTGCATTTTTCATTCAGATTTATTTCTCGGTTAATTTGTAAATAAAATGAGATTGTACAAAAGTATATAACAGGATATATACAAACTAAGTTGAAAACATGAATCGACCAGGCAACCAACGGAAATATTAAGCTAAAATAGTGAAAACTGCATCCAATTATTAATTTGGTTGTAAAGTTGGTGACCAAGACAAAGCCTGTGCACCTCACAAATCTTGTACTGCTTGTTATATGAGGCTCACACAGTGGTTAAATGGCAAATGGAAGGCTATGCCTTTTACTGTATCAATGGTGTGGAGTGAGCCAACAAATCATGTTTTTGATTGCTAATTTTGTCTGAAAAATATTGCGGGATTCTCAAATAAGAACAAGTCAAAATTGTATATCCAGATTGTAAGTGAGCTATAAAACCAGTCCCTCATAATATGGAGATGCCAATCCCAGTTCCTTCATCAGCTAGTGCAGTTAAAGAAGATAATTCATCGCCTGAAGATGAGGATAACAATGACGATGAAATGTACGAAAATGATTCTTAGGAAAAGAAGATCCAGTTGATTAATCAATAAAGATTGAATGATTTAGTGAGGGATTTGTCATTGTCAAAGAAGAACGAAGAACTGTTGGGCTCCAGACTGCAGCAATGGAATCTTCTAGAGGATGGTGCAAAAATATATACTTTCCTTCAACGTCATGAGGCCTTAGCTGCCTTCTATAAAGAAGATTGTGCTTGTTTCTGTACTGATCTTAATGGCCTCATGAATCAGCTATTAAACGAGCATTTACCTGATGAATGGAGACTATTCCTCGATGCAAGCACTACTAGCCTCAAATGTGTTGCTACACAATGGTAAAAAAAAATCTTTAATTCCTGTAGCATTTATTGTTGGGATGATAGAGACATTTGACTCAATGAAATTTATTTTGGAAGATGTTTATTACTCTCATTAGAAGTAGAATATATGTGGTGATCGGAAGGTAATTTCTTTACATCTTTGACAGCAGCTAAGATATACAAAGAATATGTGCTTCTTATGCCTATGGAACAGCCGTGATGACAGGAATTATTATATTGTCAAAAAGTGGCCTGAAAGAGAAGAACACATATTTGGCCGATACAATGTGAAGCACATGCCTTTGGTACATCCACAGAAGATCTACTTTCCACCACTTCATATCAAATTTGGACTTATCACAAATTTTGTTAAAGCAATAGCCCATGATTCTGATAAATTCCAGTATCTCAAAGAGAAATTTGGTGCAAAGAAAACCGATGCTAAACATAAAGCTGGCATTTTGTAGGGCTGGATATCAGAGAATTGATATGTGACAGGGAGTTCAGAAATAAACTTACTCTACTTGAGTTGGCAGCATGGGATTCATTTGACCATGTAATGCAGAACTTCCTTGGTAATCATAGGGCTGAAAACTATGAAGAATGAGGTGTCGGATGTCTCTTAATATGCATTTCTTGCATTCGCATCTAGATTTCTTTCCATCTAATATGGGTGATATTAGTGACGAACATGGGCAAAGATTACACCGAGATATCGCAATGATGGAAAGCAGGTATCAAGGCCGCTTCAACGAAAACATGATGGGTGACTACTGCTGGTACCTACAACGGGAAGATCCTATATCCACGTACACGCGCAAGAGCAAGAGTCTCAAATATTTTTGAAGAAATTTATAGTTAGGTGAGTACTAGTTCTTTTATATGTAATACATATCTTGTCTGGGTCTGCAAAAGGACATACATAATGCCAAACTTGGTGCCCCGATTCCAAACCTTTGCCCAGAAATGTCTTATTCTTCTCAAATTCGTAATAAGTATATCATTAATTGATCTAAGGTGATAAAGTGAGCCATATAGCCTAGTTGCATAACTCAACATTTACTCAAGCAGCAGAGACAAAGTTAAAATTTGTTGGGTCGCCGGCGTGCTTTCTTGGCAGTTTCCTGGGAAGGTATAGGGACGACTGCCACTGGAAATAGGGATTCGCCAAACGCTCCTTCAGTAAGGGGGTGAGAGGGAGTTTCTTGAACTAGTAGGCATAGGAGAGGAGTAACCCTCCTCTCTGTTTAAAGAGGTTTGGAGGGTCGCATCATTGGGCATGGTGACCCTATTCTTTTCACGGGACCCAAACACTGATCACACAACGCAGTAGCCCGCTTTGCGAGGGGTGAATACTGGGCCGACAAATCCAACTGATATATCTTGAAAAGAGAAAGAAAGAGTATGTGAGAAAGGTTTGGGTGGGGCTGAGGCGGTTCTCTTCAAACAGATTACTGCAGACTTGAAACAGTTAAATTAGGATATAGGTAGCTTTTTTAAGTTTAAAACTATATGGCATATTGAATGATCACAATATATTTTTTGAAGTGTAAATCGGTGTTTTTTCTGGTTGGAAGAATTTAGCGATTCGTCATCCTGAAAGAATTTAAAACTTCTGAAGCCAGGAATACCTTACCTACTGCTACTTCTCTTCCTTAGGATTTAGTTTTTTTTCATATTTTCCCACAGAATAATTTTTTTCCCATTTCATAGTATTTTTATTCACAAAACGACAACTCTTATCAAGATCCTGCAGGGTTTGTTTATTTTAGTATGTATTCCTCTCAAGATGGCACATTCATTGAAATATTAGTTCATGTCGTATAAACGCCCATCTATGTTATCCAACCGGCAATCTTCAGAGGGTGTAATTTTAAGGAAATAAAGTGAATTTTCAGATTAAACATCTCTAATACAAATCTTTAATTGACAATAAAAAAATAACAAAAACTTTGTCGAAATACCAGTAAAATAAAAATTTACTTCCGTTAGATTTTTTTCTAAGAAATACTTATGAAAATCTTTTTGACTATTTTCAAGGCAATCATATTTATTTAAAAATGATAGGAAATAACCAAAGGCATCAAACTTTGTAGCCATATTATTTTTTATTTAGCTTTAGCCGTAGGTAGACTTTCCATTTGATATTTTGTTTGACATAGGTAGAACAGGATAAGATAATTTGAACTAAAGGAAAAATATCTTTCAATTAGTAAGAAGTCTTTTCCAAAATAAAATATAAAAAATACTAATTGAGCCATTAAATTTACATCACACGAATATTCAGAAAAATGACCAAAAGAGGAAATTCAGAAAATACATGGATTCACACATACGAGTATCTAGGCATATTTCTTTCCGGCAACAAACGCCCCCTTAAAATGGAGAAAACTTTTTTTAATGTTTAGTTTCTCGGGAACCGTCTAGGATACAGGCTGGATTACTTACGCCACCACTTTCCAAAAAGGAGATGATAGGATTTTTCAGATATAGAAGATTATTAGCGTAGATAACGTAGAAGGATAAATTAATTATCGATGGTGATCAATGATTTTACGTTTCTAAATGCCTTGCTCAAATATCAAATAGAGGTGAAGAATTTACGAGTAATTTAAACTTTTTTCGCTATTACCACAATTTGATTTCAAATATCATAGGTCACATTATTTCCAGCAACAATATTAACAGTAATTTGGTAAATAAAAAAACAATAGGAAAGCAAATAGCCAAATACCAAAAAACAAGCATAAAACAACAATAGTCAAAGGAAAAGCAAGAAGAAGAAGAAGTAAGCAAGCTCCGGCATAGTGGGGAAGCCAGCCCCTCCCCCCTTCTAATGCACCCACCATAAAATAGATTCAAATAAAATGAGAGCAGCTTCCTCCAGAAAGTCCACGAGTCAATAGGTCTGTCTGTAGGAACCAAGATCATATTCTAATTTTCTTTTCTCCTTGTACAATTTCTTCGTCATAAATTCTGCCCTTTAACCCAAACTGATATCGAAGGATACATTACTACCTGCGTAGGTTCCTTTGACATTGATGCAGGTAAAACGGGCCAATCTCAATCTTAACGCTTCACAGAACACTGGGGTAACCTTCGCAATGGAAACGACATTTAAATCATTGTCAAATACTCTATAGCCCTTAACTACCCAACCAAATTCAATAAATCTGAATTTATTTAGCGGAAAATCGTTAAATCTACTCTTGTCTAGCAAATCTACAACTTTAATCAGTGTTAGTGATCGTACCCTTCCTTGCTCAGTCTCTTTTTGAGAATGAGGGGGTAATTCTAGTCTCCATACATAAAACAAGGTATGCTGACCAAAAGTCGCGTGCTCTCACTTATAATTATTTATGAGCTTAAGACCTTCAAAACTTTCAATAATTAACGGACTAACTTTGGGAGGACCTTGAAAATTATATCACTCGAAAGAGAATGTAAAACAACAAGGATTTCAAATCTCTTTAGTATCGGCCGAATATTTATGAAGTTATTGCTAAATAATTCCTACGATAACTTAGTGAGGACTTTGACAATTATATGATTAGAACGAGAATGTAAAACAACCTAATGATCTCAATTTTCGCTAGTATCTACTGAATAGTTATGATGTTATTGCGAAAACAAATAATTCCCGGGTTAAACTTGGTTAGTGGTGGTGTAGGTGGTGGTGGTGTAAGTGGTGTATGTGGGGATGGTTTAGGTGGTGACGGAGTAAGTCATGTATGTGGTAGTGGTGTAGGTGGTGGTAGTGTAGATGATGACGGTGTAGGTGGTGAAGGTGTAGGTTGTGGTGTAGGTGGTGCAGGTCGTGTTTGTGTAAGTGGTTGTGCTGTAGGTTGTATAGGTGGTGGTGCTGTATTTTGTGTAGGTGGTGATGGTGTAGGTGGTGACGGTGTAGGTGGTGTTGGTGTTACTGTAGGTGGTGTTAGTGGTGTAGGTTTTGTTGGTGATGATTCAAAGAGAATGTAAAACAACATTAAGGTTTCAAATTTCGTTATATTCGGCCTAATAGTTACAATGCCATTACAAAAACAAAAGGAAAGCCAAACGGGGAGCGACCAACCGACCGACATAATGAAATTTAGATTCGCCTGCGACTAAAAAGCTATTGTACTAGTACAACTGGGCATAAAATTCGACAAGAAGAGTATCATCTGCTCAGACTTCTAAATTTTGTCATGAATTTTTTAAAACTTCCTTTTTAATTGATTCAGTTCTGTTTAGCAAAAAAAACACATTATGTTACCATATTATTTTATTTGTACTTTCGAGGAAGGTAGCATGGAAGTCTCTCAAGGCCAGCAAACTTAAAGTGTATTATGATGCCTCGCTTACTAGAATAGACATAAAATTTTGGTTAGTTAACCTACTTTGACCTTCAGCCTTATTCCCTAAATTAAATAATATTTACCTATTAGAATTCCTAGAAGCCTTAATTGCTCTCATAATTTACCCTAAAGCACGCATATACGTGGACAAAATGGCTGTCTTTATAATATCAGGCGAGGTGATCTTCCAGGTGAAATCCTCAACTCTCTTAATTTTACTATCCAAATTGTTCTCAACTTCCTCTGTAAATTTTTCATACATTAAATCGCGAAAAAATCCACGGGAATGAGTTCCCCGGAAGGTCCCATGGGACTTAGCCGTTCCCCCCTTAGGTCCTCATATAGTATATAAGGACAAGCAAGGACGTGGAAACACAGAGTCCGTTCCTAGACCGCGCTGTGCAAGGTCGAAGTTGATTTTTTCTCGATATTTCAAATTCGTAATATTTGTAAAAGTTTAAAATGTTAAGCCAACGAAAGTACTAACTCTAAACAATCTTTCTTTTTCCCTACGTTGTATGACCAAATAAATATATATACATATATATACATATATATATATATATATATATATATATACATATATATAAACCGTTAGCTTTTCTAATGAATAAGTTTGTATAAACTCTCAATTTGAATCTCTGGAGGAGCTGTCGCCGGTAATTCTGAGTGTTGAACGTTAAGGTAGGGGAATTGCTCCTATCATGTCCGTTCCCGGCCATACACATGATCGGGGATGAGCAGGGCCTAGGTTCAGATCCCAAATCATTAGGGCACCAAGTTCTTGTCCCGCGTTTTCTAAGAAGGTTTGGAGGTTGAGTAGCTCGTTGTCCTGCTGTGCTTCGGCTACATTCTTTCGTAGTGGAACCGGGAGGTCTGGCTTTAAAGAAAAAACTATAGGCACCAGTGGTGATAATTGTGGAAAGGGTGTCATATGGGGTAAAGATTGTCAATTAAGTCGACCTAAGGAGTCATAGAATTCACTTACTTGTGCTTGTAGTTGGCGTCTATTGGCGAGTTCTTTTAGGACGCGTTCTGCCACTGCCAACCCTCCCTCTACGGCTCGTTCTGCCTTTTCCAGCAATTTGGGTGCCACTTAGATGCCTAAGGGTAGGTTGGTTTGTGTTATCTAATCCTGTGCGTGCTTTTAAGGCGTTCTCACTCAAGGTGGGGTTCGTGTCCAGTGTTGCACGCTCACGTTCGTGGATCAATGCTGATCCCAGCCGTAATTGAGGACCACAAAATATAACCTTATGGGTCAGAAAAGGTGAACAAATTCCATGTCACTTTAGTACCTTCTGAACTTATACAATGTGACGAGGGTGGCAATGTCCTCCCAGTCCCGGCGTTTAAACCTCAGCGAGCCCAAGTTCTCAGTCACTGGGCTACAGCATTATTATTCCGGGTAGGCGAGTTAGGCTGGGATTGTTGTCTAACAACAAAAGGGGGCGTACCTCAACTAGCCGGGTCCGGTGAGGAAGGCCTCGTGAAAGGAATTTCGGAGTCCTAGGCGACTTCTTCGTCCTCTTCTTCTGGTTCTTGTGAGAAAGGTGTCTCTGGAACACCTTTATCCTGCAGCCTATTGCTAGGCCCACGCTGTGAGGGGCACGCTGGGTCCCCTGCTACCTGCATGGATGTTACCGGGTGGTGTAATGAGGAGGTAGTGGCACTTCTTGGATGTGGACTCCTGGTTACGTATGACCACCCGAGTAAGGCTTTGCACTACTGTGGATATTGACGCCTCGCCGCTCTCGATTTGTTCTGCGAGATAGTGCTAAGGTTGCAATAACTTCTTCGGGGTTGTGTCGAGTTGTTTCTTCGGCATAACTTCACAGCGCTTAGGTGACCCTCAAAGGATCCTATCAAAATTAAATTAATTAAAGAAGAATACACTGTGAAGCAGTGAAGAACGGAATTTTCACAGGCCGGTAAGACGCATAGGAGTGAACACTGTTATGATGTGTCCGGAGACGTGACAAATTTGGACCGTGCACCACGCGGTCCCTCCTTACGTCCTCACATAGTATATAAGGACTGGAGGGATCGGAAAACTCACAGTCCGTTCCTAGACCGTGTGGTGCACGGCTCAAAATGATTTTTTCTCAATATTTTAAATTTTGTAATATTTGTGTGTTTATGTACAACTTGTGTGTAGGTATTTTATTGTATATGTCGTGGTATACGGCTGAGTATGTATGTACGTTTATCCCGTACATGAATAACTCCGATCCTATTTTCTCTAAGAGCGTTCTACTTCTATTTATCTTTTTATTCGTATATATATATATATATATATATATATATATATATATATATATATTGCCTTATGCAGCGTTTCGAGGATTTAATTAAACGACTAGGGAAAAATATACTTTTAATTACATAAATAAATGAAATAATAAAACTTTAAATATACTAAGGCTATAATAAGAGGATATAAATACAAATTAATACTACTAATCAGTACTACGCGATGGTTGACGCAAAAGTTTACTTTAGTACGGAATGTTAATTAAAGAAAATAAGTAAATTGTAATCTTTTTACCTTTAAACAAAGTGAATTCGGACGGGAAATTACCTTGAACAAGAGCCTTGTTCAGGCTATGGTTTGAGGAGTAAGTTGTCGCAGACGCGAGGCTGAATCGGACGCCCAGCTGTTCGTCTTCCTGAGTTAAATCTGAGGTAGGTGAGGAGCGTGGCCATGCTTCTTGATTTGACAATATAAGCGAGGGGATAGTGGAGGGAAGATTATTCCAATCCTTGGGTTACCTTTGTAGGCTTCTCGATGATGAGACTTGACCAAGAGGTGAATCCTTTCTTGAATGGAACTTCACTTTGGTATTCCTCAATGGTGAGGGATATCTCTGGTTTTATTATGAAAACTGGAATAGGGGGTTTCTCTGACGAGATGGGTATGAAAGTGGTTCTCTATACCGATGGGCTACTCTTCGAAGTGACCAAAAGGAACAGCTTCAGCAAGAAAACTCCCACTCGGTTCCACTCTTTCTTAATTCACGGATTGAATCAGGTATTCGTCTTCTCTCGATCGCTAACTCGATTCTCCTTCTTTTCTTCAAATCGAAGTATATATACCTCAGTTATTTCCGGGGGTCGGGGTGAGGAGGAGATATAAGTGCTTACCTTCAAGCCACTCTCCTTGGGCATCACTTTTCAATGTTTTGACCCATAGCCCTTCTGGTCTCAACTGGTTTACGTTGGAAAAATGGAAATTTCGTCTATTTGGCTATACTCGACCCAAACAATAGGAGGGGACAGTGAGCCTGTTCATAATTTTTTTTTATCCGAAAGGCTATACTACCCTCCTTTCTTTATACTACGGGCTACGAAATCTGCTGATGGTAATCCTTTTTTTTCGAGCCATATCGAGGATTGTTTTGGAAGAGCGAGGCAAAGGAGAGGGGGAAGTATCGGCCCAAAGCCCACGTCTCTGTTGGCGCTATGTAACTGAACTAGCGTCTGTTTGGTCCTCGTGATATTTATTTCCCAACAATATAATTTTATATATATATATATATACCGTTTAAACCTTTAGTTTCTCCAACGGATAAGTTTGTATATCAAGAGCAATTTGGTTATTAAAATAAAGATAATTCTCTATACTATTATAAGAGATGCTATAAGTATTGCCCTAAGAATGTCATTGAAAACACTGCAGCATTTATGCTTAATAATAAAATCGAGTATCTGCTTTTTTTAATAAATTCATCTCTTTCCTCCTATTATATTTTCTTAACCATTCTCTTTCACCCTTTCCCGTCTTTTTGAACTTTCTTTTCTTTGCCTGTTCGTAATTATGTCAATATTCCTTTAAAATAAATCCTATTGCATTATAGTTAATGAAATATAAGAGAACAATCCAGTGAAGTGTATTCTCAGCATTGATGTTTATGGGGTTAATTAAGAATTTTTTATGTTTTCCCTTCTGCAGATGCACTCCTTGAGACAACTTCGGCAAGGGAATGAAAAAATGCCCAAGGCCAGGTTAGTGAATAATTACAGGCCTCCTCAGCAGTTGCTCAACCGACCCCTTAGAACAAATATCGACTTCAGTAATAGCGGAGAAGTGAACTGCCCATCAATTCATAGAAATATGCAATATCAAGGTTTGTTATTAAATTAAGATATTTGTATATCGTATGAAAAGAGATGCTATTTTTATTCAATAATATATAATACAGCAATTTAGTTGTACTTAAACATAACTGAGAATTTCGTCATAGCGTATTCAGCAGGGAATTAAGATGGCTAATTTAATTGGTAGGGAAAAATATAATTGTGAGTAAATTCTTAATCGACCATTTTTTTCTTTCCAGCTAACAAATGGAGGTAGAAATTCGTCCATGTGGAGATGGTTTCTATTTTGAGGGAAAACGTAAACTCTTTTTAAAGACCGAGGTTTGTTTCAGAGCGACCCCAGAAATACGGTGGCCCTTTTTACAGTGCCTAATAAACGGCGGATTGCACGGATCCTTATTAAGCAAGAGATACATGGTTAAATGAATTGAAAAGGGATTTCTTTTTTTTTTTAAGTATATAAAAAACAAATATGAAATTAGGTTTATGTATAGGATAAAATAATGGAATAATAGTTTGCCTATTCATTCAAATGATAATTATTTAACAATTCTGTACCAACCAATTAATCACCGAAAATTAATGTATCAATGAATGATATTCAACTTAATTCATTGGTCATATATATATATATATATATATATATATATATATATATGCAAGATTTGTTAAAAATCGACAGCGATGGCTGCTTGGTTAAATTTGCGCTGCAGCATTTTAACCTTTTCAAAAGTCATCTTCTTGGAAAACAGTGAAAAAATGTACACACTTAATAAGGTTTATATTAAAAACTAAAAAATATTTTATCTTGACATAATAATATCTGTTTTAGCCAATCAAATTTCGGAAATTTTAAGGATTAAACAATGTTTTGATTAGAGAAATAAAAGCGTATATAAAAATTAAATGGTAGGCCGGCTATGATGTAATGCGGCTGGCATTGAAACCTTGCGTGGTGGGGAAACTTGTTTCTGGCTGGAGCTGGATGTTAATTTTAGGTTTTCGTTTTCCTATAGTGACGGTCTCAGCCATTGCAGTCGTTGTCGATCACTCTCTCTCAGGATGATGGTAGTATTTCTATTTAACATTTATCTGGTGAGGGTCGTTCGATGCTTTGCTGTGTGACGTTTGATGGCTCCGTCTTGGAGATGCGCTCTTAGTCGCCGAGACAGGGTTGTAGAAGTCGTCCAAATGTACGAGGAAGTGCGATGCTCACAGTCACCGACGTTGCATTTATATTTGTACAAGAGATTACACTCCTGCAAGTGGCCCGTCAGGGACAGGAAGCTTTTTTTCTATGACGAGGGTGCGAGTTTTCTTTGGTCTGTAATAAATTACTAATTTAATTTCACTTATTTTATCGATGGGAATAACATTCCGTTGTATGATGGCTTCAAGGACTTTTTCGTCCTCCTTGTATCCTGTGTTTATAGATGCTTTGTAATAAAGTGTATTAACTTGCTTTTTCATTTTTCTTCAAACTAGACAGCGGTTGATACAGAACTAATGAGAGTAATTAAGCTGCTCGTCAAAAACAGCTACCCACAAACATTAATCGATAATGTCATAAAGCAGAAGATGGATTCATACGACAACCTAAGGCACAGAGGCATTTTGTTAAGGTTTAGGGTAGCACCAATCTTTCGACCATGCACTTAAGGCCGACCCTGCAGACTTTAGCGAAAGCTTTTTGGACGTCCCTATGTAGAACGTCGGTATAGTTCTTGTTAAAATTTGCTCTGGCCACAGTTTCGATTAGAACGGACAGGGCTGTTTCAGTCTTCTTGTTTTTCTGAACCCATGTTGGTGTTTCGGTATCTGAAATCTTTCTCCTAGGTGTTCGATAAATCTGGCATTTTTCTTTCTAACAGTTTTGCCAGTCTCCAGCAATGTAATTGGTCTAAAATTACCTGGACTATTAGGGGTTTGCTGGATTTGGGTAGTAAAAATGATTTATCCGAGAAATATGCTGCACTAAGTGTGGCGTTGAATAGCGATACTCTTTGATCCAAAAAGGGGTTGGGCGCTCGAACAGATTCTCCCTAGTTAGTCCTGACTTATCGGGTGCCTACGGTTTGGTAGCTAAGAGTGTTCTTTTCAGTTCTGGTATAGTAACTGTCTAGATTCCTTCTTTCTCTAGAATTTCAGTGATCATTGGGGACAATTTCGAGTCGATTTATTTCTAGTTCCTCAACCACTCTTAACTCGTGTTCCCTACCGAAGTGTTCGTTTTCTTCGGGTGAGATATCGAATACTATTGGCCAATTATCACGGAAGGTTGCTTCGATTTCGTCAGGCTTCTAGGCTTCTCCCCCGTCTTGTATGATTTCGATTTGAGGCTTTGATTGTCTCTTTCCTCTGTCTATGTTGATTTTGTTCCATAGCTTGGTTGGGTTGATTTCGCTGTCTAGCGCTTCCACAAATCGATCCTATCTTGCACTTCTTTCTTCTGTCGATGCATTTATCAAGTCTTCTTTCACTTACTGTAAGCGTGCCCTATTTCATCTTGGGGGACCATTATGTTCTATGTTTTCCCTTAAGGATATATATTGTTGCTCGAGGTTCTCGATTTGTGCAGTCCTTAGTGGGTGAGGTAGTGTTATATATTCTAGGGTGGGGACATGTCTTTTATCAGCCTTGACCAGCGCCGCTATCAGGTTCTCGAGCTCTTGGTTAATCTCCTTCAAGTTTAATTAGGATAATTTTTTCTGCTGGTTCTAGCTAGATCCGTTGAGTGGCCGTTCCAATTGGCTTTCCTGTGAGGTTTTCTGGAGGGGGCATCTAATTTAGATTAGGTCTAGTAATAGCATCATAACTATCATCTCGTGGTCACTTTTTGAAGGGGGTCCTCTTTCAATGAGATGGTTGAATTGCAGGACCAGTATTGCCAGTACTATATCGGGATTTGTTTCCTAGTTAGGCCCAAAGTAGGTTGAAAAATCTCGTCATATACGCTCTACTATTGTTCTTTCCAACATCGTGTCGAGATTATTTCCCTTTCGTTAAAGTTTCTAGTGTATCCCAAACCTCTACTGTGAGCCTTTAAATCTTCCATAAAGATTACTTGGTCTATTTTTCCGAAAACTTCCAGGAAATTATAGACGGCAAAAGGTCCCACCTTGCGAGTCGAAAACAAGTCGCAATGATCATGTTTCCAGTGGAGGTTCTTACGCTTACCACCAAGTAGGTTTCGTCCAGATCTTTGAGTCTTGAAGCTTGCGTTGTTTCTTATTGCTATTGCCACCCAATCAAAATTTACGTCATTAGTGGTTTCCGTTATGATGTTGTTGAATATTTTGATTTCACTTGTTTCTGGTAAATATGTATTTATTTCGTTTAGCAGGATTATTTCCAGATCTTGCTTTAGGTGCGAATTACTAAGAGAGAATCTCTTCTTGTTCCAACCGGCGACGTTATGAATTATTAATTCAATTTTCCTGATGTGGGCCATTATTTCGGGTTTTTTTTGGTGAGACTTATTCTTCTTTCGGCTTTGTGCGTCTCTCGTTCGATTAGTGACTTTGTTCTCACGCTTCTTTTCTTCTTGAATTCCTCCTTTTTTTTAACCGTGTAGCACAGGTCTTGTGGTATTTATAGATTGCCACATGTTACTACTTTATAGAGCTCTCTGTCTAAATATGAACCTTCAAACTCGTATTTGCAGTGGCCCCTTTTAATTCCTTGTATAAGTTCGTTATTTTTTCTGCAGGAAGGGTCTTTCTTCTCAGGCGAAGAAATTTAAGCTGAATTCTTGTTCATCTTTTCTCTCTTCACTTGCCCTAGGTGCAGGTTCAGCGCTCACTTCCTCCTGTGTTACTCCTTAGGGTATTTGGTCAGTTTCATCACGGTTGCTGTCGACTGGGGCACCTTCGTCTTCCATTGTTTCTTCTTGGTTCGGCTGTATCTTCTTTCTGAGTCTCTTATCTCTTATCTCTGCTGGTTATGGTTCAGGAACTTTTTCTAGGCTTGTGGTCTTTTGTTGTTTTTGGGCTTGTTCTGTTATTGAAGGTTTATATTGTATGCTAAGGATGTCCGCTAAAGGAGAGGGGGAGAGGGGGCATGCAAAGTGTATGCTAATATAGTTAACGATTCTCTCTGTTTAATCGCTATGATGTTTTTCTTCATCGGTTGCATCTTTTTGGCCGTGGCTTTAGCGACCTTAGCAAATGTAAAGTTTTGTCTCTCTTCTTTTGCTCTGGACCTTTCCTTCTTCTATCTATCTATTATTTTGCGTTTTAATGGGCAGGCCATTTGGTACGGTGGCTTTTGTTGCAGTTTAGGCCTTTTTTTTTGCTTGTGTATTACTTCGTGGGTTTTTCCGCTACATTCGGAGCACCATTTTACGTCTTTCTGTTGGCAATCTCTATTGACGTGATTTTCCAACGCGAAGCAGTTAAAACAGGTCTGCACACTAACGAAATTGTCGTTTTTTATTTGTTTAGGGGTTATTTCTAGGTTAAAGTCAAGTAGGCCGGTCTCTTTAGCCGTCCTCGCCATGATAGTTTAACGAAATATCATATTAAATACATGTGAGTACTCAAGGTTGTTACTCAGGTTGATGAAATTGATAAATTCTTTAATTTTGGCCCCGTTCTGAGCCCCTTTCGATCTCTTCCTTTGTCTCACCTGCTTCATGGTCACGAATCTAAGAATCTATTTGTCGGCAAAAGACTGCTTATGTGCTTCAATCTGAGATGGTAATTAAGCTTCAATCCGATTTTCTCTCATTCTTCGAATGCTCTTTCCGATAGTAATTTATCTACGTCTTTTTCGTTTTGACGTAACGCTATGTAGGAGTTGAAGTAATCTAATAATCTCACCAAGATGACTTCTAGTTTGCCGTAGATGACCCGGAATACATTAGTTCTGTCGGATTTTTGAATGCCTTTTCGGACGCGCAAATGGACCTGTTCGGTGGAGTCCATCTTCTAGTCATCCAATCTTCCTTATCTTAATTTTCCTCATTGACGAAGAAGGCCAAAAAAAGAAAAGAGAGGAAGGCTGAAAGTAGATAACTGTTGCTACTGTATCCAGCTATCTACCTGGCTTATCAGCTGGCGAGTCGGTAGCCCTGCCTGCCTCCCTAGCACCTATTCACTAGCAGACTTTGCTCCCACCTAGCTCGAGTTCGCCACTTACACGCGTCAAACCCATCCCGGGCTAAGTTTCAGCCTGCGTTGAGTTAGCCACCCGGTTTAGTTAAGGTTACTGCTCCAGAGGGTATCTATAGAGAATTTGTGCTCCCCTAACCGACTCGTCCTAAATAGGGTGGAAAAGAAAGGAAGGATCGTCTTTGTACAGTGTTCCGTCAAAAGGTTACCGTCTCATCAGAAAAACGATGATCTCGCATCGAAAATTTGGAGGTGTGGATTGTTTGCGTGAAGTCTCCGGTAAAAAGAATTGCAAAATCTGCCATCTGTCAAATATTCTTATGCCAAGATTAAATCATTTTTCTTTTTTAATCTAAACATTATTCTAGCTTTATAATTTATGTCACTTCTGATTGGTCCTAAAATATATTCTTATGTTCGATAATAATGCATATATAAAACTCATTTTTGTAAATCTTTTCATTATTTGCCCAAAAGATGACCTATGGAAAGGTTGAAAGACGTCTCGGCTAATAAAAAAAAGTCTTTGAAAAGGTTAAAAAGCTGCAGTGGCAAGATTAACCAAGGAGCCATCGCTCTCGATTTTAACAAATCTTGCATACTACATGTCCTCCTACCACGTAATATATATATATATAGATATATATATATATATATATATATATATATATATATATATATATATATATATATATATATATATATATATATATATATATATATATATATATATATATAACAAAACCAGAGCAGCAGAAAAGAAAAGCATTTTCTATCTTCAGTAGATTGTTATCCAACGTTTCGTGGGCCAGCTTTATCATCTAGGTCCTTATATTAAAGTTAATAAAAATACATTAGTAATGGCAAACAAGGTAATTATAATTAACATGAAAGTGGTTACTTCAGGGGAATTGTCTAACGCAACAGTCTTTTTATAATTCATGGTACTGGAGCTATAGTTAGTGCAATTGCATTAGTGATGGCAACAGTAATTCTAATTAATAAGAAAGTAGTAAAGTAAGGTGAACTGTCTAACGTAAAATATGCAATGTAAAAGAAGAAGTTTGCTTATTGATTGTAAGTTTGCTTTCTAATATATATATATATATATATATATATATATATATATATATATATATATATATATATATATATATATATGTAGTTAGATGTATCGGTTGATGCTTTGATTGTAGGGGAAGGGGGTGGATTGATTGTGGCGCGGTCACCAGTTCCGAGTTGGAACCTTATTACTTCTCTGCTCCATGATTCCAGTTCGTTCTTGAGGATGTCCACCAAATAAGTTCGTATTTGGATTTTATAAACTACTTTATGAAAAACTAACTATTTGGACTTGAGATTTAATGATGAAGTGTGAATCTTTTCCACCAAGGTGATGTGATGAAATGTGTGAATAATGTGTTTGTTTTATATAGGTAGAATGGTAGGCATGACCTACGGGTCTTTATAGAGAAAGAGCAAGCCGATTGTATGATAGTTTGAGGTGATTTTCTCAAGATCCCCCAAATTGGAGGAATTATCGAGTGAATTTCAGCGGGCATTTTTAAAGTTTGTGGTCCAATGAATGTTACCGACCAGAAATATCAACTTATTGTCCATGGCTTTCCTTATCTGTAGTTGGATAAGGAAAAAGATCAAGATATTTACATACTTATGCGGTTTTCTGTTAAAAGGGTTGGAAATACGTATTCTTGGAAAAATGTCTTGAGATAAACCTTTACACTTCCTTCCGGTAGTTACCTTTCTTTGGCTCCCAAACTTTAAAAAATAGTACTGAAATTCACTCGAATATCCAAAGAAATGTTGCTTAACCACTTTCGTGTTAATTAGAGTTAGTGTTGCCATTACTAATGTAATTACATTAACTATTTTTTCATTATCAGGAATTATATAAAAATTGGCACGTTAGGCAATTCCCCTTACGTCACCAGTTCCATGTTAATTATAATTACTTTGTTTGCTATTATTAATGCATCTTTATTAACTTTATTTTAAGGACCCAGATGATAAAGCTGGACCTACAGTATTTTGAACCCAATTTATTGCGAAACTAGGTAAGCAGGTTTCGACGGAAACATCCGTCATCTCTTATCATTAGGTAATTTAGGTATTCAAAAAGATACTTAATCTAAGGAAAGATTTTGCAATGGAACAGGCCGTTTATTACATCCCATACAAACTTTGCGATCAAATATACATTGGCGGTAGCAGAAGATTCTGCAAGTAAATAAAAGCACACAAATGGTCATGTACCCTGGAAGTCTATCTTCTACCCTGTTCTTACACATGTCAAGTAAAGACCATTTAATTGATAATAATAATGCTAAAATAATTCATAATTCCTATAATATATACATACATATATGCTTAATAGTATCAGCCCTCTTAATAGGAAATTCCAAACTTAATTCTAGATAAGCAGAAGACTCATCCGCCCTTTGCTAAAAAATGTTATTCTATACCAGCTTAGTCATTAAATAATGAGTCGTAATTTTTTGTGTGATAATGCTAAAATAGTTTATAAGTCTCACAATTATATACATCGAGGCTTAATTGAATCACCACTTATAAAAGAAATTCCCAACTTTAATACTTCCGACGGCCAATTCAATACTAATACTTTAATTCCTAAGAAATTCATACTTCCGTTTCTCAAAAATCCCGACACATTCTCTCATAATCCACCTGATTTGTGTGTTTGTACGTTGAGCAACTTCTGTATCTCACTTGTTCACTAGCGATTGACAATGACGGATGTCTCCGTCGAAGCCTGGTTTCGCATATAAAATTAGTTCTATTACTGTGGTTTTATCTCTATAGTTACACGTACGCTACTCTACTTTTTTGATATATATTTATATAATGTATATCTCTTAAGATCACGAGAGAAAGATAAAATAAACCCAACACACCGCAAGAAAGAGAAAACAATAATTTTTTCTTCCTAAATAGTTATTTTCTAGTTCAAAAAAATCCGAGCGGGATGGGATTCCAACCAAGCACATTGAGGCAGCAAGCAACCGCTTTGATCTCAATTAAAGGGAGCCTTTAACTACGTCTTACGCGTAGGCGAGTGGTTAAAGGCTCCCTTTAATTGCAATCAAAGCGGTTGCTCGCTTCCTCAGTGTGCATAGTTGGAATCCCACCCCAGCTTGGATTTATCTTAATTAGGAAGTAACTATTTCCGAAGAAATAGTTATTCAGTTTTCTCTTTCTTGTGGTATGTTGTATATATATATATATATATATATATATATATATATATATATATATATATATATATATATATATATATATATATATATATATATATATATACGCAGATTTTTTTAAAGACCATACTATATTTTGCATTTATTAATTTTATTTGGAAACTTTCCATTTTTCTTATTATTCTATTTAGTTCATCATGTAGACGGAAAAGAACTTCTCCTACGTTCATCTCTTTTTTTAAAGAGATGAACGTTATATTTATATCCCCATTTTCATTCTGATTCCACCTTTCTTCACCGATAAAGGAAGAAAGACACCCTGAAGATGATCGCATAAATAGAAAGCTCAGCAATTAAAGTCATGTTTGTTTTTTATCAAACACATTTCATTTAAAAAAGAGATGAACGTAGGAGAAGTTGTTTACCATCTACAAGATGAACTAAAAAGATAATAAGTAAATGAAAAATTTCAAAGAAAATCAATAAAGGTGAAATATACTATGTTCTTTAACAAAATCTGCATACAAGAAGGTCTCTACCTATTTACACTAATATATATATATATATATATATATATATATATATATATATATATATATATATATGACATGACATTCTCACACAAAAGAGTAGATATTTTATTATCAAAGGATACAGGAATTCTTTTTATTAGAGTTATACATTACCTAATAAATGTCTACGTGTATTTTCTAATTGTCAGCACCTTTCGGCCAAATGGTTAATTCTAAGAATCGACTCATGCTCGAGTGTAAATACATTTTTATGTTAGTAATCAGAAAGTACTTACAAACTGAATGTAAAAAAAAACAGATTGTTGCAGCTGTAAATTTGTAAATATGTATAGATATTAATTCATCTTGTAAATATTTAAATTTATTACACATACTCAAAGCTCAATTTAACTGTATTATTAATTACGATCTGAACTTGTTTATAAATGAAAACTGACATTTCGCCACTTTCCTTTCAATATAAAATTATATTATCTTTAAAATAACATATCAACCATATACGCACTTGTATAAAATGTGGCAGTTTCAATTTATATATATATATATATATATATATATATATATATATATATATATATATATATATATATATATATATATATCTTTCATATTTCTATGGCCTTAGTAATATTTATCGAGTAAGAATATCTTTTTCTGTTTCTCTTTTTCTTTACTTCTATTTTATACTCTCAAATTTTTTACCAGTTTGACTTTATCTTATGAAATTAAAATGACTGACTAGTTTCCTATTTTTTCTTGTGTATTTATTTATGTTTGCGGAATGCCCTAAAGTCAATAGAACGCAGAGAAGACACCACCCTGTTAACCTATTCAAGGCTACTTAAGAGCGTAAAATAAGGCCTTATTGCCGACATCAGATATTGTTTGATGCTTCATTTTTCTTTAAGAATTTGCCATACACCTAATTTATATCATTCCAACCGATTAAACATTTTCATTTTTGGTAACTAGTTAATAGAGGTATAAAAATATTGCTTTCATTATATGTTATGGAAATACTAATTACAACATATGCAATTAAAAAGAACTATGAAATACGCCCATTTTGTTATAGTCTAATCTCCTTCTTTAGAACATTGGTTGTTTGACTACCTCCTAGCTACTTTCAACTCTACTTTTAACTCTCCGTTAACTATGATACCCATGCTAAAATTTCTGGATAATTATTCTTTTGCTCGCTATAATTTCTCCCTTAAGTGAATTAGGTTTTGTGAGGAATATGACACTACCTTTCTTTAATGATATACATAGTTATGAACATATGGAAATTAGCTGGCGTTTGTGATGATTGTGACACCATATAACAATCTCATGAGTGGAGATAGCAATAGCTTAACAGACAGATTAGAGTAAGTAGATAATTTAATAGGTTAGTTATAGAGCTCTTGAAATTTGTTGTGTGCAATATATAAAATATTCTTCGTGAAAAAGATTGAGTGCACAAAGTTCAAATCATTACCATCGCTAGTTTAACTATTATTGAATCTCTTGATGAGGTTTATACTACTAAAATCTAATTTAATTTATCCTTTTAAAAATATGTTTAGATTCAATCAATGCTCCCCAATAACTAAAAAAATATTATTTCTGGTACATGTTTACCTTATATATGTCAGTTGTTTGTATTATATGAAAACTCTTAACAGATAACATAATCTATTAAATGAAAGGCAACAACTAATATTTTTCATCAAGTTTACCACTAAAGTTGTTTTTTAAGGAACAATACATTCGTTTATTAATGTATTTATCAATTACAATTTTTATATGTATGTATTCAATTCATTATATCCAATATTTTAGTTTGCAAGTTCATCAAAATTAATGGAAATCGAAATTATGTTTAGACTTTGTAGAGTTTCATCGAAATATAATTTTACTCCAATAATGACTAATTGTTTTCCGGAAACTTAAATAAAGATTTTTCTCTATTTCTACATGACTGGATATCCTCTAACAGATCAATTTTTCGATTTTTCTCTGGAACTCAAAATGTCAGTAAATATTGAAAGAATTTACGATTTGGAAAGGTCAGGCCGTCAAATATAATAGAAAACTTTAATATAACAAAATGGATGCTTAAATAAAGATTTCGTACACAAAATGTCACTTTCCAATCTTTTAGGTTTATATTGCTCCTAAAGAAATTCATTATTAAAGAAATATTAAATAAAGCGGACAATATTCGTGTATAGTATGACCCACAAAAAGCTATACCAAAGTAGATTTTAATATCTCTTCAAAATATCAGGTATTTTGAAGCTATTTATTTGATTTAATAGAAAAAACATTCTTAGTTAACTTGAAAATTTAATCATGCTTAAATGATTTAGTTTACATGCTTCTAGATTTAACTGAAGGTACCAAAAAACTAATTGCACTGAATGGTCTTTTCTCCCGGGTCAGTTACGGCTCCATGTTTTTTTAACAATTATGTTATTTTAATTCGCAGGAGTTTGCTAATATTTTTTTTTAAATCCCAAGATTTAGTATTTAAACATAAATGAGGTAGCTCCGAATCTAAATAAATAAATTTATAAGTTCGTTGATAACCTTATGATGCAGTCGTCGCGAGGAAAGCGAGTTTTCTTAAGAGAGGGATTCAGAACAAAATTACACTTTCGAAGAATGTTTGGAGAAAAAATGAAGAAGGAACGCTTCTCAATTCTGTAAAAGGACGTTCGGTTCATCGGAGAAATGTAGACACAGAAGAGAACATTCAGCATTCGAGACATTTATTGATAGATCATCTCAAAGTGCTTTACAATCGAAATGATACAGAACTCCCACTAATGTCCTTTTAATGAATAGTGCGTAAAGATTTTAAAGTCTACCTATACCGAATGCAAATTATCTCCATATGAACTCAATGAAAGAGATTGACCTTGCCGTCTAAGATTTGCTCAGTAGTTTCATGAAAATTCAGAGAGATTCACGGAACAGCTAGCGGTCGGTTGAGAATGCATTCTTTAGGGATATTCTAGTGAACAGGCAAACCTGCCGTCAGTATTCTCCCCAAATCATCTACGAAAAACCCCCTTTGGGGAGTACTGCGCAGCAATGGACCATTAATTAACCTGTTCTTTTCTGAGTACAATCTAAATAGTGAAGATTATCTCGATAAGATAGATCAAGAAATCCCTCCACAACTAAATATTTGTTTATAAAGCCAATTTAATCGCATTTAATTGAGTCAAGATTGAGGTCATGCTCACAGGAAAGGTATTGTGAAGGAAAGCCACAAAAAAACATCCATCAAAGAGCAATTGTTCTATGCTATAGTATTAAATGTCCGCCCAGAAGCACAGACGAGACCCAGTGAGATTAATATGATGGGGTCATTTAAAATAAAGAATATTTCCTTCACAATGTAACAATTTTAATCATTTGAGGACTCCCATCACACCTGAAGTCAGCTTGTTAAGAGAAAATACCATAGTTATCAAAAGCTTGATGAAGAATAGATCTTTTATATATTGTGGGCTCTTAACTAAAAAAACTGTAGGAAAATTGGAGAGTTAGCCTATACATCTACAATCTGAACGCCGTGTTTTTATCAAGAACGATATTTATTATGTTAAGCTCTGGATTAGATAGTCAACTCAAGACGATCCTCTTTCTTTACAGAGGTTTTCAACCTCTACTATACTTATTTTACTTTAATTATATTTCAGGTTGCAATGAACGTGATATCAGATTTTCTAGAATAAACTTTTCTATAGTATTTATTGAAGTAATACATCGTGTTATCGTTTAGAAATGATTAAATGAATAATTTATAGCTTTTTCTAAACAGATTTAAAAAATATTGATCAAAATCTTTCCGAGTACCGACATCTATTTTCGCCCCATCTAAAAATTACATTAGGCGTGATTTACTTTGAGTTTCATGAAGATATCAATAAAAGTACAGTGCCAAAAATCCATTTACAGCTCTTATGGAGTTGAGACAGAAAATGAAAAATGTTGCATGAGGTGGTTTTCCCGTTTTTGTAGTGTAAATTTCACTTTAAATGACGAAGCAAAAGAAAATCGTGGAAAAGAAAAAGATTCAGAAGAGTTGAATTCTCTTGTCATAGCAAATACTATTACAACTTAAAGGAAGCTCGGTAAACTTTGTAACCTATCACCTATGACTTTCCTACGCCAACTGAAGTAGATTTGAAAGGTTCCAGTGATTGTAAGAAGGGTCATGCCCTAACTGTCCACGGCAAGTCTGCAATATCCTGCGTTTTCTATGAGTCATTGCTTTCACAATACCTTCAAGCATCATTTTGGTGCAGACTTATTACTGGTTATGAGAAGAGAGTCCTTTATCATAAAGTTAAACCTCGCCCTTCGTGGATCAGTCGAGGAAGTAGAATTTCTTAACAATCGAGAGGAGGACTTCATTCAAAAAAGATGATTTGAATGTATGGTGTAATATTGAAAGAATTGTCCATTATGAACTGTTGGACAACAATCTAACAATTAATGCTAATCTCACTGCAATCAAATTCGTCATATGAAAGCTATTTTGGATAAAAAACGACCATCATTAGTCAAAAGAAGGGTTCTCATCTCCCTCACGATAATACTCGTCCTCACACTGCTCAATTGACCAAAGACCTCTTGGAGGAGCTGGTTTGACAAATATTGCTTCATCCTTTTCATTCTCCTGACCTAGCTCATTTTGAGTATCCCTTGTTTAGGGGATTACTAAACCACTTAAATGGTCTTAGGTTGGCTAAAGAGAAGAAATTAAAGAAAGGTTGGATTAATATTTTTCATCAAAACCTAAAGAGATTTACAAGCGCGGAATTATATTCTTGTTGTCAGATGGAATAATGTTCTAGGAAGCAATGGATGTTATGTATCTTGATAATAAAAAAAAAATAATATATACCATAAAATTGGACATTGATATATATATATATATATATATATATATAAATAGTTTCTTCTAACGAAAGATAATTTAATCTTAAGAATGAATCCAAGGACCAGAAAGAAAGTAGTATTTATTATATTGATTCTTTAATGACAACGTTTCGGCTCCATGCCTATCATGAGGTCTGACAAAGAGAGATAATAATAAAAAAAATTGAATGCAATATATCCTATATTAGCATAAGGTGAAATCAAATTAGATAGACAACTAATTATTTAAATGGGGAGGGTATTTTAGAGGAAAAACCGTGTTGAACTGTGAGAAAGACTCAACTGAATAAGTTAATTAAGGAGGGGAGGCAGGAAGAAAACGCGGTGGTTAGAGGAGTAGTAAAAGTAAGAGTTAGCGAGACCACACTTATGTCGTCGTTAAGGGAAGGTTTTGCTCTTTTAATATACATACATGGATTCTAAAAATACGAAAAGAAAATGGCATCGTTACATTGTTCAAGGATTCTAAGGGTTTTCAGCAAGGACATCAGTTTTTCATAGTATAATCTGAGATCCTTTGGCTGATGTTTCCTTATGGTTCAAAGGCTTTCCAGTCTTATTGCTAATACCTAACTGAGAACATACCCTGGCCACCAGAGAACGAACGGTGCTGCCTATATACGAGCCTCAATCACAGCGAGGACAAATGAAATGATATACCAGGCAACTACGCAAGTTCCGAGGGAGTGTGTCCTTTACATTGAATATTGAACCAAGTGACAAATTATTGGTGAAAATGATTTTAAATTGAATATGGGTAAAAAAATGATGGAGAAGTTTTAATAATTTTTTGCGAAAGGAGCAGTTATGGTAAAGATACATAGAAACAGTCTTTGGGGGCCGTGCTAATAGGTAACCTTGGCTCATATTGTTGGTCTAAGAATTTCCTTAGTATCTTGTCGTATATATTATTGGGCTAAGAGCTGTTTTTGAAGAATTAACCGAAGAAAGTCAAATTCTTTATGGAGAGAGGAGTAGGTTGAGGATAAGTGATAAGCACCGTGAATAAGTGTTTTTATATAAATGATTTTGAAGAGTCGGTCGCAAAAACTGAATTTTTTTTTTGTCCTAGGCCCGTGAAGGTTGGTTTTTGGTATACCTGGGTGTTCATTTCGTTGCCGGATCTATCTATCAATAAGTCCAGAAATGGAAGGACATTATCTTTTTCGAATTCGACAGTATATTTGATGTTGGTGTGCAAGGCTTTGATATATTTTAAAAAGCTGTTTGCTTGATCTATGTTCTGAAATATGACGAAACAGTCATCTATAAAATGGCGAAAAAAAGTGGAGCAAAACTTTGAGAGCAGTTATTAAAAATCAAGTCTTCCATATTTGTCATGAAAATGTCGGCCGGCAGCGATGTGAGCAATGGGGAAAACCCACACCAACACCATCAATTTGTTGGTAAACATTTTTGTTGAACAAGAAATAGCTGTCCTTAAATACGAGACGGAATGACTGTTAAGGTGTTTGAGGAGGAAATCCGTTAAAAAAGTTCGAGTTAGCAAACGCTATTCCAAGAATAATATCTATTACTTCATTGAGAGGTATGTTGGTGAACAGCGACTGTTTATTGAAACTAACAAGTATCTTTAGGGGGGGAAACAATATTTAGGTCCAGAAGCTCTTTAGCAAAAGAAAAGCTATTTAGTATGCTGTATTGGTTGGTGGGGAATACTTTGAGGAATTTGGTTAAATGTTTGGCTAATTTGTATTTGGGCTGTGATTATGCGGCCAAGATAGGGCGAAGGTTTTGTGAACCATAGAAAGGCCATAAAGGAAATGTAAACTTGAACCAGTACCATAAACGGTATTGTATAAGTGGTAGGTAATGGCTTTGGATGACTTAAGTCTAGCAAGCAGACAATTAGTTTAATCTTCCAAACGAGGAATTAGTTTGTTTAATATAAATTGTATATGTACATTATAGATGTTAGGATGGATGACACTGCAGATTAGGTGGAAAAGAGCATTTTCATTCCTAAAATATGGTGGCAAAAATTATCCGGACATCGTAAATCTATTATTTCCAACTTTGAGAAAATCAAATAATTTAGGGTATTAACTTACTTTCAGTAATTAATTCATTAATTTACAAGCAGCAAACATGACTTGCGGACCCACTATACTTGCCTATACCTTAGGGCTAATTGTTATGACAAGTCAAGATTGTAATCTCTCCATCGGATGAAAGGTTTAAGCGCCCCTAAAAGTGTGCTACATAATATTACATCACGTTACGATAGCAGATACTCAGATATGAGTGCGATTTCTACTGGAAACACTAGGAAAACCTCAAAGAGAGATAACCAAGCCATCGACCTAATCTTAAAAAAAGACCGATACAAGGCAGCAGGCAAGATTTACCTAGCAGTAAATGAAACTAGTGTTTGCATGAGGATAGTATCATGCTGCCTGACGGAAAGATCTTTCAAATCTCACACGCCATCAGTCACACCCTAAGAACAAGGAATCTATGCTATCCTTAGCGAATAATTACTATCTACAGAGAGAAGACCAATGGTAAAACTTCAGCGATGAATCGAAGTACAATTTATTTGGTTCAGTTGGCTGCAGTTTCGTCCTCGAAGACCTGGCGAAAGCTGTCCGATTTTATATATAAAATATATATAATTAATTCAATAATAGCACCTGGCCTATAATCAATAAAAGTCGTTTAATTCATGAATATGCCGCTTGTACGAAGCGAATAGAAGGTTGTTATGACCTGTATACAGTTACAAGTTATCTGGTAAAGGAAAAGAAGAAGAAGCTTGCAAAGCTGAGGCATTCTAAAGTGCTTTGGACAAAAATATATATAGAACTTCACCTAATCTATCCATATCTAGCCTAATAGAACCTACCCTTCGCTAGCTTAGCCTAAGCCAACCTACTCTAGAAAAGGCTAGGTTAGTTTAGATTAGGTTTAGTTATGTTATGTTATGTTATGTTACAAGATACAAGAAAAATACGCAAATCTACAGAGGAAAACTTTAGTGAGCCCAATTTGATAATAATGGAACAAATAAAAGGATGAAAACATTATAAATTCAAAAAGAAATGCAAACGATTTGAATAGCATTTAAATATCATATTGATGAGATATATGATAACATAAACTCTGAAATGGGTTTGAAGTAAACCTGCTTTACCACATAAATTGAAACAAATATATATGTCAAAAAAGTCTTTACAACCTCATATTTTTTTAATTTACTACAATAAGATTATATTATTTGTTAGTGACCAACTCAACTTATATCAACAAAATTCAATAAAAGATTAACTCTCTTTTGTGTAATCCCTAATTATTTAACTCCTTATATGCTCTTCACTCATGAATGCTAAATTTAAGACTATACACATTGACTATGTATGAAACCCGAATTCGTTCAATTCAAGAATAGGCACCTGCTGTTACCTCTAATTAATGAATGGGCACAACAGGTGCCTTATCTTTATCTTATATCTATATCTATATATCTATCTATCTATCTATATATATATATATATAAAGGCAAGTTATGCGGAGTACGGTACGAAATAGAAGGTTTCTGCATCTTTCTTTGTCTTCAAAAGGATTTTGAAAGGCAGAAATTAAATATGGTGAAAGCCCTCTGGTGATTGTTACCACCCGAAGAACTTGGCTTGCTATTTCTTTGTATGTGACATGAGTAATGAGCCTTTAAATTGTAAGAGAGTAAGAAGATATAGTATAAAAATCATTGCAGGTTCTTAACCTAGGGAGATATTGTGTTTTTCACCTGGCGTATGGATTGACAGTATTATGTCGTCCTTTGCTCTCTTTGATCAATGTGTTCTTCCAATGTCCATTTGTCTTACCTTCAAAAAGCTCCTGTTTCTTGTCTCATTGCTCATTTCCGTCAAATTTCCTTTTTATCTTAACCTGAACTTCTGCAGGGAGAACATCCCCAGTTCTCGTATCCTATGCTGATAACTTTTATGTCTAAGGGAGAGGATCAATTTTGTGGCTCTTGTCTGTACCCTTTCCAACCGTGAATGTCCTTCTTTAGGGTTGGGGGACCCAAATTGCACGGCGTATTCAAGGTGTGACTAAACTAGAGAGTTGTACACGGCGAGAACAATCTGTTTATTTTGGAAGCTAAAATGCCTCTATATATACCTAACCAATCGCTGTGCCTTTTTTTCCACCTGGAGACACTGCCTGGAGAACTTTAGGTTACTATTGATTAGCACGCCAAAATCTTTCTCAAGATCAATGGTATCTAGTTGTTTGCCTAGCAAGGAGTTGATTTCCTGATGGTTAGCATGGCCGATATGCATTACCTTGCACTTGTCAAGGTTAAATGGCATCTGCCACCTCTTGGACCACTCGCATATCCTGAGAAGGCTATTTCGCAAGCGTTCATCGACTTCTCGCAAGCTCACACTACCTCCTAACTTGTTATCGTCGGCAAACTTGGATGTTGAGCATAGTAGTCCTTCGTCTATGTTATTGATGTAGACGATAAACAATAGAGGCTCAAGAACTAAGCCTTGGGGCACCCATCCTGCTGACTGATACCCATTGCGAAGCTATCCCGTTGATCTTTACTCGTTGCCTCCGTCCAGAGAATCAATTTTCTATCAATTCGGCTACCTTGCTGGTAATGCCAATGGCGCGGACATTATTTATCAACCTGTGGTGTAGTAGCCTATCGAATGATTTTTTGAAAGTCCAGGTATAAGATATCCACAGCTCCTTTACAGTCATACTCACTCAAAATACTGTGGAAATATTTCAGTAAATTACTGAGACATTAACGGTTCTTGCGAATTCGTGCTGGGAATCCAAGTTCAGGTTGTACGACTCGAAGTGCTGCACTATACGGTTTGCGATTATTCTCGCGAGCAGTTTGCCTACGATGGATGTCAGACTAATAGGCCGGTAATTATACGGGAATTCGCGGTTCCACTTTTTAGAGATGAGAGTTAAGTCTGCTATTGTCCAATATTCAGGCACCTCTCCAGTTTTGTAAATACAATACGGAGGCTAAGTAGCCGTCCAACACGTTGGCGATGTCTGGTTCTGACTTCCATAACACGCCATTGTTATCTTTCAGCAGTCATATGCTATGACGAATCGGTTTTCGGCTATTAACATAAATGAAAAATTCTTCCGGAGTCTCTGAACAGAGGAAGTCTACCCGAACCTCCTCGCTGTGCATAGCTCTGCGCACCAGTTCTTTAACTTGCTTACACTTTTCGCTGTATTGAAGAAGCCTTTCTTCATTACGTATGGCCTTTCAGTTATTGTAGGCAGTTAACCTCTTCTTTATCGCTGCGGCGATGGCACGATCGAACCATTTCGGTTGGAGAGGCTTGCCGCTCATCCTCCTGCTGGGACAAATGCAGACTGCTGGGTCATAAAATTTTCTTTGAAAGCCAATCATTTGTCCGAGGCTCCTTCTTCTGTTGCAGGCCCAAGCCGAGCTATTGCATCCCAAAGACCCACGAAGAGAGAGAGAGAGAGAGAGAGAGAGAGAGAAAGAGAGGGATAGAGAGAGATTGAGAGAGAGAGGGAGAGGGAGAGAAAGAGAGAGAGAAAGAGAGAGGGAGAGAAAGAGAGAGGAAGAGAAAGTTTGAGAGATATTGGGAGACATTGAGAGAGAGAGAGAGTCACAAGTAGTCACAAGGAAAGGTAGTACCTTAAAGGACATTGCTGACCATACCGGGGAGGTACTATTTTGGAAAGGCACTAACCTATAGCATAAGAGAAAGCATAGCATAGATGAAGGCTCTCCCCGCCCACCTCTCCCATCCGCATTTGCTGGCCAGAAAGGGGAGACAATACCTGAATGTGCTGTAAAAAATAACACACAGAAAATTTTTATAGAAAAACTGAAACTTATCTACTTGCCTCTAATCTATACCAACGTAGTACCAGCTAAGTCAGGTCAAGGTTTGTATTATCTCGTCAAGTCGAGATTTGAACTGTTCGACTGACGAACTATCACCACTTTTGGAGGTCGACGGTTCCACGTACCGCAGATTTTGCACGAGAAAATGTTTTCCGTAAATGCTAGTATGGAATAGCGGTAATTCCAATTTGTAACCGTAGTTACGTGTAGCGTTTGCGTTCAACACAAACAACATCCTGTGATCTACGTTTTCAACGCTTCGTATTATCTTAAAAGTTTCAATAAGCTGGTCTCTTAACCGGTGCGTCTCTAGGTAGAACATACCCTGTTTTCTTAGCCTATGCTGATATCTTTTATGTCTAAGAGGGGGGATCAATTTTTTGGCTCTGTCCTTTACCCTTCCAAGCAGCTCAATGTCCTTCCACAGGGTTTAGGACCAAAATATACGGCATATTTATGGTGTGACCGGACTAGAGAGTTGTACAGTCCAAGAACAATCTGCTTATTCCAGGAAACAAAAAAGCCTCTTTATGTACCCCAGCTTTTGCTGGGCTCTCTTATTCACCGGGAGAACTTTAGGTCACTGCTTATTAACACGCTTAAATCTTTCTCAAGGTAAGTGGTATCTAGTTGTTTGCCTAGCAAAGAGTAGTTTTACCGATGGTTATCATGACCGATGTGCATTACCTTCCACTTGTAAAGGTTAAATGGCATCTGCCACCTTCCAGACCACTCACCTATCCTAAGAAGGCTATTTCACAGGCGTCAATCTCCTTCTCGTGAGCTCACACTGCCTCCTAACTTGCTATCGTCGGCGAACTTGGCTATCGAGCATAGTAGTCCTTCGTCTATGTCATTGATGTAGACGATGCACAATAAAGGCGCGAACACTGAGCCCTGGTGCACCCCACTACTGACTGGTGCCCATTGCAAAGCTACCCCGTTGATCATTATTCGTTGCCATCTTCCAGAGAGCCAGTTTTCTATCTATTCGGTTACCTTGCCGGTAATGCCAATGGCGTGGACCTTATTTATCAACCTGTGGTGTGGTACCTTATCGAATGCCTTTTGAAAGTTCAGGTATAAAATATCCACAGTTAGAGAGAGAGAGAGAGAGAGAGAGAGAGAGAGAGAGAGAGAGAGAGAGAGAGAGTGAGAGAGATAGAGTGTGCCTGCTTTACGCAGCCTAGTCGTGTTCAAGCCTTCACGAAGAGCACAAAGAGGAGATAAGGGTAGGCTAGGTCAAGTCTCGTAAGCGCTCATACTTGAGACGATAAGTAGGGGCTATTCGATACAATTTTCTTATGTTAAAGAAGATTTCTCTTCCAAGTTCAATAATTGATATATTGTTAATGGTAATGGGGAATCTTTATTTAATAATATTACTCTCAAATATACGACCAATGTAATTTCTCGAAGGCAATTTAAAAATACTCTTGAATTAAACTTGAAATATTCATGTTTTACGTGTACAAATAGTCTATTGCCAGATAGACGGCGTCACAATGGATTATCCAATGGGGCCCCTTGCGGCTGACTTTCTTTGAACATCTATAAGAAAAATTTTTCATGCCAATTTCCAATACAAACGCTGTTTTACTTTTCGTTTTTTGGATCAATATTTTTCGATTTTCAAAGATCCCGCACATAAGAGACTAGAAAATAATATAAACACTTCACATAAGAATTTTAAATTTACCATGTAAGTACAATCTAATGATAAGATGCCTTTTTTTGATCTTTTGGTCACTCAGTCGCTAATCAAGAGAAATTTCATACTTCTCTTTACCAAAAAAAAGACTTTCATAATGCTTGCTTCAATTTACTTTGGTTTTTCGAATTAAAATACAAAATATCTACTGCATAGAAGTTCCACTCTCATTTCCACCTACCTTTGCTCTCACCTTTAATTTTTTTTTCCAACTTATTTTAGAAACAATTTAATTCCCCGTAAAGTGTAAGTTAGAGTCGTATTTTTTTTTAATTTACAAATTGATACCCCTCAACAATCTATAAATTTTCTTATGATGATGTTATTTTGTGAGTAATTTATGAAATGGGGTTAATGAAGGAAAACCTATATTTATTTTGAAAAGGTTCTTACCCCAAATAATCAAAAAATAGGTTTTGTGAATAGAATACAATAGCATGTTTTTTTAGGAAAACCGCAGTGAAATTTTAATTTAATTTAAATGTCCAGTTGAACTGGCGTTTCTTACATTGGCAGAACTCTTAGGGCTCTTGGAGCAAGGCTCTCTCTTCATACGAAAATTAGTTGGCGGATACAGAAAATAATGGGTTAAAAATAAAGATTTTCTATTTTAGAACAAAGATATCATATAATTCAAGACTTATATTTCAACTGATAACTTCCAAATATTAGCCTAAATCAACAACTTTCAATCCTTGAGATCACTATTAACTTTATGCACTACCAACTTTCTTTAAACGACGATTTAAGATACACGCTTTTATTAATTACATAGTATTTAACTAGCGATGGTTAGCTGGTTGTCACACTTTTTGCAGTCATGACTGTAAATCAATCATCATTTTTCGGTGTTGTGAACAAAGCCGGTTCCTCTAGAGTGAGTAATCACACCATTTTTGTAACCTGTTTTTATAGAGGCTTTTACTTCAGGTTTATTTAAAGCTTATTTAAACTTATATTAATTTTTTTAGCAATTTATATCACTTTGCTGTATTATTTAATTCAAATATTACTTTTTTTCATTTTACATAAACATTTTTGATAATTGTATATTTAAAATTTTTCTTCTTGGATAGTTTTTACTATTGTGCTAATTAGTCCTTCCATTTTAGCCTGAAGATTACAACTTGTGGTTGTCGAAACGTCAGAGAAAGGAAAATATTATATGTCACAGACGTTTCTGGTGGCTCTGCGATTTATAGTCATCAGCAAAAAAGATCATATATATATATATATATATATATATATATATATATATATATATATATATATATAAAGGGTGTTACATTAAGACAGATCGCAGTTAGCAGTAAATCTCCATTGCAGCAAAATATATATTGAGTTTTCTGCCTCTCTAAACACTACATTCAATCATCAATATATTGATAATTGAAAGTAGTGTTGAAAGAGGCAGAAAAACTCAATATATCTTTTGCTGCAATGTATATTTACTGCTAACTGCGATCTGTCTTAATGGGACACCATATATATATATATATGGAATGGAAAATATCACATTAACGTGATGTATATCAGTTAAAGATAATGGTAAACCACAATATTTGAATCAAGATTTTATTTATAAATATCGGAATAGTTCCGGCAAGATGGCATCTTGCCGGAACTAGGCCCGATAGTTATAAATAAAATCTTGATTCAAATATTGTAGTTTACCATTTTCTTTCATATATATATATATATATATATATATATTTATTTATTTATTAACCAACAGAATACCACCAAAACTGGATTGCAATCAGCTAATGGAACATAATCTCGATAATGAAGGTCACTTGAAGCCTTGCGAGAACATCTCGTTATTAATAATTATCCGATTGCTTTCATGGTAATATTTCGAGATTTAAATACTTTGTTCACCCACGTAATAATAAAATTTAGACAAAATGTGTGATTGTATTTATCGCGTTAAAAATGATAAATCCTTACAGCAATGTTATCTATCTATCTATCTATGTATTTATCTATCTATATATATATATATATATATATATATATATATATATATATATATATATATATATATATATATATATATATATATATAAATATATATATATATATATTGTCGTAGAATGGACTCTCGACGATATACCATATATGACTATTCGTTGAGGGAACTATTCAATTATATTTAGAGTGCGTGATGTCTGGTTGACTGATATTATTTATCTTCAATATGCTTAAGAAGTGGAACTGAGCTCAAGCATAATAATATGGCTATCATTAATAAAATAGAGTTTTATTAATAAAACTATCAACAACACACAAAACGGAAAATATTGACATAAACAGAGAATGGAAAGGTCGTGGGAAATCTGGCTAATCCGAGGCTTAAGATTTGGGAGAGATTTAAAAAGGTAAAACAAATAAAAATTAAAGGGATGGGATGGTTCGCTAAACCATATAAAGCATGGAATAGGGTTGAAAAAAAGGTTAAATACTCAAAGGTAATGTTCAGCTTACGTAATTACACGTGTTGTGCAGAGGAAGGCGACGCGAAGGAATCTTCGGTCCGCTGACGAGTTCCAGCCGAAGGGGATGGAATTAAATGATCCTGACGTGGCGTCTTGGGAATGAGAACCGTTTCTTGACGAACGGGTTTGAAGAACAATGGCTGTTTACGTTGTTCTCTTCTGAACAACAGGGGGTGGGGGTGAGAACCGTCCCTTGTCTACGGGCTCAAAGAACAATGGCTGTTCTAACGTTGTTCTCTTTCTGAACAACAGGGGGGAGGGTGAGAACCGTTTCTTGTCAACGGGCTCAAAGAACAATGGCTGTTCTAATGTTGTTCTCTTTCTGAACAACAGGGGGGAGGGTGAGAACCGTTTCTTGTCAACGGGCTCAAAGAACAATGGCTGTTCTAATGTTATTCTCTTTCTAAATAACAGGGGGGTGAGAGGGAGAGAACCGTCTCTTGTCAACGGGCTCAAAGAACAATGGCTGTTCTAACGTTGTTATCTTTCTGAACAACAGGGCAAGCCTTGTGGACTTGGCGTCTTGAAGGCTCAAACCTTGGCACTCAAGGGATATTGTCCTCTTCTGGACAATGATGGTGGATCTCGAGGTAGAGGGCCCTTGGTGCACAAGGGGAGAGTGGATCGTAGTGATGTCTCGCGAAGAAAATCTGGATCTCGAATCTCTTCTTAGTGGTAAAGTTTTCCATATAAATAGTCGAGCCATCCCCTTGGCGTAGGAGACAAAGGAGTGAGGGCTTCGAGGGAATGCACAGCCGCGCCATAAAAACAATACCTTATCTGCCCACAAGCCTAACTCAATCTAGCGAGGTCGGCACATGGGGCGAAACGGGGAGGGGGGGGATGAACCTCCTTGGTTAAATATTGACTCAGGTAGCGCGATAACGCGCCCGGCTTCAAGGCGAAGATGCACGTGGGTAGCATCGTGTTTCTAAACAACATGTGATAGCGATTAAAATTAAGCGGCCACAAACCGTTTTATCATATATATATATATATATATATATATATATATATATATATATATATATACCTATATATATATATATATATATATGTATATATATATATATAGTTTTTAAGCTTTTAAACCTTAAAAATATAACTGAATTAATGTAAGATAATGCTTGGAATTCATCGGTTATTATTTACGTGCATTTATACTTATTGATCTGTGTTTATGCATAGACCTATTTTTATGTGAATATATGTATCTAGATGTATATATGTTTATCGATTAATTAATAATTCATTTTTCCTGTATTCTTTAGTGTCCTAACAAATCAGATATTGTCATCTGTTTTATAAAGACAAACGTTGACGATTTGTCTTGCCTTTCTTTGTTTTGTGTTAAAAATTTCCCTGTATTATATATATATATATATATATATATATATATATATATATATAATACAGGGAAATTTTTAACACAAAACAAAGAAAGGCAAGACAAATCGTCAACGTTTGTCTTTATAAAACAAATGACAATATTTGATTTGTTAGGACACTAAAGAATACAGGAAAAATGAATTATTAATTAATCGATAAACATATATACATCTAGATACATATATTCACATAAAAATAGGTCTATGCATAAACACAGATCAATAAGTATAAATGCACGTAAATAATAACCGATGAATTCCAAGCATTATCTTACATTAATTCAGTTATATTTTTAAGGTTTAAAAGCTATTTTTCACGGTTCTAGATTAATTAATTCATAAGACTTCTTTCAGGCTTCAAATATTGTATATATGGTAGGCCACTTAACTCTCTCTAATACTATTTTTTTGCTATCACAATCATAAAGTGTCTCATCTTCTATTGTTCTCAGTAGACCAAGAATTCTAGTGGAAGAATTAAAAAGAATCTTCAAAATAGGCTTTTACCTGTCCTTATCCTTCAAAATTACTCTTAACTCTGCAAAATATCTTGGTGGTTTTCTCTTATTCTAAAGTTTTTCTTTGCTCCCTCGACTTCTAATTATTTACATATCTCAATGTGTTTAGAATTGGTCCAACCATTGAAAAATTATTGGAAAACAATTGATGAGGTGTATATAATATTAAGTATTCGAACCGTTTTCATCATTATTATGGACAGGGGGAAAAATCTTAGCAGTACATTTAAATCAAGATAAATATAATTTAGAAAGAGGGGAAAACAATAATCCTTTCAACATTTACATTTGGAATAATCATAATATTAATCAGAATTCAGCTAGGTTTTTTATATACAAATTTCCATTAAAACGATTGTCATTGCAGATTTATTAGTATTTTCCCCAATATTATATTAACCCAGGATTATTTAATCTTAATACTCTAATAACAAATTAAATTCACAAAGAAATATCATCTCACTGTTTCATCTGTTCTTTATGATCCCTTCATTATTTGTTTTTTTTTTCTTTTTGCACTTGCCTCCTCTGTCTCCTTTCATTCATTTTGAATCTGAATTGAGCTAAAATCCATTTTTATCTCTCTCACTTAATTTTGAGATTTTTACTTCGTTGAACCGTGTTTTTGATGAGTTCTTAACTGCCTTTTACCTGCCCTTACCCTTTTCAAATCAAATTTCCTTGAGATATAGACATTGACAATTACATCTCTCGTGACATGGTCTTATCTATAAATAAAGGAAGCTTTCATTAATCATATATACTTTTTCTAGTTTTTCATTCTTTTATTCGTTGCGAATGAAGTGATTTAACTTTCAAATGTGCTTGGATTTTAGCCTCTTGTTCTTTCCTCTGGGTTAAATTTGCCTTTATTTTTCCCTTACGCACTACTTTGTGAGGTTCTCCAGTTCATTACACATAGAAAAGTCAAAGAATAAAAATATGTGACAATGGTTGAAAGGTGAGAACAGTAGTAATAATATTTTAATTTCTTAGCAAGGAGAGTTAAAAGATACAATTCAAATTTAAAGCTGTTTTTTTTATTTTAAATTCTTAGCTCATCCTCATTAGAATTAGTTTCTAAATATTCTAACTACTATTAATGTTAGCAGCCAATTCAATCCTATTTCTTTGGATATTAGTTTTTTTTTCAAATGGTGGCCTAGTTTCCCATACTCTGCTGCCCTCGGCTCATGAAAAATGCGTAATACTCGTAAAGCGATGGATGTTTGATCTGTTATAATACTATATTTATGTGGACTGAATCTTCTACTGAACGATTTGACAGTTTGCCTAATTTTCCATGTTGTTATAACATTTTTTTTTATAAAAAGATAAATTTTATTTGGAATATGTCAGCGGTAGTCACTTGTTTTATAAAGCTAATAACATCTCAGCGATTTTTGTTTGTTTTCGGATTTAGCCATTTTATTCTATTTTATCTGATCGGATTCTCTTGTACTTCCCTTGACGAGGGAACATCAGAGCGTTCGATACCGATGTTAAATGTTAAATTTCCTTTGGTTAGCTCTTTGATTTACACGCTTATCTATATGTATTAAAGGGGCTGGTGATATATATATATATATATATATATATATATATATATATATATATATATATATATATAAATATATATATATATATATATATATATATATATATATATATATGTATATATATATATATATATGTAAATATATATATATATATATATATATATATATATATATATATATATATATATATATATATATATATATATATTTATATATATAAATTTGAAATGAGAAGTTGTAATTTAAATTTAGCCTAAACTACTTTTTTATCCTGAATATTTTAGAATCATAATTCTCGTTTTAACTGGATCTTGATAAAAACGACTAGACGCCCCCCAGAAGAGAAATGGATGATGTATACATTCCATTCTAGTCAGGCAATGACCTATAATGAAGAGGTAATTGAAAATCTAATCTTTATTCTTAAAGAAAACCTTAAATAAAGTACTTTGATTATAAACTTGCCACATATTCTTGTTTTCGTTTCATCTTTAAATAAATAAAAACAAACTGTTTTCTTTAATGTTATTTAAAGTATTCCTTGGGATATCTTAACAAGTATATGATTAACAGTAGCACCTCTAACTCAATGTTATAAACTATTTTCTTCTATTTAGTTTATTTTGCTTTGTTTTTCTTGTATTCTACTTCCATTTTTGTATGAACTTTGAGTTTTCTTAATATTTAATCTTTCATAAACTGTGCTTGTTTGTATTTTCCTACTTCTTCTTCTGATTTATATACTTTTCCCAAAATTGCGTTATATCCTTGATAGAAGTGCGTCAAAATGAGGCAACTAGAAGAGCTTTTATACTATTAAATATTTAATGACGTTAATAGTTGTATTATTATTAGTTTGTAGTTCAAGTGAAATTATTACCATATTAGGTCCAGAGATTCTAAATCCAAACAAAAAGTCACCAGAAGACAAAACAGCCCATGAAAATATGACACCAGATTAGAACTAAATTTATTTATCTTCATTCAGGATATATTTTAGGTATGTAATTCTGTATAATCAATATATTTAGAGCCCTAAAATATCGTACGTTTAAAAAATCGCATGAAGTAATTGTGGTTATGATTACTTTGTTGGAATATACACTCTCAGAATAGTATCTCTCTTGCCCTGGCGTATGTGCATTGTCACTGTATGAAAACCAGGGAGAAAAGAGAGGACATGTTGGGTGTAAATTGTACATCCACCTTGCTCAGCCCCGCTCTTTTGGTGGTGGTAATGCAAAACCCATATGAGGGAATTTTCATCTCTATCATTCTCCTAATTTATCTTACTAAGGAATTAATTCTCCTACCTAATAAAAAAATGTTTGCCTTTAATAAGAAGGAGTTTGTCTTGATTTTTTTTAGAAAAAGCTATTCTTTATTTTTTTGAGAATTGTATAATTTTTTAAATAGATTTTTTATTGTTTTTACAAGATTCCCTCTGTTTATAAAAAAAGTCTGCTTTTTTAAAAAAGTTTGTCTTTTTTTCATTCTTTTTAGAATATTACATTTATTTTATAACAAGTATTCTTTTTTTTGGAATAATTTTTTTAGTCTTTTAAGAATTCTACTTTATTTTTTAAAGAAGTTTGTCCATCTCTTTATAGAAGTTTGACTTCATTGTTTGAAGAATTTTCCTGTGTTATTTTTAAGAATTTGGTTTTAATTAAAGAATAAAATTTGCCTTTATTTCTGAAGAAGTTTGCCCTTATTTTTTCCTTTGCCTTTGTTTTTTCAAATTATATCTACTACATTTAATTGATATTAAGGTAACTATGAAATTTCTTTTTATTTACTCGACATTAAGACTAAATAGTTTGGTCGTATAAGGTCAGGAGGATGCAGGGAGCGCCATTTATCCCTCGCATCGGAGAGAAGATCCCACAAACTAAACAAGGAGAAACACATAAAAATCAGAATGACTCTCAATATTGAGATTAATGACAAGTAAAGCTTTTCCTACGGTAGAGACAATGTGTCCAGCTCGTATGGAGATTTTCTGTTGCAGCCCCTCCCCTTGAAAGGGGTCAGGTGCTAGGTCAATATTTTTTTTTAGGATTGGTTCGGTACTTCGAGTTAACTTCGGTTTTTCGAATATTTTTACCCTAAGAAGAGACAGAAATTATGAAAAACATTTTGCATAAAATGAAAGTATTGGCCATATTTAACCTCAAATAGGTGTCAATATTTTATTACTTAATGCCCTGTTACTCTTAATCTAATAAATTTCACACAGAATTTAGTTTAAAGAATGTTTTTTTATGTTAATGATAAGAAAAGTGTTTTATTTATTAAAAAAAAGGAACGTTAATTAGACCAAGCAACATGTGTCTTCTCACAGTGAAAATTATTAGATATTTTTTATCTTTGTTTTCTCTTTGGCCCTAATATTTTTTAACGACCAGTCTATTTGATTTGTGTTTTTTTTATCTCTTAGGCTTTATGCCCTTCCCCCCTTGAGAGAGACCCCATTTTCAGATGAGCCAGCCTCTATAAAGTTAAGTGTGAATATCCGGAAAGATCTTTCGATACACAGGTCCCTCCAGGTTTGAGATCTCTTTATTTTTCTTGACTTATCCTTTATTTGCAACATGTGTATTAGGCAACATTGTGTATTAGGCAACATTGTATATTAGGCAACATGGTTTATTTGTAATTTCAGAGTGCACCACCCCCTTCAAAATTCGAAGCAATTCTGAAAATTATTTGTCTTAGATCGTGCTAACTAAATATATATTAGGTTATCAAAGAAATTATTATCGTTTTAGAAGGAAATTAAATAAATTTGAATATAAAAAAGTACATTTATTCAGTAAAGTACTTTAGATTACCTTTTAAAATGCTCTCTCATCGTTATATAAACAGTAGATACCTTTATTGAAAATTTCATTCCGCTTGATTTAATATCCTATACATCCTCTTTATATCAGAGTAAACATTGCCATTTAGGTGATATTGTAAGGACTTTAATAAATGCAACCAACTAGTGCAATGTCTGGTAAATATGGAGTAAAGAAAACCTTCTCAAATTTGGCGATATTTTTTTCCTTGGGTCAAAGTGCACGTGTGGTCATTCATTGTCATAAAGGAGAAGAACGCCCATTTGGTTGACGATTACCATTTTCGAACATATTGGTCTGCAGTAACCGTTTGATTATTATTGGAAAGCAAAAAAAATATTAACTCATTTCACATCCTACTAAATGGATAGCATGGCGTTTTTCAGTTGAATACCATGTCTATGAGTATGACAGGATGTTTGTTTTCGATGAAGCCATTGCTTTAGGCGCCTACTATTGAAGTAAATCATCCAGTTTTCATTATCTGTGACCATGCCGGCCAGAAATGGCTTACGGTCATTTCAAGCCAATAGAGATGAAGGAATATTTACGTTTTAAAGGATCAGGTCACTCAGCACAGATGTATTGAGTGCATTTATGTACATTTAGAAAGATAAAACGAATAAGTAGATAATCTAAAGGAAACAAGACAAGAATAGTTTGCAAGCGCAATTTATTCCTTTCAAAGAGAACTACCATGCAGATATACGAGATTAGGTTTACGTGATTATTTATTTGTACCAAATCCTGGGTAAAAAAATGTATACAATTTGTGAATTGCTATTTTCATATTGCTTGGCTAACAAATAAATAATATAGTATTGAAATGAGAAAACCTAGACAAGATGTTCCACCTTCTTTCAAATATGAGATAGTAGATCACAACAGCATGAGAAACACATACCAAAAAAATAGAGAAACAAATAGACAAACCAGACCCCTCCAACGTCTAGGTGAATTAATCAGCAATGAAAAATAGCACACTTGGCTCGTCGCTTAATTAGAGATTTTGCTCATCAATTCATTATTGACTCCTACTCACATGATTCTTTTTTTTCTCAGAGCTTTAAATTTTGAGTAGACAAATTAACAATTATCGATTAAATTTTTCTCTTTAAGTGATGCGAGCTGTTTTGAAATTAATTTAAATGCTGTGTTCACTAGGGAAACAAGAAATATGGAAACAGAGTATGTTGATCATTAATGCTTATTTAAACATCTTATTAAATAAGAAGTGTTGCTCAGTTTTCTACCATAATCTATCTAACTAGAAGGTTTAGGCCTGATAAATCCAATAGCGATAGAATGTAGCATATTAATGTAAGGAGATGAACCTTATAATGAAATATGAGCGTTATTTGTATTGCACGAGTTATTGAGCCAACAGCGTCTATTGCGAAATGGTAGAAGCCATTCAAACAATATTACTTCCAATAGCCAAATATCGTTGGTCGAGTAAACAAATCAAAATTGTTTTATTTGTATAGCGCTCATCTATCTACACAAGAGTAGAGTACATCCGCCCCAAAAAATAGAAATAAAAAGTTGACGATACATATTTAAGAATAAATAAACAAACATAACGTCCAAACCAATAACTATATAAGTAAAAAAAAACAATTAAAAGAAACAATTCGCTGCCACGGGGGATGCACTTTTAAGGACATAAGGTTGCAGAAAACAATTAAAAAAAAAATAATAGCGAGGAGGCCACTTTCCTGCTAAACCTCTACGACACCACGCCCTGGAGCACGAGAGCAAACTTCAAGCATCTCACTCTTTACAATACTGTGACAGATACCATGCTCAAAGCTCTCTGGGACTAGAAAATTTAACCAAAATTGGGCATACAGTTACCGATAGCAAGTAGTCTTTGCAGAAAGGTTGAGAGAAGCACTCAATCCAATGGTGCTGCATCCCCAGATTGTGCATGATTATGAGATGTCATTAAAGTAATTTGTACCGTCAAAGCCTTTGGGCACAGGTCCACTAGAAATTTGAGTGCCAATGTGAGGTAGCATTAAATTGCGAAGTGGAGCTCAGAGAAAGTTGAGTAAAAACATTCATATTAAGACATCTAGCTCTATATTCAGATTTACCCGGATCTGACCTACTGTTCATTCCGCCCCAAGTAGGATAAATGGCCTCGGCAACCGTTTTACTTCGTGATGTAATGGGTTGGGGATAAGTTCTTGCGGTTTTATCAAATTTATTCATTACCATTAACAATTTTAGAAAACCTTCATTTCTAATTGTAACAATATGAAATTTAATCAATAATGTATTCTCCGTTGTTATTTACGCCTTCTCCTCAACGTTCAATTAGTTTTTCGATGCCTCTGCAATTTAAATCTCTGGATTTTGACTCGAAGAATTCGTCTAGCCAGGTTCTTAATTCCACATCAGTATTGAACGAAACGCCGCGCAAATTGTTGGAGAGCGATCGGAACAGATGGAAATCCGATGGAACCAAGTCTCGTGAATATGGAGGATGCGGCAGGATTTCCCAATTAAGCGTTTGGATGGCGTCTTTTATCTTATTAGCAATGTGAGGACGAGAATTGTAGTATTGCAGAAGGACTCCATAACGTCGATGAGGTCGCTTTTCACGAATAGCTTGGGCGAGTCGATACATTTGTTAAACGTAGAGTTCTGCATCTACGATCTCGTTATTCGCAAGGAGCTCATAGAGAATGATGCCTTCACAATCCCACCACGCACACAGCATCGTCTTTCGTGGATGAAGTCCTTGCTTTAATCGCGGAAGTGGTTTTAAATTGGGGCTAAGCCATTATTTTCGATGGTTCATGTACACATGAATACACCACTTTTCGTCACCAGTGATGATGCGGTAAAGAAATCTGTCCATATATCCACGAGTAGCCTTGTGACGAGCAAGCAAACCTGCCGCAATCGTGGAGCATTGAAGTTTGTTGCTTTCGCTCAAAGCGTGCGGAACCCATCCATCGAGTTTTTGAACTTTCCCCATCGAATGAAGGTGATTCACTACAGTTTTCTGATCACACAACAATCGTACAGCCAATTCTCTAGTCAAATGACGAGGATTTTCATGAAGAAGGTCGTTCAATCGATCTTCATCCAACTTAATGGGGTGACCAGAATGTTCTTCGTCATTAAGATTGAAATGACCATTTTTGAACGTGAAAACCACCATTGAGCTGTCCTTTCTAATAAAGCATTTTCTCCGTACACAATCGCGACGAGCTTTGGCTGCGTTTGCATTTTTCCTGTCTCGATTGAAAATGAATAACAACAAATGTCGAAAATACGCCTTTCTTTTAACTTGATATTCCATTTTGAGGGTACAGAACAAAAATTAAATTAACACAACTTTTAAATAAATTGCAATGACTTATTATTCAACTTCAACACGTAGCCTAATCAAAAGCCTAATAGTCTACGCTGTTAAGAAAGAGACTTAGCCTAACCTTTTCAAATTTTGCTCTCAATATTTATTATTGTTTCTTAATATGTGCACAAATCACGTCGACAAATCTTAAATCAACACAACATTAAAAAAACGCAAAACTTATTTCTCAATATAATACTATACAAAGCGACAAAGAAGTAGATTCAAGACCCATTCTGTGATTCGGGTGTTGCATAACTCGTATAACAATGGACGGGGAGCAGCTTAGAGGCACCTGAAATTGTATTCTGCAGACAAATAATTAAAAGGTGCTGGAAGACAAAGGTTTCATGGGGATCTTGGTAACGTAAGTCTTCAAGAACTTATTATGGAAGGGCCGGCTCGGTGCGCGAGTCTTTCCTTTCCCATGCTTTGATTCATTTTTTTCGCACAATTGCTTAGCATCATAAGGTTTTGTGCAAGGACAAAGGAGCTGACACTCCCTTAATGATGTAGGCTTAAAGTTGGCTAGGGGAGGTTCATTTTCACATTTCAGGGCTGTACCTCCTTAAGCTATAACGATTCGTAGAATAAGCCTAGACGCTTTGCACCACTCGAAACGGTAACGTTGTGGAGGAAAGGAGAGAGTGGGTTGGATTATGACAGAAAGGACTTATGTCTGTTTGGCTGGCAACCAAACAGAGGGATATATATCTCACATACGTGTTCACATTTGGCGTGAGAGCTATTGCAATCATAGGCCTGGCAGAGCCAAGAACAGGGTTTTGTTGTTTTAAAGTTGAGGAGGCATTGTAGGCGCAAAGTCGTTAAGATGGCTAGATGACTATCTCCGTAGCTTCTCTGAACGAAACTCGATTTATATAATCTAAACCGTAAAGAGCTGCTTTGAAAACAAATACGTCTCCCAATGCTTAGATTTACAAGGGTGCGAGTTGTAATAATTCGCACAGTTAACCTTGCATGAAAGAGGTCAACTGTGCGTAGACTTGAAACATTTTGCAACGATTTTGGGTTGACCCGATTTAGCTCCCCGTTAGGTGTCATTTATATGCCCGAAAAATTGACAGCGGTAACGGTAACACCACGGATACGGCACGAATTATTTAACACGGTACCAATAACCCGATTGCACTCACCGACTCGTTGGGCCTATCTAGGTTAAAAGCGACGAATAGCGTTGGTGTGGGTCTTGAGGCCCTACCTTCCTTTCTCGACACTTGCACAACGGTGATGCATCCATGTTCAGCCAGCTATTTGTTAATGTTTTTAACGGTGGAGTTTACCAGTTCGCTAAGAGAAATTACCAATTTTACAAAGTTCAAGATAGACTGTGAGGTCATTCACATAGGAGAGTTTTGAGTGTCCGGTGATTACTTCGCTTGACACTTCGAACAGGATTGACGACATTAACCAGAAGATCGTGATCAAGAAAAGGGATACCCTCGGCTCTCTATTAAGGAACGCTTCGCTGCCCCTTGAAGCTGTTGGGCCATGGTTCCTTCGAACAGTCCATTTCTGTAAGATGCCCCGATGACTAAAAAAAGTTTGAAGCCGAAGCCAATGCTCATAATTCCACGGGACACCAAATGATAGCTGTTTCATATAATTTATATGTTCAAGTAAATAATTATCAATTCTATCCTTTAACATATTCACTGAGAGGCTTCCAACTATCAGTGGTATGGTTTTCCATATTTAAGTAAATCCCTACGAGAAATAATTTGATTATCACAGTGTTAGATGTTTTTTTTAAAATAGTATAAGTCCATTATTTCTCGTTGCATTTCGATTATCTAAGTAAATACCCAACTCATACTTATCTTCCTAACGATGTTTAATAAACAAAAGCTTTGAGAGAGAGTCTTTTTTTTTCTTCACAACTACAATCTTAGCTTTGGAGCAGCACGCTTTATCCTTCACCTCTACAAATGCTGACATAATATTCCAAAATGGAGCGTAATGTTCGGAAACTAATACCGTTCTTATGAATAAAATAGTCGTTCCCTCACAAAACCTTTGCTTTTCATTAATTATCAGCATGCATACTACGCTAATCCACCATTTAATATTTTTAAGACACCTCTTAGTTGTCCGAGAAAACGAGGATTTAATCGTAAACTCAATGAATAAATTTGTCCCTCTTCGCTGGACAAATTCCTTGGTTGGTATGTCTTTTTGTAAGGTGATGCAAATTGACTAGGTAAAATGAATCTGGTGTAAAAGGCCCTTATATGAAGGAATAATATATATTTTGATTTAAGTTAAAATATATTTGCAAGGTATGCAAGAAATTTTTATTTGTTCGATGCTAAAGTACTTTTGTTAAATATTTATGTCGCTCGAAATTAAAACACGCAGGTATTTGTGATTTTGATGTCCAGGCTACATTACTTTACATTTAAATATGTCGTGGTATACGGCCGAGTACGTATATATGTTTGTTCCGTATATAAATAAATCCGTTCCCCTTTTCTCTCAGAGTGCTTTATTTTACTTTTTTGGTTCTTTAACCAGGGAAGAGTCGTAATATTATATATCTATTGACATTTACAAGGTTTCGAGGATCTAATTAAACAACTCGGACAAAAATATACTTTTAATTACATAAAAAAAAGAAATATTAAAACTTTAAATATTCTAATGCTATAATAAGAGGATCAAATAAAAAGTAATACTACCAATGAGTAATACGCGATAGTTGACTCAAAATTCACTTTAGCACTGAATGTAACTAACGAACATGAATAAGTTCTGGATTCCTTTTACCTTTAACTAAGATTGAGCCTGGGGCCGGATTACCAGATCGTCTGTCTGGGAGAAGGAGACCCTTGTTGAGGCTATTCGGAAAGAACAGCTGATGCCTATCCCGAGTTATCCGCACAAAATACATACAATTGCGAGATTCTCGATGATGAGACTTGACCAAGAGGTGAATCTTTTCTAGAATGGGAATTCAAGTTGGTATTCCTCAATGGTGAGGGTTATCTCTGTTTTTATTCAGAAAAACTGAGATAAGGGATTTCTCTGGACGATAATGGTATAAGAGTTTCTCGATACCACTGGTGTGCTCTTCTAAGGGACCAAAGGAACGGCCTTGGGAAGAAAAATCCCGCTCGGTTCCACTGTCGTCTTGATTCCCAATTTGTCTCCGGGACTCGACTTCTTTTCTCGATTGACACGCGGATTCTCCTTTCATTTCTCCAGATAGAACTATATATATATATATATATATATATATATATATATATATATATATATATATATATATATATATATATATACATATATGTATATGTCGATTATTTCCTGGGTGCAGGGAGGAGACGAGGGCCCAGCTTTAAGCTTCTCTATTAGGGCATAAATTTTAACGTTGTTACCATTTGCCCTTCTGGTTTACGTACGGAGGAGTGAAATTTCGTCCATTTTGGGAAAATAGACATAAACAATCAGAGGGGACAGTGAGCCTGTTCTTAGATTTCCACAGGCTATTCCACCTTCTTCTGTTTATATTAACGGACTACGGAATCTGCTGATTTTAATCCTTCTTTGCAAGCGAGGCTTGATCTTTGGTGCCGCGGGGCAAAGGGATAGGGGTAAAGTATCGGCCCATATGGAACGTTACTGTTGACGTTGTATAAACAAACTAGCGTTTGTTTGTCCTCGTGATATTTATTCCGCACAAAATACATACTCTTTATTTTATCTGTCAATCTTTAGACCTTTGCACTACTCTAAATTATTTTTAAAGTTCTTTAAAATACATTATAAAAACAACATAAGTCCTTGAATGAATCCTTAAGGACGCAATTAATGCCTGATGCCTAGCTCAAATAAATATCATCAGTCGCCAATTTGTCTACGGTCGGCTAGCCACTTTTCTAACACTTGGATATAGATCCCTAATCCATATGCCTTTGACTTTATTCTCCCTTTTATGTATGCAGTACAGTATTAAATCTTTTTTAAATTCTATATCTACTATATCGATAACATTATGTGAATCATAAATTGTGAACATTTCATGAAAAAGCATCCAGAAAATTAATCACACACAAGTGCTGACTTCTAAATCTATCGTGGTTATCATTTATTAAGTTCTTAACCTAAATGCTCACGATTTGTTCTTTAATATTAGCCTTAAGGAATTTGATCAAGAATAAAGTTAGTGAAATGGGCGGAAGTTTGTCGGAATAGCTTTAATCCCTTTTTTGAAAATCTGGATCATTTTCGTTTCTTTAAACTCTCTAAGAACTATAGATTGATTAAAAACCGATTAAAAAATGTGCAGAGGGATTCTCTTTATTCGGCTTATAATTCCTGAAAAAGAAGTAGGTAGATTTAATCAACTCCAGTGCTTTAGATATTATTATTCTATCTGTATAGTGAATTATTTAGTTTTATTTTCCCCTAATATTCGAAATAGCTTTGTTTTTGAAAAGTTTTGATTTAATCACGTTAATTATGATAGTCGGTTCTTCGATAAGTAGGCTATCTTAATCTGCGAGGGAAGGCATACATTTATCGCGGCTTATTCCTCAAATACATCGTTTTATGTTATCTTAAAAGCACAGAATTCTACACATTAGGGATATTTAATCAACTTAAATGTCGGGCGTAATATGGCACACTTGATCGTTTGACCGAGTTGAATATTAATGAAATGTTGAGTTTTATGGATCACTTGATTATACATCGATATTTTAAAAGATGCATGATATTTTCCTGACCGTGTATGAAACTCGTAGATAAAACAAATAGGATGTAGGTTATGTAAGGTTAGTTTAAGTTAGGTAACGCACCCGATTCGCCTAAAACTCGCCTGTATGGGATTGCAAGGATAAAAGTTGTGGATTAAAAGGAAAAAAACATTAATGCTATTAATCTTCTAAATAGAATAGTCGCCAAAAAGGAATATCATTAGCCTTACAGATCCTGAGGGCATTTTACCTTGATTACATATTTTCAGTGTTTGTTGTCTTCACAAAATGAGCCACGAGATTAAAATAGTTGATCTTACAGCAAATAACTTATTTGATATATATAAACTTCTGATACATTTTTATGAGATAGCGCCTATGACCCTTTGGGGCTCATACACGTTATAATGAAACAATATATCCCCCAAAATATAGGCATAGGAATAATATATATTTTCTTTATTATATACATTTTTAGAATTCTAAATTTCAGAGTAATTAAATTTAATTTTGTAATTGTTCAAGAAAATATATGACCAATTTTTAAAATATAAAAGATGCATTAAATTTATACTTACCAAATAATAATACATTAAAATATTGCAAATAAATACTTCCCGACTCTCACCAAACTTACTTCCTCGAAGCGACATTTTTTTAGCCGAATCATTAAATCACTGCAACCAGTTGATACTAAAATTTACCGTAGTACCTAACATTTGTGTAGCGTCAAAACTAAAATTCTTTTAGTTTTCAAAACTTTTAAATACCAAGGACTTTCACATAATTTTAGAGGGGGCCCATTATTTTTATTAATGTCAAGGTGTCAAATGTTAATGATTGTTCGAATATCGTCTATTAAATATTAGGTTATCGAGAAATCAATGTCAGCTTTTTTAAAGTAAACTAAGCAATTTTAAATATCCAAAAAACAACATTTATTAAGAGAAGTTGGTTCCAGCATTTTTGATGAAAAATAAGATTTGATATCGAATTTCACCTCCTTAATGTCAGAATAAATTTAAATGAATGTCAATCAGATGGTCAAGGTCAGGATAATATGGAGCATCAGGAAGAAATTTCTAACCTAACCGAATAACTTTTTCTTGGGTCAAACGTTTATGTTCAAGAGGTTCACTTCAACCTTGCAATTGTTGAACTGCAAGCTGATAGTAACTGTTTTCTCATTGTAGAGGAATTACAACATTGTCGTAGAATGACTCCCGACGATACTATATATAACACTATTCGTTGAGGGAACTTCCTTAATTATCTTTAGAGTGCGTTTTACTGTCTGGCGGCCGATATTATGTATCTTCAAAATGCTTAAGAAGTGGAACTGAGCTCAAGGATAATAATATTGCTATCATTAATAAAATAGAGTTTTATTAATAATAACTATAAACAAAACACAAAAACGGAAAATATTGACAAACAGAATGGAAAGGGTCGTGGAGACTCGGGCTAATCCAAGGATTTGAGGGATCAAAAAAGGTAAAACAAATATGGAGTTAAAGAGATGGGATGGTTCGATAAACCATTTAAAGCACAGGATAGAATTGACAAATAAGGGATCAATACTCAAAAGGTGACGCTTGGCTTACGTAACTTCATTAGGGTGCAGTGGAAGGTACTTGAAGGAATATTCGGTCCGCTGGCGAGTTCCAGCCGAAGGGGGGGGATAAAAGGATCCTGACGTGGCGTCTTGGAAAGGAGAACCGTTACTCGACGAACGGCTTGACGAACAATGGCTGTTCTAGGTTGTTCTCTTCTGAACAAAGGGGGGGATGAGAACCGTCTCTTGTCTACGGGCTCAAGAACAATGGCTGTTCTAATGTTGTTCTCCTTTGAACAACAGGGGGGGGATGAGAACCGTTTCTTGGCGAAGGGCTCAAAACGAACAATGGCTGTTCTAATGTTGTTCTCCTTGAACAACAGGGTGGGGATGAGAACCGTTTCTTGGCGAAGGGCTCAAAACGAACAATGGCTGTTCTAATGTTGTTCTCCTTGAACAACAGGGGGGGGATGAGAACCGTTTCTTGGCGAAGGGCTCAAAACGAACAATGGCTGTTCTAGGTTGTTCTCTTCTGAACAAAGGGGGGGGATGAGAACCGTCTCTTGTCTACGGGCTCAAGAACAATGGCTGTTCTAATGTTGTTCTCCTTGAACAACAGGGGGGGTGAGAACCGTTTTTTGCGAAGGGCTCAAAACGAACAATGGCTGTTCTAATGTTGTTCTCCTTGAACAACAGGGGGGGGATGCCTTGGGGACTTGGCGTCACTAAAGGCTCGAACCTTTGGCACTCAAGAAATATTGTCCTCCTTCTGGACAAGTGATGGTGAATCTCGAGGTCGAGGTCCCTTGGCGCACAAAGGGAGAGAGTGTCGTGGTGATGTTTCGCGACGAAAATCTGGATCTCCAATCTGATCTTAGTGGTAAAGTTTCCATATAAATAGCCAGGACATCTCCTTGGCGTGGGGGAGAATGGGGTGGAAGCTTCGAGGGAACGCACAGCTGGGCCGGAGAAAAATGCCTTATCTGTCCATAAGCCTAACTCGATCTGGCGAGGTCGGCGTATGGGGGCGAACGGGGGGGACGATAACCTCCTTGTTTAAACATTGGCGTCCGGTAGCTGTTGATAAGACTCCAAGCCTCGAATCGAAGATGCACGTGGGTAGCCTCATGGTTTAAAATATTATGGGATAGGAGTTGAATTTAACACAGATTCAACTCGTTCTATCACAAACATAAAGCCTCTAGGAGGGCCAGGCAGACATATAAGTTGAAGTCCCCTCCCCCCCAGCGGAGAAAGAAAGAGAATCGAGCGACATGAAGAGAGTCGTGGGAACGTTAGCCGGCGGAATAACGGTCAAATGGCCTACCCTTTTGAACTCCCCGCTGCATAGGGAGTCGGGAGCGAGCCACTGTGCCAAGGTAACTACTAAAGGCCATTACGCAGCGCTCAAAGGATCCAATTACCTACGAGATCCGAAGGCCCGTAGTTAAATCGCTACAAAAGCGGTGCCAGTCAAAAGGAACACCAAGGATGGTGACGGTTGGTGGTGCCTCTAATTAAGAAGCCGACTTGGGCACTGCGGTGCCACCGTCCCCTCACACATTTCTCTCCCTTCTGCTGCCTCACTCTCGCTCTTCTCTCTGCGGCCTTGCCCCTTCCCCCTTAGATGGGCAGTCGCCAGGCTATAAATAAGCCCCATAAGGAGAAAAAAAAAATTATTCGGTGAGACGATAGAGGACCAGTTCGAAAAGATCGGTCCTTCGCCCAATTAAGAAATAACTTAGAAACGTTACGTTTTGTATCAGTGGCAGACCGAAGTATCCTACCCAGGCTTAGTTAGAAGTTTGGCTGGACGAAGATTCCTAGTGCCAAACAGGAATTTTGCAAATAAGATAATAGAAGAACCCGTCACCCTTGAGTGACTCTCAAATTGCGATCCTAATACCGAAGAGAGAAGAAGAAATCATACCCGAGGAAGATCCAATTCTTCAAGAACATTCAAAATCTCCTCGTATACCCTAAAGTCCAGTGGGCAACCCCTCGAAGAAGACTAGGATACTAAAAGGCTTTAAGATCATATAGAAGAGCACTCTTTGAGCCAAAAAGTACAACTCCTCCCTCCGCGTTTTTACGTAGAACCAAAGAATTAGACTTCGGATTTCCCTACACCCCTCCCATGTCGTGGAAAATCTACAATCGGTCGCTCCAACACAACAAAGCGCGATAAATGCAATCTAGAGACATCCGGCAATCCCTAATATTTTCTTTCATGTAAGTCAAAATGACCATTTATATTTATATTGCTTTAGTATGAGTTTATTACGGTACTCAAATTAACTGAAGTAGAAACAATTGTCAGTGAACCCCATCATATTTACAGTTAGAAGAGTGAAATTTAATTTGAAGTTTAATGTTAATCTAAAAGTTTCACTATAAAATAATTAATCGGTAATTGGTTTGTTTACTTGGAGCCTATTTCAAGTTGGACATGAATGAATAGCTTCTGAAATAGGCTCGGTTTCAAGTATGGTTAGCGCCGCTAAACTTATTAGGTGATTGTAAATATTTTATTTTTTTGTAGTTAATTGATAAATTTAAAATATATATTTATGTTTGGATAATTCTTGTGTATTAATGGATCCTTTCCGTGTTTAACGGGCTCTCTCCTTAAAAAGGATTAGACGCTGTGGCACTCTCTCAATAATAAGATAATTAGAAAGTCCACTTAGCCCACATAGAAGTATTGTTGTCTTCATAAAAAATAGGATATCAGACTGGCGCTCTAAAGCAACAACAACAATACCACGACACTCGTTATTGACAACCACGTAAAAAATAATTCCTTTGGCATTTGGAACTGTTTACCCACTTAATTGGTGCAAGAATAGACTTGAGAGATGCTATTTCAATTTATAGGTTGCTATTAGATCAATTTCATCTACAAACATCGAACTTTTTGAGCTCGTCATGGAGTGAACGACCTGGTCTTTGCTGATGCGTTATTGTGCAGTTCTGTAAAAATAACTTCAAGGAATATGAATCGGTGCTTGTTTTCGATCAAACTATCGGGTTTTGCTTTTAATATTGGACATTGGACATACAAAGTGGGGAATATAGTAGTAGAGGGTTTAAGTAGGAGAAATAGTGGGTAAAAATGGGGTAATTGATAGAAAAGCGAAAATGAAAAGTAGAATGAAAGACAGGTCCCTGGTGATAGGGTATATCTGGCTTTATTTGCGTTTTGGAATAAATATTTTATTATACATCTATATAAATATATACAGGGCATTCAGCCTTTGTAGCAGCGGGTTTTTTGATCCCTAGTGCTCTGGGTGAAGACTTTTTATCTTCATATCTGGATTGTTTACAACCTGATTTTGAATTGTTTGTCATTATTTTGTTTATTTTGTACTAGTTGTTGTTTATTGTTTTTGTCGAGTTAATCGCTCTAGAATCTTTGGGGAAATTTAGAAAATTAGCACTTGACTAATTTAGTGAAAAGGGATTTTGATTGGCTTTGTGTTGGTTGGGCATTGTGAAAAATGTAAGTGAACATTGGGTCTACGTCGTCGTCAATGCGTAGTCTGCTGTGCGTTTAATATTATATTAAACAATCTACTTTTCATCTCCCGTAAAAATTTTCTTTAGACATTGCCCATGGCATTTCAAGCCAATAGAGAGGAAGCACTATTCACGCTTGTAACCGCTGTCTTTCATAGTGCTCGTGTGGCAATTAATCAGTTTAAAACAAGTTATAAAATTTTAACTAAAGAAGCATTTTGTCTCATTTATTGGAAAAATATTAAATTCTTAAAACCGAATATTTTCCTTCTCAAGGTTTATTTTATTAAAGATTTAACGTGAAGCAATTAGTAAGTTGAAATCTGCCAATAAATTCTAATTGACATAGCCAAGTGAATGCACCAATATATTGTGTCAATATTACCTTCCAATAACACGTATTTGTTTCCCCCCCAAAATATTTGAAGTTTCCGCGCAAAGATGACAAAGGCAGTCCGCGAGGTTGACGTGCGTCGTAGACTGATCTTATCCTGCCGGAGACTAGCCAAATACTAAAAACCGAATTCAGCTGGATTTTTTTTATTCTATTGCTTTAAGAGAAACTAAAATATTCTTGTTAAAATATACGAGATTCTGATGATGGGAATTTCTTTGTTACCTTTGTGTGTAAATGGAAGAAAAAACAGGTAATTTAAATGAAATACACAAATTTAATTGAATAAGTTTCATAGTGCACCCTAGATGTTGTTGTTAAAGTTAATAACGACACCATTGATGTTAAAATGAGCCTCGTCGGAAAAATAGCTATGGTTGTTCTATACTGGATTACGTTCAGACCTTTGGATGAACCCTTTACTCATGCCTTACTGCTTTGCATTTCCTCAGATATTAAGATATGTCGCACATATAGGATTTAAGGGGAGAGCACGGATATAATCAGCAAAACCCTAGTGACGGAATGTCACACCTCTTGCAGGTGGTAGCGGTGAAATTTATTTGAGCCCTCGATGGGAGTTGGTCACAGCATTAATGCTCGCCTGATTCTTTTAGCTGCCGTTGTACTTCTACTTTTGACACTATATGCATGTGTTAATAGCCTTGCTTTTATTGTGCTTGACAAGCATGAGTATGTACTATTCATTGGTATATCATTTGTCATTAGATTTTACTCGCATCAGAATCGACGACAGACCATGAAACACGATTGTTCTCATATCGAAGTTTTAACAACTGCTCCGCATTGAATACCATTCCAATAAAATTACAATCAGAATACATTACTTGTGGAAGTTAAAGAATTTAAACAAATAGACTTCATTCACAGTAATAACATTATTTTAAATATCATGTAATTAGGATGTTAGTAATTATAAATTTAACAGTAAAATTATATATCATTATGAAAATGTAACAAGTAAGAAGTAGGAAGTCAGGTCGAAAGTTTTAAAATTTTTCCCCCCCAAAATGAAAGATGACTTGTAAAATGTGAATGGTTCATCAGGTTTTATACCGGTTTAGTTGTTGTGTACTGTTCTTTTAATTCTATTTATGAATCGATGTTAGTATTTTGGGGTTAAATAAAGTTGTCTTTCACACCAAATTTAGTTGAAGTGCCTTAGTATACTCTAATGTTGAATATTTTTGACTACAGATGAAAAGGGAAAGATAGTAATAAACCCTCTTGCATACCCTGTCCCAAGCCGTATCTTCTTCGGTTCTCTTAAATTAACCAATAAGAGATGACAAGATATCTTGCCTCTTTACTTCATACATTAGTCTCGGTCATCATATCTGCTTACGTCAACATGGCTCGCTGCTCTTTCTTTCAGATCCTCTCCCCTCACCTCAAAAACCATACGCTCTTTTACCTGGCATCCACTCGCCTATACTGTGCATCGTTGTCCTCAACCAATGATGTGCGCTAGGAAATAGAGATGGATATGCGAGAAACGCCTTCTGACTAAGTCTGCTGGTGGTGTGGAAAATAAAAATAAGTCCCTATCCTACTATCTTGGTAATAACATAAACCCCTACAATGATCTTCTAAACTCTTCCATTGAGATTCATATCCACCGTGTTCTTGCGGGAAAAAACAAGTTCACATGTTGTTCAAGCTACTTACTAATGTCTCTGTCCATCTGAAATCATATTCTCCCTGCTCTATTACTTGTAATGAATTGTCTGCCTTGTTCCGCAACAAAATAGTTAATATCATCTCTGGCATACCCTCTATCTCTATTACTCATCTCAAGGTATATATACTAAGAGGCCAGAATTTAATTTTGTATGTTGTACCTTACTTCTTTCTTTAGCCAGTGTCTCCTGAGAAATCAATTTCTCTCCTTATATCTTCGTAAAACACCTCTTCTCCCCTAGTTTATTTCCTACTAGATTTTACCTTCAGTTCCTCCCAGTTTTTTCCCTTAACTCTCTGATATTTTTTAATCCTCACTCACATTTGGAATAACACCGATTTAAAACACACTGATGGTTTCCCGATCCTAAAGAATCCGAGCCTGAACTCAAACAACCACGGAAGACAAATTAGTATTTGTCTTAAAAGTCCTTGAAAGTTTAGTGCCAACCAAAAGATTCTTGATCACTTGTCATCCTCCATCGCAGATGAGATCTTTCAGTGTGCATACATTTAACGGACCGCCTCCTACTTGAGGCCGATGCTTAGCTGCCTTTCTATTCTGGTGGCTCTAGGCCTCTCGACATCAGTTGACACTGTTAATTATTCTTTTCTTTTCACTGCCTCCGTGAATACTTGGTGGGCTATGGAATTGCCTTAAGAGGCTTCGTTCGTATTTTAATAACATCCTCCTGATATATCCATTTTGGGAATACCGTATTGGTAATAATTTATCTTATCTACGAGTAATAGTAGTGTGTTTACGCTTTTCGTGATGTTATGTACTTTGTCTATTGTGTTTTTCATCTATCTTCTTGGCCTTACTATGCGTCGTCTTGATCTATCATTTCTTTGCTCCGTTGATGACACGCAAAGCCACCTCTCTTTTTCCCTAATCTAGGTGAATTCATCGCCTTTAAATGAATCTTGGTAAATACATCACCTGCAGTTTCATCGTCTGGTAAATAAATCGCAATTTTTTGTTTTGCAAATGCAACCTCGGTAAATTAATCGTTTAAAGATTTACTTTTTTAATAATTGTAAAAAGAATTTCTCAGATTTGATTTTATTATACTTTTTCATTCCATTTCCACTTCACGAACTATCATTTTCGCATTCAAATTGAATTTCTTTATGATTATTTTGAAAATGAAAAAGCGTAATTCCCTTCATTTCTATTCAGACATTTCATCAAAGGCTCTTTTAAATCTTAAGGAAACTGAAATGTAAAAATAATAGAATTAATACAGCTTTCGTCTATTATATAGATAAACCTAGAAAAAGCATTTATTTTTTTTATAAGAAAATAAATAAAATTAAATATCTTGCTACTTTGGCAGCCATCGAAGATACATTGAATCCTCGCCCTATCGTATATATTTTGTTCCATAGTGATTTGTTTCTTATTAAGGGTATTGCACTGCATATTTTAGAGTTACTATTTTCCACGGTTAGTCTCGTTGTTTTAGCTTGAGTCAATTTTATCAATCGAGATTACTTACTTTGTCTCCCATGTTGCCGGCAGCTATGTCCCTTCCCGATTTCCATCCCCTCTTGTCCTTTCTTTTCTTGACTATGAGCCGCGATATATTGCCTTGAAGGTGTTTGCCTCAATTTCATATTTGCCCTCACCTTAATTTTTGTATTCATAGTTTTCTGATTTAGTATCTTGTTTTATTATATAATCTTTCATCTTTCTTATTATTTAAGCCATTTTTTATTCAACTATGTTCATTACCACCCAGTATATCCTAATGCTGAATCAGCTTCATCCTCATCACTATTTCATATTTACCTAAGCTATTGTAAATGCGTACACTTTTTCTCTTATAATCAGAAGTGAAAGATACTTCGCGTTTCTTTCGCCAAATCAATTAATTCCCTTGACATTTTAAGACGTTTTGTCAGGAATCATCGAGAATCCTGTCTTTCAAAGAGAGTACATATTCTTTTTAGGGTAAATCTCTTATAATTTGATGGATTTTGAAATCCAATCGAAATATGTTATAAAATAAAACTTAAGTTTTACTACTTATAATAAGATATATTGCGAAAAGTAATAGCAAATTACACTGGTCTGCGCTGCTTTCAAGATATAACACATATCTGATTTTAGGCGAGTTTTTTGCACTGAATCCGAAAATCATGCTAATTTTATCTAATCAGATCAAGCTTTTGAGATATAAGCACATGCCAGAAATTCATATATTCCGATCTTTTTCTAGGTGAATGTACACACAATAGAAAATTTTGAACTGATTTAAAAATAGAAGGTTTACAGAATGTTCTAATTGATACCAAGAAGAGTAGAACCTACAAAAAGCTACTGATGAATGAATGGTCTCTTCAGGGACTTCCGATTGTGTCTATCAGATACCAAATCCTTTTTCAAACACTAGCGGTAGTGAACTAGAAATTTGACATCTTAGCGCCATTAAAGCGTTCCTCTATCAGAGGGATATCTTAATGAAAGCGCTTACCCTCTTCTTCATTGAAGTTTCCACAATTCTCGGTAAAATAGTCTAAGTTGGAAGAAAGTGCATTTTCACTGACATGCGCGCATTATGTTTGAGGAAATTTTCCATTAACTCATCTACCGCTTTCTCATACTGAAGACTTCTTTGGTTGCCAAAGAATTTCGCAATGACTGGCTTAAGGGACAACCAGGCAAAGAGTTCAGCAGGATTCACTGCTTCATCGACCCTGGTGTTCTTGATGAGCTCCTTTATTTGAGGACCATCAGATACACCTGCCTTGAGTTTTTCCCTGCCGACGCGTGGAAACATCTGACAGAGGAAAGAAAATCTTCTACCTTATACATTCCCCTGACAAAGTTCTTCATCAAACAAGCTTGACGTGCAGGGGTGGAAGTAATATCTTCCTCGGTTTAACCAGAGGGTGGGATACAACGTTGTGTAAATCGGGTTCTATTTCTTGTCTTGACAGCCTGTCTGTCTGGCATAATGCTGTTCATCCCTCCAACTGTCCTAAAAGCAAATAGATCATGGATACCTTTTGTACCCACCTTGAAGACCTAGGATGAATCCAACAACTTTAAGATCCCCACAGCTCAGCAATATCTGTGTTATGTAGTTGAGAGCAGACAACAGATGCTCCATGCTGTTGCAAGTTTCTCTTATTGCCGGTGAGTGTCCAAAAGGGATCGATGAAAACTTATTGCCGTTATTAAGAAGAAATGCTTTGAGACTTCTGTTAGATGAGTCATTGAAAAGTATCCATTCCATAGCATCATACTTCAGGCTCATTAGGCTGAGCAGGTCAGCAATATTGTTACAGTAGACCAGTAAAGCGGCTTCATCTAACTTGAAAAATTTCCTAAATTCATTTTCGCGGTCCCGATACCAATAGAATGTTGTTCATGGTGACAGCAGACATTTCTCTCGAGGACGTGAACCCAATAGCTGAGCTGATTCTTTGAAAAGGTTCAGGTTTCGTGTTAGGTTGTTGAGTTCGGCTTGGGTAAGTGGCACCAGTTGGTCACCCTCTTTGGCTTATATGCATGAAACTCAGCTGTATCGGTAGTGACAGTAGCCTAGGAATCAGAGCTTGAGCTCATGGTATTGATCAAAAGTGAAATCTAGGATTCCAATACATATTTTTAAACAATGACTAAATTAAAACAGATACATATAAATGATGAGAATACGAAAAAAGTAATAGAAAATGGAAAGAAAGACTAAGGATGAAGAGGAGTTCACTAGTGAACCCTGTCCACAATATGCGTTGAAGCCAGAGACGGGAATTCACTGACACCATGAATTATAAAAGGGAGAAGTTCACAAATTTATTTTTTATATTATAGATCAACGAGGCAATGGCTTCGCAACTAGTTTGCGCTTCGCTACTAAAATTAAAATTTAAAATATAAAAAAGCAGCCATAGTTAAATTTTTATAAATTTTCTCAACTTCGCCAATTATAATAATTTTAAAAAGGAACTCTTAACTAAATTTTCCCCTTTTCAAAATATCACGTTGCTAAAATATAGTTATAGAAGAAGATATATAAAAATAAATTTTCTGAACTTCACCATTTGTAATTCTTTGGGTTTTAAAATCTCATAAAATTTCGATACTTATATTTATTTCTGAACTTCACCATTTTGTTTTTGGATATTATAAAAGAATTATTAGAAATAACTTTGATAAAAAAACATAAGTCATAACCAAACTAAGATGAAATTATTATTCAAATACTCCAAAAAGTCCCGTTCTTAAATTATAGAGTCAGTGATGATGAAGTGATTATTGAGTTAGTGATGATGATGATGATAAGAGGAGCGGCTTCCCCAAAGAACACCTCCAGGAACTCAAGATGGTAAAAAAACGTGCTTCATCAGCAACTTTTCTCGACACCTCAGGACTAGTTCTTGGGCTGATAATTGTAATTTTCAACATGATGGCGCATCCTGTCACAGAAAAAAGCCAATAACAAAGTTCTTGATTGAAAATAATTTCGAAGCTTTGGGACTTTGGCCTTGGAATTCCCTAGACTTAAACTCAATTTGTATGCGATAATCAAACTGGCCGTTGATAAAAAAAAGCAATCTACATAATTGTAAGCAGTTAAGGATGCTTATTGGACAAAAATGGAGCTATATCAGTTAAGATATCATCGTAAGTCTGGTCTCCAACATGACAAAACGAACTAAAGTAGTCTTGAAGAGCAACAGAAATCATTGTAAATATTCACTGCACGCATCAACTGACTGTATTTATTAATAAAATGGGTTTGAGTTCTAAATTAGTATATATTTCACCTTACAAATATTGATATAAATATAGTACGGCAAAATACAACGTTTGATTAGTTCTATTAAATTTCCTATATGAGAAATATTGTAGTGTCAAAATATTTACGCCATAACTGTCAGCAAATGATCAAACAGTGAAGATCTCAGAGACATTTGAAACGACCAAAGGTTTATGATACCAATACTAATAATGGGCAACGGGAAGTGATCGGGATGTTTCTACAATGATATGAGTGCAAACCTTAAATACCATTCAGCATTGTACGACTTCTTTCATGTAGGATTGGTTCTCACCTAATAGTACTCATAGTAACATAGATTATCTGCATCATTTAATCAACAAGAACTTCATTGACCTCGGCACTACCTAGAAATAGGCTCTTCACAAACCCATTCTGAACATAAAAGTCACCCAGCTGCGGCGAGCCAAAGAGGGATCCTGCAATGTGGCAAACTGCCCACACCTCGTCACGTATATGACGAAGTGGGACAAACTTTGATATCAGACGCAACGCCTCTCTCAACCTCTGTGCAGCATCCATAGAGAATGTAAATTGCAGGATCTTTATTGTTCTGGACATAACACAATATTTACTTGTAATTGATTTTTTTATTAAGTTCATATGGTTGATCTTTTTCTCGAAATAAATATTTGTGATCCTTATAATTTTATTCGCTCTTGTATCTCCTCGTTCATTCCTGATTCTGTTACTACATTGTTTAGTTTCTATGCCATTAAAGTTAAAAGGTTTTGAAAGCCTATATCGGATATTTTCTTACTCTTCTAGGAGCCATTGAGAAAATAGTAATCTTTAATCAAAGTAAGACACTTGACAATTAGAATGTGTCTAAGTGCGGATTTTATATTAAATAATGGTTTAGAAAGATTAAGAATAAAAGTTAATCTGGAGAAGTTGAACCCAAATTCATAGTAGGAAAGATTTTCTTTATTTGCATAGATGTCGAAATTTAGGCGAAATTTGAGTCCACAAGTAGCTCTGATTGGGTGAAAACTACAGGAGATACTGTATGTTCGCATAAAGTAAATTGCTTAGCTGTTGAGTTTTACATACAAACTATGAGTTCCGTTTTTCAAAGTTTATATCTATGTACTCTTTTGTTGCATAATATTATCATTGCATCTTTTCCTTATTAGTTGAAGAATAACATTAAAATACGAGCTATTTAACGATTTTTTCATGGTTATCCTCACCCCGACGAGATAAGATACAGATTTCTAATCAAGCTTAATCCATTGCTGCCCCTTGATATCCTAGACTTACCACTTTGATCCCACATGGAATCACTGGCACTAAAATATGTTCCGCTCAATTACCACCATTCCAATAGAAATCAGAGACAAAAAAAATTTGTATCATATAAAATTTTAAAAATGTTTTCACTTAAAACTGAATTGCAAACGCAAGATGAGAAGCTGTAAAATTATTATTAGTTGTTGCAGTATAGATACGTGAAATCGTATCAATAATGGTGGATGCTCAAGTATTTAGTTATATTAAATAGGAAGAAAAAACAAATTAATAAAGAAGTACTAGAGAGTACGGAGATACGAACTAAAAAATTATGTCTTTTATCTGAAAATATTAGGCGCATATTCTAATTCCAAAAGAAATAAAACTCAACAACTCTAGGCTTTATTACCGTGCATAGGGTCAAATTAATTATTTTGTTTGGCTAAAGAACAAAATATTGTATAAGGTAATCTAAAAGCCTTTGCACAGAAAGAAAATCAAATGTGCAATTACTAATAGTAATTGTTGAAAATGTCGTCCTTAAGCTGGAACGCAATAATCGATTTTTATCAGTTTGGCGCAGCCAGCGACCGCTAGCAATCCAAAGATGACGAAAACTGACAATTTAATGCATACGGGTTTATTTAATGGCACTTAAAAGTGATGCGAATCATATTGTGTTGTCACCGCCTCACCATTCGCTTAATTTACTCGCTCGCTACACAGCCAATCTCTTAGCTCTCTATTCACGCGAGCTACAGTCACTTGCCTCTAGAAACCAACAAGAATTCTTACCTTAGTTTGTTAATAAATAAAATAGATAATTGGAGTGTGTTTGTATAACCAAACGCTCAAATTTCATTGCCAAAGGCTTTATAACTACATCCTTAAAAGTGACACACCTACTCGCATCCCACCCCTTCTAACTTACAGAAATAAAAAAAAAACAAAGCATACCAGGCTGTGTTTTTAAACCTGAGTTGCCCTGTAGGGCAAGAATAAATAGAGTTGTACAGAGTGGTCAGTCGTTTCCAAGTGGATATGACACCTGGATGCAATCCTAGTGTGAGACCGACCCACTTTGATCTATATTGCGTGAGGTTAAGTTGCAATCAAACTCCCACTTCTTGTTGCATGGACTACTAGCACGGGGGTGGTGGTGGTATAAAATTTCCGTAGCATGCAACAGCCTCCTTTCAATCTGACATTGTCCGTAAGAACATTCAAATAGGAGGTGCAACTCCACTTAACTGTAGTAGATTTGACGAGGCCCTGCAGTACAGGGTGCAGGAATAAAGACTTCCTCCCTAAATATCCAAAAGGGTATGGAAGGAGCTGGTATCATCTGCTCCTGAGGAGCAATTAATAAGAACTTCTGACTCTTTATTTTGGGAAGGATTTTTCACCAATTGCCACCGAGACAAAGTGGCAACGTTGGCTTCTTTATTTTTTCCATTTACTTTCTGGTAAGGGCTGGGGACCTCTAGATTATTACACTTGAGATCTCGAGGATCTAAACACACCGTCTGTCCTATTACAGTAGTAATCTCAAACTAGATTTAAACAACCTGAACTTTATGCCCTCTAGACTTCCATATTTCACCATGTTTTATCTAATTTATTTATATCCCAATTTCATATATTTTTCTTGGAGGGGGGAGGGGAGTTATATTCTTAGGCTAGTCACTGACAAGCTTTCTATCCTTCAGCCCTGATCGGGGCTAGAAAACGGGGTGTAACTAATCCCTTCCTGTCTCGCACGGGAAGTGATGGTGATTTTTAAATTGCATTCTTTCTTACCACCCTTTTTCCCTCCACTAAGGTGTCGGGTGCAGCATGGAAATTATGTTCAAGATTATATTTTTAATATTATCTGCCATTCCGTCCTTAACTCGCAATTGTGTACACTTAAGGCCTTAAAAATACTTTTAGGAAGATTTGAGGTTATTTACTTTCCAAAATCTTTTACTCGATTAGATGTTCATCACTTTTTTAAGAGATCTTTTCCTAGAAAATGTCTGCACGCAATGTCCTCGTTGATTTTCGCTTTAAATTTAACAAAAATAAATCACTACTTCCTCTGGGACCTATAATTATAGCTTTAAAATTCAGCTTCAGTGTATAAAAAAATCCACATAAATGATTAGTTTATGGAGAAATAGAATAAACTCTGAAAAGTGAAATATGTTCGTCTGAATGATCAATTTTAAGTTAGAAACCATTTGGGTAGTTGTCATTGGCTAATGATAATGAAACAATAGCTTTAATTCCTTTCTAATTTCCTGTTATCGGATCAGGATATAAAAGTTTTTCCTAGACTAATCCAGACAAAAGGACCAAAATAGTCTATTTCCTCCCCCTCTTTCGCAATATAATAACACTAATATGAAACGATTCCTTTATACCTCAGCTAATGCCGATTCTAAGGAGATGCGGAGAGAGCTACTTCAGCACGCCAAGGGAAGTATTTGCTAGAAATTGGCAAACGTTAAGAAAAGGGTGAATTGCTCCAATTTAGGAAGCGAAAAGGTCGTTAGTTTCACGCCATTGGTGATTGCTCGAGTGAGAGAAAAGCCATAGGAGTACGGAAGAGTTAAAAAAATAGTAAAATATAAAATACCTTCTTCTTCTTACTCTCTTTTATCTATTTTGTAATCTTTTTTAATGCTTAAGACAGTAATTTTTGTTATAATAAATCTGAAAAAAATTAGAAAGGATTAGTTGGATTTTCAGAAAGCAGTGTTTCAAACAAAAGAAAAACATAGACAGGCAAAATGCACGCAGAAACTGAGAATAACTCTCTCTTAAATATAGAATAATTCATTTTGAATAAGCCGAAAGGACTAAGAAAATAGTTATGTAAGAAATTTACCACGGAGAAGAATATTAAGAATAAAAGATCTGAAGTGAAAGGGAGACGAATATATTCCAAGAAGAAATGGTCGAAGATAGATGAAATAATCATAAATGATACGTTACGAATTACTAGAATTTTGCTAATCAGATGATAATGAATATTTCCACGCTCAAGTAGGATTTTCACTTGAGCGAATATTTTCCACGGTTAGTCTCGTTGTTTTAGCTTGAGTCAATTTTATCAATCGAGATTACTTACTTTGTCTCCCATGTTGCCGGCAGCTATGTCCCTTCCCGATTTCCATCCCCTCTTGTCCTTTCTTTTCTTGACTATGAGCCGCGATATATTGCCTTGAAGGTGTTTGCCTCAATTTCATATTTGCCCTCACCTTAATTTTTGTATTCATAGTTTTCTGATTTAGTATCTTGTTTTATTATATAATCTTTCATCTTTCTTATTATTTAAGCCATTTTTTATTCAACTATGTTCATTACCACCCAGTATATCCTAATGCTGAATCAGCTTCATCCTCATCACTATTTCATATTTACCTAAGCTATTGTAAATGCGTACACTTTTTCTCTTATAATCAGAAGTGAAAGATACTTCGCGTTTCTTTCGCCAAATCAATTAATTCCCTTGACATTTTAAGACGTTTTGTCAGGAATCATCGAGAATCCTGTCTTTCAAAGAGAGTACATATTCTTTTTAGGGTAAATCTCTTATAATTTGATGGATTTTGAAATCCAATCGAAATATGTTAAAAAATAAAACTTAAGTTTTACTACTTATAATAAGATATATTGCGAAAAGTAATAGCAAATTACACTGGTCTGCGCTGCTTTCAAGATATAACACATATCTGATTTTAGGCGAGTTTTTTGCACTGAATCCGAAAATCATGCTAATTTTATCTAATCAGATCAAGCTTTTGAGATATAAGCACATGCCAGAAATTCATATATTCCGATCTTTTTCTAGGTGAATGTACACACAATAGAAAATTTTGAACTGATTTAAAAATAGAAGGTTTACAGAATGTTCTAATTGATACCAAGAAGAGTAGAACCTACAAAAAGCTACTGATGAATGAATGGTCTCTTCAGGGACTTCCGATTGTGTCTATCAGATACCAAATCCTTTTTCAAACACTAGCGGTAGTGAACTAGAAATTTGACATCTTAGCGCCATTAAAGCGTTCCTCTATCAGAGGGATATCTTAATGAAAGCGCTTACCCTCTTCTTCATTGAAGTTTCCACAATTCTCGGTAAAATAGTCTAAGTTGGAAGAAAGTGCATTTTCACTGACATGCGCGCATTATGTTTGAGGAAATTTTCCATTAACTCATCTACCGCTTTCTCATACTGAAGACTTCTTTGGTTGCCAAAGAATTTCGCAATGACTGGCTTAAGGGACAACCAGGCAAAGAGTTCAGCAGGATTCACTGCTTCATCGACCCTAGTGTTCTTGATGAGCTCCTTTATTTGAGGACCATCAGATACACCTGCCTTGAGTTTTTCCCTGCCGACGCGTGGAAACATCTGACAGAGGAAAGAAAATCTTCTACCTTATACATTCCCCTGACAAAGTTCTTCATCAAACAAGCTTGACGTGCAGGGGTGGAAGTAATATCTTCCTCGGTTTAACCAGAGGGTGGGATACAACGTTGTGTAAATCGGGTTCTATTTCTTGTCTTGACAGCCTGTCTGTCTGGCATAATGCTGTTCATCCCTCCAACTGTCCTAAAAGCAAATAGATCATGGATACCTTTTGTACCCACCTTGAAGACCTAGGATGAATCCAACAACTTTAAGATCCCCACAGCTCAGCAATATCTGTGTTATGTAGTTGAGAGCAGACAACAGATGCTCCATGCTGTTGCAAGTTTCTCTTATTGCCGGTGAGTGTCCAAAAGGGATCGATGAAAACTTATTGCCGTTATTAAGAAGAAATGCTTTGAGACTTCTGTTAGATGAGTCATTGAAAAGTATCCATTCCATAGCATCATACTTCAGGCTCATTAGGCTGAGCAGGTCAGCAATATTGTTACAGTAGACCAGTAAAGCGGCTTCATCTAACTTGAAAAATTTCCTAAATTCATTTTCGCGGTCCCGATACCAATAGAATGTTGTTCATGGTGACAGCAGACATTTCTCTCGAGGACGTGAACCCAATAGCTGAGCTGATTCTTTGAAAAGGTTCAGGTTTCGTGTTAGGTTGTTGAGTTCGGCTTGGGTAAGTGGCACCAGTTGGTCACCCTCTTTGGCTTATATGCATGAAACTCAGCTGTATCGGTAGTGACAGTAGCCTAGGAATCAGAGCTTGAGCTCATGGTATTGATCAAAAGTGAAATCTAGGATTCCAATACATATTTTTAAACAATGACTAAATTAAAACAGATACATATAAATGATGAGAATACGAAAAAAGTAATAGAAAATGGAAAGAAAGACTAAGGATGAAGAGGAGTTCACTAGTGAACCCTGTCCACAATATGCGTTGAAGCCAGAGACGGGAATTCACTGACACCATGAATTATAAAAGGGAGAAGTTCACAAATTTATTTTTTATATTATAGATCAACGAGGCAATGGCTTCGCAACTAGTTTGCGCTTCGCTACTAAAATTAAAATTTAAAATATAAAAAAGCAGCCATAGTTAAATTTTTATAAATTTTCTCAACTTCGCCAATTATAATAATTTTAAAAAGGAACTCTTAACTAAATTTTCCCCTTTTCAAAATATCACGTTGCTAAAATATAGTTATAGAAGAAGATATATAAAAATAAATTTTCTGAACTTCACCATTTGTAATTCTTTGGGTTTTAAAATCTCATAAAATTTCGATACTTATATTTATTTCTGAACTTCACCATTTTGTTTTTGGATATTATAAAAGAATTATTAGAAATAACTTTGATAAAAAAACATAAGTCATAACCAAACTAAGATGAAATTATTATTCAAATACTCCAAAAAGTCCCGTTCTTAAATTATAGAGTCAGTGATGATGAAGTGATTATTGAGTTAGTGATGATGATGATGATAAGAGGAGCGGCTTCCCCAAAGAACACCTCCAGGAACTCAAGATGGTAAAAAAACGTGCTTCATCAGCAACTTTTCTCGACACCTCAGGACTAGTTCTTGGGCTGATAATTGTAATTTTCAACATGATGGCGCATCCTGTCACAGAAAAAAGCCAATAACAAAGTTCTTGATTGAAAATAATTTCGAAGCTTTGGGACTTTGGCCTTGGAATTCCCTAGACTTAAACTCAATTTGTATGCGATAATCAAACTGGCCGTTGATAAAAAAAAGCAATCTACATAATTGTAAGCAGTTAAGGATGCTTATTGGACAAAAATGGAGCTATATCAGTTAAGATATCATCGTAAGTCTGGTCTCCAACATGACAAAACGAACTAAAGTAGTCTTGAAGAGCAACAGAAATCATTGTAAATATTCACTGCACGCATCAACTGACTGTATTTATTAATAAAATGGGTTTGAGTTCTAAATTAGTATATATTTCACCTTACAAATATTGATATAAATATAGTACGGCAAAATACAACGTTTGATTAGTTCTATTAAATTTCCTATATGAGAAATATTGTAGTGTCAAAATATTTACGCCATAACTGTCAGCAAATGATCAAACAGTGAAGATCTCAAAGAGACATTTGAAACGACCAAAGGTTTATGATACCAATACTAATAATGGGCAACGGGAAGTGATCGGGATGTTTCTACAATGATATGAGTGCAAACCTTAAATACCATTCAGCATTGTACGACTTCTTTCATGTAGGATTGGTTCTCACCTAATAGTACTCATAGTAACATAGATTATCTGCATCATTTAATCAACAAGAACTTCATTGACCTCGGCACTACCTAGAAATAGGCTCTTCACAAACCCATTCTGAACATAAAAGTCACCCAGCTGCGGCGAGCCAAAGAGGGATCCTGCAATGTGGCAAACTGCCCACACCTCGTCACGTATATGACGAAGTGGGACAAACTTTGATATCAGACGCAACGCCTCTCTCAACCTCTGTGCAGCATCCATAGAGAATGTAAATTGCAGGATCTTTATTGTTCTGGACATAACACAATATTTACTTGTAATTGATTTTTTTATTAAGTTCATATGGTTGATCTTTTTCTCGAAATAAATATTTGTGATCCTTATAATTTTATTCGCTCTTGTATCTCCTCGTTCATTCCTGATTCTGTTACTACATTGTTTAGTTTCTATGCCATTAAAGTTAAAAGGTTTTGAAAGCCTATATCGGATATTTTCTTACTCTTCTAGGAGCCATTGAGAAAATAGTAATCTTTAATCAAAGTAAGACACTTGACAATTAGAATGTGTTTAAGTGCGGATTTTATATTAAATAATGGTTTAGAAAGATTAAGAATAAAAGTTAATCTGGAGAAGTTGAACCCAAATTCATAGTAGGAAAGATTTTCTTTATTTGCATAGATGTCGAAATTTAGGCGAAATTTGAGTCCACAAGTAGCTCTGATTGGGTGAAAACTACAGGAGATACTGTATGTTCGCATAAAGTAAATTGCTTAGCTGTTGAGTTTTACATACAAACTATGAGTTCCGTTTTTCAAAGTTTATATCTATGTACTCTTTTGTTGCATAATATTATCATTGCATCTTTTCCTTATTAGTTGAAGAATAACATTAAAATACGAGCTATTTAACGATTTTTTCATGGTTATCCTCACCCCGACGAGATAAGATACAGATTTCTAATCAAGCTTAATCCATTGCTGCCCCTTGATATCCTAGACTTACCACTTTGATCCCACATGGAATCACTGGCACTAAAATATGTTCCGCTCAATTACCACCATTCCAATAGAAATCAGAGACAAAAAAAATTTGTATCATATAAAATTTTAAAAATGTTTTCACTTAAAACTGAATTGCAAACGCAAGATGAGAAGCTGTAAAATTATTATTAGTTGTTGCAGTATAGATACGTGAAATCGTATCAATAATGGTGGATGCTCAAGTATTTAGTTATATTAAATAGGAAGAAAAAACAAATTAATAAAGAAGTACTAGAGAGTACGGAGATACGAACTAAAAAATTATGTCTTTTATCTGAAAATATTAGGCGCATATTCTAATTCCAAAAGAAATAAAACTCAACAACTCTAGGCTTTATTACCGTGCATAGGGTCAAATTAATTATTTTGTTTGGCTAAAGAACAAAATATTGTATAAGGTAATCTAAAAGCCTTTGCACAGAAAGAAAATCAAATGTGCAATTACTAATAGTAATTGTTGAAAATGTCGTCCTTAAGCTGGAACGCAATAATCGATTTTTATCAGTTTGGCGCAGCCAGCGACCGCTAGCAATCCAAAGATGACGAAAACTGACAATTTAATGCATACGGGTTTATTTAATGGCACTTAAAAGTGATGCGAATCATATTGTGTTGTCACCGCCTCACCATTCGCTTAATTTACTCGCTCGCTACACAGCCAATCTCTTAGCTCTCTATTCACGCGAGCTACAGTCACTTGCCTCTAGAAACCAACAAGAATTCTTACCTTAGTTTGTTAATAAATAAAATAGATAATTGGAGTGTGTTTGTATAACCAAACGCTCAAATTTCATTGCCAAAGGCTTTATAACTACATCCTTAAAAGTGACACACCTACTCGCATCCCACCCCTTCTAACTTACAGAAATAAAAAAAAAACAAAGCATACCAGGCTGTGTTTTTAAACCTGAGTTGCCCTGTAGGGCAAGAATAAATAGAGTTGTACAGAGTGGTCAGTCGTTTCCAAGTGGATATGACACCTGGATGCAATCCTAGTGTGAGACCGACCCACTTTGATCTATATTGCGTGAGGTTAAGTTGCAATCAAACTCCCACTTCTTGTTGCATGGACTACTAGCACGGGGGTGGTGGTGGTATAAAATTTCCGTAGCATGCAACAGCCTCCTTTCAATCTGACATTGTCCGTAAGAACATTCAAATAGGAGGTGCAACTCCACTTAACTGTAGTAGATTTGACGAGGCCCTGCAGTACAGGGTGCAGGAATAAAGACTTCCTCCCTAAATATCCAAAAGGGTATGGAAGGAGCTGGTATCATCTGCTCCTGAGGAGCAATTAATAAGACTTTCTGACTCTTTATTTTGGGAAGGATTTTTCACCAATTGCCACCGAGACAAAGTGGCAACGTTGGCTTCTTTATTTTTTCCATTTACTTTCTGGTAAGGGCTGGGGACCTCTAGATTATTACACTTGAGATCTCGAGGATCTAAACACACCGTCTGTCCTATTACAGTAGTAATCTCAAACTAGATTTAAACAACCTGAACTTTATGCCCTCTAGACTTCCATATTTCACCATGTTTTATCTAATTTATTTATATCCCAATTTCATATATTTTTCTTGGAGGGGGGAGGGGAGTTATATTCTTAGGCTAGTCACTGACAAGCTTTCTATCCTTCAGCCCTGATCGGGGCTAGAAAACGGGGTGTAACTAATCCCTTCGTGTCTCGCGCGGGAAGTGATGGTGATTTTTAAATTGCATTCTTTCTTACCACCCTTTTTCCCTCCACTAAGGTGTCGGGTGCAGCATGGAAATTATGTTCAAGATTATATTTTTAATATTATCTGCCATTCCGTCCTTAACTCGCAATTGTGTACACTTAAGGCCTTAAAAATACTTTTAGGAAGATTTGAGGTTATTTACTTTCCAAAATCTTTTACTCGATTAGATGTTCATCACTTTTTTAAGAGATCTTTTCCTAGAAAATGTCTGCACGCAATGTCCTCGTTGATTTTCGCTTTAAATTTAACAAAAATAAATCACTACTTCCTCTGGGACCTATAATTATAGCTTTAAAATTCAGCTTCAGTGTATAAAAAAATCCACATAAATGATTAGTTTATGGAGAAATAGAATAAACTCTGAAAAGTGAAATATGTTCGTCTGAATGATCAATTTTAAGTTAGAAACCATTTGGGTAGTTGTCATTGGCTAATGATAATGAAACAATAGCTTTAATTCCTTTCTAATTTCCTGTTATCGGATCAGGATATAAAAGTTTTTCCTAGACTAATCCAGACAAAAGGACCAAAATAGTCTATTTCCTCCCCCTCTTTCGCAATATAATAACACTAATATGAAACGATTCCTTTATACCTCAGCTAATGCCGATTCTAAGGAGATGCGGAGAGAGCTACTTCAGCACGCCAAGGGAAGTATTTGCTAGAAATTGGCAAACGTTAAGAAAAGGGTGAATTGCTCCAATTTAGGAAGCGAAAAGGTCGTTAGTTTCACGCCATTGGTGATTGCTCGAGTGAGAGAAAAGCCATAGGAGTACGGAAGAGTTAAAAAAATAGTAAAATATAAAATACCTTCTTCTTCTTACTCTCTTTTATCTATTTTGTAATCTTTTTTAATGCTTAAGACAGTAATTTTTGTTATAATAAATCTGAAAAAAATTAGAAAGGATTAGTTGGATTTTCAGAAAGCAGTGTTTCAAACAAAAGAAAAACATAGACAGGCAAAATGCACGCAGAAACTGAGAATAACTCTCTCTTAAATATAGAATAATTCATTTTGAATAAGCCGAAAGGACTAAGAAAATAGTTATGTAAGAAATTTACCACGGAGAAGAATATTAAGAATAAAAGATCTGAAGTGAAAGGGAGACGAATATATTCCAAGAAGAAATGGTCGAAGATAGATGAAATAATCATAAATGATACGTTACGAATTACTAGAATTTTGCTAATCAGATGATAATGAATATTTCCACGCTCAAGTAGGATTTTCACTTGAGCGAATATTTCCTTTATAAATTTAATAAACTCCCGTCTATTTAACATTAAATTGCAGCGGATTATTATAAATGTCCAACAGATTGGTCGGAATTTAGGTTTAAGTGTCCTTGAACTTTCCTTAAAACTAGTTACTTTGAATTCTAGTGCTCTATTTTACCATTAACAAAGCAATCATTGAATTATTTTTCGTTAATGATAATGACTTTCCCATTTCAATACCTAAAAAAATAACTAATTTAAATTTAATACAATAATGAAGAACTTATTTGATTATTATCTTTATAAAAAATAGATTTAATTTTTGTGCAAAATATGAATGATTTTAATTATTGGAAAACCCGATTTAATCGGACAGAAAAGCCTCACAAAATTGCCTCTCAAGGAAATCTTTCAAAACATATGATTATTGATAGTATTTTTTTTTAAATCATTGATGAAAAGTTTCTCACACTCCCTCACACACTGTAGCACACTCTATTGAGCTCTGACCCACTGTTTCACTCTCTTTTCCACTCTTTCTCTCACAGTCTTTCACACTCTCTCTCATACTTTCTCTTACATTCTCTCTATCACACTCTGTCACATTTTGTCTCATACTCTATCTCAATCTCTCCCTCTTTCACCCATAACTCTCCCTCACTTCCTCATTATCTCTATCCTCTCCTTCTGCCTTTCTTTCACATGCTTTCCCCATCCTAACCCTCTATTTCTTCCTCCCTCGCTCTCTCTTCTTCCACCTTTTCTCCCATTCCTTCTCTCTCCCGTCTCTCCCTAAGTCTCTCCTTCTATCTCTCCCCCCTCATTACCTTTCTCTCTTCCCCTACTGACCCCTCTTCCTCTCTTATCTCTCCCTCTCCCTTTCTTGATTTTTTTAGTGCTTTTTTTGGTGGTCAATTGTCCCTTCCTGAAGATCAATCTAGTAAAACGCATTGCTTAATTACTTTAGGCGTTTAACATAGTAATTTCTGACCTCTGAAAAAAAACTAAGTTTAACTTTCGTTCTTCATCCTAATTTTGATTCTTGACCTCTTTCCTTTTCTTTGTTCCTATCAAGAATCCAAAGTTATCCTAAGCCTTTTGAGTATTCATGTACCTGCTCTAAAGTTTTATCTTAAATCCTCACTATCTTCTGTTAGACTATTAATTCCATGTTTCCTTTTAGAAAGGTCATTGTTAGTCCAACCTTGAACCAAGTGTGTAAAACTTCTGCTATTTTGTGGATATGATGTATGTAGTACATCATGCAATAAGTGAAAATGACTTAAATTTCTCACATTCATGGATTTCCCTTTTTTCCTATGCCAGAGTACAGAAAATTTCCCTATGTTAGAATTTGGAGGAGATGGTATCTCCATGCTCCACTGCTTTCTTAATGCATTTTATCAGGTTGTCGAGCAGATTATGTTTAAAAAAAATATATCTAATCAAAAAATGTACATTTATTCATTAAAATAGTTTAACTAAGCAGTGGAAAAGTGTGTAGAAGAATTCATTCAGTTTTTATGAAAGCTATGATTTGATATTATTTTCCACTTTCCTATCAGATTACACATTGCCATTTAGGTGACGTTGTAATAACTTAATAAATAGTAATAAGATGCAGCAAGGTCCGCTGAATAGGGATGATAAGGAAGAACTTAGTAAAACAAAAGAAATAAATTTTCCTTGGAAGAAACGTGCCATGTGGTGAGCCTTCATTGTCACGGAAGAGGAAAACCCTTTTTGATCAAGCATTGAAGGACGTTCTAAACAAAGGCTTTGTTTTTCACGTTGCAATTTCGGAACAGTTGTGCTTGCATTAAATTTCGCTCATTGAGTACACATTTGTGTGATTAAGAAGTGCGATGGCTCAGCTGGATTCCAATGATGTTTTTACAAAAAATTAGTTTGTTTCCATGATTACTGATATCTTGAAATGCCAAATACTCCTTGATAAGAAAATTGACGCATTCTAAGGTACCTTTGTTGTTTCATTAATTGACGCCCCAAAACATCGCAGCAATTAACGGTGAGTTACCCGTTTCCTATACTATTGCATCCACCTTGGCAATAGGAATTATGCAATAATGCTTATGAATTTTTATTATGCAATTGTTGATGCGAGTAAATCTGTATATGTATGTAAAAATAGCAGAATGGCTTTGTTTGTTATGATATCATGCAGTTTTGTGAAAAAATTTGTGCACTACATACGATGATGGTTGTTTCTTTAGTTATTATCTTTTTATTTGAAAAATTATATGAACTATATCTATAAAAACAGCTGACAAAAAAATGATTTTATAGTAGGCAAATTATTTCAACTATGGCAAATTTCTAAGCTGATGAAAATGATGTGCCTGAATGTGTGTAAGTAAGCTCAGATATTTGTGTGTAATGATAGACTTTCAGAAGGATTTTTCTAAAGTTTCGCATTTTGCTACTGATTGCATGGTTTCATGAATTATGAAATTTAATTTCATTTCTTCTCTATCCCTTTACAGGATTTAGCACTCCAGCGCGGTGATGTTTTTCTCAGTCAATAACTGCCGGATGCTCAGGGCGTTGTGAGCCGGCGCATTGTCGTCGTGAAATAACCATGAGTTTTTTTGCCACATCTCTCGCCTATACTCACGCACTGAACGAAACAAACGCCGCAGGTTCTCTTTGTAGAAATGCTGGCTCAGCGTTTTGCTTTGGGGAAAGAAATTAAAGTGTCCGATCCCCCTCACATCTAAAAATGCTATCAGCATGAGTCTGACTTTGGACTTCGAATGTCTTGCTTTCTTAGGCTTCGGAGACCAAAAGCCCTTCCACTGAATTCTTTGGCGCTTGTTCTCCGGGCCTTACTCTAAGATCCATGAGTCATCATCGATAATGACTCTCCACAGTAAGGTCTGGTTTGGTTTCTAGACACTCGAGGATGTCCCGACACAACTGCATGCGTTGCTCTTTCTGTTCATCGTTCAAAACCTTCGGCATCATCTTTGCACAAATCTTCCGCATGTGCAAAATTTGGTTATAATCTTTCAGACGCTGTCGAGGTTCATGCCCAGCTCACTTGCAATCAGCCAAAATTTTCCAGGCATCATCTGCCTTACTCGTTCAACGTTGACCTCATACCTGCTCGTTAAAAGTGTTCCCCTTCTTGGGTCGTCTTCTACGTCTTAGAGTCCCTCTTTGAACCTCTTGTAACACTCCAAAATCCGTAAGCACGACACTATCTCATCCTGGTACACCTGGTGCAAACATGTTAAGAGCTTTCGACGTAGTTTTCTAAACGTAGACCAGAAACTTTAGGCTGGTGCTTTCCTTTTGTCCATTGCTTATTTTTAGAAAGTTTAACCCCCCTCTTCCACCTATTGGTGAGTCTGAACAGGCCCAGAAGAGATATTTTGGACGATTTAAAAGAGGTGCATACAACAACCCAAGAGAGAATACCACGTTTTCTCGGGGCACTTGGGTCGGGAGAGTGTGAAGCTCCTCCAGATTTAAGTTGAGGCAGGGTTATTACACCTGTTACACAATCCACCCCCTTGGGGGTGTACTCATTGCTTGCCGTCCTGAAAATTTAAGGAGCTGTTTACCAAAGCACGTTGTCTCAGAATGGACTCTCGACGATATACCATATATAACTATTCGTTGAGGGAACTTATTTAATTAACTTTAGAGTGCGTGGATGTCTAGGCTGGCTGATGTTATGTATCTTCGATATGCTTAAGAAGTGGAACTGAGCTCAAGGATAATAATATTGCTATCATTAATAAAATAGAGTTTTATTAATAATAACTATCAACAACACACAAAACGGAAAATATTGACATAAACAGAGAATGGAAAGGGTCTTGGGGAATTGAGCTAATCCGAGGATTAAAAGATTTAAAAAGGTAAAACAAATATAAAGTTAAAGGGAGGGGATGGTTCGCTAAACCATTTAAAGCACAGGATAGAGTTGACAAAAGGGTTAAATACTCAAAGGTAACGTTCGGCTTACGTAATTATACTTGTTGTGCAGAGGAAGGCGACGTAAGGGAATTTTCGGTCAGCTGGCGAGTTCCAGCCGAAGGGGGGGGATTAAATGATCCTGACGTGGCGTCTTGGGAATGAGAACCGTTTCTTGACGAACGGCTTGAAAAACAATGGCTGTTTTACGTTGTTCTCTTCTAAACAACAGGGGCGGGGGGAGAACCATCTCTTGTCTACGGGCTCGAGAACAATGGCTGTTCGAATGTTGTTCTTTTCTAAACAACAAGAGGGAAGGTTAAGAACCGTTTCTTGGCGAACGGGCTCAAAAGAACAATGGCTGTTCTACGTTGTTCTCTTCTGAACAAAAAGGAGGGGGGGGTGAGAACCATTTTTTGTCAACGGGCTCGAACAAATAATTGCTGTTCTAACGTTGTTCTCTTTCTGAACAACAGGGGAAAGGGTGAGAACCGTTTATTGGCGAACGGGCTTAAAAGAACAATGGCTGTTCTACGTTGTTCTCTTCTAAACAACAGGGGGGGAGAACCGTTTCTTGTCAACGGGCTCGAAAGAACAATGGCTGTTCTAACGTTGTTCTCTTTCTGAACAACAGGGGAAACCTTGTGGACTTGGCGTCACGAAGGCTCAAACCTTGGCACTCAAGGGATATTGTCCTTCTTCTAAACAAGTGCTGGTGAATCTCGAGGTCAAGGTTCCTTGGCGCACAAGGTGAGAGTGGGTCGTAGTGATGTTTCGCGACGAAAATTTGGATCTCCAATCTGAATCTTAGTGGTTAAGTTTCTATATAAATAGCCGGGACATCTCCTTGGCGTGTGGGACAATGGAGTGGGAGCTTCGAGGGAATGCACAGCCGAGCTTGGGAACAATGCCTTATCTGCCCATAAGCCTAACTCAATCTGGCGAGGTTAAAGCATGGGGCGAACAGGGGAAGATAACCCTCCTTGTTTAAACATTGACTCAGGTGGCGGCGATAAGGCACCAGGCTTTAAACCGAAGATGCACGTGGCGAGCATCGTGGTTTTAAATAACGTGTGATAGTGGTTGAAATTACGCGGCCTCAACCCGTTCTATCACACCCCTCCATTCCGGGGGAAGTTGTCACTTCGAAAAAAAAGAGAGAAGGGACAACGATAGAGCTCCGTTGTGGGGAACTCGTTTTCTTGTTCCAACCGTACCTTCATGCACCTAACTAGTATTACCTCAATACATATGATTATTTTAAACTTTTGATTACAAGGGAAAATAACCTTTAATACAAACTTAATAAAAAAAAGGGGCATGGAACAATGAAATGATATAAAATTAGTACATATGGGACAAAGTAATTTATACGTAGTTTATGGGTACAAATATATATACATACAAAAAAATAGACATTGAGCGTTACAAAATTCAGACGTATACATTAACTAATTATATTACAAGAGAATCTAATTTAAGTCGTACAAGACGGTATATACATACATGGAGATCCTCTACGACATTCGGTAACGCATTCCTACTGACTGCGTCAACGACCTGGTTATCAGAACCTTTTATATAATTAATTTTAAATTGATACTCTTGCAAGAGTAAACTCCAGCGCATGATTCAGCCGTTGGAGTGTCGCACATTCCTAATATAGGCTAACGGACGGTGGTCGGTTCCTATCTGAAATTCTTTTCCTATCAAGTACATTTTGAATTTGTCTATAACCCAGATAATTAATAGAGCTTCTTTCTCTATAGTGGCATATCTCTTTTCGCGTGGTAATAATTGGAGACTAGCATATGCAACTGGATGACTCGTTCCGTCATCCTCGTATTGAAGGAGTACACCTCCAATGCCCTCGACGCTCACATCGGTCTTAATCCCAAAGGATTTTTCCGGGTTGGGCAACTTTAAAATGGGGGCAGAAATGAGCTTACTCTTGAGCTGATTAAAATAGGAAACAGCGACATCATTCCAACGTAAACGATCGGGGAAATTCTTTTTTAAAAGGGGGCCGAGGGGCACCGAAATTGCAGCGAAATTCGGAACAAATCGCTGATAGTGAGAAGCTGATCCTAGGAACGATCTTAATTGCTTCTTTGTAATCGGGAGGGGTATGTCGGCGATTGCCTTAATCTTGTCCTCTGGGGGACCTAACTTGCTTTGTCCTATTTTGAAACCCAAGTATTTTATGGTTTCGTGGGCAAAATGGCATTTGCTGGGGCCAATGGTGAGGCCATTTTCGCGCAGTCGCTCGAAAAGAGCTAATAGGGTGGTAAATTGGTGACTCCATTCAAATAGTTCTTGTAGCTGACTCTCCTGATGTGGTGTCAGCTGCGCGTCAATTTCTAGGTCAGAGGGTTCAAAAGACTCTGCTGGTAGGGAAGGAGGAGCGTAATCGGCATCAGGTTGGATGCACACTGTCTGGATTACATTAAGGGACTCCGTGGGGTAATCCTCTTCAAGCGCCGATGTTTCGTCCACTGCTACGAAGGTATCCCCATGGGGGCGTTGGGGGTACTTTTTTTCTTTGGGTCCACGGACAGTCTCCGTGTCCTTGTCTTGGGCCTAATCGCCTAAGGGTGTTTGTAATTCACACTCCTTTTGTGCCGTCCTAAATTCCTGGTTAAGGGTCTCCCTGAGAAATCGGACGGTATCGGGGTTCTGATGGGGACAGGCTCCTGGGCTTCTTTCTTAGCTCGGCCTCGAGGAAGGGCGGCCTGAGACACAGGGTCGGAACTTACTTTGGGGCTCTATCCTATAAGTACGGAACAGAATTGTATGGGTGCTGAAATGACTTCAGCCGAGCCATAATAATATTTACACTGCAGGTAACATCTAACGATGGGGAATTGGTTCGCTCGCCCAAGGTAGTCATGTACCACCGCAACTTTTTCGTGGTTAGGGTCCACTGGGGGGAGGAGTTCGTCGGACACGATAAAACACCTACATCCTGTGTCCCTGACGAGAGTCGATACTCGGCAGCCGTTCATGCTGCCCTCCTCAAATTTCAAAGTTCCCGATGAACTTTTAACAAAAACAAAATTTACCTGGTGCCCTGACGGAGGGGGGAAGTTGCTGCTTGGGTCTGCACCACCGGGGGAGCCGGGGTGGCATCAATCTGATGAACTTGGTGGGCTGGTCTTTTTTTTTAGCCTAGAATTTTGGGGGCAATTCCAGCTCATGTGGTTTTCTACACGACAAGTGAAGCATATGATGGGTGGCTTCGGAAAGAGAGATGGAGGAGAAATCTTAACGGGAGGTTTGGAGTCCCGTTGTTGGTTTTGGAGAAAGAAGTTTTGGGGTTTTACGGGGCTCGGAAACTTCGTTGGCTTTCCAGGGAAGGGGCGCGAATCCTTCCTTCTTTCCTTGTAGGGGGATTGGTGAGAAGTTCGATTCTCCTTTGGGTATAAATTATGGCCTGTGGCATAGACATCCGCTTCTTCGGTACATTCTTTAAAGGTCTGGCACCGACGATCCTTGACGAACGCGCGGATCTCCGTCGGGAGAGACGCCAAAAATTGATCCTGCAACACGAAGTCTGTTAAGAACTCGTAGTTCGGATCAACCTTTGAGGATTCTAACCAAAATTTAAAATTCCTCTGAAGAATGTATCCGAATTGACGGAACGTCTGTCCGGGTTTAATACGACCTCCTCGAAATTCTTGGCGGTAGAAATCGGGAGTCATATTATGAGCGGCCAATAACTCAGCTTTTAAGGTGCTGTAGTTAATTGTACACTCAGATGGTAAAGATATAAAAATTTCGCACAATTTACAATTTAACGAGGGAAGTAATCTGACTACACCTTCAGCCTCCAGATCCATGTTATTGAATTCGAGTATCTTTTCGAAGTGGGCTAAAAATGCTCCGAAATCCTCTCCATCCTTGAAATTGGGGAGCTTTAGTGAGAGATTGGGGGGAGGGGCTTCCGAACAGGAACTGGATGAATGTATTTCTGCTTCAACACGTGCTAATCTAATCTGATGGTAAAGCTCAGCATGTCTTATCCGTTCCTCTCTTTCTCTTTCTTCTCGTTGGATTTCTCTTTCTTCTCGTTGGATTTCTCTTTCTCTTTCTTCTCGTTGGATTTCTCTTTCTCTTTCTACTCGTTGGATTTCTCTTTCTCTTTCTTCTGGTTGGATTTCTCTTTCTCTTTCTTCTCGTTGGATTTCTCTTTCTCTTTCTTTTCTTTGCTCCTCTTGAACGAACTCAATTAGTTCTTTTCCGGAACGTCAGAAGGACTCTCCTTGCGCTTTAAAGATTGCGAACTGAGTCATATTTGCACTTGAGGGCGCAATAGTCAACCAACTAAAATTCCTTGCAACAAGAATTATGCCTCTATAGAATTAGCCTACCTAAATATGGGCACTGACCTATTCGTACTTGGTTTCTCGATCTAAATAACCAAGGACTAAAATCAACAAAAGAAAAAAAACACAAACAAATTATTATAACAGTTCCTTGAGCTACTCCAGCTTCTTAAGTTTCAAAAAAAGGGGATAGCAATCGTTAAAACAAAAGGGAACTACTATACTCCTCTATTATAACGAATAACACTATGCTTTACTCACTGAGACCAGTGTTTGCAAAGATATAGCGTTAAACCCCACACACCTGATACCAAATTTAAATAGTATATATATATATATATATATATATATATATATATATATATATATATATATATGTCGTAGAATGGACTCTCGACGATATAGCATATATAACTATTCGTTGAGGGAAATTATTTAATTAACTTTAGAGTGCGTGGATGTCTAGGCTGGCCGATATTATGTATCTTCGATAGGCTTAAGAAGTGGAACTGAGCTCAAAGATAATAATATTGCTATCATTAATAAAATAGAGTTTTATTAATAATAACTATCAACAACACACAAAACGGTAAATATTGACATAAACAGAGAATGGAAAGGGTCTTGGGGAATTGAGCTAATCCGAGGATTAAAAGATTTAAAAAGGTAAAACAAATATAAAGTTAAAGGGAGGGGATGGTTCGCTAAACCATTTAAAGCACAGGATAGAGTTGACAAAAGGGGGGGGATTAAATGATCCTGACGTGGCTTCTTGGAAATGAGAACCGTTTCTTGACGAACGGCTTGAAGAACAATGGCTGTTCTACGTTGTTCTCTTCTGAACAACAGGGGGGACGAGAACCGTCTCTTGTCTACGGGCTCGAGAATAATGGTTGTTCGAATGTTGTTATCTTCTGAACAACAAGCAGGAAGGGTGTGAACCGTTTCTTGGCGAACGGGCTCAAAAGAACAATGGCTGTTCTACGTTGTTCTCTTCTGAACAACAAGGGGGGGGGGTGAGAACCGTTTCTTGTCAATGGGCTCGAACGAACAATTGCTGTTCTAACGTTGTTTTCTTTCTGAACAACAAGGGAAAGGGTTAGAACCGTTTATTGGCGAACGGGCTTAAAAGAACAATGGCTGTTCTACGTTGTTCTCTTCTGAACAACAGGGAGGGGGGGTTAGAACCATTTCTTGTCAACGGGTTCGAAAGTACAATGGCTGTTCTAACGTTGTTTTCTTTCTGAACATCAGGGCAAACCTTGTGGACTTGGAGTCACGAAGGCTCAAACCTTGGCACTCAAGGGATATTGTCCTTCTTCTAAGCAAGTGATGGTGAATCTCGAGGTCGAGGTCCCTTGGCTCACAAGGTGAGAGTGGGTCGTAGTGATGTTTCGCGACGAAAATCTGGATCTCCAATCTGAATCTTAGTGGCTAAGTTTTCATATAAATAGCCGGGACATCTCCTTGGCGTGGAGGACAACGGCGTGGGAGCTTCGACGGAATGCACAACCGAGCCTGGGAACAATGCCTTATCTGCCCATAAGCCTAACTCAATTTGGCGAGGTCGGTGCATGGGGCGGACGGGGGAAGATAAACCTCCTTGTTTAAACATTGACTCAGGTGGCTGCGATAAGGCGCCAGGCTTCAAAGCGATGATGCATGTGGGTAGCATCGTGGTTTTAAATAACGTGTGATAGTGGTTGAAATTACGCGGCCTCAACCCGTTCTATCACACACGTAAAAAACAATTACTATGGAATTTAATATTACGAAAAAAAATTTCTTTATTGAAAATCACTCATGAATGAGAATGACTGAAAAATATTATTTTATTTCATGGACGTTATTACGAAAGAAGTTTTATTTACTACAATAATTGTGCAGGCACGAGAATTACGGAAATTGGTGCAAATGATTGAACTAAAAAATTGTTTTTCAATAAATCTTTAAAGAAAAAATATAGTTATAGATGTAGCTGGAGTATAATCGCCATTCATTGTCATCCAGCGACACAAATTCATTCAAAATATCACATCCTTCTTCAGATGTATCATCTCCATTGGGCATGTCTTTCCTAAATAGCGTCCATCACGTAGGATTAAACTATAAGAACGGAGAATGAAATTATATTAGTCAGCTCTATCAACTAAATATGAGTCAATATGAGTCAGTTCTAAGCCATTTTAACAATGGATTAAAAGGCCACAAAGCCATCTAATGTGAAAAGAAGAAATACTTAGAGACAAGAGGCTCAACTTAGGATTAACAGAGGAATCTAGTATGCGTCAATGACTCACTCAGAACCTACACAACAGTGTAAATATCTCCCGATTTGAATCAAAAGCAAAGAAAAATAACAAGGGATAATTTGTATATGTATTGGCCTACCGTGTGATATCTTCTATACCTAAACAGATTTTAATCAATCGAGGTATCAAATTAAAAATAACTTTAAAAAACTAACTCAATCACTTAAATATTTATAACGGGAAAAATAACCAGGAAAGGAAAAAAACGAGTCACAAATCACAAAAGATTGCCCCTAAATGACCATATTATTAAAATTATACTGGTATTTACCAAGATAAATTAAAAATATATATAAAACACATATTATCTAGTTTAAATGCTTATTTATCACCCTTCTTTCTTGATTCCACTAATAGCATGTTTTCTTAGGGGTTTTATTCAGCCTTTAAAGACCTAGGTCTTGTGTATATTGAATCCGGTCCTAAGTGTGGACAGATATTTTAGTCGTTCAATTCTAATTCTTATCCGTTGTAGTATTTTTTAAATTTTTACATCCTTTCTCGTTTGTAACTAATTTTAAATTCATTTTACCTTCCGGCAACTTTTTCGTAACTTTAAGTCAGATTCGTCTTGTTTTTCATTAAACGCAGCCAACTTTGTCTTTTCCTTTATTTTAAAATTTTAAAATCAAATTATATAATAATTTAGTCACGCTGACATTTTTTTTTATACTGTTTCTTAGAATTTAAAACCTAATTTAATTTTTTAATACCATGAAATACTAAATGTAGGTAAACTTTTATAAAAAAATACCCCTAATTATGAAAGACTTAAGTTCATTAACTAAATTTAAATACTTGTTTATTTTAGGCTCATTCCAATGTATATATATAAGTTAGGACATGGCTAAAAAATACTTACCGAGTTTCACCTATCTTATTCCCTTCAGGCGAGAATCTTTCAAGCGTTTCTGCAAACCCTGTAAACCTATTGTTAAAAATACTAAAAAGACTATTTAAGTATGGTAAAGATTTAGTTTGGATTTTGGGTACACAAGCTAAAGTTTTACGTTTAGAAAATAAATTAAATGAAATTTTACGAGGCATAAAATTGTTCATAAGTAAACTGACAATGTCCAGAAGTGTTATAACTGCAAATAAAATCGATTAGGATCACATTCAATACTTATTTGTTAAGGACTGAATGCGAACAAGCAAAGAGAGATGAAGCTGCTTATGTATCTTAGTTGAAATTTCACGTGAATTTTGTGCTGCGTACAGCATTGGTAAATAGGAAATAAAAAGAACTTTTGTTACTACATCTTCACATTAAACCTGTTGAAACAGCGACTGACCCAGAGGCTTAGAAACATGAGAATCACACGGTTTCTACGATGGATGAGGCAATTGCCGCTTCTGTATTGCATAACTCGGCGAAAACTGTGTTGAGTGATATTTTTACAGCAAGATGTTGGTCACCTTCCTATCAACGCTGGGTTATATAGGATACCAAAGCACCCTAAATTACGGGCTGCTTATTGCTTTCCAATCTCAAACTACAGTAAGAAAAATTTTAAACTTATCCTAGATTTGCGTCGTGTTCTCCCTTCGGACTTCATCTTGGCAAAACCTGTAGACGTCACTCTGAGGACAATATTCCTAACCCACTCTGACCTGCAGGTAAAACTAAAACGGCGAAATTTTACTGGTGATAATACGTGGATATCCTTCAATCGGATACAGATTAATTTTCCGCTTGCCCTAGAAAACCTTTCTATCACTCTAGAACCTTCGTAATATCGACCTAATTCCCAGAAATGGCTAGACCGCTCAAATGAGAGGATCAATATAAACATGATGTCACCCATGGGCCTCTAACCCATTTCCATCACTCCGACTTCATTCCTCATTAAATCGCAAGTTTAAGGAGGAAGTTTGATTAATAGATGTGCGTAGGCTCTCCAATTGCATATGGTAGCAATATTGTCAGGAGTGCAGACGCTGTGGTAATTTCAGAAACCTGAGAACCAATACGGAGAATGATTACCTCCAGTCCCTAGCATATTGGCTTTCTATTCCTATCCAAACTTGACCTGATTCAAGCTAACTAACAAATCCATGTAGACCCTAAAACCATGCACAAACCTATTAACAAAACGTAACTTTCCATCATTTTACAGATTAAGCGTTGTGAGGAAGCGAGTTCGTGTTAAAACTTTTGATCAAATCCTCGTCGCAAGTGCGCGCCCAGAGGGGCACATCTTGCCTTACGGACACTTTTCCACGCTTGTAGCAGGCCGGTTATCCGGATTTGTTATTATAGCCTCAAGTAGAAAACGAGGGCATTTCCTCCAACTCAGAGAACATGAGGCTACCTTGCGCATGACACAACCACGCATATTCTTTGTTAGTTATTATATTAGGATGGTTACTTTTTACTAACCTATGAATACCATCCTGATGTGGGTAGTGCCTATTAAGATATTTTACAACTAATTCACTTAGGGGAATGACACTCTATTGCATTCTTATCAAAATATGAAAACAGGCCGAGAGGAAATACAGTAATTTGGAGGGTGAGACTCTCGAAATTTTTCGATAAGTCAAGAATTTCCGTCATTATCTGCTCGGACGCGGTTTTGAAACTTTGACCGAAAATAGAACCCTGCTCTCAGCAATCCAGACCTCTTCTGACCGCCATTCACCCTGGGACTTCCATAACCTGGATTAAATATTCAATTTAAAGACGGACATATGTCATCCTGTATGTCGGACGGAAAAGGTTGTCTACCCAAACATCTTAAAGAGGCCCTTACAGCCCCCAGCCCAGACTTTCAGGATAGGGATTTTCCCTGTTCTTCATAAACCTTAGAGATGCCAGAGACGATGACCTCGATGTTTTCCCAGCCGAGCTCGTCTTTGACATACCTTAACACATCCCATGTGACCTCACGCAAATCACCATGCAGCAACTCTTATCGATACCAACTTCAGATAAAAGGAGAAAAGGAATTTTACCCCTACAGGGGCACAGCACCTTCAAATTTTGGCACGTAGATAGGGTTAAGAGAGCTTTGAAAGAGGCCTATAGCGGTCTTTTTGAGCTGTTCCGAAGTACATACCAACATTTCTCCGTTCTTCAGAACAACAAGGAGGACTCGGTCGCATTAGACCGCATGTAACTTGAAAAGTTCGAACCACCAGTTCTAGAGAATAAGAAAACATCAACGTGAACCAAACTGCTGAAAATGTCGTTTCACACATGAACTGCCCTTTTACTTTGAATGGAAATTTCATAATTGGGGCGGAGGTGGGGGCGTTGTGCCGATTCCTGGCTAACAGACAACTTCCCCATGGCTGGAGAAACTCCTTTGTTTAAGTCTTCTCCTTATTACAAGAGCTTTCAGCCCGTGTTATTATAGCGGCGTCTTTAGAATTTTCAACAGAATCCATCAGGATATATAGCTTTAAAGTATCGCTATTTGGTGTTAAACCAACGGTCAGAACCGCTCAAGAGAGCACCCCCTCAAAAGGATGCTCAGCAAATAGATCACTTTCCTTGAAGAGCAAGGAAGAAGAGCTCGCCATCGAAAGACAAGAACAAGCAATGCATGCGACTCTGAGCGCATATTCCTTCTCATGAGCTCACTACGCCTGATCTTATAGATGGAGACAAACCTCGCTTCTCAAAATAGCTCAACAAGATTTTCCGCCTAACATTTAAGTGATCAGACACGAATTTCCCTTTCAGGAGCAGGTTACACATGCTTCTGAAACATTTTCTCATATGCTTATACGAACTATAAGTTTTTCCCTTTAACAATTTAGCGCATAAAGTTATAAGTGAACTAACGCTTTCGTCTTTTCATCTTCCTATTTCACGCCGCCGTAATTCTTATCACTTTATAACCACCTATCTCTTTCATCCCAGGAGTTAAAGAGTTCTCTGCATCCCTCATGAGTCCACCTAGACAAGAGAAGAATGAGTTCCAAGGTATGGGGGGGAGGATTCAATTTAAAGCCTGGAGATCAGGGAAAATAGATCACTAATGATGAAAATAACATTGAATTTCGAAGTGAGCAAATCTAGGCATATGAACAGTTTCTTCTATGTGGTACAAAGGAGGTGATGAAAAATGATAGAAATAAATGAAAAAAAAACCCGTTAGCAATTATATACTCCTTAAGTGAAAAATAATTTCATTAATTATATGGAGGCTAGCAGTTTTTTCATTGAAAATGCCGACGCAGGCTGCTCAGTAGTAACATGAAATTAGGTGTAAAATATGAAAATGAATTTTAGATGACTGAATCCACATAAGAAACACGCAAGTTTTCAGATAGACAGATAGTAGAGAGAAAGAGAGTCACGCGGACGCAGAGGCCTAGAGAGTATCTCACAGACAAGAAGACCTAAAATCGGCATCTTTGGGTAAACTTCTGGGGCAAAAAGACGAGCTGAGACAAGCCAATCTGGCGCACGTGAAAACATTAGCGAGAGGGTGAGAAGTTCACATACGCCGCGCTTCTTCAGATGGAGTGGGACCCGCTTTCGTGGGCTAGCGAAATCGCCTCGGCGACCACGTATATAACTTCCAGCACGGGCAGGAGAAAATCAGTATTCTCCAGTATTCTCCAGAATCAGCCAAGGACACGCCGCGCAAATTCTCAAGTAACTCCCACACCCCAAGGGCTCGTAATCAAGAAACATTTATTCAGAATTAATGACAGTCAAGCAACGTGAAGACTCGTCCTTCTGCAATAACCAGCTCAGCTCCTTCATGCGAGAATACTCCTTCGATCTAACCCCTCGAGGCTTATCACGGAAATTGTGAGACAATTACGTTTTCTTTCTATCAACTTCGAAGAGGCGCGATGCTATTTGACCTCGAAGATTCACTTATGATCTCCTCCTCCTCCTGTTTTCTTTCGGTTAGTCGTTTGTGCATGCTCGCGGCACGCGCCAAAGCATCAATTTAAATGAATTTGCTTTCCAATTAGTCTGGTGTATTTCCCATAGTGTCTCTTTTGTTGTTAAATTTTATTGTTTTATAGTAGTAAAGATTATTTCTATTTCCTCTGTTTGATTCCCAGGACCGTCACATAGCCATTTAACTGAAATCGGCCAAAGGTAGAATATAATTTCGTTGTGACCCACGTTAAAAAGGGGCATTCACCCGTGCCTGCTTGTCGCCTCATTTCACCGCATCCAGGGAGGCAAGTGAAGGTCAGGGAGCTCTTACCTGACCTACGACACAAGTATATAAGAGAATTTATTTCATAACTTTTAATTTTGATAAGTAAAATAGATATGAAGTCTTCCTCCAGGAAATTTTCTGAGGCCACCTAGGAGAATAAAAAATGAAGCGAGGAATGAAACTTTACAAAATGGGAATCAATAATTAGAAAAAAATAAAAACACCAATCCACTAAGCATATTAATTAATGATTCAGAAACCATATTTTCGTTACCTAATACTGATTGAGCAAACAAAATTTTAAATAACTAAATAAAAATACAATGAAAAGACATTTTATAGTGGTCGCATAGCAAATGAAAGCAACACAGGCTAAAGTAGGATATGCGGTAAAAAATATCAGGAAATGATTTAATAAGTAATTAAAACCATAAAATTGGAGAAAAGCAAAATTTGACAAGCAACAAAGATGATGATTTTTTTTTGTTTTAAAAGTTATAAGCTCCCATCATGTCAAAATGTAAAACTGTAAATATCCATGAAAAAATGCGATAGGAATTAAAGAAATAAAATCTTGAGAAAGTCTATTGCAGATCTACTTGCCAATAGGTTGTTTCAACGTGTAGAGGTATAAGAGATTAGTATATATATATATATATATATATATATATATATATATGTATCGAGGCCAAGGAAGTAATAACAAAACGCATCTGGGTTTAGCTTTGCCCCTCCGATGTTCTCCGGTAACATAGGAGAACGGGCAAAAGGGTAAATGTTACGAGACAGATTCCTGACCTCAGCTCAAAAGGCAGACCCTTCGAGGGTGTACTTATAAACAATTCATTCAAAAGTGCAAAACTGCCGATCTCATATTACCCTCTGTCAGAGCTACAAGACGCTAAGAGCGGGAAACTAACCTGAGGTCTCACCTTGCGAGTGCCCCTCCACCTTCCCATTACCCTGCGGAAGTAATTTGGGTATATAACAGGTTGACCCTAGGAAACGCCGCTTTTTGTTCGTTCTAACGGAAGAGACAAGAAAGTTACCGGTTGAGAGATTTTTCGAGTTTGAGAAGAAAACAGAAAAATCAACGGTAGAAAGTTTTTTGCAAGTTAAGGATAACTTGCAGTCCTTGTACAAAACCAGATTGTACCAAGAAAGCTCGGCGCCGTTCGAGCCCCAAGATTATCAAGTATCAATCTACCCAGTTTGAGGACTCCAAATCTTACTCTATTTGAGTTGGACAAACCCCAACTAGATAGAAAAAAAAGAAGACAAAGGGAAGGGTTCTATTATTTTCCAACTCGTGGGTAAATTTAATTGAAGGGACGAGACAATTGGGTCTGGGAAGAAAAACAAGTTGAAAAATAATAGAACCCTTCCAGTTCTTGATCTTCTTATTCATAGAACTCATACATGTTTTAAATAACCTATCTTCCGTAAGCGTACTAATTTAAATTCTTATATTCATTTTTACTCTTCTCACAGCCCTAAAGTTAAACTTTTTGTTTTTTCTTCTATGTTCCTACGCGCATTACGTGTTGGGAGCCCGGAATTTATGGATTTGGAATTTTCCAATATCTTTGAAATTGACCATAAATTTTATTACCCTTACCCGTTTCTTCAAAACTGTCTTTCTTCTGCTTAAAAGACATTTTATTAAACTGTCCCTACTCTCCCTTTTAATAGTAATAACAATTTAGTTCTACCCTTTCCTCTTTGTTTTAGTGGTCTTCCCCATCTTTTGAATAACTTTAATATTTCTGTTGCTTTTAAATATGAGACGACCATTAAGAATTTAATAGTACGTAATAATTGTAATAGTTTGGGAGGAGGGGAAGTTTATTCAGTTGAGTGTTCTGTTTGTCTAAGTCAATATTACGGACAAACAGGTAAACAACTTTCTGTTCGCATAAATCAACATAAATATAATGTCCGAAGAGGGAAAGATAACAGTGCTTTCTTTGTCCATATGTCAGATAAGAACCATTTAATTAACTGGAACTCGGCAAGATTTATTTATCGTTCCAATGATCCTATTAAAGGAATATCATTGAATGTGCTTTTATAAGCCAATGTGATCATTTTAACCTTTCCCCTGGTTTATATAAAATAGATGCTATAATTAAAATATTAGTACTCAAAGAAATTAGTTTTGTCTTTCGTTCCTAGTTTTTTTTATATACATTCTTTAGTTATGTGGCTCCTATTTTATTTAAATTTTTTATTATTATTTTTTATTTTTTAATTGTCACTGCTCTGTTTTGTACATTGTATTTTTCCCCCCTTTTGCTCATTGTGTCTTATAATCTCCCTCGTTAGGCTATCTCCATTTCTTGAATCTGTTACCCTTTCCTTCGACTTAGTTTGACCTTACTACCTGCTTCTTGTAATTCTTAATGTGTTTTTTTACCTTCCTCCTCCCCTCTTCCTCATTGGTGATTTCTTGTTTTTAAGGCTGTCTTTCATACTTTTCTTTCGTATATATACCTCTAATATAATACTATTTCTTGTAGTTATCCTTGATAAGGAACTTAATGAAGTTCGAAAGTACTTGGAAGCACCTTTTCATTTTTTCCTGCGGGACATTGCATTCATTTGCTACCCTCACGTGATACTTTGTGAGTTTTTCATTTCATATATATATATATATATATATATATATATATATATATATATATATATATATATATATATATATATATGTATATATATATATATATATAATCTCGGCTAACCTACGACATATTTAAGTGGTGTAGGTGTGGGGTTAAGTTAAATCAGAAGAACCCAAAGTTAAGATTAGAGTAAAAAACCCTTACCCATAACAAATATTTGCCAACCAGTTCGAGGAAAATTTAAATAAGGAGACTTCAAACAAGTCTTAAAGATTCATTGAAGTGTAGTTACGAAGGTAGGGATTATAACTTAACGAAGATTGTTGTGTAGTGTGCTGTCTTGTTTTTGGATAGTAATAATCCAATCAAGAGGTTTAGAAAAAGGTTAGGTTAGGGTAATAAAAGCTAAGGGACTTCAATTTGCATACGTAACGTTCGTTACAGCGGGGAGGTTTCGACGAACATAGCCAATATGTCTTCGTTTTAATTATTTGTTAAACGAGGTCAAGCCCTGGGACTAAAGGACAAACAACTCCTTGCATACGTCCAAGATAAAGAAAGGACGGAAAAGGAAATAAGGAGAGAAGAGAGAAAGATGGAGGCAGAAAAGACGAAAATGGAAGCTGATGAAAGAGAAAAGATAAGAGAACACGAGAGAGCATTGAGCAAGGACCAAGTGGAAGTACAGTCCGTAGGGTCCAGGACTGAAACATCGCAGGTCCTAACTATGAAGCTGCCAGCGTACAAGGACGAAGACGACCTATACGCGTACCTCTCGCACTTCGAAATTTTTTTTTAAGTGAATCACTGTGATATCGAGACAAACGGTATCACCAGATTACTCCCCCTTCTCAGTAACCGAGTAAGAGACATATTCGTGTCTCTATCGTCTGGTGCCACGATAGACTACTCTACCTTAAAAGCAGAACAACTGGGAGCCATTAACGAAAATCCTGAAGACTATAGAATAAAATTTAGGCAGGCTAGGATTCAGCCCGGACAAACCTACCGATAATTTGGTTTTATTCTTAAGAGACACCTCCAATTTTGGTTAGAGCCAGCTCAAGTGAGAAATGATTTTGACTCACTCATCGACTTCATACTAAAGGACCAGCTATTATGCCGGCTGCCTTCAGAATTAAGGGCCTTTGTCAAGGACAGGAGAGCAGAGTCCTTCGATGAGAGTGTGTCAGAATCCGACTTGCATTCGTCAAACCATAGGTATATCCTAGAGAGTGTAATAAAAACAAGCCCTCGTCCCTCAAGAAAGGTGTGTATTATCAGAAACCCTTTTCCCCAAAGGAAGTGCATTATCCCCAGAAACCCCAGCAAAATAACTCCCCTAAGTTCGTCAGGAACGCCATAAACCCCAGAAACCCCATAACCTGCTTTAGTTGTGGCACCCAAGGCCACCTTAGGTATAATTACCCCCAAAACTCGAGGCCTAAGTCGCCTTCGACCCAGCAGGTATATAACCTGACGACAACGTTGGAACCAGAACCACCTTCGAATCCCTCACCTCCTTTGACCGCTTCGAATTTCCCTGAACAGCAGGTGAATTCTGTATACAGCAAAAAATTGCCCGAAGGACTAAAATTTAAGACTGGGGCCGTAAATGGTAGGCGAGTCTCAACCGTGTTACGCGATACGGGGTGTACCTGTATCGTTGTATCAAACCAATTGCTTCTCCCTATCAGCTCCAAGCACCAGAGGTTCGTGGTCGTCCAGGATTTCCTAGGTAGACCCACCACGTTCCCTGTCGTCCGATGCCACATACAGTCGAAGTATTTTTCTGGCTCGACCGACGTAGTAGCAGCGCCTATTAAATTCTGCTCTGTATTAATAGGCCAGAGCGCGCAGCTCGGCCCAAATCGGATAGCTCAATTAGTAGTCACCCGGATACCCGCGAATGAGAGACACCCGGTTTCGACCCATTATTTGTTTTCGTCCGAGAAACGTGTGAACGAAGGGATATGTTCACGAGTAGTGAAGACTGCGACGGATGTGGTGCCGTCCCTCCCGCCCCCGGAGTGGAAGGTAGCAAAGAAAGAGAATGAAGAAAAAGAAAGAAGAATAAATATAAGAAGAGTAATACATACGCCTAATAAGCAAAGTGTAGCCAAACAAGTTCCTCCTGATCACAGGACAATCAAAGAAACTTTTAAAGAAAAAGTTCTGACTGAGAAATCTTCGCAAGATCAAAATAAATTTGCAGAATCCCTGCCGGAGCAAAACCCTGAAAATAAAAATTCTCAGAAGACAAAGATGGTGACCGAAAACTCAAGGTCAAATGCAGTGATTGAAACGGGAGTACCAAGCTACTTTCAAGAAAATGACGGTTCGAAAGACAGTTTAATGAAAGAAGAAATGAACGAAGAATGTCAGGAAGATCAATCTCCTCTCCCTGATGTAGATCAACCCAATTCCCTAGAAGAAAAGTCAAGAGTAAATAGGCAAATAAAGATTAAAAGAGAAGGAAAAGCAAGAAGATGTGTAGGTAGTTTGAAGAGTCCAGCCTCCTATCCTGACCACGTGTACGTCACTACCCCTACACGGGAAGGATCCTTACATGCACGTAGCACCGTCTCAAAGCGTCCCTGCGAACGCGTTCGCACAATGGGAACGTCTAAATACTACTTTGCTAATGAGGCCATCTCTGAGCTAGGAGTCAAAATTTGGAAAAATGGGTTATCCACAAGACAGAATCGGGTAAACGCCATAATAAAGATGCCGCTACCCCGAACCAAAAAAACAAGTTTGTTCGTTCGTAGGAACCGCCCCATGCTACCGAAAATTCCTTCGACATATGTTATGCCAGTCGAAAACTCACAATGTGGGAAACAGCGTATGCAACTGGAGTACTGAAAGCATTAGCCATAATGTAATACCAGGTTAATATAGTTTACATACGGTAAATTTTTTTTTGTGTGTAGATAGAATTTTTTTGGGGGGGTTATTTTGTACGTATACGTGTATCTCTAATGTTGTAGTTTTTTTGTCTATTTCGTAGAATCGGTTACGATAAGTGTTAATTAGGCGCACGGTGGACATAATTCAATTAATAAGAATGATGTGAATGGAGCGTTCCACCTATCGGTCGAGTCTCTCTTGTAAATATGTTTTAGTAGGGCTGTTTGCGTAGAGTACAGGCGATTCCCCCCCCTCTCCAGGATCATCTTAAGGGTGGAGGAAGGTAGAGGTATAAGAGATTAGTATATATATATATATATATATATATATATATATATATATATATATATATATATATATCAGGGCCAAGGAAGTAATAACAAAAGACATCTGGGTTTAGCTTTGCCCCTCCGATGTTCTCCGGTAACATAGAAGAACGGGCAAAAGGGTAAATGTTACGAGACAGATTCCTCACCTCAGCTCAAAAGGCAGGCCCTTTGAGGGTTTACTTATAAACAATCCATTCAAAAGTGCAAACTGCCGATCTCGTATTACCCTCTGTCAGAGCTACAAGACGCCAAGCGCGGGAGGCCAACCTGAGGTCTCACCTTGCGAGTACCCCCTCCACCTCCCCATTACCCCGCGGGAGTAATTTGGGTATATAACGGGTTGACCCGAGAAAACGCGGCTTTTTGTTTGTTCTAACAGAAGAGATAAGAAAGTCACCGTTCGAGAGATTTTTCGAGTTCTAGAAGAAAACAGAAAAATCACCGGTAGAAAGCTTTTTGCAAGTTAGGGAGAACGTGCAGTCCTTTTACAAAACCAGATTGTACCAATGAAGCTCGGCCTTGTTCGAGCCCTAAGATTATTGAGTATCAATCTACCCAGTTTGAGGACTCCAAATCTTACTCTATCTAGGGTTGGACAAACCACAACTAGATAGAAAAAAAAGAAGACAACGGTTTCCTCTTGTCCGGAAGAAAACGAGGTTAAGGTCGCACCAACCGGCTATAAGTAGAAGGACTAAGCTTTCGCTTGAGCATCCACCCAAACCAGATCCCTTGTGACGTCACCTGTCAAATCGACAGGCAGGTCGACGAATGCCATCTATTGAGCAAACAACCAATTACTCGAGCTACGCCTCTCCGGAACCAAATCTCCGAAGATAGTCTAACTCGTCTCCGTATTTAATCTCCATTACCTTATGTGAGTAAAATATAATCCTGTTGTTTATGTCCCCGTGCATAATGATTAGTTTATTGGATGTTTGGCCGAGGACAAAGATATTAATTTAAAATTGTTCTCCCCGTAAAATTCTATCTTGAATCGAGCTTCGTGAGCTAGCCCAGCAATCCCATTTTCTTTTTTTTAAGTGTATTAGATCTGTATTTTTTTATGTTATTTAGTGAGAGGGTTTATGTTCATTAAAGTCTATTTTTTTAGTAAAATCACTGTTTTAATTATCCTCGAACGGGTTAAAGTGGCAATAATTGATAAAGTCAAGAAAGAAATCGCTTTTATTCATTCACTAGAATAATAAAGTTTAGCACTCTCAGAGAACGATCCTCAAGCGATTACCGAGGCACGTCCTACGCCTCAAGTCCAAGTTTATTCGGTTTATTAAAAAAGAAATTAAACACACATATATATATATATATATATATATATATATATATATATATTTATATATATATATATATAATCTCGGCTAACCTACGACACAACGGTTCAGCTTTACTTTCTTTATAAGAGTTACAGGAGTTATTATATAGAGCCAATCTAATTACTCTTTCTTCAGAAATAAGTAATATCTCTCTCCAAAAATCTAACCAAGGTATCGAGTGCACTCAGCCCATACAGCAATTTTGTTCTAGAGGTGAATGTAGTTAGTTCGCATCATCATCTGCAGGCTGTTCAAAGAAAGAGCAGATGATTTATTAAAATGAAGTTAGGTTGAGGAACACTAAAGAACGAAGGAGTAGGCAAGCCTTACATTCTTATACTATCTCACCTCATATAGTGTCATTTAGGTTGCACTGAGTCGATAAAAATACAAATAATGAAAAGGAATGACGGAGAGAGAAACTATAGTAAAAAGACTCTTTACAGATTCGAAGAGAATGTTTTAAGGAATCTGGGCTAGGAAAAGTTGGGAAGTAGAATTTACTGTAGATATTTTAAATTAAATTCCCTATCATGAGTAGTTAACATTATATTTATCGACTCTAGAACAAATACCTTTAATGAAAAGAGGATTATCTCTGGTCATTCTCAATCTAGACATATAACGGAACTTTTGAAAATTTCCAATAAGAGCAATTTTGCATAAGAGAAGGCTGTTACGAATGGACGATTAAATTTAAGAACAACTACAAGAATGGGTTTAATTAGGGAAGCATATTACTCTTGAATGCAGTATCGAAAAATAAATTAAATTTGAACAAGACCAATATGGATATGTGAGAGTATGAAAATTTAGCTATATTTTGTTCTAACACAGAGGCAAAGTAACAAAAGTGAGTGATGATGCATCATTATTAGAAGATGCATAATGAATGGCGATCAGGATTCGAACCGGAAGGTATTATAGAAAAAATTGAGAAAGGTTTGCAATCAGAAGATCTAGAGCTGTGTGGACATCAAGTATAAAAATGTCACTGTACTTGATAATTGTTAGATGGCCACATTCGTACACTCTGAAATCATACCTTGCTCTTGAAACTAGAGTAAGAACCTAAAGATAGAGACTGAATCATCATCAGCCTCAACATGATAAAAACGAAAAAAGTACATAAAGCTACAATTGTAAAACGGTCACAATCATTTAGAAAAATAGAAATGGCACACAATTTAAAGAGTCAACATTTCTCATGCACCGAGAAATGTTACTACAGGATGTCCACAAAGTCTGGGTACATAGGAATTTTAATATTTTATTTAATTATGTTATTTTCCCCCACCATACATAAATAAATAAAATATCAAAATTCCTATGTACCCAAACTTTGTGGACACACTGTATTTATAAGAGAAATTATAGGGATATTCGATACCTAAAGAATATATTTTAATTTTTGAAGCAATATCCCTCTTGACATCTTTCTCATAAAAGATTTGATATAAAAGAAACCGTCATATGGTTGTGACAGCTGAAATTTTGTTAACCTCCAATTCAAACAGAAAGTGCTTCTGGGCTTCTAATTCATTTTGTTCTTTTATGATATCCTGAAAAGATGTGTATTATTTTGAAATTTCCATCCACGTTTACTAAATATATGAAAAACTTAACAGTACAATAAGTGAGAGGTGTTAAAGATAGTGATGCAAATCAATTTGTTATGAATGTTGTGGCAGGGAATGGCAATGTATTGCGTGGTTTACAAAACCGCCCGGAAGCTAATAGAATATTTAAAGGGTTTCTTTCAGGAAAATAATAGCCTCTATGAAGTTCTACCTACACATACTGATTAAGATACATTTAGTTTCTTCCTCATATAAAATAATGGAACTTATTGTGAGATCAACGAATTATAAAATAGCTATTCTTAACTTTAATAAAATAATGGAAAGAAATAGATTATGTTGAATTGATTGCATGGATGGGTCTTTATACTCACAGAGGACCTTCTAGAAGAGGCAATTATGCCTGAGGCCCCAGGATTTTGAAATCGGTGTTATCTTTCTCGTAGGTGAACTGCCTGTCATGGCTACGAGCTCCACCTACCCGTCCCTACCGTAATGCCCAGTAACGGAGGGAGATCAGCATTGAAAAGAATCCGGACGGAGATTCGAACTGCCGATCCAACGATTGCCAGGCAAGCGCGCTAACCACTGTATTGTATTAGCCGGGAGGCTGGATCTGACAAGGGGGCATTTGGGTTAGTTGATGAACTTTTAGGCATTCATAGAAGTCCTCCAATTTTCCTAAGTCTACGAAACATAAAAGGGTCAACAAGATAAAAGTGTCCTGGACAACATGTATATATGGAAGGTTTAATAAATCTGATTCATTCTTACTGCAGTAATCCTCTCTAAAATTTGGGCCCATCGGTAGATCATCATCTTTATCTTTAATGGCAATCAAATCAACCAAAGAAGGTTAATTAAACTCGTAACAAATATACCAAATAGTATTCATTAACACATCACAAACTAATCTACCCCCCGAAATATCACTCAGATATGACATCAAGAATCACTTACAAATGAAACCTTCAGGTTAAAATGATTATGGATATTCCAATGCAAACATTTGCCAACAAAGACATGACATCCGATTGTATGGAAATTTGATAGAAATGAGGAAATGAATTCCTTCTTCCAGAAGAGAGAAAGCCGAAGATGGAGATAGATCTGTCCGAATGTAATAGAAAGGGAGATTGATTACATTCTATCTATTAGTCTGAACTAATTATATCATTTATTAGATTTTTCAACATAGCTGGTCGCAACAGATTATTAGAGAGCAAGATTGAAATAAATATTCACAAGGGTAAAGTTGAAGATAGGCTTCTCGGGCGATTGTTATTGCTTTTTCGAGCCAAAACGTAGGGAAGCTCCTGTTTGTTTAGGTTTCGTTCAAGGCGCGCATTAATATGTTCTTTACGTCCCAGTTAAATTCGATGGTGCCATTTATGTTTGAAATTCTGAATGAAAAAACTAAAAACATAAAACTGATTTACTTACATTATTTTTTGGGACCAGCAATCAGAAATAATTTTAGTTCCCGGCAAGATTCATTCTTTTATAGCCGCCATAAATGTTTCTTTTGTCCGACCGGGAACGGCGATCATAAAAACGTTTTTGTTCTCCCTTTCGAACCCACCGAAAACCCAAGCACCCTCTCTTCGTTATGTATGTTTGCGTTTCACAAACTTGGTTTCATCCATTTACACCACTTTTCCAAAACTATAAAACTTTTCATTGACACTAATTAATACGCAAAGCTTTAAACAATTTCTTGGACAAACTTCACACAGAGCTTTCATGATCCAAAGAGCTTGAAAGGAACTCGTTTTTTATTGGCGCCAAAAAATAGTTGCAATAAAATTTCGAATTATTATTGTAAAATTGTAGGCACTCTCAATTAAAAAAAGGCAGAAATTGCAAAAGAAAAAGATAATTAAAAGAAATGCTAGAAAACATGTACAGAAGAATAAATATAAATAATAGGAGACAAAAACTAGTTCCAATAAAATGTGCAAATTATTGAATTTAAAATAGTAAGTAATTCAATAAAAAACAGCATAAATTACCAAAATTTAAAAAACAACAATATAAATACTTCTTAAAAAAATAAATGCTACGAAAACATGTCCTATAAACATTAAGTAAATAATAAACGTAATTAAAAATCAACCTAACAAAACTTTAAAACGATTCAAAAATGATAAAATAGAAAAATGAAAGAATTCAGTGTAAATAAAAGTGGAAAAAATGAAAAAAATGAGAGTACAAAAACAAAGCATTGTTCATTGATGAATGACGTCATTGAATTGGCAGCAAAGGATTGTTTGATAAACATTGGCTAGCGCCGCTTCTTACTTGCTTTGTGCTAATTCAATGAAACGTATCTCGAAAGTGGATGAAAAATTATGAAAAGAAAACGAATCCTAAAAAGGCGAGCTTCAATCGTACGAGGATCTTATCAGAATCGTTCGAGTAGCTTGGCGTAGACTATACCAAAACAAGCAGAAACTTAAAAATCACACTTAGACACTAACAAAAAACACGGGTGAAATGTTAAATAAATTGAGTCTAAAATAAAGTGTAAATTTCTAGGGTACTCTTTTAGAAAAAAACGTCATGATGGACAATAGAAATACGAAACTGTATACCCCTTTGAATAAAGAGACATAAAAGACAGCCTCGCAGAAAGGTGGTAAAATGAAACTTGCTTAATTGCATGAGTAATGCTGAAAATTAGGGCACTTAACCGTAATCGCTGATCCCGCATTGGAAAGTCCTTCACTCTCTTGGCAGAGGGTAAAGGTTACAATCACATTTAATGATTGAGAAAGTGCACAATGATTTAAACTGTTAGTTTTACCGCACCACTTACGTTACTATAGAGGAAGTTAGAAATATAATTTCCTCTTTCCATATTAATAACACGTGATTTTAAATTTATACTTATGGAATTATTACAATATATATATATATATATAAATATATATATATATATATATATATATATATATATATATATATATATATATATATATATATATATATATATATATATAAGTTTGGGGAATAGGTAGGGCAAAACAGAGGAAGGGGGATGGTTGTTTGTAAGGGTGTTAGGACAAGTTATAACAAGTTAGGACCTGCAGCCGCACGCTCCTGCTTCGTCTTTTTAAGAAGAAGTAGCTGATCGCAGATCGTCAGTCACAAATTTTTTCAACAATGGAGAAGGTTAAGCACCGCGCAGTGATCAAATATTTTGACCAAGGAAGGCAAGAATGCAAAAGAGATCCATGAACGCATAGTTGCAGTGTACACCGACTCCGCCACTTCCTATGCAACCATTGCTCGCTGGAATAGAGAGTTCCGCCATAGTCGTGAGTCCCTTGAAGATGACCCCCGTCCAGGACGCCCGTCAGACGTGACTAACGAGATCAATGTGGCCCGTGTGGAGAGGATGATCCTCTAAAATCGATGGGTGAAGGTAGAAGAAATCGAGCGAGAACTTGGAATATCACATGGAAGTGTTATCAACATCATCCACGACAATTTGGCCATGCCCAAGGTCTCTGACCGTTGGGTCCCTATAAGCCTCAGGAAACCTCAAGCCACATGGTCGATTTAAGCGTCGTCAAAGTTCGGAGGGGCTGCTTCTCCTGTACAACCATGACACGGCGGGATTCGAGTCACGCATAGTGACAGGTGATGAAACATGGGTCCATCACTGGGATCCCGAAACCAAGCTTGAAAGCATGGCCTGGAAGCCGAGGTGCTCTCCGACCCCCATCAAGTTCCGGACCCAACCCTCAGCCGGGAAGATCATGGACACTATCTCCTGGGATTCTGAGGGAGTGTTGATGGTGGACTATGCGCCTCGTAAAAGGACCATCACAGGCCAATATTACGCCAAGGAACTGGCTGGGTTGATAAAGTGCCTCCGTCAGAAGCAGCTTGGCAAGTTGACACGTGGTGTCCTGCTCCTCCACGACAATGTGCCTGTCCACAAGGCCAAACCTGCACAAGCTGCCCTGCGTGAGTGCGGATTTGAGAAGCTCAACCATCATCTGGCCTCTAGCAACTACTTTGTATTCCGCAAGCCTCAAGGCTGCACTGCGTGGACGCCAATTTGGGGACGATGAACATATCCAGATCGCCGTCCAGCAGTGAATTGAACAGCAGTCGGCAGATTTCTGGTTGTCCGGAATTCGAAGCCTCAGGGACAAGTGGCGCAAGTGCATTGAAGTCGAGGGTAGTTATATTGAAAAATAATAAAACACTTTTCCTTATATCTCGTTTCCTTATATCCGAATTGCAAAACTTATTGACCGCCCCTCGTATATATATATATATATATATATATATATATATATATATATATATATATATATATATATATATATATATATATATATATATATATATATATATATATATATATATATATATATATATATATATATATATATATATATATATATATATATATATATATATATATATATATATATATATATTTGCATTTAAAGGCCTAAAGAAATGAAAATTGGCATCATGACGCTAAGGAAGACGACCATTGAAAGCTTAAGAAAGAAAATGTAAGATATAGAGACGGAGAAAAATAGTGGAAACTAATTTTAACCGTTATATGAAACATTTTTATATAACGGTTATAATTAGTTTTCACTATTTTTCTCCGTCTCTATATCTCACATTTTCTTTCTTAAGCTGTCAATGGTCGGCTTCCTTAGTGTCGTGATGCTAATTTTTCTTTGGGCCTTTAAATTCATCCATTATATCACGTGTCATATGATTTAAGTTATATATATATATATATATATATATATATATATATATATATATATATATATAAAGGGTCTTTCAACAAGGATAGTGGCCATGTTATTAAAGCGACATCTGGCAACCTCATTGTGAACTATTCAGTAGTACTTGGAAAGTCACAATGGAAGGTTATCATGTTGAACAGCATCTGCAAATCATCAAACGTTATTATCAAATTCAGTGCTCCGTTCGACAAACGTTCCACGCATTACGTGATTTCTATCCTCGCCACAATCGTCCTGCCGAGTCTACTGTCTGACGCTTGGTGGCTAAATTCGAGGCAAAAGGGTTGATCAATAATCAGCCAACACCCATACATCGCCCAAACGCAAGGTCTACTGAAAACATCGCTGCCGTAAATGAGAGTGTACGGGGAAATCTGAGGCAGTCAATTTCTCGTCGTTCACAAGAACTTGGCCTTTCTGCGACTTCAGTTTGGCGAATTATGCGTTGGGACTTGGGTCTGCACCCGTACAATATCAAACTTACCCACAAACTTAAGGTAAACGACCATAGACAACGGCTTGTGTTCGCTGATTGGACTCTAGGTCAGTTGGAAGTTGCCTTAAATTTCCCCAAAAAATCATCCTCAGCGATGAGGCCCATTTTTTGATGAATGGATTTGTGAACAAGCAAAATTGTCGGATTTGGGACGAAAACAATCCACATGAGATACACCAGTACCAATTGCATCCCAACAAAGTTACTGTTTGATGCGGATTTTCGTCTAACGGAATCATCGGTCCGTACTTTTTTGAGAACGAAGATGGGATTGCCATAATCGTCAACGGTGAGCCCTACAGATGAATGATAAGCAACTTCTTGTGGCCTCAACTGGATTATATGCCTGATATGGATACTAAAGACATGTGGTTCTAACAGGACTGCGCTATGTGCCATCCTGCGCACGCCACGATGGACAGTTTGCACCAGCGATTTCAGGGCAGGGTCATCTCGAGCAGCGGCGACGTCAACTGCCCACCGAGATCATGCGATTTGACGACATTAGATTTCTATCTTTGGGGCTCCCTTAAATCGCAGGTCTATGCGAATAATCTGCAAACAGTTGATGTCCTCAAAGTCAACATAACAAACACTATCCAGCAAATTCAGCTAGATTTAGGCGACAAAGTCATCGAAAATTAGGCCTCCCAAATACGTTCCACCAAGCAAAGATGCAGCGGACATTTAACGACCTCATGCCCTACACTTAATGCCATAAAATGTACTTTCAAATTTAATATAAATTGAGTGTATATATCACACATAACTTGTTATATTTACATTTAAAAATTGAGCGACCTTATTGAAAGACCCTTTATACAAGGTGTCCCAGAAAAAATTTAACCGTACTTTGAATTAGTAAAACAAATCAAATTTATCAACTATTTATCTGTCGATTCTAGAAATTTCATTGAATTCCCTTTGACGATGTTAATACACTAATGGGTTTAGTGAAAGTTATCAAAATTATGTTTGCGCAAGGAAGTAAAATTTTGAAACTTCGAGGTTTAAAATCAACAAATATATTTAAATCCATTTTTAACAAAAACACCTCTTCATATGGGTAATAAAATTCATTTTTTAATTTTCTAAGCACCATTTCCTTCCATATGTCCTCCATTTCTTTCCAAGCACAGTTGCGCCTTTGATCGCATTGATTGAATCACTTTTTTATTAACTTGTGATTTTCCTTAAGTCTATTGACTTTAAGTGTGATACTATCTCTTAACTGGTTGATGCTTTGTGGTGGAGTAGAATACACTTAATTTTTTAGATATCTCCATAAAAAATAATCGCAAGGTGTTAGGTCAGGGGATCTTGGGGGCCATTCAATTGCATGGGGTTGTAAACGTTTCTCTTAGTTTTGTTCTTACAGCAAGCTGTCTATGAGCTGGTGCTCCGTCCTCAATCCACCAAAGTCTATTGAATTGATTGCCGTAAATTTGACGGAGTTCCGGATAGATCATTTCGTTGATCATGCTCAGGTAGGCAGCACCATTCAAGTTATTCTCGTAAAACAATGGGCCGACAAGATAGCCATTCCCGCATATTTCTGCTAACAAATACGTGTGTCAAAGTAGAATGCTGTAGGGGGTGGGAGTGTCAGCGGCGCATTTTGCCGAATGATATTGCTATTTACCTTTCTATTCATGAAAAAGGCTGCCTCGTCACTAATCAAAATGTTTTCCAAGAAACGAGCAGGTTTATGGAGAAGCCATTCGACAAATTGTCTACGACGAGGAAAATCAGTTTAAAGAAGCTGGTGTCTTGCATGCATCTTATAGGGATGCCATTTTAAGTCTTGTTTAATAATGCGGTTAAATGATGACTTCAACAATTGTAACCCATTGTTTTGATTGATACATGTGGATTTTGAAGAAAAGTCATCTGAATATTTTTGATATTTTCTGTTGTTCTTATGGTTCTCATACGACCCGAACGCCCTTTATTTAGATTTAAGCATGTTCTTTCATGTTGGTATTTGCGAAAATTTTTCCAAATTGTGGGCTTGCTTGGTGGGTGCCTACCTGGAAAACGTTGTTTAAATGAATCTTGTACTTGTTTAATACTGCCAGTATTAATAAAGTTTGTGACTACAAATACGCGTTGATCTTTTGTTAACTGCATGATTAAAAAGGTTCTATGGAAGTAAACTTTTACACAGAAACGCCTTGATTTGCTTAGTAAGCAATAATGAAGAGACCATAGCACAGCGTGGCTTAAAAAACACTGCAAAAGTGCTTAGGCTTTGCTTAAAGAATGGCACAGTGACCTAGGCTACCTAGGCTCCCTACGCTTCTCTTGAAAGTGCACGATGGCCTAGCCTACCTAGGCTTCGTTTCATTATTTTACTTCCTTGCGCAAACATATTTTTGATAGCCTCTACTAAAACCATTAGTGTATCAATATCATAAATGGGAATTTAATGAAATTCCCAGAATCGACAGATAAATATTTGTAAATAAAACACCTTTTGCAAGATCCAAAAATCTCGAATAGTTTTTGAGTTATGCTAATTCAAAGTACGGTTAACTTTTTTCTGGGACACCCGGTATATATATATATATATATATATATATATATATATATACTATCGTGTAATGCTGCTAGGACCATTTGTAAGAGCTTGTATATATATTAGGTCATAAGTAAAGTAAAAAATATAGTAGGATACTTGAAACTGGAAACATTTTTCTTTAAGAAATTAGTAATCTTCTTCTTCCTTCTCTTTGATATTAATGCATATGCTAAATTTTCAAGATTATATCACATAAGCCTTACATATAATATGAAAGATATTGAGTTAAGATCAAAAGTGACAGACAGATTAAAGTAGAACGAAGAACTAAAACCTGTAAAAAACATTAAGGGTTTGAAATATGTCTGAAAGGCACTATGAGGCGGCTTCCTTCGCTATCGAAAGACTATTATGAAAAATTAGCTTTGAAGCAATCTGCTGAAATGGCCCAAATTTATAGCTCTGTTTACGTATAAAATAGGGAAGATTGAAGAGTTCCCATAATTAATAAGAGGATGTTTGGTCGCAAAGAAATCGAGTGGATTCCTCATTATCTGTTTTCTGAAGATGCGAGCTAAATTATGAGCGCGTTTCATATGTATTTAATTAACACCGAATGTGCCTGTTGGTATGATGAATCTTAGGACAGGTATATATATATATATATATATATATATATATATATATATATATATATATATTATTATATATATATATATATATATATATATATATATATATATATATATATATATATATATATATATATATATTTAAGATAGAGAGAGAATCGGTTTTTCTCGGCTTGCCCTGTTGACCTGGATTTTGATTTCTTCATTCCGTTGTAATATTCGTGCAGACGTCCTACTCCCTTGAGGATATCGCACGGATCAATGGTTGGAATATTCGCCTTGGAGCACTGATGGAGAACTTTGAGTGACGTCTGCCGAACCTAGAACGTAAAATCACGAGGGTTTAGATTTACGTGGTACTGAAAAACACACAGAACCTCCTCACAGTTCGAGAGAACACTCAATGGCAGAAGTGGAGTAGCTGGGTATCCTAGGAGCCATAACTTGTCAGCGGACCTCGTTGAAGACATCTGTATAAAAGAAAAAAACACAAGTCAATAAAGAGGAGAATAAGACGGACATCTCTCCATAATATAAAACAATACTGAAACCACTTTTTACACTGCAAAACTATACGAGGCAGGACCATGCCTTTGTTACATGGGGTGATACAATAGGAACAAACTTCAAAGCATTGCGCGACATAAAGTTGTCATGCTACAAGACTTAGATTTGGTTTTAGTGTTTCCTCATCAATACGCACGAACTGTCGGGTTCCGCGTTATAGTAAGAACACTTTTGATTTTTTTATTCACCCTAATATATAAATATATATATATATATATATATATATATATATATATATATATATATATATATATATTGTGGGTTAGCCAAGATTATAAATATATATATTTATTTGTTTAATTATGGTTAATATAACAAACAAAATTTGTCTTGAGGCGTAGGCTTGTGCCTCGGTGATCGCTTGAGGATCGTAGTCTAAGAGAGCTAAACTTTATTTTATTCTAGGGAATGAATAAAAGGGATTTCTTTGTTGACTTTATCAAATATTGCCACTTCAACTCGTTCGAGGATAATGAACATAAACCCTCTTACTAAATAACATTAATCATACAGATCTAATACACGTGTAAAAAGAAAATGGGATTACTTGGCGAGCTCTCGAGGCTCGATTCTAGATAGAATTTTACGGGCGAACAATTTTAAGTTAATATCTTAGTCATTAGCCAGACATCCAATAAACTCATTTTTATGCATGGGGACATAAACAACAGGATTATTCTTTACTTACATAAGGTAATGGAGATTAATACCCGATTCCAGTTAGAATATCTTCGGAGATTTTGTTCCTGAGAGGCGTAGCTCGAGTAGTTTGCAGGGTGTTCCCAGATGGCGTTACTTCGAATGAAAGGTGGGTGAGTGACATCACATGAATTTTCGAGTTGGCCGAAGAGAATCAAAACAAAGACGCCGATGAGGCGAGTGGGTTGTCGGACGTTTACGACCTTGAAAAGATTTCCTTCAGAAGAGGTAGGAATATGTTTATATTCTTTTCTAGCGATTTGGGTCTCGCTTATATAATTTCGATTTTGGAGGAGAAATCTATCTAGTTTGGAATTGTCAAACTCAGATAGAGTAAGATTTAGAGTCCTCAAGCTGTGTAGATTGATACTCAATAATCTTGGGGCTCGAACGGTGCCAAGCTTCCTTGGTATAATCTGGTGATGTACAAGGACTGCAAGTTCTCTTCAACTTGCAATAACTTTGTACCGGTGATTTTTGAGTTTTCTTGTCGAACTCAAAAAATCTTCTGCCGAACGGTGTCTTTCTTGTCTCTTCGGTGCGAACAAACAAAAAGCCTCTTTTTCTCTTGTCAACCTGTTTTATACCTCAATTAACCCCACGGGGTAAATTGGGTATGAGGGACTAACAGAGGGGACGTCGCTGGAGTTTTCCTTCTTGTGTCTGTTGTTTGTCTATTCGGCATTTTGAACTTAGGGGAGCACGTAATACGAATCGACAAGTTTGCACTTAAGAAAGGATTGTTTATAAGTACACCCTCGAAGAACCTGCCTTTTGAGCTGAGATCAGGAATTTGTCTCCTAAAATTAACTATTTTGACCGTGCTCCTACGTTACCGGAGAACATCGGAGGGGCAAAGCTAAACCAAGATATCTTTTGTTATTATTACCTTAGCTCTCCACACCAAGAGGAAGGCCTCGATACATATATATATATATATATATATATATATATATATATATATATATATATATATATATATATGAAAAGAAACTCACCACTTGCACGTGAGTCATAATTATGATAAATAACACCACAAGGAAAATGGAAAAACGATTCCGAACGCTTTCGTCTTTATTCTAAAAGACCATGAAGAGGTCTTTTAGAATAAAGACGAAAGCGCTCGGAATCGTTTTCCCATTTTCCTTGTGGGTGTTATTTATCATATATATATATATATATATATATATATATATATATATATATATATATATATATATATATATATATATATATATATATATATATAAATAAAGAGAGAGCAAATACAAGTTCTGCAGGTGATAACAACTACCACTACAGAGCTTTTGCAATTATTTTTATTTTCTGCATTTAAAAACAATTTTGAAGACAGAAATAAAGATGAAGAAACCTTGTATAGCATACTATAAATACATATAGTACATGAGAGAAAACTGGACGAGAAGGATCAAAGAGACAAGAGAAACGGAGATTAGAAGAACACTGAAATCAAAGAGAGCAGCGGGCGGCACAATGAAGGCAATAAAAAAAACCTCCTCTGTTTCGTCGTGTCCCATTGCTCATATATATATATATATATATAAATATATATATTATATATATATATATATATATATATATATATATATATATATATATATATATATATATATATATATATATATATATATAATTTGAAGGATGAACGAAAGGATGTATAAAGGGAAATTCATTTCATTTTCTTGATAGATAACAACGTTTCGGGTGAACTTTTCACCCATCTTCGGGTACTGGAAATACAATTCGTGGAAAACAATTTAAGTTAAGAGTCAAACAGATAATCAAAATTACGAATTTATGAAAAGTATTTAATGTTTATTAAGGGGGGAGAGCGATAAATTTACGGGTAATTGCTATTTTTGGATTATTATGTTGCGAGTTAAACAATAACGATTGTGGAAACACAGGAAACACATCGAGATAAACCAACCTTAAACAATCAGCCGTTAGAGGATAACTGGGGAGAAAGGGCGAGGAGCGTAAGAAGAAAGAGAAGGTTACGAGGTTAGGAATATTTGTTTAGAGTAGAAGTAGTGGTGAGAAGAGGAATCGGAATTAAAGGAAGGAGAAAGGTATTTAATATACATGGATTCAAGAATCCTTAGTGATATGGGATCAGGGGTGGTTTCAAGATTTTAAAATCGTCCGTTGTGATTTCAGTTTTACAATTAATCGAATGAAGCCTAACAGGTGAGAATTCTTTCTCAGAGAGAACCTTTCCTGTCCTGTGGCTAACACCCAAATGTGAACAGAACCTCGCCCTCAGCGAGCACGCCGTACTGCCTATGTATCTCCCCAGTTTACAATTGGGGCAAATAAACTAGTAAATAACGGAGCACTTCACTTCAGGCGAGATTCTGTCCTTACAATTGAAGTATAATCCTATGTGGTGTCTATTTATGTAAATTAACTTAAAATTGGTTTGAAAGATTATGTAACGGCTATGTAACGGATATATATATATATATATATATATATATATATATATATATATATATATATATATATATATATGTATGTGTGTTATTTCTTCCATGCAAACTAGTGTGTATCAGTATATAAATTATTTTGCCTGTGTGATGGGCAGATGAATTTTTGTTTGCCTTTCCATACTTTTCATGCGAATTTGTCTTTTTTTTAATGTGCATTTGAAACATTTCTTCATTAATATTGCGGAGTACGGTGCCGGAAACCACCCAGCGAAAGGGTCTGCTCACTCGCTCGTTAAACGCCCATTAGATCGGAAGCAGGCTCAAGGAAACGTAAATACTCAATTTGTTTATTTAGAAAAAACTTTAATATATATAAATATATATATATATATATATATATATATATATATATATATATATATATATATATATATATACTATTGAAGTCCACAACTGTGGCAGCGTTATTAATTTTAACTTGTATTTTCTTAATATTTATTATAAGTTTTTTAACTGGGTCTTCGAGGCGAGAAAAAACATCCGTGAATGAGATTCTTTATTCCTAGACATCTTTCGACCGTGTTAGGTCATCTTCAGGAAATAAACAGAAATGGAAGATTTTTTTTTAATGGTGAGAAAATGTACGGCTCACGGTTCACCTTCCCTCTGTACCCCTCCCACGATCGGGGAGGAGGTTTTCATTTCCTTAGGCATTTAAATACATCTATAAAAATTCACGTGTCATGTGATTTTCAATTTATATATATATATATATATATATATATATATATATATTTATAAATATATGTGTGTGTGTCCCATTACCCTTCGAATCCTCGAAAAACTATATATAAAACAGCTCTCGTAGAACTTAAATAGTGATCTCTCGTCGGTTACCCTCTTTGTTACCTGAATTCTTCTGGATGTGGGTTGCCGGGCTCAGTTTGGTGTTTATAGGTCGGTCTGGAGGACGTAACACGTTCGTTGGCAAGGTTTGTGATTTTGTATATTAGGTTTTTGCCAATTTTTGCTTCAATTATTGATTTAAAATTCATTTTAAAACAGTTTTATATAATCATTAGATTCATAAATCAAAGCGCCCCTAACTTAATAGATTTTAGCAATTATACACTCACTAACTAATTCAAATATGTATTTAAAATCCTTCCTTAGTCTCTTTATTGTAAATTTGAGACCAATTTCTAAATATTTCCTTTAACTCTAACTTTGCAATTCAAAGCCAATACTAGCTAGTAAAGTTTTAGATGTACATTTAGCAGTGTGCTCTCTTAACAGTGCCAAATATTTTGCTTCGTTTATTTGTGGTCGAAACTTCGCCGGTAAATAAAAAGGGTGATGCCAGCTATTTTCCTCGCCTTGGGATTTCTGTTAAACATAATATATATATATATATATATATATATATATATATATATATATATATATATTAATTATGATAATTATTAATATTACATACATACTCACATATATATATACATCTATATATAGATTTTTTTTTGCATATACACATGTATACATATATTTTATTTTTATAATTACTAAGCTACTAGTTTATTTTCTTAAGAGAAAGACATTTAGGGTCTTTCTCCGGTATTCTATCTATATATTGGTTCGACATTATCTTGTATATATTTTCGGCTACTTTTAAACCTTTTGTTTAAAGTGTAGTCTCCTGTATTCTCTTTCGGTGGGTATAACTTTATTGATTATTTCGTTTGTGAGTTCCTCCTCTAATTGGTGCCATTTTTGGGGACGTTCGTGAAGCAATTAGTTGATTGGTTTCAAATTTGCGAATCGATGTAGTTCTACTGATGATAATGCTTCCAGTCTTGAGGTACTAGTTATAAATCTGGTCGCGTAATTTTGGTCTACCTGTACTATTAACATTTGCGTTTTTGGATAATGTATTAATCGGAATGACGGGGTACGTTAAAATGGGACGAACTAGGGCTAGGTATAATTTTATTTTGTTTTCGTCAGAGAAGTTTTTGAATCTTTGTAGAGAGGAAAGGGTACATTTCGCTTGTGTAGTCTTTTGGCTCACATGCGTACTGTACCCGTTTTTGGAGAATATTAAGCCGAGTACCTTATCCCCTTCACTGTAGGAATAGTAGATGTTGTTGGCGGTGACACGGTGCTTCTTCCTTCTGTTCATTGGTATGATTTGGAATTTTGTGTTACATATATATTTTTATTTGTGTCCTTTCGTATTTATTTATATTTATGATCTCTCTGGCAGTGCGCTGTGCGATATCCTCTGGATGTTGTCTAGCACTGGCGATGATCTGCGTGACATCGTCGTCCAGTTGGATATACATCGTGCTTTCCTCTAAGGGTGGAGGGAGATCCCTTGGACTTGGAATTCAATATAAAAAGTGGAGAAATTAGATAGATAGAGAAGAGATAGAAAAATAGTGAAATAGTTAGTTAGTTAAAAGTTTTGGTGGTGAAATTTGGAAATAAGGGATAGATAAAATAGGTCCCTGGGGAAAGGGTATCTCTGTTTCGTGTTTATTTACGCTGTTGTATTTGTTCTTTTTCTTACATCTTTGTTAATTAGCTTCAAAGCCTTTCAAGTTTACTAACATTTGCGTTTATCTGATATATATATATATATATATATATATATATATATATATATATATATATATATATATATATTTGATTTTTTTTATTATTTTATATTTATATATATATATATATATATATATATATATATATATATATATTTGATTAAAATCTATGATTATTTGTTTGTAAAAAACATTTGTACATATGTACATAGTAGCTTTCAAGCCTGTTTGGGTGTGTGTTCTGTGACTTTATCTACTGTATTTATTGTCTCTGGGATATATTGTTTATACGGTAGTTATGCGTAGAGCGGTTCCTGGTTGTGCCGCGCAGCTCTTCTGCTACTGGAAAACCTTTTCCGAGCCTGGTTCTGTAATAGGTTGGGAATTCCGAAGTGTTTCCTGATGAAATCTGGGTCGGAGTTCCCTTCCACCTTCTGCCAAATTTAGAGGGCTCTGGTACCTAGGTCTTTATTTAGTGCCTTGATGTTTGCTTCTTCATGTAGTGTTTGTTGGAGTTTTCTTCCCCTTCTCCTAGCGTTGCATATTATTAAGAGTGCTTTATTTTGCATTCTTTGCAATTTCATCATCCAAATCTTTGGAATGGCGGCCAGTGGCATGGTGGGTTACAATAGTTTTGGTCTGATGTAGACAGAGTAGATCTTCTTCTTATTGTTCTTCCTTAGGTTTTTAAATCGATATAACTCTCCTATGTCTTTCCTCGTACTTGCAATTATGCCGTTAATTTGGCCCTTGTATCCCCTGGCATTTATTTTTAACCCTAACACTGTGCCTGTCCTCTTGTATGGGTATCTTTCCTCCCCTACATAAATTGGTGCTGTTTTACTTCTTTTGATTGGTATGATGGTAATTTTGTTCAGATTAGTCGCGATTTTCCAGCAAGGTTCGTAAATGTTTAGGTTCTTAATTTCATATAACGTCATCCTTGCCATCCATTTTTGTATGGGGAGACCACGATCTGTGTCACGTTGTCGCGAACTGGATATACAAAGATTCCTCTAGTTTAGGACAAGGTAGGTCTCTAGTGTATATCGAGTAGAGCAGTGGACTCAATCACCCACCTTGGGGAATTCCCTCTTCCAGTTGAAATTCTGGCCCTTAGTTCTCCCATATCTTGATGAATGCTCTTCTGCCCATGACGTAATCACATGTTATTTTCTTCAATCTTAAATTAAGTCCCAGTTGGAAGATCTTAAACGGTAGTCCCCTGCGCCACACTTTGTCGAACGCTTTTTTGACGTCCCTCAATACTACATCAGCATGCTTCTTTTCTATTTCTATTTGTGCTAGTTTCTCTGCTATCATCGAGAGTGCTGTGTCCGTACCTCTCTGCTCTATAAATCCGTACTGTTGTTGATTGTGCAGGTTATTGTCTTTGAGGTAGGATTGCACCTTGTTGGCAATGATTTTTTCGAAGATTTTTCCTCCAAATTCGAGAAGAGAGATCGGGCGGTAGTCTGCTGGGGAGATTGGGGACTACTACGACCTAGGAATGAATATAATTTTTTATATTTTCCAGACATCGGGAAAGTATCCCGTATTGAGGGCCGCGTTCATTATGTTAACTAGTCCTTATTTTATGTTGTGTGGAGCGTTGCTAAAGTTTGCCTTCGTCGAGCCTGAGTGATCTGGGGCACGCTGTTCAAACGTTTTAGGGTTTCGTTAAATTCCTGTAGGGAGATCTTTTTCCCTAGGCCTATCATGAGTCTTTCCGCTCTAGCATTATTGAGCAGATATATTCGCTCTATTTCTTCGTTTAACTGGTATAATATCTCGTTCCCGAATTCCATATCAAAATTTTCTTCCTCTTCAGGAAAAATTTTAAATATATTTGATCAGTATTCTCTAAATATTTCTTCTAACTCCTCAGGTTCAGTGACCACTTCACCTTCCCGATTTTCGATATTTGCCCTTTTGGTGGCTAGCTTTCCTCTTAACCTCTTCACTGTTTGCCAGAATGTTCTGGGGGCCATTTCCTCATCTAATTCTTCGATGAGTCGGTCCCAGATACCTGATTGCTGCTGAATGATCAGCTGGTGAAGGAGTTCTTGTTTTTTCCCGCATCATCTTGTGGAGGTCCGTGTTTGGTCCCCATCTGTTGATTGCGACCACTAAGCCTCTGTATTCATCTTGAATGGTAATAATTTCTGGAGTCCATCTTGGAGCTTGTAGGGTTTTATACTTTATCTTTGGGATGGTATTTCTATCTGCTTCCAATAATTTTGTTGTAAGGTGGTTTAATTCTTCGTCTATTTCTTCTGGGGTAGCTTCTTCTAGGCCTACCGGAACGTAGTTCTGGCAAACGGCCTGGTAAGCCTCTTAGTCTGCTCGCGCATATGACTACCTTTCCCTTATTGGTACTTGGATTGGAGTTGTTGATATTGTGATGGTAAAGCTTCGTGGATGCTGGGTATCAGGGGTCTGGGGGCGATGTGATAATTATAGGGAAACTTTGGGCTCGTTAAAACTAGGTTGGGCTTAGTTGCACCTCTCGGTGTGTAATTGGTCGGCAACTCTGGTCCAATGTTACGTTTTACAAGAAGTTCTAGATTTCGTCCCACCGCGTTGGTGCTGGTGTACTCAGAGGCCTTGCATCTTGCGTTAAGGTTGCCAGCGAACATTACAGTTTTTTTATGGGCAAACAGCTTCAAGAAGTTATGGATGGGAATGTACCCTCTTCTTGGGCATTGGTACCCAGTATCGATAGTTAGGGGCCCTATGGTAGTTTGGACCTCTATCGCTACGTATGACTCGTCTAATTGAGGTAGAACTTTGTGCACGAGTCCTTTTTGGATTTCAATCTTCGCTCCGTCGAAGGCCTCATCTGTATGGCTTGTTAAATGAACTTGTTACCTGAATATTTTCATGTCCTTGTGTTTCGTATCAATGCCGTGTTCGGATATTAAAATGATATGTGTATCAAGGTTCTGAATTATGTTTACATATTCAGAACTTTTCCTTGTCCAAGCATTACAAATTGCTACACTCTATATACTCTTTCTATGTGAACATAAGTATTACAAAAACTGGTGAATCATAGCGCGAGAATTTTTTGAGGAAAAACTAAGCGCTACAAGAAACATATAAACTTGGAAGGCTCAGAATGTTTTTATATAAGCTTAAGTTTTCATTAAGTCTCATCGTGGTAAAGGCGGTTTACTTTAGGAAGGCATTTTAACAAGAGAATCTTTTTCTTCGCTCGTGGGATCGAAATCTCTCTAATCGCGAGTAGAAGGAGGGTGCCCCAAGGAGGGGGAGCTCAATACCCAGTGGGGCACCATGCGGTCGGTCCCCCAGAACTGTAGAAGAGTTCCCCTCCGTACTATAAGGGGGGATGGGGCTTAACCGCAAAGAAAAGCCGTGAATGAGGCTATTTATAACATATCAATGTATTCCTCATTAGGCTAATTGACACCCCGACCGGCTACCTGCCAATCTGCTACACCATGAAGGATGTGGGACAGCTGGTCTCGAATGAGGCCAAGGTCCCCCTTCAAAATATTGGACTAGAGGCAAATGTCCCACAAGAAATATTAGTGCAACGTATTGTTATTCTTCGTTGGCTGGACCCAGTCTTCACTAACAACACTTGTGAAGAAATCAAAGCAGAGCTGTCAGCGAAGCAGACATGGGCCAACATTTTAAAGGTGGAAAAATTTGGCAAAGGAAAGAGTATAGTGAAGATCATATTCTCAAGCATCGAGATGGCGAGAAGAACCAAGAAAAATAGGCTGCTTGGGTTTTACTTGAGCAAATCGAAACAGAAGAGTACATACCGATCGACTGCCGCTACAAATGCTATGCAGTCGAAAAGCATTTAACAAAGGACTGCAGGGCGACGGTAGTTGCATGCTCCCAGTTCGCCAAATCCGGACACAGTTGGAAAGATTGCCGGAAGGCAAACAAAAGTGCGTCAACTGTAGAGGGGACCATAGGGCATTGGCCATGAATTGCCCCATCCGCAAAGAAGCAATCCGTACAAAACGGGAGAATATAAAAAAGGAAAAAGAGGCAAGAACTAAGACCAACTACGCTCAAGCGCCGGCCCCAAAGAACTACGTCACAAGTGCCCCGAACCTAGTGATACCAAAGGCGGGTAAAGATATCATGACAATGATCATCTTTGCTCACATGGCTAACCTGCTTAACCTCGGCTCCTTTTCCGAAGAACTTAACGGCTTCTGGACAAAAACTGAGTTACCAACAAACTCTGGTTCCCCGAAAATCCAGACTCGACGGAAATACTTAATATCCAGTTTACCGACGAATCCCAACGGGAACATCAACCAAATGAGGAGCTGACATAGTACCCTACCAAAGAACCAAAAATAACGGACAAAACTTTGGAAGGAGAGGGAGAAACGAAGAAAGGTGCATATAAAGAAAAGAAAAAAAGGGAAACAGAAAAAAAATAGGTTTACCCAACCGACAAGAAGGAAAATCCTCGAGAACGGTTACTTCTTCGACTGCAAGTACGTGGGTCTCACTGTATTTGGCTCTCCCCAGTGCCCGCCTCCAAGAGATGACCCAGAATTTTTCCTACCTGGCATTATCAAGAGGGAATTCAAGTGAACCTTTGAGAGGCCTTTTTTACCGGACAAAATTGCAGTATGGATGTTGAAGGGCATGATGTTCATCTCACCTTTGGAGGTGCACGCCGTGAACATATCACATTTAAAGACATAAAAAGTGGACAAAAAACGTCCCAAATAAAGTGAAAGTGCAAAATACAAGTGTATAAACTATAACGATAAGCTCAAAAGTGAATTAAATAAATAATGATAAAATAATTGATAATATCAGTGATTTGGAAAAATGTACATAGAAAGTGTGTGTTAATTAATTTACGAAATATGTATGTCTAGTATCAAATTATCTATTGTCAATTAATCCAATAAATGACTTAAAATTAGATTAAAATCATCAGCTGGATTGAAATACAATACCAAAAAGGTTTTTACAGCAAACGCGTAAAAATAATGTAAAGTAATTAAAACAATGTGTAGTTAACCTTAGAAATATATAATAATGTGTAAATATATATGTAAATTTTTCTAAATAAATTTTTTATTTCTATAAATTATTAAATCTTATGAGTAAATGAGAAATTTGTATTGTATAGAGCTATAAAATTGAATTAATTTCCACGTCTCCGGGTACCTTTAACTTCCTACTTATACTTATACCTATCTCTTCTCTGCTAAATTCTATTTTCTACAATGAGGTCTTAAGCAGCTCACTAATCCCGTCCATCGTCCTGCGGGGGAACCTGCTCGTATGTCTGCTATTCATTGATTTCGTCTTAACTATGCTGGCCACTTGGACTGATATAATTAAGGGCTTATATGAAAACTGGTTTGAGGACTAGCCCACAGCTGAAGCATAAGTTAGAGATTATCTCGAAACTGGGATATAACTGTGAGACCTGGACGGAAGAATGATCCTCATCACCCGGGGGACCCGGCCAGCATCATAGCGGGAAGTAGCACCCGACTCTATGTAGTTGGGTGCGGTTATGGCGTAAAAACCCGAGAAGGGGTGGCAAAACTTTAGCGGCCGTTGATTCGACCGCTACTGCTATCAATTCCACCATTAGTCATCCCTCTTGAGGTACACACTCGAGAGGCATCCCATTCATCATCATCCATCATCTTGGCAGCAACTGAGCGGGGGACCAACTGGAAAGTGGACGGGAGCGCTCCCACCGACGTTTCTGAACTTTCACAAACCACTACCGCCTTTACCACCCTACTCACATTCTTTTTTACTCACAAAATACAAAAATAATTACACATTGATTACAGAGGACAAGAAGAAAAAAAGAGAACTTAGTAAGGAAGGAAGAAGACCATATAAACCGTCACTAAGGAGGTCTCCCTCAGGACCATATAAGGAGTAAGACCTCAAAAAAGAGGAAGCTGTGTGAAACCCTCTAACTCGAACACAAGGTAGCACTGGTGAAATTGATTGAAGTTTCATCAGGTTTTATTGCCATCTGCGCAGAAACCAAAGATATAGAGCGGTCCTGCCTGGAGAAGGAGCTACCACATTAAAGAGCATCGAACTAGAAGCAAAGACCACCCAGAAGGGGTAGCGAACCGCAGTGTAATTTGCTGCAAAGTGGAGAGTTGGGTCGGTGGAAACACAACCGAATAACTAAAAGAAGAGATCATGAGGAGCAACCCGTGGGCGAAAGTCCTAGAAATAATCAAATTCTGCGAACATACCCACGTGTTAAAAATAACCTTCTCTACTACTGACATAGCCAAGAAAGCGACGACGGATGGGATCTTGGTCTTTAATATGAGAATCTCAGGAGAGAACATTCAGCAAGGGAGGTTTAATAGCATGCAGATGTGTTTTGTAGGCTATAAACTAGAAAAACACACAACCACGACCTGCCCAGACAAGAACAAACTATGGTGCAGTGAATGTGCCACAGAAGGACATCGGTTCGATAAGTGCGAGAGCACTAAGAAGAAATGTTTTAACTGCAAAGGAAAACGCAGTACCATGCACATGACCTTCTTAAAGGGGCGGAAGAAATAAAAAAAAGGAAGGGAGGAAGAAGAGAATGAAGCTAAGGAGATGACATACGCGAGTGCCGCCAAGAAGAATGGGGAATTGATAAAAACACCTTCACAGATGAGCATCACAGGAGATCTGAGTGGAAAGATTCTAATCTGCATTACTCACGCAAAGGTGGCTAACGCAGCAAAGCCTAACTGTTACAACTAGGTCCTCAATGCACTCTTAAAGGCAAACAATCTTCCTTTAGTGATCATGCCCACGGAGCCTGAATGCTTACAGGTATTCAAGGCTTCAGTCACTAAGAAATAACACTGTTAAATCTGTACTAGAGAAGATCATCGAATGTCCCTCATCGGAAAAATGCGAAGCGGACAAAGAAGAAGAAAAAAAAGCTGAAAATGAGGAGGGATCCACCTCTACTGACAACGACGAGGGTCCCTGTACCCGTACATAAGGTACGAAGAGCAGGTCCAAAATCCCAAGTCCCCCCCGCCTTGAAGAAGGAAAACCCTGGGCACAGGAGAACCCCCAGACAGCCCCAAAGAAAAAGAAAATCAAGAAATAATACCGGTAAAAACAATTCACCATGTTACAGAACGCACAGGAGATACTGAAAATAAATACCAACGGCTGGACGACGAAAATGACTCTTTACGGTAATGCATTCAGAGAAATTGATGCAGATATCATCTTAATTTCGGAACACGGGATCGACACGCATAATACAGAAATGAAAATCTAGAACTACGATGTGTTGACCACGAATTATTTGTAAGAGCGGTTAAACGGTGCCGCTTTTGCAATAAAGAAATGAATTAAATATAAGCAAATAAGAAATCTAGAAGAATCATACCTCGAAATTTAGATCGAACTCGACATAGGAAAGTTGGTCATTGCTACCGGATATCAACCGCCAAGGAGAGGTCTGTTACCAATTCACACTCTCACTTTCTATTTGGCAGAAGAGCCCCCACTCTATTAATGGGGGATCTGAAGAAGCCAGGATCTATTCCTGGACAGAAACATTGCCCCGAATTCCCCATCTTTGTCAGAGGAGGAAGTGCCAAAAAACAAGACATCTGTCTGGTAAATCGTCAGCTACCGTTCAATTACTAAATGAAACCAGTCAAGGTACATTGTAGTGATCATATATGGATCCTACTCACTATCAACAAGAACCCTATATAAGTTCCAGCTGTAGTCAGAAAGAACTACAGAAGAGCAGGCAGGACACGGTACCCGCGCCTTCTCGAGGCCTACAATCCGTTCAACCTGACCAAGGCAATTCTCGAGGAGATTGACGAGGCACTCAACTACCTCAATAACCATCTCATCAACGCAGATACGGCTTACATCCCTAAATCCGAGTATAGGACCATCTCTACTCACAGATGGACCGAATTCATGAAGGATTTATACCGTGAGTTGAAATTATTGTATGACACCAACACCAGGAATGCATCAGTTTACTCAATACAACAAGGTAAAGAAATCGAGGAAGAACGCAACCAGTTGATTCTTGAACAACAATGGAGACTATGGTATGATGCGATCGATAGCCTCGATCACAAAGCAACTCCCAAACAGTTTTGGAATAAGATCAGACGTTTCAATGGATCGAGTGGGAAGAAGAAGTTCGAACTACTAAAAGAAGACGGAAACATCGAAACAGAAGAAGGGAGAATTCAAGAGCTATTCCGAAGTTATTGATAAAAAAATTTCAGTATAACTTAAGAGGAAAACGCAGACTATCACCTAGAATTTGAAAGCAACATCATAGACGACCTTAACGACCAAATACACAAGACGAACCCTCACCACCAGGTGGATAGACATCGCGACGGAGACGCCGAGATTAGCGAAGAAGAACTACACGGCACGCTCTGCTCATTACATCAAAAGGCCCCAGGACAATCGGAGCTTACAAAGTTAAACTTTGAAAAGGCACCAGCCAATTCAATCAAAGGGATGAGAAGGATATGTAACGCCTGTCAGAACAAGGGATACTTTCCAGATGCTTATAAAACGGCCCAGATGATTTTCTTGCTCAAACAGGTAAAGGACCCAAGTTCTCCTTACCTGGAGGAGAACTCCCTCTTCAACCCATATCAATTCAGGTTTAGAAGAAAGCGAAGTACGGAAATAGCGATTAATATCATCATGGAAAAGTTAGCCCAAGCAAAACGGGAAAGAAGTTACGTGGACATTGTTTGTCGGGATGTATCAAAGGCGTTTGATAAGGTGTGGCAACGGGGAATGCAGTTGAAGATTTTAAGACTGGGCCTAAGTGAAAACTTAAAAGAACTCTCTGTGACTCTGTCATGGAGAGAGCGGCGTATATTAGTTTAGGGTGCTCGGACGGACCAAGGTTTCCGCTATCTGAGGCCCTCCCACATAAAGGGGGGCCTGTCCCCCACTCTAATTGATTTATTCCACTGATCTCTCAGCCCCTGTGAGCCCCACTTGCCTCAACATTCAATTTGCCGATGATTTCACCCAGATAATCACTTATCCACGGAGGAATGCACCTTGGCAAGCTTTTATGACAGCAGCAGAAATTGAGAACCTTAACACCTACGAGGCCAGGTTGAAAATCCGCAAGAACCAAGAAAAGTTTAAAGTAGACTCTATAGACAGGAGACTACTATACGATGTCAGGGTTGGGGATAGACGCTATCCCTACACTACGGAGTGCATTGTACTCGGAATAAAGATTACTTCAACCGGGTACACGAAGCAGGTTCATGAAAGAATCACCAAGGCTACAGCTGCAGTCAGAACTCTATACATCTTCAGAAATCTCTGTGAAAGCAATAAGTAAAAGATATACAATGCACTTGTAGAATCGACGCTGCTATACCTCTTTGATGTTGGCGACGATGGATTCTTGTGGGTAGCCGTTGTTACCAAGAACTCGGGAAACCCTCTTAATTTCAATATCAACAGCCGTCCACTAGGATAAATGGGAAATTGTCCTGTTAACTAAGGCTTTGATGACTGATCTCTAGTAGCGTTCAGGACACTCAGGAGAACCGTTTAAGCAGAAGCTCAAGTTTGTGGCCCTAACTGGTAGTTGGGTCATAAGTTTGGACTCCTGGGCACTTCTGAGGATATTAAGCAAGGAAAGGGATCCTTCATCTTCCATTTTCTAGGTCAAATTCAAACGCGAGTTTTTCTTGAATATTTCAACTAGGCCGTTCACTTGTTCGTGGTTATCCGTATTAAAAATTATGTCATTGATAGATGAGCTCAGTTCAGAACAAATTTTTCAAGAGCAATATAATTTAAGAGGTAATTTATATAATTTTTCCAGTTCGCTTGCTTGTAGCTTTTGCGTTCTGGGATTTCAATTTGAATGGGATTTACTCCTACTGTAGTTTTGATAGCCTAGTGGTCGCTCGAAATTATGGGGTCCGGTTCATGTAGTAAGTGTAAGAAAACTTGATATTAGATAGGACAATAGTATCATGGGGTTTGGTGGCTCACAGGAGCTGCCAAGTGTAGGCCATGAATGGTCTTTTGCAGTCTCCTTCTTTTCTTATGTTTTTATGCTGTTCCAGATATGTACGTCTGGAATTCTGCTCTGATCCTTGACATGTATTGTCTGTCGAGTAGTAGTTCGATGTTTCTACCTTCATTGTTGTACGTAGGAGGTATATCCTGTCGCTGCGCATCTTGTAGCGCTTAGTTTGCCTTAAAAATTTTCCGCGCCATGATTGCCTAATTTTTTTAATACTTATGTGCACATAGAAAGACTATATAGTGTAGCAATTTGTGAATAATTTTCTTGCAGTTCATTTCCTGAAGATGACTTAACATGGTCGAAAGTCGTCTAGGAATAAAAAATGACATTCGCGGGTGTTTTTTCTCGCCGCGAAGACCCCATTAAAAAACTTGTAATAAATATTAAGAAAATTTAAGTTAAAATTATTAACGCTTCCAAAGCTGTGGACTTCAATAGTACATGTATACAACATGACCTTTTACCTAATTATATATATATATATGCAACAAAAGCCACAGGGAAAATTAATACGAGGATTCCAAGTACTTTAGGACTTTATTTCGAGTTCTTTATCAAGGAATAACAAAAGTATTGAAAATTGTAATATATATAAGGATGATAGAGAGGAGAAGAAACGCCTACAAAAAAGCAAAAAAACAATCAACAAAATGAAATAATATGAAATGGAAACCTTAGGAGGAGCGAAGATAAATACAAACTAAGATCATTAAATCAGGTAAATTTAAAAGACCAAAGGTTGACAAGAGGATTAAAATACCGCCTAAGCAATTAGGTAGGGAGAAAATAAATACACAACATAAACATTTATTTTCGTTTGAATCAAGTCTTTAGAACATTTCCCTTGCTACAGTTTCAAGCTTATGAACATACAAATCAATTCTTTCATTCTTACCCATTTTCGCTTCCACAAACTAATTTGTCTTTTGCTATTTCACACCAGCGTTCACCCTCTTCACCTGATTTATAATGCCCTCCTTCACCACCTCGTAACTCGCCTTACCTACGCTCACACTAGTCTTATAAAAATTACGCAACCGATCCTCCAAAAATTCCCCTAATTCTTTCACCCCAAACCGACTATTCTCCCTAAAATTTTCACTACAATAACCTTCATACTCCTTGAAAAATCCCTTAACATCTTTTGGCCCATACACACTAAACTTACTCACCTTGGGGACCTCTTATATCAAAACACCCCTGTGCACTTCCACCTTATTTTCACTTTCACCTTCTCCACTTTCTCTCTCTCACTCAGATGCGTCACTTCTATTACTAATAGAGTACAGAGATTCTATACTCTTCGACTTCGTCTGTACTACTCTGTTTCTCTGTCGCTTCTTAGAAGTCTTCCTTCCCTTTTTCCTGACTGGCGGCTCATCTATATCGGATGATACTATGTCCTTTTCTGATCCTTCCTTCTTTCTGACACCTCCTGCTACTGGAGTTGAAGCCCCATTCTCACCAATACACTCTGTTGACCAATTCTCTCTTCTCTTAACCTAGCCCAACTCTCCATTATAATTTCCAGTTGCGCTGAAATCTTCTCCTCAATCGGACTTCTCTCTTCCATCCTCACTTCCCTTTCCCTCATTTTATTTTTCAAACATTCATTCTCTTCTCTCACTGCCCATTATAATTGTCCTTCTGACGCAACACATCCCGCAATCGCTTCAAATCCAATTCCATACTTCCATACCCCACACTCTCGAATTTATTTTATTTTTTAACTTTCATTTTATAATTTTTTTTAGGGCAAAAAACAAATGGATCAACAATGTCTCCTGTCTCCTCTAAATCTAACAAGCGTCCATATTCGGGCACCACCAAGCAAGGGCGCGGACGGTGCTGGAAACCACCTGCCACAAAGGTCTGCACACTCGCTTATGAGACGCCCGTTGATCGGACGGAGGCTCAAGGAAACATAAATTCTCAAATTACTTTATTAAAAAAAATCAATATGTATAAATTCCCAACACCCAATAAAATCCCCCCAAAATTATCAAGAAAAAAATATCATGTACAGAATAAACAAGAAAAAGCAAATAATACAGAATAAGGTAAAAATATTAAGCATGTAAGGGAATTCTTTCCCTCTTTATGTATCCAAAGTATAGCTCCTCGTGGAGTAAGCTCTGAATCCAAAGAAAAAAATAAAGGAAGAAAGAATTTGAATATGCGTCAGCACCTCACAGGGGCAGTTAATTAAGTTGGGCGCCTAAAGCTTTTACCTTGCCGATGAAACGCTAATCTCCTTAGTCGGGAAACTGCTAGCCGAAGTTTCCCACCCTCATCGTAAGGGCCATTAAGACGTAGGTCAGGCGACAGATGCTAATCCATCTAGCCACCGAAAGCTGTGAGCCAGTCGTCTGAGCCTAACAACATGAAGAAACCAAAAAAATGGCCGTCATATAAATACCCTGGGTTCAGATCGTGTGTCTGTTTCCCCAATTCCATGAGATTCTGGTATGCCATCAAGGTTGGATCTACCCAGGCAGATCCATCTCTTTTGTGAAAGCTTAGTCTGTTCAGAGTAAGCCTCGAATGGTTTCATCACCGAACAATTGGTCGGGATTCCTCTCGTCTCATCTGGCCCCCTCCCCCTCAAGGATCTCCAGTTTCCTGTGTGAGACTTCGTGCCGAGCCGCGTCAGAGTCTCAATTTTTAGAGGTTGTACTTCTCTGGAGAAGAGGTGCCATCGTCCGTCTTCAAGGAGGATCGTGAACTCGTCTTCTGGTCCCTCCCCCCTTCATCCTCGTCACTATCACGATATTCGGCCGAGAATATCCGTCTCCGTCTCCATTGCCTCGCGCCGATTCGCTAAAGGATTCGGCTTTCTTTAGGTTACCCCTTTAAGGTAAAACAACCCTTTACTCTTTAAATACACCCTTGAACTGTAACTTGGTAAACTAATTAAACGCTATCGGACCCTGTAGTAAAATCGCATTCTTATACCTCGTAACCAACGGATTACTCTTACGAAGTGAACGGACTTGTACGTAGCGAAGGACGCTACGTACATTAGAGGATATATGTATATACTCGTATAACTGTATATATACATATTCTCGTGGCTTTTATCTCTTTCCTCACAGCCAATAGATACATATATGTATATATAGACGTATTGTCTGGGGAGGTGACCTATTTCTCGATATATGTATATATATATATATATATATATATATATATATAACAAGAGAAAGAGAAAATTGGACGCGAATGAGCAATGAGACAATAAACCGGAGTATTTTAGAAGCAGGAAAGGATATTAGAAGAACCTAGAATCAAAGAGAGCAAAGAGCGACACAATGAGTGCGATCCTTTACCGAGAAGACAGAAATAAGGCTAGGGGAAAAAAGTTTTTCAAAGTTTCTGCCCGGAACTCGAACTCGGTTCTGCTGATTGCCGGTCAGATGCTTTGCTGCTAAGCTACCAGGCACAGTAAATATATTTTGCCCACTGCGTTTTCCCATCGAACACAGTATCTCACTAAGCTAGGAACCTCCAGGGAATTTTAATAAAACATCCTCTTATCTTTCCTAAAATTAAAGGCTCATTGTCCATGTCACATACAAAGAAAGAGCAAATACAAGTTCTGCGGGTGATAACAACAACCACCACAGAGTTTTCGCCATATTTTTATTTTCTGCCTTTTAACTAAATTTGAAGACAGAAAGAAAGATGCAGAAACCTTCTATAGCTGACTATATATACATATAGTACAAGAGAAAGAGAAAATTGTACGCGAATGAGCAATGAAACAAGAAACCGGAGTTTTTTAGAGACAAGAGAAAGGGACATTCGATGAACCTAGAATCAAAGAGAGCAGAGAGCTGCACAATGAGAGAGATTCTTCTCGGTAAAGGATCGCCTTCATTGTGCCGCCTTTTTTATTCCACTTATAAAAAAGTATTTCCATAGTCTACTATAATTAGTGATCAGAGGAATGTATATGTTTTATTTAAAAAACATAATAATACTACCTGGGCTATGCAGCATTCGCATAATTTTGTAGATCCTCTCACAGGAGCGCATACAAAATGATCCATAGTATTTGGTAAGATGAGAAGAGCTGGATTCTACATAATGGTATCAAAAGGAATGTTACTCGAGATACTTTGTTTACTCTCTGTTTTTGCATGATATTCCAATGAAGGAGGAGAGGATGCACTTGTTTAATGTACTTTTTATGGTTTTGTCATGTTCTCATTTTGCTTTATTTGAGTAGGTTAGGTTAATTTTTATTGTTAGGCTGGATGAGTGTGGAAAAATAGTCTAATAGGATTTGGAGGTCCACCTTAAACCCTTAGAAGTGTGACGTTGCCTTAACCATGAAACAAAGAGCGTAAGAAGTAAGGAAAGAAACGGGTGAACATGGTTTTATTAAACCATCTGTTTTTATCTTACGAGGCCTATTTTCCAAGCCCGGGGTGATTTAATATCGCCTCCCATACTCTTGACGCGAGAAAGAACCGGAATGGCTCTTCGACCGGCTCCTTATCTCGGATCCCACCCACTCACTGAAATCCGGCGACTTCAAATTCCAGGAGAGAACACCGTGGCCCGAGGCTTATTCGGCTACCGACGGCTAAAATCTCTCCGCCATGGACGTTGCCCCAGGCAATTTGCAGCTCCTTACAACGGCCGTTCTTCCGTCAATTCGCGCCAGTACTCCCTCATTAAGAACCCTGAGGCAAAACCAGTCCTCTTTCATCACCACCCTGAGGTTAAAACAGTACCCCCCCTCGAGGACTCTGAGGTAAAACATATTCCCTTTTTGCATCCTCGCCTTCCTGAGTTACCTTCTCTTCGAAGACGCCGACGCTGCGAGCCTCATTATAATCCGGTCTTCCCAAATCAATTGTTACTATTTGTATTTTTGCTTAGTGTAGCCCCGTTTTATAACTACGATCTGAGCCAGGTAATTAACCGCTTTAATCCCTTGGATTTGCCCCTTTGCTGACACCGAGTGTTTCCGTTACTTATTTGATCACGTATCTCACTTAAACCTCTTCAGTATATGTTTAATATTTCTTTTTTTGTTATTAAACTTTATTATTGTAGCATTCTTTAAATAAACTTGAACGACTTTCAGCCATCATTCAACTTTTAAACCTTATTTTGATAATTATTACCCACACACTAGAGGACGACTTTTTTCCCCATTTTCATTATCTCCCCCCCCCCCCAGCCAGTCAGCCCAAGCCATTAGTGTGGAATTGTCCTTATATATATATATATATATATATATATATATATATATATATATACAATTGCTATAACACGACACGCAATTTATGTTAAAATAGTTTTGTGATGAAAAACACATTGCATTAAGTTCAGTTTTGAAGCACTTAATAAATAATTGACGCTTATTTGGGTGAAAACTCTTCAAATTCAAGTAAACCATTAATTACATTTAACCGTATAAGGACAGAATTTAATTGAATAAATAAACAAATAAATTAGTGTTTCAATCGTCATTTTACACGCGTTCAATATTGACTTTCTAAAGAAAAATATTTTATAAAATATTTATTGAAAGCAACCATATTTGGTTGGTTAGTCCATTGAGTACATTTTATGTAACTTAAAATTAATTTAAACCTAACCAAGGACTGCCAAGCTGAAGAAGTTTGTTCTTTCTGCGCCAAAACTGGTCACGGGTGGAAGAACTGCAAAACAGAAAAACCAAACTGCATCAACTGCGGGGGAGAGATACAGCAGCGCCCTAGCCATGAGGTGCCCCGTGCTAAAGAACCCATTTCGGCTAAAAAGAGAAAAAGCAAAAACGAAAAAGGAGGCAAGGAAAAAGACCTACGAGGAAGCAGCTGTAGCTAACTCAACCTAAACAAACCGTACAGAACCCTTCAGTACTCCGAAATTGCTATTACCAAGTGAAAGCAAGGAAATAATGGCAATGTTTATATTTGCCCACTTGACAAATCTGGCAAAACTGTGCACATTTACAGAGGAAAATAATCGCCCCCTCAGATGAACGGCATAAAGAAAAAGCTGTGGTTCCCCACAACCCCTGTTCTGAAGAAATTTTGAAAGTCTAATTTATAGAAGACCAGACAGAGAAGGAAAAAGAACAACCGCTAGAGAAAATTAAACATCTAAGGACGAAGACCAAAGCCCAAAGTAAAAGTAAAAGAAACAAAAAAGGAACAAAACAAAAACACTGATCCAGGAAAAGATGTCCCAGCAAACGGATGAAGACGGGGAAAAAAAAGACATATTAAACCAAAGAGAAGAAAGCGCGCCGGTCTCTCTGAAGAAAGAGGTACTGGACAAAGGCTACCTCTTCAACGGGGAGGACGTCGCCCTTATTTAATATGCAAACGTATAAGTTAATTTAAAGTGGTCACCAAATTTTGGAGATTCCAAAGTGAAGGAAAAAGGTGTAATAATAGATTAGTAGAAGTGACTAAACTCAAAAGAGGGTGAATAAATACATTAATAATCAAATAATTAGAAATAGAAATGATTAAAGTGACTATGTCGTAGAATGGACTCTCGACGATATACCATATATAACTATTCGTTGAGGGAACTATTTAATTATATTTAGAGTGCGTGGTTTCTGGTTGACCGATATTATTTATCTTCAATATGCTTAAGAAGTGGAACTGAGCTCAAGGATAATAATATGGCTAGAAATAATAAAATAGAGTTTTATTAATAAAACTATCAACAACACACAAAACGGAAATGTTGATATAAACAGAGAATGGAAAGGGTCGTGGGAATATCTAGCTAATCCGAGGAATTAAGATTTAGAAGAGATTTTAAAAGGTAAAACAACTAAAAATTAAAGGGATGGGATAGTTCGCTAAACCATTTAAAGCACAGGATAGGGTTGACAAAAAGGTTAAATACTCAAAAGTAATGTTCAGCTTACGTAATTAAAAGTTGTTGTACCGAGGAAGGCGACGCGAAGAAATCTTCGGTCCGCTGGCGAGTTTCAGCCAAAGGGGGGGGGGGATTAAATGATCCTGAAGTGACGTCTTGGGAATGAGAACCATTTCTTGACGAACGTGCTTGAAGAACAATGGCTGTTCTACGTTGTTTTCTTCTGAAAAACAGGGAGGGGGGTGAGAACCGTCTCTTGTCTACGGGCTCAAAGAACAATGGCTGTTCTAACGTTGTTCTCTTTCTGAACAACAGGGGGGGGAGGGCGAGAACCGTTTCTTGTCAACGGGCTCGAAGAACAATGGCTGTTCTAATGTTATTCTCTTTCTGAACAACAGGAGGGAGGGTGAGAACCGTCTCTTGTCAACGGGCTTAAAGAACAATGGCTGTTCTAACGTTGTTCTCTTTCTGAACAACAGGATGGGAGGGTGAGAACCGTTCCTGGTGCACAAGGTGAGACCGAATCGGCGGGATGTCTCGCGAAGATAATCTGGATCTCGAATCTGCTCTTATTGGTAAAGTTTCCATATAAATAGTCGAGCCATCCCCTTGGCGTAGGGGACAATGGATTGGGGGCTTCGAGGAAATGCACAGCCGCGCCTGAGAACAATACCTTATCTGCCCATAAGCCTAACTCAATCTGGCGAGGTCGGCGCATAGGGCGAAACGGGGGGGGGGGTGAACCTCCTTGGTTGAAGATTGATTTAGGTGGGGCGATAACGCGCCCGGCTTCAAGGCGAAGATGCACGTGGGTAGCAACGTGTTTCTAAATAACATGTGATAGCGGTTGAAATTAAGCGGCCTCAAACCGTTCTATCACAGACTATATACAAAATAAATTAACAAAGATGAATAAGTATTAGACGTGAGTGAATTCATAAATAATTAAATAACTATAAATAGTAACATTAGTGATTGAAGTGTCAAAATGAAAAATAAAGTAATGAGGGTGAATAAGTATAAGGTAAATAATAGAAACAGAAGTGATTTAAGTAACAAAATTGACTCAGAGATAAATATTTAATTAATAAATTAATAAACACTAGAATAATTAAGGGCCTAAATGCCAAAAAACAAAGTTAAAAATAAATATAAAATGAATTTATATAGAGTAAAGGGATAGAATAATAAATGTAATATATTTATAATTAATTAATAGAAATAATAGAATGATAATTATTCCTATATTAAATTTATATTTAATTATTATAGATGATTAATCTTAAGAAGTATTATTATGTTCAAGTATAAAGTAATTACGTACATATCTGATTTCCGCATTTTCCCGGAAATTATACTTCATACTTCGACTTATAACTTTCCCTTCTCCGCTTAATTTCGTTATTTCCCCGCTTTCATCTATTTATTTTGCATATATGTAAAATCTCATATGTATATTTACTCCTTAATAAATCATTGAATCAAGCATTACAAAATGGAAAGAAAGGAAAGGAACCAAATATGGCCATTTGTCCATATAGTGTTAATCAATTCTGAAGCATCTGCTCCACAAACGGATGTCATCATTTAATTAAGCATTACAAAATGAACCTAATCCAATGTGTTTTTTAGCTCATTAAATAATCCAATGTGTTTTTTACCTCATTAAATAACCCAATGTGTTTTTTAGCTCATTAAATAATCCAATGTGTTTTTTAGCTCATTAAATAATCCAATGTGTTTTTTACCTCATTAAATAATCCAATGTGTTTTTTACCTCATTAAATAATCCAATGTGTTTTTACCTCATTAAATAATCCAATGTGTTTTTTAGCTCATTAAATAATCCAATGTGTTTTTTACCTCATTAAATAATCCAATGTGTTTTTTAGCTCATTAAATAATCCAATGTGTTTTTTAGCTCATTAAATAATCCAATGTGTTTTTTACCTCATTAAATAATCCAATGTGTTTTTTACCTTATTAAATAACTTAATGTGATTTTACCTCATTAAATAATCCAATGTGTTTTTTACCTCATTAAATAATCCAATGTGTTTTTTACCTCATTAAATAATCCAATGTGTTTTTTACCTCATTAAATAATCCAATATGTTTTTACCTCATTAGTGGTTGTGACCTAGTACTCATATCTACCTTAAAATTCACTAATTTGATAAAATTCAGTTCAATTTATAGTGAGTAGAAATTGCTTATTTCTTTCTCACAATATAAAATACTGAAGATATAAATACAAAAGTTTCTTTTACATCTTTAACGAGATCAATCTGCTTTTATTATTACCACAATTAATTCATCCATTTTATACCTGGCGAAGGAACTTTAACAAAAAAATTTATAATGATGTCGTATGCTGAATAATCCCTAATTTTGGGGGATTATGTACACAAAAACATGTGATGCAAACTACTTACTAAGTTAATATGTAGGCAAGTAAAAGCAAGAAAAGTTAAGCTAGTATAAATAAGCTCCCCTCAAGTCTTATTGGACTCCTGATCTATACTAATTCTTAACTTGTGTGGTTTAATTTGAATTCATTAAACCAGTTTTTAATTTATATCAAAATAGTTTCGTTTGTCTTCAAAGTAATTCGTCAAAGGTTGTAACAATTTATCAGATGGGAAAATATATGTTCGTTCTTTCCCAAGTTTTACGAAATAATTTCACTCATGTGTTCTTCTTACGAGGCGTATGCTCTTAGGAAACATGGTGTGCTGACCAAAAGTTCACGTGCTCTCACTTATTCTGATTTATGACCATACGACCTTCAAAACTTTTAAGAATTCTCTAACTAACCTTAGGTGCACTTTAGCAATTCTATTATTCGAAAGCGAATGTAAAACAACTTAAGGGTTACAAAATTCTCTAGAGTCAGCCGAATAGTTATAAGGTTATTGGCAAATAATTCCTTGGGTAACCTGGGGTGAACTTTCGCAATTGTATCATTCGAAAGAAAATGTAAAACAATACAAGAGTTTAAAATTTCTTTAAAATCGGTCGATAGTTATGATGTTATTGCCAAACCAAAATAATTTCCGGGCTAACTGTAGGAGGACCTTGTCAAGTATATAATTTGAAAGAGAATGTAAAAGAACATAAGGGTTTCAGATTTCGTTAAAATCGGCCCTATAGTTATGATGTTATTGCCGAAACAAAATAGTTCCCTGGCTTACCTTGGGAGGACTTTGGCAATTAAATCATTCGGAAGCGAATATACAACATAGGAGTTTTAAATTTCTTTAGAATGGGCTGACTAGTTATATTATTGCCTAAAAAAAACTAATTCCCGGCTAACCTTGAAAGGCCTTTGGCAATCATATCATTCAAAAGAGAATGAAAAATAACATAAGGTTTTCAAATTTCGTTAGAATGGGGAGAATAGTTATGATGTTTTGGCAAAATATATAATTCCCAGGCTAACTTGGGAGAACTTTGTAAATTATTTCATTCAAAAGAGAATGTACAATAACATAAGAGTTTCAAATCTTGTTAGAATGGGCTGAATAATTATGATGTTATTGACGAAACAAACTAATTCACGGGCTAACTTTAGGGGGACTTTGGCAGTCATATCATTGCAAATTGGCCGAGAGGTATGATCTTATTGCCAAAACCTAAAAAAAGCAAAACGTTGACCAACCGCCCCACATAGTGAGATGTAGACTCGCACGTGACTAAAATGAGCACTCACTCAGAATATATTTTCAAGTAAATTTACTCAAGAAGATATAAGATCTACTAAATAGACGAGTGAGCTTTACAACGCAGTCAATATATTGAATTAGAAGTTTCAAGAAGATCTAATTCGCATACATAGGTGCTAACATGCCATACCAGGAAACATTACTAATATATATATAATTATGTTTATGTGCTTAAGAAAATATTAAAAGAGGCAAAGTATTTAAATATAATTAAATATTGTTCATCCAATGAAGACATTTTTATCCTCAATAAGCGCCAAAGTGAATTTTGCTAAGATAAATGATGGGAAAGCGAAGATAAATAAGGAAAAGGTTGAATAATGCATAAAATTAAAGAGTGCCTCAAATATAAGACCTAATCAGTTTAAGTATTTGCGAGGAAAGGGATATTTATAAAGGTAAAGAAAAGAACTGCAGCTTCGAAAACGAAGCTTTTCCACAAATTATAATTGAGTAAATTTGGCGCACATTATTCAGTAGATTAAATTTTACCAGGCTATTTTGGGCTTTTAACAGTTCACCACGTGAGCTAGGATTTTATCGGACGTCCCAGGAAATTCATATAACATATGATGTGAGCGCAAACAAAGACAGCGTGATTAAAAGAGGAACGTTATTCCAAGAAGTTTCAGAATTTGCGAACGCCATTCAATGAAATCACTCACTGTGTTAAGCAGAATCCCAACGCCTCTATTGTCCAAATCCTCTTTAATCGAGGACAAAATATTAAAAAAATAAAAGAACATAACACTGATTTTTCATGGTAAGGTTTTGTTTTTCCTCAACGGAAATATCATTTACTCCAGTCAAGGCCTTCGAAAATAGACAAACAAAAAGATTTAAGGGAAAAGCAACAGGCAAAAACAAAGCAAATTAACAAATTGATCGCAATTTTAAGGCAAACTCACTTCTCTCCTCTGAGGAATTTCATCCTATCAGCGATACATATTAACATTGTTAGAAATGTGGTCATAAAAAGTAAGAATGTATCTAGCAGATTAATGAGAGCGATTAAATGACTTTTAGTTTTTCATCCATTCCCAGTATCGTTTTATCTCTTGTTACCCATGTTTGTCAAATTTAAATGTACTTCAAAACCTTGGCAAAATATACTCCATACCTTTATGATGGTATCATATATGTTAGTAATTTGACAAACATTTGGAACAAGAGACACATATGATACTGTGAAGAGATGAAAAAAGAAAGGACATTTAATCGCTTAATTAATCTGATAGACACATTCTTACTTTTTATGACCACATTTATAATAATGTGGATATGTATCGCTGATAGGGGGAAAATCCTCAAAGAAGAGGAAAGAATTTGCCTTAAAATTGCTCTCGCTTTGCGAATTTGCTCTGCTCTTGCCTGTTGCTCTTCCCTTAAATCTTTTTGTTTGTCTATTTCCAGAGTAATTATTGGGACAAATCTTTCATTTATTTGACAGCCATAGTCTGGTAAATGATAATCAACAGCTTTTGATAAGACAAAGACTTTTCAACGAATTCGATCAATTTTTTATCTATCGACTGATCCAGAAATCATTTGGTACACATAAAGCTTTGATGAAATGCGTGCATGCCGAAATATACGAGGGGAATTTAGTTTGATGAAATATAATCAATTGAAAAAGGAAAGGAAACTAGTAATACAGAATGAGGTAGAGAGAAGGCAGGTGAAGGAACAGCTATTATATGTAGATTGACGCTTGCGTGGTAATAATATACTAATGTGCCTCACCTTCACTAATGCAAGAACTTGGAGTTTCATAATTTTTAACAAAATAGTTGAAATTCTGAACCATGATAATATGATACGACACTTTCGTGTAACCTGAACTGTGTTTGGGCCAACCACTTCTAATTTTGATGCTAAACAGCTTTAATACTCATAGTATCTGATCTAATTTATTAAAGTTGATCAAGGTATGGTTCATTAAGGACTTTTTTATTTTATGCTTTTCTTAGGGCGACTGCATGTAAGGGCATAGTCACCGAAATTATAATTTCGGATACTTTAAGTATATTTAAAATTTTACAAAATAGAAGAAAAGAAAAGAAGAACAAAACAAGGTCTGCTGACCAAAAAGTTGCGTGCCCTCCATAGTTCTGATTTATAACTTACGACCTTCAAAACATAATGAGGCTGATATGGATAATCTTCCTCCCTGTGGGTGTTTCAACCAAATAATCAACGGGACCAAATATGGTAGGGGCCCTTCCATTGGCTTAGCGATTTGTTATTGTCGTTCGGTAGCAATAACAGAACTTCCTCGCCGGGTTTAAATCTTCTATCTTTGGATTTACAGTCGAATAAGTGCTATATTTATTCAGTTTAACCTCGGCATTTTGGTAGGTGATTTCGGCGCATTGTTCCAATATCTGATGGAGTTAAATTAGGTACAAGTACGATAACTGTACCTCCCGATCTAATTTTTTATTAGTGGAAAGTTCTTTGAGAATGCTTAAGGGGCTTCGAACGTTCCTACCCTATAGTAACTCAAATGGCGCGAACCTCAAAGTGCGAAGTGGTATCTCTCTATACACAACGAGAGCACCGGCAGATAACGATGGCTGCTTGACGCAAATCTTGAGGAGAATGGCTTTGAGATTCCTATTCAGCCTCTCGCAAATACCATTTCTGGCAGAGTGAAATGGAATGATAAATAGGAGCTTTACCATGAGTACCTTTCATACCTGCTCCATCAAATGTGAAGTAAGTTGACGGCCACGGTCCGACAATATTTTCTTCGGTAATGCAACGGAAGAAAAGATGGAGATAAGTGCTTTGGCACACGAAATGCTGTCGATCTTCTTGAGTGGGACAGCCTCGGGGATCCTGGTGGCAAAATCATCAGACTGAAGAAATAACTATGGCCCTCACTAGATGGTGAGTGGATTGGTACACCCAAGTCGATTACCACTAGATGGAAGTGGTCAGAAATTACAGGGCCCTCCTGCAAGGAGGCGCGCTTAACTCGCCCTTTAATGGCAGTTTTCTGGCATATGTCGCAAGATCGACAATAGCATAGAATTTCATTTGACGCTCCAGGGCAATAAAAGTACTTAGAATCGGTGGGCGGTCCTTGTGTCGCTTAAGTGACCTGAGAAGAGGCTGTCACGTGCGGTTTGTAAAATAAGTCTCACATTAGGGCAGGGAACACAAAATGCTCGAGACTCGATGTGATGTCACTCGGAACATATGCGGTAGAAGAGGTTATCCTTAACGAGGAAGGAAAGGAATTTGCCACATTTAATGGACTCTTGCGTCTTATTTTGGGCAATAGTCCACAGAAAACGAAGGTATTCACACTTTATCTGTTTCTTAGCAAAGTCCTCGTTTACGTCATTGTAATATTCTGCAACACCGAGGGTTCCCAGGGGTGCAAGTACTTCTAACTCCTGCTTCGCTTGTGAGCGAGTGGTCACGGGTTGAGCCATCCGGAGTGACGAACATTTGGAGCTCTGCCCAATCAGAGCGCCACAAAACTTGATAGATACTGCTATTACTTCGGCCTAGTAGGTGAAGTAGGCACAGTCTATATGGCACTTATCGAGGGTGAAGATACGGCAGCCGTTCACCACCCCAGTCTCGAATTGAATGCTTCAGGGTTGCTATTGTTGGACAAAAAGTTTACCTGGTGGCCGGTGGGACTTGGTTCGTTCAAAGGGAGAAGAGATTCCGGTTGAGACGGTGTCTGAAAAGGGGTAGCACTCACCTGGTGGGAATAGTTATTCCTCAACAGAGAGTTTTGAATGCAACTTTTTTCTCATATGACCCTCGATCCTGCAGGAATAACACACAATAATACTTCTGGGTAGAGTTAACGAAGTGGGTTAGAGAAGAAATGCTAGACTTCTCGTTTGACGGGTGTTCAAACAAGTTTCTTCTTATAAGGGCCTGTTATCTTGACAAATTTTCCTTGTTGTGAGGAACGAATTTATGCTTATTTACCTTCGATTTGGGAGAAGATGGTTCCACCTTTTTCCCTTTTTCTTGGGTAGCATTGTGGCTTGCTGCATAGACGTCAACTTCTATGAACTCTTTGAAACTGGTGCCTCTTCTGTCCTTAATGAACGATCTGAATTCTGATGGAGGCGATGCTAAAAGTTGGTCCTTAAGAATATAATCGATCATAGCATCATAGTCATAGGGCACTTTTGATGCGTAAAGCGAGAAATTAAGGTGTCGTTGTAATGTGTACCCGAACTGTCTGAAGGTTTGATTGGGCTGAGTTCGGGACTGCCTAAACTGCCTATAATCTCGAGTCATATGATGCCTCTGACGGCAGGGAACTAAAAATATCCCTCAGATGGGTGTTCAGTAGGGGCAACAATTTGGCTACGCCGTCTGATTCTATGTCTCAGTGATTTACTTCGAAGATCTCCTCGGGGTGGGTTAAATATGAAGCGAAGTCTTCGCCTTCTTTGAAGACTGGCGGTTTAACAGATACAGGTTGATGGATTCCGGTCCCCGAAGTGATAGATACGGTTTCGTTTCTCGTCCTTGTCATCTCTAATTCGTCCAAAGGAATTTTTACCATTTCTTCCCGTCCTTCTTTTTCTCTTCTTTCTTAATTTTCTTTCTCTCTCACTTCTTTCCTCTCGTGATGTTCTCTCTTCTTCCTGAATATAGGACATTAAGTCGTTCCCAGTTAGACACAGAGATTCTCTTTGTGCCTTGAAAATTTCGAACGAAGACATGATGCCTCACTTGTTCGCACTTTGAAAAAAATGAATGCAAACAAGGAAATGTAGCAGATTTGTCGAACCTAGACTAGCATACTATAGGCTAGCTTGGTATAGCCTATCCTAGCCTTACCACACCTAACATAATATAGCTTAGCCTAGACTAGAATAACCTTGCCTAGCTTAGCATTTTATAGCCTAAATTAACCTTATATACCTTACAATTGCTCATTATATCTTAGTATAGCTTAGTGTAGCATAGCCTAGCCTATAATAGACTAGCACAATATAGTCCATTCTAGGCTTGCCTAGAAGAGTATAGCATATTATAGCCTAGTCTAGTCTAGCATAGTATCGGCCGAATAGTTATGATGTTATTGCGAAACAATAATTCACGGGCTAAACTTTGGAAGACTTTGAGAATTATATAACTTGAAAGAGAATGTAAAACAACATAAGGGTTTCAACTTTCACTAGAATCGGCCCAATAGTTATGATGTTATTGCCAAAGCAAAATATTTCCTCGGCTAACCTTGTGAAGACTTTGGCAATGATATCATTTGTACTAGAATGTAAAAAAACATAAATGTTACAAATTTGGTTAGAATCAATCAAATGTAAGACAACATAAGGGTTTCAAAATTCGTTAGAATCAGCCGAATAGTTATTATGTTATTGCCCCCCCAAAATAATTTCCAAGCTAACCTTAGGAGGGCTTTGGCAATTATTGCATTCGAAAGAGAATGTAAGACAACACAAGGTTTTCAAATTTCGTTAGAATCGGCCCAATAGTTATGATGTTATTGCCCCCAAAAAGGCAAAGCGGAGACCGATCGACTGAGTCGCTCGCGACTCGACTCGCCCGCAACTAAAAATGCCAATACCAAAATATTAGAACAATGAGTCTAAGCTCAGTTGACCGATGGACGTCTGAAAGTGCAAACAACACCCACCTACCTTATAGTGTGGAGAGACACCTCCTCCATAACTCGAAGAACAGAAAAAAGAAAAACAGTTATTAGATGTAATTCATCATATGGGAAATACGTGACTAGCAGGCTTATAAGAGTTGTTAGTGGAAATTAAATTGTAAATATGATATTTACCATTAAAATTATAGAAAAGGATTCTTTCTTGAGCATTAAAGTTTTCCGTGTCTCTGCCAACTTTCGGGAAAGTAGATGGAATCGAGCATCAGCCTTGTTCTTATCTGAGAAGAATTCATAGTGTAAGTTGCGGCAAACAATAAGGTCTGCTAACTTCTACGTTCTCTCGTTATTTATTTATACACCCATCCTTATCCTGAAAATGTTTAGAAAGCAAACCTAAACCGATTATCCTAATAAAGTTCGGTAGTGGATCAATAGCGTTTTTAATTTAGACATTTGGATCTTTTCCAAATTAGCAGTTCTGATTGACTCATGGTTTGCTATTCTTCAAATAGGCGAGACTGGAACCCTTATTGCTCCAATGGGTAAATTTAAAATTAACCTAATTAAATGGGTAAGCATGGTTTTGTGTCCTAACTCTTTACAAATAATGAAAAGGCTATTCTCTGTTTAGTTTAAATTAGATGATGATTAGGTTAGTCTTTGTGTCTGTGGTACTCTATAGACCTATTCAATCATCACACTCAATCATAAAAAAATACCTAAACTATAAGTACATCATTTTCACCTTTTCCTTATTTAATTTGACATTTTCTGTTTGGGGACTTTTATTTATTTTTTTAATAATAAATTAACATTGCGTTTATAATCATTTCACCGTAGCAAATAACAAGAGGGAGAGTCCCTCCAATGACCAGCAACGTTTTGTGATAAGATGATAAATGGTTATTGCATTGATGGTTTCTCATGGTTCAAATCACTTACAAGTGCCTTTGAATTGCTTAATGAGGCTTATGTCACTAGTTGGCGCCACTCAGTGCCAAATCCGATGGCAGATTTAAAATCTCCGGGGTGAATAACCATATGTCCCATGTTCATATGGGTCAAATCATGGTTATAAATGGGTACAATTGAACTTTACTCCTTTTGAAAAAAAAAAGCGACGAAGTTTGTTCGAGAAAACTTAAGCCTCTCTTTGTTGGCGGTTATATTTGAGATCCGTTTTGCCGGGAGACAAAATTGTATTTTCTCTCTGGAAGATATATATGAAAAGATGAATTTTATTGCTTTATTTGAATATACAAGAATTAAATTAATAAGAAATTTTGGAATTACAATAAAAAATGCACTGCATGTATGTATAGTAAGTAAACACACAAGATTAAATGTATATAAGTTTTACATAGGTGTGTCTACGAATTTTTGCCCGATATAATACGAAATAATTGGCGAGTCGATTACTTAGCAGAAATTTTATGGAGATAAGATTCGGCACTGATTTGATTACCACTCAGAGATTACCACAAATTTAGGTGTAATTACATGCAGTCACTATGCGCAAAAATAAGTTCGAATTAGAAGAGAATAGTGCCTACCCATGGGACGATGATAGAGTAACGAGTCGAGTATTGACTCGGCGCGGAGAATTACAGTCGATATGACAAGAAAGGGTCTTGTCTGAAGTCATTCGTAATAAGGATCAAACGTGAAGGAAAAGAGGGGAAACTCCTCACCGTTTTTAAGTTATATGTGAGATTGTTAGAATCTTTTATAGAATTCTTTCTGGTTTAGTTTGCTAAAAAATCATCTTTGATGGCCTGAGCACAATCGTCCCCTCCTCTCATCCAAGGGCAAACTTTTCTCTCTGATTGACTCTGGCTTGTGGTGTTTACTGTCATTGAGGAAATTAGGAGCTACTTACTTAAAGTAGAAGAGGTGGTTCTTGTCTCGGTGATATATAGAAGCCCTGGGGTGAAACCTGATTCGAAAATGCGAACACAAACATTTATAAGATGGATCCGAAGCTCATAGTTGTTTGACTAGGAAAGGTCTTTGTGGATTTTCCATCCAGATTCATATGAGCGTTTTCATGTATGCTCTTGCTCCATGCTCGATGTTATAGAGTGGGGAGTGCACATTGAAAATGCGCCCCAATACAGATTATGACTCATTGTTTTAGTTTTATTAAAATGTTAAAGGGAAACTTCCAAACGGTATCAAGGCTAGACCAATTTAGAGGAATGGTTTTCTAAAGAAAGTGACAAAGGAGATGGGAAATTGTGTGAAAGGTGTATAACTCAACCGGTCTAAAGCGGGGAAGAGTTGGAAAGCTCAGAGGGGGTTAGATGTAGTAGTATTATACAAAAGGAGGAAGATAAGATAGAATAAAAAGTTTTTAGCTAAAAACAATAAGATTTTCCCTAAGAGAAATCATATTTGATGAACCCGTGAGAATCATAACCCCCAAGGAAATATTGACTTCGGAGATTTAGAATTCACCCGCAATAATGTTCAGTCTATGAAAATTCCCTGTTTGAGGACCTGTGATAAATGAAAACAATAAAAACCAGCAAATTCATGCTAGTTTTATTGAAAAGGAAGAATGGAATGAATGATACCTTGATGCATCGTCCTCAATAACTTTGCCCAAAGCATCGAAGATTCCATTCTTTCTCCCCCCCCCCTTCAATTGAACTTTTATACTTCTTTTTCTAGAACAGAATTTACGGTACTTTAATGGAAGCTCTTTTAAATCTGCTGTTTCTTCCTTGATAATCCATCGATAATCTTATTGTATATATATCTGTCAGAGATCAGAAAGAGAGAGAGAGAGAGAGAAAGAGAGAGAGTAAACAGACACCTGGTCGAGCCTTTTTCTCTGCTCTAATGGAAGTTCGAAATCATGGGAGGCCGTGGTGGCCTGAAAGCCCGCCATCACAGGAGGCCGCGACAAGCTTGAGAGCCCGAAATGGTCCCATTGGGAGTCGGACAAAGTTTCTCCTCATCGGGTTAGGAACCTTACTGCGATCATGCTCCCCTTTGAATGCAGGGGGAAAAACCCCATTTAACTCTACTATAAATCCTTCGGCGACAGAGTTGGAAGGCAGTATCCGCTGCCTGCCCGCCCCGTCAGTATCCACCGCCTGCCCGCTCTGCCAGTATCCGCCGCCTGCCCGCGCCGTCAGTATCCGCCGCCTGCCTGCTCCGTTGGTATCCACAGCCTTCTCGCCTCCGTTCGTACCTGCCGTCTACACTTCTTCGTTTGTACATGCTAATCATGTCCCGTTGGGCACGGCACAATTCCTCGAAGAACCCTTCAAGCTCCGTGTATTCTCGTTTAATACGCGTGACTCTACCCCGTAGTTGTTGTTACCCGCTCCTCGAACGCAACGTGCTCAGTCTAGACTCAGTATTTTAACCCGAAGCAGGATCTAAATTCATCCTGTTAGTAGTCATTGTCAAGAGGCTACTATTTGAACTATGCGCCAAGATAAGGATTAATCCCTATGACAAAATCTTCGATATAACAGCAACGCGCAACTCTCCTGTGTATGTGCTCTCTCTACTAGCCCCTCCCCCCAGTGTAAGCCTCCATCGTCAGATTAGTGTACGTTCAATGTCATTCGAGCGACCCTTCGGTCAATATTGTTCGTTTGTATGTACGGCGAACGTCCCTAACAAGTCCCCCCCCCCCCGACTTTAAGTCGCTAAGTCTCTTGTTCGTCCTATGTGTTATATAGCTTGTGTCAAAACCCCTTTTAACCTTTGTAAAAAAGAATATTAATTTGCATATTAGTAAAATTAATTTTGTACTCGTTTTTCTATTGTTTCGGAACCTACAAGATAGCCAACTATTTGGCCAACCTTAAAATTCGGCTAATTTGTACTCTTTCTGTATTATAAATCTCCCACACACATAGCCATCATCTATCTCGGCTGAGAAACGCAGGGAGGATTAAACTTGACCATATTCTACGACAATATCGTAACATAGTTGTAGGAGCTTAACGGCGTATAACGTGGATTTAAATTTGAACTTATTTTTTGATTAATTTCCATTTTCTGCCAAATTTTAGAAAACCCGTGTCGTTTTCTGGACATGGAGAAACCAGGTTTGGTGTTAATTAATGGGAGAATTTAGGGGCTGCTTTACTTAACATCAGAGGTCGGCAGTATTTAAATACATTTAGGTATTTAAAATTGTATTTGAAATCATGTATTTAAATACTTTTGAAAGTATTTAAATACAATGTATTTAAATACTTTTGAAAGTATTTAAATATAATGTATTTAAATACTTTTTCAAATACTTAACTGATAATAGGTTTATATAGCTGTTAAGAACGTGTAATGCATGTTTTAGCTTGTCGCAACTTGTATGACACAAAGGGTTGACCGCGTGAGCCGGTAAGGGAAGATTGCTAGCAACAGTTCAAATTCAGTTAACAGATGGTCAGAGTTGTGTTCGGTTGTATAGTGAAAGCGCTCAGCGTTATTTCAACTGCTGCATGGCAACTTCAGATTCTTCGAAAGAGTGTGAAATAGAGAGATTAGACAATAATAAAGACAAGGAAGATAAAGAATCATGTAATTATAGTCATCATTTACTATGTAGATGGTAAATTTTTAGAGTGAAATTTTCCGACGGGTAAAAAGTGAAGTGTGTATGTACATCATGCAATGGAGAAATCTATGCAGAGAGCAATGCTACTTCCAATCTATGCATTCATTTGAAGGTAAGAATTTATTAAAGCTAATTTTATAATACTTAATTGAATTAACAGGTTTCAATATTTTTTATTTGTTAAAAAATGTCAAAATTGCGCTGTGCGCTGTGCTTCACATACACTCAGTCTCGTCGCCACAACTGATGCAAAACAGTCACTGAAAATATCTTCTTTTGCAAATATCAATCATGCTGCGATGGGTAAATGCTCAGCATTATGGAACAAAAGCGGTCGTCCAAAATCAGTAGAGATTATCAAACTGTTATCAACTGCTCATTAAAGGTGCCTTGCATCACAAGGTGTAACTCTCTGTTTAATGCATTGTCATTACTTCTCAAACACAAGGACAAATTACATCAACTCATGACTTCCTTTGAACTTCTAGTGTTCAGAAGTCACGAAGTTGAATTTTTAAGGAGTATGTCTCAGTTTTGGCTCCTATTGCTTTGACAATTGATTGACTACAATGAGAACAAACTGTTTCTATAGAAAATTGCTCCCTACCTTGCTCACTGTGGATAAAAAGCTGAAGAACCTTCAGTCACGTTCTCTAAATTTTTGCCAACCTCTTCTAAGTGCAGTCACTAAGGGCTTTGGAAAGCGCTGCCAATCTTATTTGACCTTGGCATATGAAGCCAGCTTTACAGATGCAATTATTGCATCAACAAGCCATCCATTCTACAAACTTTTCTGGTTAGATATCAGTATTTCATGGGACAGTTCAAACCACAAAGACTCTGTTAATAATATTATGATTCAAGTGAGTGAGAATTTAGCAGAGGGACCCGAAGCTGAATCATCCAGTGGTGTATCGGACAGTGAGGATTATTTTGGATTTACAAAACCCACTCAAACACGATCAACCGCAGATTTAGAATTGTTAAGTTACCTTCAGGATTCAAATAAAACACTTAAAAGTTTAGATAGATATCAAAACATAAAAAAGTTATTTATTAAATAAAACACCACCCTTCTGTCGCCAGCTCCTGTGGAACGGTACTTCTCTTTAGGATGATTGACCTTATCTCCATAACGGAGCTCTTTATCTGTCGAAACATTTCAGCAACTAATATTACTTAAATGTAATGCTGATATATATAGCTAACTGAAATTTCATTCTATGGAACTTTCTATTTTTTTGTAGTACCTGAGTCCAATTGTCATCAAATCCTCTTACATTAGTAATTATAATATACAATTTCATTTTAGTGGATATTTTTTGTCGTAGAATTGCTCATAGTCTGGTCCAATAATTATTCTAGTCCTTGATCTGGACACACCGCTTTTGTTTAAGTTGATGGTATTGAGACCCTATGACTCAATCTACGATCATTATATATATAGGCTTTAATTCCTACTGAACGTGCGAAAGCTGGTTAGAGGCGGGTTGCGCCGCGGCCAGGATTCTCACTATAAAAGTCCCACTTGTTACTGGGGGGAGGTTTGTGATTGTTAAATTCTAAGAGTGCATAATACAGGTTGAATAAATCAGCCGAAGGAATTCTTAATTAAAGTCTTGCCAAGGGTACGTCAAAAGGGAGGAGCCACAAATAAACACACGTACAAAAATAAACTTTACTTTACACCAAAATAATAATTAGTAGCAATAGTTAAACGGGCATTTAGGTGAATAAGGATTAAATATTAAACCGGATTAGTCCGGGTTGACAGCAATTATAAATAATAATAAAAAAGGAGGGGAGGATAACACTGACGTTAAGTGTCTAGATTTATAATGACTCAATGGGAGTATCAATCACTGTTAATTAAATAGGTAATTTAAGAATAGAGGGACACTGGGTTTACAGATTACCATTAATTGTGATAAATGGGAGAGACGACTACTCAGGTCCAGACGGGGTGGTTCGGGTGGCGTTAACACGAGTTCTCGGGAAGAGGGGAGATAAGACGACGGGTTCGGGGCTGCTGACTGCAGTTCCGGTTAGTTTACTCCTAACTGACTGTGACACTAACAAATAGTAACTTTAGTAACTATTTGGACGTTCCTTTTTCTTTCTCAAGTTAAGTTGAGCAACAGAGCGTATTCTTCTAGTCATAGACTCTGCGGGGCGGGATTTGCCTCAGGAACACTTTGAGACAGCGACCAAGTTAACTCAGCGGCGCGTTGGCAGTCGATACGTTACGGCAACGACTCTCGTTCAACGTGAGGGTTACGCGAGTAGGTTTAGAACACTTCTCCCGAGGGATAAACGGCGTTATCATTTATACCGCGGACTGTGTGAAATCGAGAGAGAGATTTCATTTACGACAATTCGCTTATCGCAGCGCCTTCTCGACAATCTCCATGGTATCATAAAGAAGGCAAATAGAATTTAGGCTTCTCTGTGAGATAGGCCTTCTTTCGTCAGACTTCCTGTCGCCTGTTGGGGAAGTTTGCACTGATAACGACTTAGGTCAAGGGGAAGGCGGAGGAGGGCGGTAGAATGTCGGAGGAGGGTGGGGGAAATAGAGAGGAGACGAAGGTCAACTCAAATGACAAATTTCTTTCGTTCCCACGATTGTCTGGCGGCATGCGAGTATGTACGTTCCATACCTCACATTTTTTTTGTTGTGATACCAATGGTCCTTATCAGTATATATTATGTATTTGAAATGTATTTAAAATTTATCTAAATACATTTAATGTATTTAGTATTTAAATACTAAATACATTTTAAGAATGTATTTAGTATCTAAATACATTTACTTTTACAGTGGCGGCAACAAAAAAAGTGACATGTGACAATTCGGGGAAAATAAAACAGAAAAATGTAACTTACATATTTTATTATGAATATTTCATGAAAGTTATTACTTGGTCATGTTGCCCTTGCACTTGATGACCATCCTGAGTCGATTGGGCATTGATTCAGTGAGGTTTGCGAAGTAGGTGGGGTCGATCGTAACCCAGATCTGCTTCAGTGATTCTATCAGGTCCTTGATGCTGCCGGGTGCTGTCACTTGAACTTTGAATTTCATCAGATTCCAAGCATTCTCAATAGGATTTAGGTCCAGGAAATTACCAGGCCACTCCAAAACACTAATATTATTATCATTGAAGAACCTTTTTACTAACTGGGACCTGTGAGCAGGGGCACCATCATACATGAAAAATTTACACTGATGAATTTCCCAAAATGGCAGCATGTGCTGCCTCAAAACTTCAAGATAGTTAGTCCCCCTCATGGCTACATTCTTGGCAAGGAAGTACAGACCTCCTCTGCCCTTTTTTCCACTAAAGGCACCCCACACCATCACACTATCAGGGTGCTTCACAGTTTTCACGGTATATTTCGGGTCATCCCGAGACACAGTGCTGGGACGACGCACGATCTTTGACTCTCCTCTGACCAGCCTAAAGGTGCTCTCATCACTGAACATGACCTTCTTCCAATGGGCAGCTGTCCAATGTTTATAGGTCTTGCAAAAATTGAGCCTTTCCATCTTCATCGCCTTGGTAAGAAGTGGCTTCTTGGCAGCGCGGCGAGACGGTAGGCCTAAGTCCTTCTGTAAGCGATGACTGATGGTCCTGAGGGCAACGTTCTGGAGGAGGTCTGGGTGTTTTTTCTTGATTGAAGCGGAGGTTACAGAAGGGTCTGACATTACTTTACGCCTTAGGATATTATCAGTCCTTGAAGATGTCTTCCTAGCTGCACCAATGCCCTCCTTCCTCTTTGGTATGGTACCTGGTGGCAATAACTCAGCTGCACGTTTTAGGCGATGAATCGTATTTTTGAGGTTACTAAATCTGCTGCTACATCAATAAAAGACTTTTCCTGCTGTAATAGGGTCAAGGCACGGCTTTTCTCTGTCATAGAAAGCTTTTTCCACCCAATTGTATCCACTTGCACAGAAGTTATAGCACGTCAAATGTAGGCACGAATGCAGATAATCAGCACGCTGGAGTGCCATATACTAAAACCTCGTTGTACGAGCTCAAACGAGACACTGAGTTCCAATAGAGCGCAGTTCTGTTGTCTTAGCCCAGGAGAGTCGTCCACTTGCGGCATAAGCTCCGCACATTTTCATTGGATTGTTGGCAAGTAAAATAGTAAAAGCGATTTTGTGTATCGATTTCTGTTGCCAATATTCAATGTCACTTTTTTTGTTGCCGCCACTGTATACGGAAAGTAAATGAAGTTCCGGGGTAATTCTGAGAATAGCTCATTAATAGTTTTTTTAAGATATGTTGAATTTACTAAAAAAACTTATATACAGTAGATACTTAATATTTTTCAAATGAACTTAGAATAAAATATAATGCGAGCGTGCATCAATTGTAGGCCGCCAGAAAAAATGATGTTATTGGTTTATACATTTTTGCGATATTTTTCAAATCGGTTAATTCTAAGAGTTGCCAAGTCTGCTTTACAAAATTGGCATCGTGCCGGCTGCACGATCGAATTTTTCAGTTGCGTTATAGTTCCAAGTTCTGTCCTGTTTTAGTTTTCAACAAGCATCCACTGCATTTATTGGTTGCGCTGCTCCTAAGTGTTTGTTAGTTCTCTAACACCATAGCTTTGTTGTTTCGTTCTCTATGACTTACAACGTCGAAAGACACCTAAATACGAGCCACCGGCCTTTCTTGAGTGGAAAATTTTTTTCAAGTCTTATTGCCGGTAAAACCGAACCAAGGTCAGTAAATACTTAATTTTATTGTACTCATATTCTGAAAACATGGAATGGAAAAAATAGCCATGAAAATACGAAACAGGGATTGGAAAGGTTGCAACAATCATGCTCCCTTCGATCCAAGATTCGTAGATCAGGCGGGAAATCTTGCAACGATCTAGGTGTAGTTGTCCCTAAAATTGTGGTTGCATATATATTCCTTGTTAGGCATGTAATTAAGTGGATTTAGTTCATATTATAAAAGGAAGCTAAGGGACTCAAATATGAGAACTTTAGATCATTGAGGGGATGATTACCTTGCTAGAGGCCTAAACGTCCAAGTAGGCCTATTTATGCTACATTGTCAAAAACAACGATCTAGTTGTAGTTGTCCCTATAATTGTGGTTGCATTTATATTCCTTGTTAAGCATGTAATTAAGTGGATTTAGTTCGTATATAACATCATAACTAATCATCTGATCCAACGAAATTTAAAACCCTCATGTTTTTTACATTCTATTTCGAATGATATAATTGCCAAGCCCACTCAAGGTTAGCCCGGAATTATTTTCTTTTCGCAATAACATCAAAATTATTCGGTTTATTATAATTAAATTTGAAACCCTTATTTTGTTTTACTTTCTCTTTAGAATGATAGAATTGTCAAGGTCCTCCCAAGGTTAGGCCGAGAATTATTAAAAGTTATGAAGGTTGTCAGTTTATAAATCAGAATAAGTGAGATCACGCGACTTTTTGGTCATCAGTGCTTGTTTTCGGGATGGGTGGGATATTCTCTTTTCTATTGTACCCTGGAGGTGTTTTGTTCAGTTATGGTATTTAAACTAATCTAACCAATATTCTTGTCTTTTTATAATGATTCAAGCTGTGCCAGAACCAGCCAAATTTTTGTTATTTGTTGTCTGGAAGTAAACATCAACGAAAAACTATCGTGCAGTCCACTAGTATAAACATCGCTCCAAAATATTACCAAGTAAATAGTATCTGTCTCAAAAATTACCAGTGTCCCCAAAATTACCAGCTTGATACACGGAATCAGGAATCTCACATAAAAGTTAAATGTTCTAATTTTTTTACCAAAGATTTATTTGTAAAACGAATTTGACAAAAGAGTTTTGTTTGAATTCTAAAATTAAATTCAAATTAATTAAATTATTAGGTGACCTTAGTAGGAAGTAAACTGGCGAATAAATTCTATGGGCAATTTCAAACCTCTTAGGTATAAATTTATGTTGATTTAAAATCCCAAATGCAAAGTTTCAATTACTTTTAAGAAACAATTATGAGGCAATATTGTTTAATTTAAAGTCTTTCCCTCTTGTTTTTTAAATATTAAAATCTGATAAATTTACACTAATGTATTCTATTTTAGAATAAATCCTCCGTCTAAAATTAATTCATTTACCTGTTATGTGAGTTTCCTTCTATTATCCTAGTAATTTTAGATACGGATTCTATAATATTTACTTAATCATTTTTAGGAGGATTGTCTTTACTAGTGAACACTGGTAGGAATTGATTTTAGTCATTGTTTTACTTTCTTACGTCAAATAATATAGACTGGGTTGATTCAAGCACAATTTAAACTGGTTCTTAAGGTGTAAAGCGTCTGCGTATGCGAAGAGAAGTAGGGGAGATGTTAGCGATGTATTCCCATTTTATTTGGCTTTATTTATTTCATTGAGTACTTTTATAAATAGATGTAAGTTTGATTTGAGTATGGTAAGTATGTAAACTAAGGATAAAATTGTTGTAGTCATTTTTAAAAATATAGAATCTCTTTGCAAGCTAAGGCATTAGTTATCATTACTGACGGATTAGTTAAGAAAATAACCTGCGTCCTCCTGAAAAAAAATCCTTACTACCTCAACGAAATATAATTCTAATAGGCATTTAATTATTTATAATTTCGCTTACCTTATCATAATACTTCAAACTTTTAAATCATTAAAAATTCATATTTCAACTAACTGATTTATATGTTCTATGACTCGTTTATTATAATAAAATTGCTTCTAGGCATTATTTTTTGAGATCAATTTCATGTAAACCATGTCCATATTTTCCCAAATATTTCTTTTAGAATTTAGCAATTTTCTAGGATCTTTTATCATCTACTTATTTTTCCTTAATTCCCTACTATTTACCCGCTAAAATGTTTTGTTCGATTACGGCCATTACTGAAGATGAAAGACCAGCAACTGCACTAGAATATATCAAGGAAACGCCGCATAGTATTTTTGTAGAGAGACCATTGGTAGCGATGGTTCCACAAACCATAGAATCATCTCACTTAATGACGTTAAAATCTACAAAGAAAGCTCAGCCTATTATAAATGCCAGATGTCTTACAGTGATGAGCCACCACAAGATTACTGTCCTAGAGAGCTACCAGCAAGAAAATAGGTTTTACCTGTGATATTAAAAGTTTAGAAAGTGGTTATAAATTACCTAAGAGTATTTGTTAATCCTAAAATGTATTGGTTAGTCCTAACATAAAACAGCTTTGTTAAGAGACCTCTTATGGAGATATTCATTCACATACAAATGGCACGGGAACCATCTAGTGGAAATGATAAGTAAGGTTGGCGAAAGTAAAGGTAGGGCAACTGTAGAGGTTACATGGAATTTCGCTCAAAAATATAAGGAAACTTTAGATAGCGATCGGTAGGGCCAACCTGATATACCCGCCCATTCCGCTTCATGTTGCTCCGAAGCGAACAATGTTGGAGATAAAAAAAAAGGTGCAAAGAAAAGCAGTCAACCTGATTACAAGCATTCGGAGACCGATGAGTAGACAGGAGATAATGCATGAGTTTGCTCAAACGATACCGGCTAATGTGGTGCTGCACAAAAGAGCCTTAAAATATGGAGGAAATATGAAGAGGAGATAAGGAAGGATTGACAGTCAGAGAATAAGGAGAGAACCATGACCATATTTTATTTTATAAGAGAATAACGAACTGACTACATTCAAAGCTTGAAAGTAGAGTGCATGAGTAATCAAGAATCAAAGGCAATAAGCTAAGGGAAATGGATATGATTAAATAAGAAACGTAGAGGAAAGAGAACTAAAGATAGGAATGTAAGTTAAAAGAATTAAGATAAACTGAGGAAGTTAAAGAGGAAAGTAAAGAGAAATAAAAAGTATATGAGTCAATCCAGTCACCTGAAAAAAATGATTATACCTTACTACTATATTTATCACAAGATACAATTTTAGAACCTTAAGACAACGCTTTGCTTGTAATCGGAAAGGGGCCAATAGGGGGAGATATGGTTATGAGCAATCTGATTTCAGGCTTAAGTTCGATGTTCATAGTCAGTCTTTGTTGCCATATGGTGAAGGGTATTTTGAGAATGAACAAGAATGTCGAGAAATAAGTAGAAGCGTGGAGTTGTTGACGGTCTTATCGGTAAGTTCAGAAATGAATTTACTTTAAATGTTTGGCTGAGGTAGGGACAAGGTTGGGATTATTTGTTAATCATGAATATATCATGTATAAAGAGAAGGAATATGGATAGTTTTAGGGAAAGATTGTTCTGAAAATTGGTACCCTCCGTAGTTACCATGTAAAATTAGGCGAATAACATACCAAGTGAAGATCCTATCGTTAGTCCATTGACTTGTACATACATGCTAAGGTAAGGGAATTGACGTAAATCCTCTTCGATATTGGATTGCTTGAACATTCTTGGCAAACGTGGAGTGCACCATGCACTAATTTTCTGATTATGTTTGCGTAGGAACATGCAATAGTTAGCTATTTATATGGAAAGAGGGAAGAAATATCTTAACTAGTATCCGGCACTTATTTTTTTTAGAAAGAAGGAAAGAGAAGGCGCAAAGTGCATAAGAATAAGACTGTGTGGTCATTTGAAGACGGGTACGTGATAGTGAGTGAACCAACGTGTATATCTACGCTAGTGTCTGTTTAAGAGTGAGGTACCAATTATTTGTAGGCTGGAAATGTCTGCATATACATGCGCGTACCAGCGTAATTGTATCTCTACATTTGTGTACGTGTTAGTGTAATATATGGGTACATATTATTAATTGCTATTATATATGGATTTATTCATACAAAACAATGAGTGGTAAAAATTTTAGTTATATTATTATTAAAGGAAGTTTTCTTCATCGGCATCGCACATGTCACACGTTAATGGTGGAGATGCCTTTTGGTTTGTATATGGCCGAGCCTCTTTCTGCCTTGTTTTTCCTCTGCATTATTTTCTCCAGCTGGCTGCCATTATCCTTTGCTCACTGGGATGTTGGTTTGTTTCGTTCCTAGACCTCATGAAATTAAAGGGTGAGAAGGAAATATTTACAATTTAGCTGTCCGATAGAGCCTCTATGTGGCTTATACACGGCATAATGACCTATGGAGAAAATTGCGGGTTTGATGCGCGGTAATCCTGTCATGTGAGTATTAAAGTATATGAGCGAGGGGGATAATATATGTTCCTTTAATCTCACTGACCCTAATATGTGAGGATTAAAGCATGGTGATGGAGGAGTGAAGTAATCTCGGGGCTAATATGCGCCAGTTCTAAAATGTCGGTTAAAAGAGAGGATTATAAAAGATGCAGCTACGTCGTTTATAGTTGATAAATCCAGTGTTGCCATTTAGAAAATAAAGGGTGTGAGGGCAAAGTTATATTTGCGTTGATGATGTGTCTCCATCCCACCTTGGCACACTCGAATCAACGACCCTGTCTCTTTTTTTTATTCCACACCCCCTACACGCAAATGAGTGGCTCACCGTTGGGAAACGGTGAGTACTCTGCCCAATAGATGGTGTTAAAACATGAGGCTCCAATAAGATGAAGCGTAGCTGCAACATTGTCATTTACCTGCATATATATATATATATATATATATATATATATATATATATATATATATATATATGAAAAATTAAAAGATGCTGCATCCGTTTCTCGTCGCTCTGGGATTTATCCTCAATATTAAATGCAGGCTTCACGGCTGAGCTCCATATGGATATATATATATATATATATATATATATATATATATATATATATATATATATATATATTAGGGTAGTTCTTATTCTTTTACTTTCGAAATCTTTACCTCTCATCCCTTTATTCTATTCCATTTCATGAAAAAACGAAGTAGGTTAAATTTTATTGAGATTAGATTAATTTTAGGGTGTGCTCAATGAAACTGAATTTTGTTCCTAACTGCCGCCATAGTACGATGAAATACAGTGCTGATTATTGATAACTTAAACTCACAACATCATCAACTTTACATTTCACTAGTTACATTACTAGACAGTGGACACTGGTTAATAATACAGCATAGAACACTCTAAATAGTTATAATACTGATTAAAACAAAACTAGGACACAGCCGTTCAAATGTGAAATTGTAACAACAAAATAAGGTTTGATGTGGCAGATTTTCACTACAGTCCGATGAGTTCTTCAACAACAGTACTCTTACGGCTGTCCTAAAAAGCTTTCGGTGCTCACTGATGACTTACATAATGAACTGTGTCTCTTCTTCAGTCATTGATAGGAGTCCATTATACTCTCTCTGCCGTGTCATTAGTCACAGTGAGGCTCTTTGCAATCTCTTGTGCGGCGATTTATGTTCTGTTGTTGGCCCAGGTACTGGGATCTCCTGACTGAGATCTATAATATCGAAGAATTTCCGTGTGTTCTTTGTGACATCGCTCAAATTCTTCATTCCAATGGTCAGCATATCAACTTCCACCCTCTTCAGTGGCTCATGGACTCCTCCCTTGTCCATGGCAGCGACCATTCCCCTCTTCTCAGCCAAATTGACAGCTGTATCAAAGAAGGCCAGTGCCACCCGCTCTTCACTTAAGTATCAGACTTCGTTGACAGCTTCTTTAGGGCATCATTTGCAGCTGTCATCAGCAGCAGCCAACGACTTCAGGAGTTCCAGATCGCTTTTTGGCGCAGCTGTTAGGAGACTGCAGCAGAACCAAGACTTTACATAGTGCTTCACTCCAAAGCCACAGAGTTACTTCATGCCTTTCAGTTCGCGAGCGGTTAGAAAATTTCAAGTGTATAAATTAGTCGTGCCATCAAGCAGGCGCGATGCATTGCGCCTGGGTTGGCAAAGTGAACTTATCTAGTTGGAATTCCCCCAAGGAAAATGACAGTCATTTCCAACAGCCCCTGGTAATCCTGCCTAGGATTAAATTCCTCCAGTTGTTGTGAGCAGAACTCAATAATGTTGCCTGTCATATTCCTCAAAGCACTGGCAACATCAGCGTCATTGATTCCTGGCTTGTATTTAGCCAAGGATATTTGATGCCAGTTTCTCTTGAAGATACCAATATTTGAACCGGATGATTGGCCCATGTTGACGATAAAAACCTCTTCCAAAAGTATCTCAAGAATATGATGACGACATTCCAAGTGCACCAGGTTCTTCCCCATCATCTGCTGAAACAAAATGCAGCGCCATTCTTTCTGCCTGTGTTGCTCGAAGTTATGTTGAAGCAAATTGAACGAATCCAGTTCGCTTCAGATATTGCTTCGGGCATTGCTTGACTAGTTCCAGCTGGCAACTTGGTTACGCAAAGCAACCGTTCAACGCATTTTCCAGGCATAATGATGGGGAGCCTGTCCACATTTTCGTCTCCTGTCAGTTCAGTCATCACTCTTCCTTCCGAATGAAGTGTTAAGTGCTGTTCACAAGAAAACCCTTGCTTGAGATGTGCAGAGAGATCATTACGGTATTGCTGAAGAGCATGGAGGATGGAAGATCAGCTGACCTTGACCTCGGCAAGCAGTTTAGTAGAAGCACTGAGCACATCAGAGAGAGTGTGTACTGCGTGATGATCACTGAAAAGCCGTCTGGACTCAGAATGCTCTTCTTTCCTCTTTTACGCTTCCCCGCTATGCTTGGCACTGCTTCTGCAGTGGCTCCTTCTGTTTTATTTTCTTCGGCTGAGGGCATACACGACGAGTTCTGCAGGTTGACACTTCTCTCATATTGACAAGTGTTTCCCAAACCTTTCCATTATGGGACCCCTTTCAGTAGTACCAAACCTACCATTACCCCCAACTTTATAAGCTTTCTAAATGCGTAATAATTTTTAATATGGCAGATATATTATCTTAAAAATTAAAAGATTAATCACACCAGGCAAAGCAATAACAAAAAATTATAATTGTTTATTAATGTTTATTAATAAGAAGTTCAATAAGAAAAATATATTTGCTTTTTGGATACAAGCAAATTAATCCGCGGTTCTGTGTGGCTCAGGGCACATCGCATGCCTGCTGCAGCATTAAACCTGTTTCGCGCCTTTGCTTTGATTACCTGGGGAGTAACGAAACCACGTTCACAGATTCAAGTCGATGAGGAAGTAATGAGAACCTCCATGGCTAATTCGCTTGTCAAGCAGAAAGCATGTTGGCGCAGCAATTAGAGCTGCTGTACTGTTGTTGCTCGTGAAACTCCTCTTTGGCTGCAGTGTTGTTGATCAGCTCCAAGAATTTCTTTTTGATGTCATCAGGGAAATCATTTACCTTGCATCGAAAGGATTTCAGGCAAGTTTCCGCTGTATATCCTCATTTGCATCAATATCAGGAAAAATGTGTCTGACCCCTTTTTGGCAGTTTGGTAGGTGTGTTTTGATCTATAATGGCAGCTCCTCTGTAAGTGTGTTTTCACCGACGACTAATTTAGACGTTGAAATAAATCTACATTTCCTTTCTCGACTTTAAATTTTGCGGAAAGCCTTGATGGCAAATGTAAACATTAAGATAGTGGCATCTGGGCACTGCAGTTGCCGGTTGAGTCCATTCAAAGCTTCGACATGTCTGCCAAGTAGGCAAAATGTAGTTAACAACTGCTCCTTCTTTTCCCCTGGGCTGCTAAAAATACCTGCAATTCATTAAAGAGCTCAAATACAAGAGTAAAATCATTGCCCTTTGAAAGAGGTGTGTAGAAGAGAAGATCTTGGTGGACAGAATACTTGTCTTGGCACAACTGATGAAACAGACAGGTTTTGTAATAGCATCTATGTTAATTTCTTAATCAGCGTAACAAATTTTGACTTGCAGCCGAGCATGCTGGGCGCTCCGTCCGTGCAGACCCCAACCAAATTTGCTTACGAGAGCCTTTCTTCCCTCTAGGAATAATTTGAATACCACGTCCATAACATCTTCAACCGGCCTTTGTAGTTGTTTTCAGTGGGCTGCAGAAAAAAAATCCTCCTCCACCTAATTTTCAGAGATGAGCCAAGTATAAACCAAAAACTGTGTAAGATGTGCGAAGTTTGTCGTCTCATCAAGTTGGATGGTGCAGAAGGAAAAAAGTCGAATTTTCTCCGTCACCGGAAGTTTAACGTCTTGAAACATGTCGTCGATGCACTGCTTAACTGTGATGTCTGAGAGACTTATCTGATTACGCTTGTTGATACAGATTTGATAGGGGCAAGATGAGCATCCTCTACCATGCTGGGTTTAACAAGCGTCTATCCAATCGCGTGTGGCTTCTTCTGCTTCACGATATAAAGGGACATCTTTTATGAGGCCTCGATGATCTTGTTGTTTCACGATCCAATCTCAATTGCTTGACCTAATTTTCTTTATTTCAAAATAAGCCGAATCCTTGCCCGCTAGTTCCGAGTGAACCTCGGCGAGGTTTTCCTTCAGTTTGAAATGCTTCATATTTTAGTTAGCAAGTTTCTTTTTGCAAATGATGCACTGTGGCAACTGCACGCACTGTCCAAGATAGATTAGAAGCAAAAGTTAAAAAAACTCTCGTTGTATGTGAGTTTCTTCACCATCTGAAAAACAAAGTATCAAGCAATATGACAAAACTTAAATGTAAAAAAAACTAACAAAAATCCATAAGTGCATTGGATGAACGACCACATGTACTATAAATTTGCGTACTTTACAGCGTAATCTGAAGTTAACTTATGGGAAAAAATAATTTGGTGTATACGTGACTCTGACTACAGGGGTTGTAAATTTTCTCATTGATACTTCTTCAATTTCAATCATACTGAAATACATAATCTTAAATCAGAAGAATCATACACATCGTAAAGCAACTTTAAATATAAGTGGATATTTACAGGATATGAGTAGAAAGTAAGTACAAAACACCAAACACTTTAAGACACAGGTAGGCCTAGTCCAGTGGGATGAGGTGGAAATTCACACATGCTTATACACTATCAGACTCCTTTGTGGAACTACCATTAACGCTTAGAAATATACCAAAATACCTGTTTTATAAACAGCGCTTTTAGGGTCTAGAATCGCAGTTTGAGAATCCTAGTTGTAAGGCCGCAGGTGTGGCAGTAGGACTTTACACCATGCCATACAAGTAGAAGGACCCAATCTTGGCTGTCAGACAATTTCTTTGAACACACCACTACGAACATCAGTCATCCTAATTCTCCAGGCGGCAACCCGCTCGGCTATTTTGTGTTGAGAGTAGTTGAAAGAGAAAGAACAATTAGTCCCCGTACATCACCAAGATGGAGCATGGATCCAGGATCACCACACTTTTCCCTCATTAAAAAACGGGGACCATCTGAAAAAAACAGTGGAATGTCCCGACGCCACCTAAAGGCCGTTGTTGAGGCCATCGTCGATTTCATTAAATAAAATGAATAGTAGAATCCTCCAAGACTACATGTAACTTTGGAAACATAGGTCCATAAATAAACTTTGCTATTTTATATTATATTAAAGTTAGGCGACAAATCACTCAGCGCACCCTATTCCCTTATGGTGACAAAATGTGTGCATGGAGCTTATCTCATTTAAATTTATTTTTAAATGGCCAAATGGGTGAAGTGTATAAGCGCTGGTCAGTTAAACGGCAAGGAATTCTTTCTCACGGTCCGCTACGAGCTTCTACGCATAGAGCGAGAGCCTTGTGTTCGTGTGTGCGTCTATGAACTTTAAAGGAGGAAATTATTATTGTGGCTTCCTGTGAGAATAAACGCCAGGGTTTTATCCTAGAGAGAATGATCTCAGTTCCGTCTTGTGCAAGTAAGAGATTCAGGGAAATCCTAGAGTTTTGAGAGTACCGGAAGGTTGGATGGAAGAGTGTCATTCATTGAAGGGGTGAGGAAATACTAACAGAAAACTCTGCCTTCTGAATGAGGCTACTGGCGCATGAAGGGAATATGTGTTTTAACTAAAGTTTTTTTTAAATTCAATGGATGTTTGTTGTGGACGTGGACAAAAAGATGGGGATAATCCAATTTCACAATATATTACCTTGAATGTCTAAGCACCTGTTAATATAAAGCTCATTAATAATTGAAACATTGAATGATCAGGCTATGTCCAAATAATGATATATAATATATTTTATTATATCTTATGCTCATGTAGCCTAAATGACATGGCGATATCATGCATCGCTTTGATTTGCTTGATTGACACTAATAAATTAAAAATACAATACATGATAAATTAGACCAATATGGACTTGAAACAAAGTATGAAATTATTATTAATTACATAAGATATCCAAAGAGGCCGTGAAAGCATTTGACTAGAAAAAATAAAACATCCGCAAGGGGCATCGCTAAAAATAAAATTAACCTTCAAAATATCTGCCATTACTTCAAGCCCTTCATCGTTCCTTCTCTCGGTGACAGATTAATGGAAGCGAAAATTATTTGGTCGAAATTAAAGTGTCATTTACATTTTATGGTTGAAAACATAAATATGTCGCGAAACAATTGCATTTACATAACTACAGAACTACAGAATCTAGGACCAACAAAGACCCTAAGGTCCGCTCGAGGCTAGTCCGCTACACTACATCCGAAACTACGATACACACTTATCTACGAGTGTATCTCTAACATGCTATATTTTTTTATTTATTTATTTTTTTTTAAATATATAATCTACTGTACACACTTATCTACATGTGTACAATGTCAAGCATATTAACTACTTCAACCTAGGGGGGGGTGATAGAAAGTTTTTCTTCTCAACTTCCGCAGCCCTCGACTGCTAGTGGTGAAAATCTAGTTATAGGATAGGCGGAAAAGAAAATGGATATCTAAACTACACATGCAAGAGAAATCGCTGGCATCATTTTTAGTCATCATTTTTACTCTCGTTGTTCATCCGCTCCAAACTCCTTTTGCAAAGACGTTATTATTTACTGTGCTCAGACTACGTTATATTTATACTATTTAAGTGCGCGTCGAGACGGTTTTTAAACATATTTACCGACCTACTATCCACTACGTGGGTGGGTAGCCTATTCCAAATTTGAGTAATTTTAAACGTAAAATAGTTTTGGGCTATACTAGTGTTAAATCGCTTGTTCACTAATTTTAATCCGTGTTGCCGAGTATTTCCCCTATGATCCAATTCGAACAAATTCCTATAATCAACGTTTGAAAATCCTTTCAATATTTTAAATACTTCAATTAGCTGGCCACGTAATCTTCTGCCTTCGAGAGATGGCAAATCTAATGCCCTGAGTCTTTCCTCATAGGGCCTGTTTCTCAGCTCGGGAATTAATTTTGTAGCCCTACGCTGCACTCTTTCTAATTGCGCGATATCTTTGTTTAAGTATGGAGCCCAAAATTGAACCGCATATTCGAGCAGTGGACGCACAAGTGATTTATACAGTGGTAAAATTATCTCTTTGGATTTGAACGTGAAATTACGCGCGATATAACGAGAATGGACAGCAACAGGACGGAAACAACAACAACAACAACCAAGACAACCAGGGCAACGACGATGACCAGGGCAACCAGTGGGAAAGCCCCGGGCTCGACCCTCTCGAACCTGAGACTCCCCGCGTGGACTTCGACACCCCCTTGGATGTTGAGACCCCAGGGTCTTATGACTCCGTGACCCCTGTCTCCCACCTCCAGAAGGCTAATGCCCAGAGTGGTGTGAAGATTTTTCTTAATAAATCTTACCGCAATTGGGCCCCTTAGGACGATCGCACCCTCCCTTGGATCTCCACCTTGGTAGAGCGTGGGGTGCTTGAAGAGGCCGGCATCCGTTGTGCTCACCGGATCTTCGGGGAAGCCAAGCCCAATGGCTCGGCTCGTCTTATTTACGACATGTCTCCTGCTGCCGAGGCTTACCACCCCCCGAAGTTTAGCCTGCCGAGCATTAAAAAGATAATGCACTCGGCCACGGAACATCTTTGGGCCATGAAGTTGGATCTCAAAGATGGCTTTTACCACGTTCGCCTCCACCCGAAAGCTCGCCCCTGGTTCGGAATCCGATGCGACAGTCGATCGTTTCGATTCACCCGTCTCCCCATGGGCTTTAATGGAGCCCCCTTCCTGATGCAGAAGCTGACTGCAACCACCATGAACCAGCTCGCTTCGGATCACGGCATCAGGGTATACACGTATTTGGACGATGTACTCTGCATCGGCCAAAAGCGTGCCCTCCGGGCCTTCATGAAGACCATCGCGCGTAGTTCCATCAATGCGAACTGGAGGAAGTCTCTCACCATTCCGGTGAAACAGATTTCTTATCTGGGTTTCAATATTGACTTGAAGCTCAAGCGCATTCGTCTCACTTCTTCTATGCGGGACAAGACCCGTAACGCCCTCCGCATCATGTCTACGCGCCCGGTCTCCCGCAAGGCATGGTCGCGCCTCGCGGGTCTTCTGAACTTCATTCTTCCTGCACTCCGCCTTCCTTTCTGTTGGGTGCAGTTGTGCTACCTACAGGACACGCACCCAAACCCAACGCCTTTCCTTCACCTCAGCCACCTTATCCACGGCCGGTGGACTCGGTTTCGCCCCCCCAAAGGAATCGCCCCGGGGCTTTTCGTCGACGCCTCCCCCTTGGGGATTGGGTGGTGGTCACAGGGCGCCTCTATGGCCCTTGACTGCCGCCGATGGGACCTAAGGATCTTCGAGCTCGAGTCCTTGGGTCTCATCCTCTCTACCCTCTTCGCCCCCCGCGCCCTCACCTACGGGGACAACATCGGCGCAATCTGGAATGCGAAGAGAGGTAAACTTCCGGAGTCAATACTCCTCTGTCTCTCCACTACGTCTCTCCTGAACTTCTCTTCCGCCTTCAGGATTTCATCGCGGAACTTCTCGTATATCCGCAGCAGGCACAACCCGGCAGACGTCCCGTCTCGGCACTTTGCAAGAACTCTCTAGGCGTGTGTGGGCCTTTGTCTTCTCTGGACTATATAAGATCCCACACTCCCCGAGCCGGGACGGACGTTTATCAGCTCTGCTACCGGTGTGACCTGCTCCCACCTTCCTCCCCTGGCTCCTCCAGGATGCTTTCTGCGCTTTCTTCGGCCCTCCGACATCTCTTTTCTCTCCTTCTCTGCTGGCACCATGGCGTAACTCTTGCGGTAATTTCCAGCCTTGTGTTCTTTTAGGGCCTTTTCTGAGGCCTTCTTGTCCTCATATTTGTTAACGAAAATCTCCTGATTTTCTTTTTGTACTTCCATAATAATATTTTCTCTTGTTATTGAAAGTTTTCTGACTTTCCTTTTTTGTACTTTCACATAATATTTAAAGGAAGGTCCTCCTCACCCTGCGGGGGAGGCCTCCGGCCTCTCACTCGCCGGGGAGTTGGCGAGGCTTCGCGACGCGTCGGGGAGGAAATAGCGCGTGCTGCTTGCCTGCGAGCCAGCGCCGAATCCACCCTCACCCGTACAGGTCCCGGAGTCTTGTGTGTCAGGAACGGACGCGGTTGCTGATTCTCGAAGATATGGAAGGTCTGAAGTCGGCGGGACAAGCCGAAGCCTGCTACTAGTCGACCTGGAAAGGCTCATCCCCGGAAGCCGCAGGGCGCCGGGAGAGATGAATCAATCAAGGAAGAAGATGAGCGGAAGGAGCAGGTCACACCGGTAGCAGAGCTGATAAACGTCCACGAAAATTAAACCAGAAAATACTACAATTTGTTGAAAGTAACTGAATATTTTAGCTAAGTGTATTTAAAAGATTTTAGTTCGAGATACCTGGCTTACATGAAAGCTGAATTAACATAGGTTACATTTTATAAATTTAGGATATATTTTGAAAAATTGGAAATGATTTTTTATATTGACTCGTTGTGGGTTGAGATATATCACACGAGACCTGAGAAATTAATGAGTTAGGTGAGTTGTTGAAACGAAATGACAATTGACTGTACATTTGCATGCATGCAGAGTATTGAGAGAATTTGAAAAGAGACGAGTTACCCTATAATATCGTAATATTCCGTTGGGAATTTGCTGACTATTGTGTGAATATAAATTTATTTAATAGATTTCTGGATGACAACTTAAGAATAGGTTGCCGGCTTTAATGACCTTCCAAAAATGGCCTATTGGAGTAATTTTGACTAATTGTTTTGTTTTTAAAAGTTGCTAAAATAGTGTACCTAAATTTGTTTTCAGTTGTATCTGCATATTTCCTTCAGCATTTAACATTCTCTCTGATCTTTTTAATTTGAAAAAGGAAAATAATTACGCTAGGAGGGACCCAGTGGGGAACCCATAGCCAATAGCTTTTCGTGTCACCTCTAGAATTCATGCCTAATGTCTTCAAAAGATTTATAGATGACTGTTTTCTAAATTATAACCACGGTGATCATGCACCCTTATTTCTCAATTATATAAACCAACAAGATCCTAACATAATGTTTTCTATGGCAACAGAAAAGGACAACAAAATGTCATTCTTGGATGTCAGCGTTGCTCGAGCAGGTTCGTCTTATAATACATCCATTTACAGAAAATCTACCACCACTAGATTAGATACACATTTTTCTACTAGCTCTACCAGTCAGTTTAAATTATCTAGCATTAAAAGCCGAATTTTTATAGCCTACCATATATGCTCTAACTGGTTATCTTTTCTTTAAGAACTGACTTATTTAAGGGATTTCTTCAAATTTAATTATTACCCCGATTTCATCTTCGACCAGTTGTATCCAAATTTCTCTCCAAAATATATTATCCTCGACCCTTTCTTACAACTGTTTCTAAGCAAAAGGTTTCCCTTTGCTACTTTATCTCGAGCATTTGACATCCGAGTTTAACAAACTTCTTCTTTCTACCCTCAACAATCATTTCCCTCAATGCCAATTTATTTCTATAAATTCCAACTCTGTATCGTTGAATTTTTTTTTCCCCATAAGTAGACAATCCCTTTAGGCTTGCGATCCTATATAGTTTACAATTATACATGTACGACCTGCCACAGTCGTTATGTATGCCAAACAAGCTTACAACTCAAATGTAGGATCGCAAAGCATTTAGGTTTGTCTCATAAGACTGGTATTCCCATTTCTAAACCTGAAGCCTCTTCAATCAGGCAACACTGAGTTTCACCATCATCCTCTTAATTCTGACTCATTTACCATCTTATCTTCAGCCTTAACTTCTCTTGATTTGAAAATCTTAGAGTCACTGTACATCAATAAAATAAATCCAAACTCAAATAATTACTCCTCCTCAATTAAACGATTCACTTTCTAAACAAACAACTATATAAACAAACCACTATATAAACAAACCAACTAGTCAACCTACCAACCGAACAAATCTCGTTAGTAGTTTTTATACATTGAGTTAGTTGATTTCACAACTCCTACGAGAAAGGTTAGTCCCTCTGTTCAATTCATTCACATTTGTTTTCAGTATTTTGTTTTAATGTTTATAATTTAATATAATAGGTTATTTTATTGTTTACTCCAGTTACCTTTAACTTTTTATATTTAAATCAGTTTATATCAAAACAACACTAATTTCTATTATTTTTCAAAAATTACACTGGATAGTATCAATTAATTCTATATATTGTTATTTGTGTTTTACTTTGATCTCAATAATTGTCAATTTTATTACTTTTTTCAACTTGTCATCACTCGCTGTTTTAGCCATGATATAATGCATGCTTCGAACTATTTAACTGTAATCGTTAATATTCCTTCCCGTTCTCATTAGTCGATACAGTCGGTCAAGATGGTCCTAGTGAAGGTCCGAATCGTCCGGCCAATAAATGATTAGCGTGATCACCTGGCTCTTCATATTCCTACTATATATATATATATATATATATATATATATATATATATATATATATATATATATATATAACTCAGTAAATTTATTCTATTCTTATTTTATTTATTTGTAATATTATATCAATATGATTCTAAGCGATATGTTGATTTTATTTTCAGGTATTATTTATTCCACTATCTTTATAAAATATATACAGTCGCCGCAACGGAAGTCTGGACCCTCGCTATTTTATGTTATTTTTATATTATTTACCTCCATTAGGTTAAGTTAATATAATTACAAACACTTTTGTTGAAACTTTTAATATTTTATGATATCCCACCTGGCCTTGATGACATCCTGCATCCTTTTGGGCATACTTGCAACAGGATTTTTGAAGTAATTCAAGTCCATGTTGGTGCACCCCCCTTTTTTGATGACCTCCTGAAGGTCCTGCACTGATGACACATTGGCTCTATTAACCTTGTCTTTGATGACCTTCCATGCGACTTCAATGGGGTTGAGATCGGGACTGTTCCCAGGCCGGTCTAACACTTAGATGCGCTTTCTCTGTAGCAATTGCTTGATCAAATTAGCCTTGTGACAAGGAGCTGAATCATGCATAAAGATGGATGTTCCATGAAGTTTCATATGATTAAATAGATGACCTAACAAAACTTCCTTGTAGCGCTGCGCATTCATGGTCACATACTTGGGCAGGAAATATAAACCACCTCTCCCTAACTTGGCACTGAAACAACCCCAAACCCTAACTGAGGGACTGTGTTTTACAAGTTTCACTGTATACTGGGGGCTGTACCTGTTTGACCCAACTGGCCTCCTTACCTTTACTCTGTGTGGGCTTATGACCTGAAATGGGCTTTCATCTGCCACATCACCTCTGACTAATGTTCCACTGTCCAGCCCTTGTGTTGCTTTGCAAAATGAAGCCTCTTATTCTCATGCGGTTAATCAACAGCGGTTTGAGCGCGGCAGTACGGCTGGGGAGTTTCAAATCTTTCAGAAGACGATGCTGTACGGTCCGTTCCGAAACATTTTAGAGGAGGTTAGGGTACATTTCCCTGAGTTGTCTGGCTGTTATCCTAGGGTTCTTCACAACAGCCTTCTTTAGCAAGCGATCTGTCCCCGGTGTAGTCTTTTTTCTCTGGTCCTTGGTGCTTTTTATGTTGGGGTATCGTGTTTGGGGGAAGCTCACGAGCAGCAGAGAGGAGCGCCATTACGGTAAATTTTGCCCGCCCTGTTCGCAGCCATATTTCACTTATCTTAACATTTTCTTCCCTCAAAGTGAAAATACGGCCCTTTTCCTCATTTGTGAGAGGCTTGGGACCCATGGCTGGAGTGCTAGTTAAAAAATATATGATCTTCAAGAAACCAACAAAATGAAAGTCACATCACAAAAAATAAGCGTCCCCTCAAGACCAAGTCTGAGCGCGCACTGAATAATACAGTGGACACAATGCGCATATGTACCTAACGACGTTCCTAAAAACCGCATCAAAACATTAATCAATTATAGCATTTTCCCCGAAACGATTATTGGACCTATATCAATGCATATAATATTACCAAAGGTCCAGACTTCCGTTGCGGCGACTGTACATATGCTTCTTCATTTCAATTAAACAATAAAATAGTTCATTGTTACCTGTGTGTTCTTCTAGCTTATATTCTTCACGTTCATGTTGATCTCTGTATTCAGATACGTCCTATTGGGTGTCACTCATAAATGAAAGAATTTCCTGTGGCCTAAATCTTTATGGTGAACAGCATAATTGCATGGAATGATCATCTATTGAAGAGACCTTTTACACGTGAAGAGACATCCAGTTAATACAATGCACTACAAGATGGTTCCATTCATAATAGCCAGCGTTGGGAGAAATGACTTGCTTGAGTTGGGAAGGTGGAGAGAGGGTGAGAGACAATGTCGGAGGCTATTACATTATTCCATCATGCTATTCTTGAAGAAGTGTAGTCTTGTTAAAGTTTTACAGCGGTCTTTGAAGAGTGTATGCTCATGTCCTCTTGTTTGGCTTAGCACGAATGGCAATAATAATGTTGCTTTGTTATCACACCTTCGTGTCATCATCTTATACACCTCAATCTTATCTTATCGATGTCTTATGTATGATAAAGTAGGCAAATCTTGTTCTTTCAACCTTTATGTATATGATTGGTTCTTCATGCCAGGTAGCATCTTCGTTGCTCTTCTCTGTACATTTTCAATTGAATTAGTTTCCTTCTTATTTTGGGGTGCCCAGTCAGAGTGCACATATTCTAAATGTGGTCTTACCATTGACTTAAACATCCATTTAAAAGTCTGAGCATTTAGGAATTTAACAAGGTCTGCTGACCAAAAAGTCAAGCGCACTCACTTATTCCGATTTATGACTTTACCGCATTTAAAACTTTTAATAATTCAAAGACTAACTGTAGAAGGACCTTAGAAGTTAAATCATTCGAAAGAGAATGTAAAACAACATAAGGTTTTTAAATTTCGTTAGAACCACCGGTCAAATAGTTATGAGGTTATTGTCAAAACAAAGTAATTTGAATTATATTTCATTCGAAATAAAATTTAAAACAACATGAGGGTTTCAAATTTCATTAGAATAGGCCGAATAGTTACAGTGTTATTACGAAAAAAAAAGAAGCAAGGATGGGACCGACTAATATAGTGAGATGTAGAGTCGCCCGCGACTAAAATTTCCTGATGGACCCATGATTTGGTTGGCTTTTTCTACCTTTTCCTGTATATGTTGCTCAAATGTCACGCACTAACTCTTTATCATACTCTGTTCTTGCTACTATCCCCTTCCTCACGAGGTATTCTGTCTCTACAAATTATTTCTTCCTTCTGCTATGGATCGTCATCTTTTTGCATTTCTCTAAGTGGAAAATAAGCTGCCACTTTTCAGACTAATCCTGTAGTACATTTAAATATGTTTGGAGTACCACATGATCATTATTGTCCTCAACCCTTCTATACATCTTGGTATCATCAACAAATAAATAGACACTTAACGGCACACATTCAGGTAAATCATTTGTAAATATCACGAAGAGGACTGCTCCCAAAACGCTACCTTGCGAAACTCCACTAACCACTTGTGTCTAATCCGGGAAAGCACAATTAAATACTACTCGTTGTTTCTGTCACAAGAGAAAAACCTTGATCTATTTAACTTTCCCTGCAATACAGTTAGCCAGTCGCTTCCTTAAGAGATGTTGGTGTGAGACCTTATCGAAGGCTTTTGGAAGTCTACGTATATTGCATCCACTATGGAGCGGTCCAGTTATCTATCACCGTTAGCAACTGTTGAACTATTTGTCTCCCTTTGATGAACCCATACTGCTCGTTTGTGAAGAAGTTGTTATCTAACTTATGTCTCATAATGTGACCTCTTATAATTGATTCCATCACTTTGAAAGAAATATTTCAAACTGATAGGTCTATAATTATTTGTTGAAGTTCTATCCCCTTTTTGTGAATTGGTGTTATGTGAACTACTTTACACTCACTTGCAACTTTATCTTCTTCTATGGATTTGTTGAATATAAAACATCTTGGGATTCTAGTTCTGGTATAGTACCAGTATTTACCTGTCTAGTTAGAAAAACCCAGATAGAGCGCCCGCTTTCTCCTTATCCGAGCTCACCAAGTCAACCTTCCCATCGACTATTTTCTGTAAATCTGCAATCCTGCTCTTAGTCAATATCTTTAAAAGGACAAATTTCCAAAATTTATTTGTATTTGTATTTGCTCCCTGGAAAATACTTTCTATATTTCTCTGCGCCATCCTTGTCATTGTTTTTACCTTTTATGTTGTCATGTGTAAGCTTTTGATTTATCCTGGTCTCGATTTTCTAGCTATCGTTGATAACACTTGTGTTTATTCCACATTGCATTCAAAATTTCTTGTTCACTGGTGTCTTGTTGGTACTGTTATCTGTTGATGTGTCCACCATCTTGCTGGGTATATGGACCTGTTGGGTATCTGCTATTGACTTCACAAAATTTTTCACATCTCCTTGACATTACTACCACCCTTCAACCTTTCCTTCTATTGGATCTTAAAACACTCCTTCATCTTGACATTATCTCCCTTATCATAGTATAACCTCAACCTCTTCTCTTGTCTCTTCTCAGTGTAACAATTGAACAGAATTTCAGCAGGCTGTAATTCCCTTTGCCAAGGGAAAAGTCGCAGTCCAGTCTTTCAATCATGATCTCTTCAGTTGTCATTATTAGATCGAACAAGTTTTGTTAGGCAGTTTCACGGGATCTGATTGGCAAATTCACATGTTGAGTCATATATATGTTTTGCAATGTTTCTATAAATAAATATTCTTCACTCTCAGCGTTATCTATTGGTGTTTTCCATCCATTCCAGTCTATCTGAGGATAGTTAAAATCTCCTGTTATTAAGATGTGTGTGTCTGATTCAATTTTTTGTTATTTTGCATATCACTCACTATTTTGGCTGCGGTAAATACCTCCCATCAACAATTTGTCTTCTGCATGCAAGCTCATACTCAGCCAGACAGCCTCTTGAAAATATGTAAACATGTGCACTTCTCTCATTTGTAAACTTTTCCCTACATAGATTGCCACACTCCTTCCTTTTTTCTTAACTAGATTACAGTATATATCACATCCCTCAAGTTAAACTTCGTTTTCTGTTAAACTTCGTATACCTTGAATTCTTAGTTTTCATCTGAGTGATGAAATAACACTGAGTCTTTTTACTGCATTGCTCATCCAAAGTTCTAGTTCTACAAACTTATTTGTAATAACATCTGCATTTGTCTATCAATAATTTATATTTTTCATACTCCTTTCCTTACTCTGCACATTATATTCCTTAAATATTGTTTTCAGAGCTTCCTTAACTTTTTTATCCACATGTGTTCCTGGTTGGCCACTTGCCCTGTAAAAAAAAGTCCTGAAACATCCGCAGCCTCTCGTTTCTTTAATACCTGAGCAACCAGGTCGATACTTTGTTATTGCTCTACCTGAGGTCTCTGAGCATGGGTTAGATCCTGTTGAAGTCTTATATGCTTGTAATCATCCTTTTGATGAAGTTTTTGCCTGTTTCCAAATACATGAATCTTTATTCTCGGGTTGTCAAAGCCAATTAACAATGGACGATGTGACTGAGGAGTTGCTTCGTCGTTACCCGTAACACTTTTTCTATACGAAAGTTTGTTACAATTTTCTCACATCAAAACTGACTCATTTTCATTCCCTTTAGGCACACAAGCCACACACATACGTCCTATCTTCTTCCTCTCGTTTCTTACCATCCTCCTTCTGGCTTTCAGGAACACCATCAAATATAAGATTACACATCCGAAATTCTTTCTCCCTAAATTACTTGAGCATTTTCGCCGTGCTACGTCTTACAGATTGTCTTCCAACTGCACCCTCTTCTTGTTCACCACTGTTTGTGTCTAGTCTAGGCCTATTAGATCTACGTTGAAGTTTCTCCTCACTATTACGAAACAATTTTGCTAGATACTGCTTTTTATCAACTTCTTTAAACCTTTCACACACATTATTTATGAAACCATTGTTATTCTGTTCCTCATTCATCTTCTACTCTAGGCGTAGTATTTTACCTACAACATTTCCAACTCGAATCCTCATCTCTTTGATTTTTTGCATCTCGTTCAAGACACTCTCCTTTACATCAAACACTTCTATTTCCAGGACCTCTTGCCTGGCTAACCTTTCCGTCTGCTGACCTTCAATCTTCTTCATATAGGCATGAAGATTTTCACATCCTCTCCTACAAAAGCTACACTTCCATTTCAGTTGCCTCCCTTCTTCCTCAATCAGCATGGAGCTGTTCACTGCTTCTGGGCCTTTTTGAAACTTGATTTGGAAACATATCCTACAGATATCGCAGTTTAAAGCATGATCATCATTTCCAACCTCAGTTTTACATTTGTCACCGTTGTGTACCTCTTCAGTTTCCTCTCCCTTTGAAACATCAGTTGCAGACATCACAAACTCGTTGTTCACAGGCAGCTGTTTCATCTTGCTACGTGTTGAGACCTTGCAAACATATGCTCTGTCACCAGGTTTACTTGCCATTTTTATCATTTTTTTTCCCTAATAATACCTTCGGATATGAGTAGCACACACACACACACTTGATACACTGTTATTTATAATTATTAATCATAAATTTCACGATTTAAACAGTAGAATTCAATTTTGTGATTGATTTTCCAAGTTTATTTTTATACGTATTATTGAAGTATTCAGAACACAGCTAGAATTCATAAACATATGAATGCCTGAGCAACCAGGTCGATCTTTCGTTATTGCCAGATACCATAATAGGACATAAGTTTAAATTGCATAAATTAAAAATGAGCTGAAACACACTTTATATTTATGAAAACTACAGGTTATTACTTTAATAATGATATGAAGTGAATCAATGCATTGTAACTGAAAGAATTATAGGAAAATCATACCTACTAACCATTTCAAAAGAAGGGCCAGCTTGGGTATGGCACCTGGCACATAGGAACTTGATACTGCATTAAACCAATAGTAAAACTTTCTCAAGTTATTCACTTAAAACATGAATTACACATGTAATAGATTTAAGATGTAATTTCATGAACCTATAAAAAACAAATATTTCATATGAAAGAGGTAACAAGGCGGAATATTTGTTGGTGTTGGCGACGTGTCAAACTTTTACTTTTTTTATGCATATCAACTATGCAATTGAGTTAAAAATAGTACTAAGGAAATGTTTTAAATCGAAAACCTAAAATATGTATTATTATATTATTTGTAGAAAATTTGTCTCAGAAACTGGAATATTGTAAATATTTCGTAGATGGAAAGTTCATCTAGTTGTCAACAATTTTCAATGAGGAGTTTGTTCCCTTTCAAAGAACTTGTAATTCTATTTCAATCTTTTAAAATTAATGAAATGTGAAATGAAACATTATAATCTTAAATGTATTTTACACTTCACGTTGTGTTTAGTCTGGTAAGATAGTAGTGAAATACACAATTATTATACTCTTATAGGGAGTCAAAATGACTCCCTTGAGCAGCCGACGTCAATTCGAAGAAAATAGCGTGTATAATTATTTGAGTCAAATGCCTATTTAATATAATATTAAGCACAAAAAATTGATTAGACGTCAAGAAAGTAATCCCTTCAAAGGGTCATGGAAAAGAGCATGGATCCATGCGAACAGTCAAGAGAAGTCCAAATGACTCCATTAGGTATTATAGTGTTAATGGAGATATATGGTGTAAAGAGAGTTTCTTTTAATTAAGCCAATCGTCTTTTATAGTCATGGCTTTGAATTAATTCACCTTTTCGGTCATAAGTTCCGTGATCATAAGAGCATTTATCAACAGGCTTGTGCCAATTCTATGACGAAGAGCATTTCCCTCAGCATGTTTCCTCGAAGTGCCAGCCTTCAGTTCATTTTCTCAAGGGAATGTTCATAATTAATAATAAGTATCATATAAATACCTAGCTTTCCACAGTTTTCTATTTCATATCAGAATACAAAGAGATCTTACGACATAGTAGAAGACTCAATCCAATGTTATTTTGTCAGCCATGACTACGACAGAATAATGAAAAAAATAACTTAAACTAACATTCTTTAAACCAAATATTTACCTGCAACTCTTACTCATTTCCCCCTAATATCAAAACCAGGCTCAACATGCTCCAAGTAAACAGAGTCAGTTCAACTACACGAATGTGCATTTAAGGTCCTCCTGTGCAACTAAATTTTGCCTTGGCCATCATTCATTTTACATTCGAGAACTGTCAGTGCTGTCTCCCTGGTCATACTTCTTTCGCGAACCTTCGTCCTTTAATTAAGGATGCTCTTTAATCCCCTCTCTGCACTCCAAATACACTTTTCTGATAGATAAATAGATAACATTAACTTTGGCCGACGTCATAAGTAACTTTTTTTTCTCGGTGCTAGGTTGACATAGATATATAATAACTCCGAGAATTTGACGGAGCTTTTCATTCGTTTACTACCCACTGAATGCATAGAAAATAAGTCATTATTTCCCGCAAATACAAGGCTATTCAGTTACCCCATGTTCTTTAGCCAAATGGCTGCTATTCTGCCTACGTGTAAGATGCGATTCAATACAATATATCCAGAGTCAAAATCAAGAAATGCCATTTCTGAGACGCGATCTCGGTAAGTATCCGGATCATATATTCTTTGAGTAGGTATCATCACGATTTTCAACCCACAATTATCTCGATTGTTTCATCTTTTATCTTATGCAGTTTACACTTATTTTCCATGAAAGCTTACATATTTTGTACCTGCTGTATTTTTAATACATTTATTTATGTATCTAACCGTCTCGATCTTTTCTACCTGCCCAATTATGCGTTTTCTGGCTAGCGGTAAATTTGTGGTATACTTTTCTTGGAAAAGATCAATCCTAATAGAGATTCTATTTATTATTTCCGCCTATATTTATTCTAAGTGGGATTAAGGTTTTTAATGTAAAAAATAATTAAAAATTATCGGGCAATCATTAAATCTCAGGAAGAGACTACAAATGGTCTTAACGCATTTAGCTATTTACAAAAAGGAATCAGAAGTGTTAGTTAGTAGTGTTTACCCACTAAATATCTTTCACATTCCTTGCTCGCCCAAGTAATTTAGGTATTATATATTTAGATAAATGTCTTCTTCTTTATCCTGCTTTACTATTCTCTTTTCTCTTTATTATTATTTTCTTTTGTCTTTTTCCACCACAGCTATTTATCTCGCAATAAGTAGACTTTTCGCATCTGTATTACGATCGTTTAATATTAGTCTATTTGGGGAAATGAAAATTCTAACGTTTTGACTTTGTATTATTCTCCGAATGTTGGAATTTTTTATCATTTACGAAATATACACAAAATAAAATAGTAATTAAACGCGTATAAAAAAGGATGGATTGATTCATCTTCAATATTTATAGTGATCTAAATGTCCTACGACTATTAAGTTAATTAATGATCATATATCTGGCATAAAATATATATCAGGCCATGTTCTTACATTAAGTATATATAATTCAGACGTAAAACACACATATTAAATACAATTCATATTAAGAACATTAATTCTGTAACAGTTGCATCCGAACTTTAGGGGGAGAATCATCCAAAGAGACTTCGAATCAAAGCTTAAAAGAGGGAATCAAGGCGACGAATTTCAAATTCGATATTGCGGATGCCTCGAAGGAAGCCTCTGAGCTCACATTTTCTACATTGATGAGGCTTCTTCCCATTTCGAAGTCCAAGTGTATTTATTACCAAGAGCCTAATCCTTCATCGCAGCCTTTTTAGAATATAAGGAAGAGCTTCAGAGAAGGAAACTCTCAATCAATGGTTCTTTATTTCTATATATCTGCATATGTCATAGGACCATTAGGGTTTTTCATTCCTTAATAAGGTTAGGACGTCGGGGAGAGCCGCAGGATGGTTCCGTGCAGTCTAACCCAAGGAAGATTTTTTTGTTCAATTCGCTATACATACTATACGGAGCTTTTTTACTTCCCTCCACCTTATTTTTGATTTTGAGCCTTGTTAAAAATAAATGCGAGTAATTTGGAATCATTTCATTTTTTTCTTTTGCTTTGCAGATTGAGGCAATGTTTTCCTTTTTGTTTACCCGTTTCTTGTTACTAATTCACCTTCTTCCAATTTACTAAATTTGCTGACTGACACCTTTGAATCTACGACACACAAACACTAATACATTGGTTACTGACCCTCAACAGTGATTTTTAGTATTTATCACTCGTGTACTGTTACTATACATAGACTATTTATGAAAATCATTAAAACGACCTTTTTGCTATTTCTTTCTAATAAGTCTATCACTTGCCGTCAATACTAATAGACATCTATCAATCGTACTCTACTAAATTTCTTGTTAATCAAATTTATGATAGATAAAATTTCTTTTACACCCGCAAGTAAATACTCTCCGCCAAGTTATTCCAGACCCTGAACCTCTTTGAAACAAATTTCCCACCTTTTTGATCTAAATATCAAATTCAGTTATTCCATCAAAATTCATATATGTATATAATTGCTACTTGAGGTTCCATTAGCTATACTCTTCTCCTAGACCTCATAACCCTTTTAAAAGAACATGCAAATTCGTTGGATTATACCGTACCTCGGACCTGCTCAGTAACCAAATTCCAATTTGAGTTCCTATTCTGAATCAGAGTACGCCAGTAAGTTACTGGCCTATTCTGATTCAGAATATGAACTCAGAATTGTTTTAGCAGGTCAGAATTTTGCTTATGCGCATAAATATATATTGATTGTATATTAATATTTAGTATATTTATTTTCGATATAGGTATTATATTAATAACACAGGGGTAGAAAAAAATCTTTGTAAGTCAGCTAATTTTGTTCAAGTGATTTAGGATAATTTTACCGCGCTGAATCCGAGAATGACATCCGTTTCCTACGATCAGGTCAGCTTTTATGTGCTAAGTTGATATTTTAAAATACGATCTTCTAACTAAATCGATTATATTTTTGTGACAGTTTCGGTTGATTTTTCAAATATTTATCATCTGAAATATGTTTCTAAGATAAAAAAATCTTTTTCTAACACAAGTTATTAATTAAATCTTACAGAAAATTAATTAGTGTATATTGAATATTAGACATTGATAAAGGTAAGTACATATAAATTGGTATCAGGTCATCATTGTTCTGAATTTAGGGTATGAATTTCTGTTGTTTCGAACTTTTAGAATGGTCAGCGGTGAGGATGTGACTCTTCAGAGTCAAACAGTAATAAGCCATCATGACTGCATTCCATCGTCCCTGATACCTGGTCTCCATCTCTTCAATATCCTAATGGAATCTCTCTACCTGATTGTCGCTCGTTGATCCTAGATTCTCAGGTAACAGAAGAAGTAATGCATTTTGATATGCATGATGTATCCAAGGTTTCAGAAAGCGATGAGTATATATGTGATAAGTTCTATGTAGTTCCTGGCCTTCTTGTTGCGAAGAAAATTCTTCGCGACCAGAAAAAAAGCCTTCCACACTTTAAATTCCACTTCTTTTATCGAGTTTTACAACTATCGATATCTGTTGAACTAACAAAGTTGGAAACCGTCAAAGATGCTAGCTTTCAACTTCTCCATGGTCAATCATGAAAAACCGCGACAAGAAGTAGGATTTCCGTTATAATATCCTGCTCATATTCTTCATTGGAAATAAAGCACAAGTTGCCTTATAAATCACTAAGAAACAAAGATTTCAAGGTATGTTCGCAGCTAGAGGTCATGTTGCTTAGAAGACAGATAAGATTTACAGACAAAAATGCATTCCCCTCTTCCCTTAATAGAAGGGTGACAAGTTTTGTTAAACTCCTGTAACTACAAAGCTGATGCATTAAGCAGTGCTCTATCACCACATTAAATCCTTTTTGAATAAAGTATTATGGCACAACGCCAAAAAAATATAACAATTTAACTTAATTACAAAACATATTTGGCGGAAAGCTCGTTAAGGGGTTTTTCCGAAAAAAAAACAACATAACGAAGAAATTCAATACGCAGGAAGCATAATCCTATTGAAATTCTTTGCTCATAATATTACATGAACACTTGTTAAAACCAGTTTGATATATACATTACAAAGCAAGGACATGGGGTACCTAGAGATCATATAAAAGCAATGGAAAACACGTCCAGCAAAGAAACACAATGAATAAAGTCGATGCTGGGAAAATAATGATTTTCTTCAGGAAAGAAAGCAAGAACTCTTTCATATTGTGTAGTCAGGTTAGAAGTCCATTATATTTTGTTATTTGCCTGCTGTATAATTTGGAAGACAAGTACTAACTCTGTGTCAAACAACTCAGTCCCGTCTCTAAATAAGCCCTTAATTTTACCAGGATTTTTAAGATAAATAATGAAACCATACCCAAAGTCGATTTAAGTTCTCAGCCAAAGAAAACTAAGCCGCCATTGAGATTAGATTAATAGCACAAAAATATGAGTCTACGCGTCTTGAAAAGAGCACACTTTTTCTGTCTTTTCTTTCCTATTGAATTACATATGCTAATCTTAAAACAATGAGTGTCGAAGCATCCGTTCTGTCTCCTTTTGCCATTCGTTATTTATTACGAAAATGCTTCAATTACGAAATAGTACTTCAAAGGAAAAAAAAAAGGGAAGGCGGAGGTATATATAACAATCAAAGCAATCGAAGTTAAAATCGTAAAAAAATATGTGAAAGCATTTTACGGGAGGGCAATAAGTTTTAATTACAATTTAAAACATGTGGCTGACTAAAAAGATGCGGTCAGCTCCATGGTTAACGGTGTTGTTCTTTTTTATGTCCCAACTTGGCGAAATGAAGCTTCAAATGGAGAAGTTTTGCGAGAGATCTCAGTATTTCAACAACTAGCCAATGAAATGTATCAGATTAAACAATAAACAATACCACAAAAAATGCTGAAATATTAACCTTATTTACATTGGTATACAACAAAACATCCATGTATCGATTTGCACGGATGCACTAAATGAATTACCTAAAGAATTGGAGGACAGTAGTCACAACATTAGTGAACATTAAATTTTATTTTTATTTCTTGATAACATGATTTATTACTATGAACGGATTCCTCTTTGAGAAAATAAAAGAAAAAATGAAGAATGGGGTCGGTTCTCACAACCATTTTAGCTGCCACGAATGGATGGGTTGGTGTTATTGGAAAGCCATTTGGATGTATGTACATAGAGTGTCTGTTTATGTGAGAGCGCTGTGGTTTGAGGAATTGCATTCGTTGTCTCGAAGGAAAAACGGACATGATTCTTGATAGGAAAAAAAACAGCGTTATCATGGCCCGCTGCTATTTAACTTTTCAGGATTGATTTGAGCGAAGATTGTTTTCGATTGAAGCCTATTTATGCACACTGAAGATGTCAAATAGAGATACTAAGATAATAAGGAAAGTTGTAGAGAGCAGAGTTTCGTGTCATAATATTTGCATGATAAAGCTGCAGATGGCTTGATTAACTTTAGTGAACCATTTAAGTTCTTGAAAACACATTTGCATTTCTTGAGTTCTTTCAGAATATGCAAGATATTGTCTTTCATATATACAATGGTGCTTTCTGAGAATACTTGACGGGGTAGTCAAGCAAGAGCATCAGTTTCAGAGCTACCAAGAATAAATAATGAGATAACATAGACTGCGAGGGCAAGAGGGATGGAATCATTAGATTTGGCTTTTGTCATTAGGCGACAACTATCCAGAGCAAACTTTCTACCAATGTTCTGGTAATAAACAAGCTAGCAAAGTCTATTACATAAGGAATGGAACATATCGAGGGTAGAGTTTCGTCTTTCGTTGTAGAACGAAGTTAAGATGTATTAAAAACTGAAAGATCGTTTAAAGTCTGAGAAAAGTGAAGAGAGCACGTTGCTCCAATTGCCAAAATGAATGTTTTGGACACTGTTAACCGGGAATATCATAAATGCTAATAGCTTGAGTATATTCTGCTGCAGTTATATATCGGAAAGTTATAGCTTCTATCCACTTAGTCTATTTCTCAACGGTATATATCAGTAAGTCAAAATTATAAAACTGTGGATAGGGGCCTGAAGTATCTATATGAATTGTTAAGAATCATGCGTTCGACAGTGAAGATTGTTGGAAGGGAAGATATTTTGTTAGTTCATACATTTTTGTTGGTAGGATATCAAAGTACGAACAAGGTTCTCGATATCATTTCACAAAGAGGGCCATAAATAGCGTTTACTGATGATTCAGATCGTGGCTCAGGTACCAGAGTGTAACATCTATGTAAAAGATGAAAGGCTTTCTCTTGAAATAAAGCCCAATAAGCAATATTATTTTTCATAAAAAAAACTAAACTATTATACTTGATTAGAGTTAGGAGTGATAAAAGAGAACAGAAAAGGTAAGTGATGCGTATTTTTTCCATAAAATCATTGATAGTGAGTCAATGATTTTGGTCTTTAAGCAAGGACTAATACTTCCTATCCTTGGCAAAGGTGTGAACCACTATTAAAGAGAGAACAAATGGATGAGCTTCAAAATATTTGTGCTTGACTTGTGAAGGATAAGGGAATATGGTGGATGGTTAAGAACCATTGTGGGTATTCTTTATGGAAAAGGGGTTGTTTTTTATATTATATTGATGCCTGTAAAAACTAATCGGTTGGAGAAGGACAAACTTCGAGCTGGGAGGGTACTAACAACAAATGATGAATTCTGGTTCGTTTCGTGGTTAACATCAAAACCTTGAATAATCGGGAAAAAATGATATTGCTTCGAATTGCAGAGATGAACTTTCATGAAAACGTTGACATTTATTTGCGATGCGGTAAAACGTTTAGAGTAAAATGGGTACGAATCAAATTATACTCTTGGAGTTATTTCAATGGTGCACTTTAGCTCTATTCATGATCTTATTCTTGGGCATTTGAAATACCTGGTTATCATCAGGAAATACTGCATTTGGAATTTGCCATGTTTATGAGTGCTTTTCCAAGGGTAGTTTAGGTGTTTTATAATTATTTGTAGTGTTCAAAACGTGTATTTTTTAAAGTTACACAAGCTCTAAAACTCTATTAGTGATTAAAATGATGACGGTTCGGGGAATTTTGGGGCCTTTCTATATCAGTTTGATGTTCCTGAAATTTTCACAGATCTTCATCTGCTTATCTGTTTTATGTTGCTGATGTCTTTGTTGATTTTTTAGGCATAAATAAATCATTGTTATTTATTCCTCCTTTCACTGTTATATTAATATTAATATGCAAATAAAAACTTTACGACCGTCATTTAGTCAATTTCTTGAAATTTTCAAGGTGTCATTAAACTTTTGACTAAGGCCGTATTGTCGGAAAATATAGCTTCAGACATACAAACTATAATATAGTATTTACTAATGAGACTTATGATGAATTAGGGTTTATTTTTCCACCTTCTTAATTTAGGATTATCATTTTCAATCTTCCTTTCTTATGTTGGGTTGGCCAACCGAGTTAGTTTTATCTATGTGTAGATTATGTCAGGGAAAATTCTCTTTAATTTTATTATTGTTCGCTTTGAAATCAACACTTGTGGTTCACTGTAGTTACCGCTTTTGCTGCAAAGACTTTGTGTTTTCTCTCAAAATTGTTCCTTATTATATTTTCTGATTGCTAGTTTAGCAAGTGTTAAGGGTTTAATTGTACAGAATATCCATAAGGTGTAAGTATCTGTACATATATGAATTTAATTATAGTGATTATTATATTCTTTAAGTTCCTACCCGCTATGTTGCTATTCATAACTTTAGGGCAGAGATTTGTTCCCTTGCGATCAAAATAAGGTAATTAACTATCTAAGACACCTTTATTTACATTTGGTGGCCCGAACTCGGGACACTATGTCTTTTACTTACATACGCTGGGGTCATAGAACGATGGGCTCCACTTTGGTAAAAAACATCCTTTCTTTAACCACAAAGACGGCTAACGATACATACAGCCTTAAAGACGATAAGAAATCGAGTATCATTTCCCCATAATTTTGACGATGATATTGTAGAGGAAATTATAGAGTCTCGCGAGGTAAATATAAAGTTTAGGATAGCCATAACTAAGGCTGAATATTGCCTCAAATCTATAAGTTCCCGAGTGGAGGCGAGGTTACCTCTGAATTCACCTAACCTTGGAAGGAAACGTACTTCAATGGAGAAATTTTAAAGATCTATATTATAACACCATTCATATCCTTGAAATCTCAACTGCCCCAAATATTCGCATTTCTAATTGGTCAACTAAAGGATGCAGCAATCCAACTGTTAAATGGATATACCAAACCTGGTGACCAGTATCTCGAAGCATATGAGTTACTGGAAAAGGAAACAAAGGGGTAATAAAACAATCTCACGTGCATGCTATCCTTGCTTTAAACGAACCATACAATAATTCTCAGTTAATTTGAGAGTTTTATGTGGCATATGAGTGCTACGTACATAGCCTATAGGCCCTGGGATTAAATGGAAGCAGTGCTGGCTTCTTCATTGTGACCGTATTGTTGCGAAAACTTCACTCTAGTTTATGAAACCAAAGACACTGGTCGCTTAACGATAGTACCGAATATTGGGAATTGGACGATCTCTGTAACTCAAACCCGAACCAAAATATATAAATGTACTAAGTTTCTCAGGTTATGCACAAATTATTTGCGTTTGGGACAAAGAAATAAAAATTCTCTCTAAATACAACTAACATGCGATAATCAGCATCATTCTTGTCTGTGTTTCTCTCATGGTAATTCTAGATTCATAAATGAAAGAAAGGTTTTGACTTCACAGCTTAATGTGGATGTGGCATAACCCGTTGGACAGATTTAAGTCATAGGTTCGAAGAAAACACGTAGGTCAAAGTACTTTTTAATCAATGCTTCCTAAAATCTTTAGGAGTACTGACTTTGTCTAATTATTGTGCTTGCTCGTAAGATGCAAGATTAAAATCCGAGTAAACGGTTTTGAAGTAAAGAGAGAAATAAATTATATGACCAAGACTCATTTAAAGTTAATACCAACTATATACCTATTTTCATTAAGGCACTTGTTGAAAATTTACCAAATTGAACCCATATGCCAGAATTTAAAAAAATGTAAAGTATAGGTCCTTAGCATTAAATCTAAAATTGCCTGCCCCATTTTAGGGTGAAACGTTAATGGTATTTCTATCCTAGTATGGGCTAACTTCCACCTCAAGTTCATTAGGGGTATAAGTGAGGAAAATGGAATTACATATCTCGAATCCACAGGTGGTACCATGACATCGAATGACTTATCCCTTTAAAAAACTCTTTGAAACAATTTTATGTCCAAGGAATTAGCTGTATTTAAGGCAACCGTGGATTAATTATGAGAACTTGGAGACATAAATGTTATATCACCTAAGGATAATATAAGTACTATATGGGAAGTGGATTCATTAGGTTTGATATCTCAGTACATGTTATTTGAGAAACAAGATGTGTATGCTGATTTTAAATCAACGGCCGTATTCCGTGACACAAGGTTTTTGGTGGGCCAACCATGAAAACAAACAGCATTCTAACTAATGCGACGATTATACGATTGTTAAAACTAGGCTGTGTAATATAAGTCGACTAAGAATAAAAGACCCCTCATAACTTAACACATGGCCAAATCTTTAAAGAGCAATTGAACAAAGCATACATAGACGAGGTAACTAACCTCAAGCAGCCCAAATAAGATACATTATTTGCTGCATCATGGAGTAATTAGGTATTCTGCTACCACACCCTTAAGGGTATTTTTGATGGCTTTCCAGGTAACACGAGTTTGAATGACTGATTGTATCCGGGTTCTTCTCTTGTTAATAATCTATTCCATATTTTAAGAAAACTTAGGCTTCATTCATTTACTTCCAAAGTAGATATAGAGAAGGCATAACTACAGATACACTTAAAGGTGGAGGATAAAAAGCCTCCCAGTTACTTATCGGTATAAGGTCGTCAACTAGAGCCAGTTATTGTTAAACGCTTCCCTTCCTCAGTTAATGGAAGAAAAGAGCGCAGGTTCTTCGAACCATTTCTTAAGTGGCCTTGTTGTCGACACTTTACTTTGTTCTTTTACTGCAGCTAAAGATGTAACTCAATTTTATAAGGGATCAAAGGATATTCTGAGTCAGGCAGGCTTCAACCTTAGGAATTGGTACTCTAATTCATCTGACATTAATAATCTTTTTCGGAAGCGTAATGAATTGGTTAAAGATCTTTATACGGTTCTTGGTCCTGCTTGGAATACTCAGATTGATGTTATCTATCACTCCAATCCAAACATACAGTTTGTTTCCCAAACCAATTGGCAGATGTTTTTGTGTATATCTCCTATTTATGATTCTATTTATGGAATGATACTAACCCGCTTTTTATGATGAGTTGGTGAAAAAGAAGATTAGAGTAGGACGAAGTTTTCGACCAGAATTGCCAGGCACGACTGAACCCCTTGACACCCCAACTAATGCAATGCCTGAATATATTATTTCTTAGACGAGTTTTACCCTTGAGTAACCTATAGTTGCATTGTTTTGCGGACTCTAGTTCTAAGGCATTTGCTCTTCCAAAATTCCCTTGTACTAGGCGACTAGGTTGCCTCATTATAGCTAAAGCAAACATCGTTGGTAAACCAATTGCTTTTCCAAAATTTCCATTAACTAACGCTCTTAATGAGCTCACCTTTACAAAAAAAATACAAATTTGCTAGGTGAAATTTCCTCTGGTCCGACGGTCAAATTGTCTTTCAATGGCTTACTTCCATTTATGTAATGAGCCATGCATGAAAAATAAAGTGGTGGAAATTAAAGCACTCTCTCATGTCCATGTGTGGTGTCAAGTCTCATCTCAATCACAGTGATCTAGTCACCAGGAATATGAAAATTAGAAGCAAGAAAATTAATTGTAATTTATACTGCCAGAGTGGATTTTAAATAGGTAATTATGAGCGGAACCATTACGTATTCCTGATAAAAACTACCCGCTAACTTTTACCTTTCAGGTAATTCCAATTGATATCAACAGAGGATCAAAGTCAACAACCTTGTGTCCAATGTTCTTTTTCCTTCCGAAAGGTAAGATTGTTCCTAAGTCTTCCAGTACAGGATCCTACTGCCACAAGATCCCAACAAAGGAATGCGATGCTGCGACGAATTACTGGATAAAGCAAGACAGAAAGTAAAAAAACGGAGAAGAGAGGAAAGAACTATCCTCCATAGCTCTTCGGCTGATTCTAACGAAATTTGAAACCCTTATGTTGTTTTACATTCTTTTTCGAATGATATAAATACTAACGTCCTTCAAAGTTTAACTATGGAATTGTTTTGTTTTGGCAATAACATCATAACTATTCGGCTAATTCTAACGAAATTTGGGGCCCTTAGGTTGTTTGACAATCTCTTTCGAATGATATAATTGCCAAAGTCCTCACAAGCTAGCCCGGAAATTATTTGTTTTAGCAATATGTCGTGATATGCTGTGGATACCTGCTCTGAGCAAGGGCGCATACACAAGCACGGGCAGATAGCCGAACCGAGGCAGTCTGCAATATGCTTTGGAGCAATTAAAGGAGTGGAATGCCGCCTCTTTGATTTTTAGAGTGCGTTTACCGGGATTTATCTAATGGCTTGCCAAGTTGCAGTTCAAAGGATATATAAATATCAAGACCCCCAAATATAATTTTAATATATATAATAAACGGGGCAATAAAAAAAGGGAAACTAATTGCTTAATAAGAAAGGCTAATTGGATCATGACAGAGCTAAGCGTGGAGTCAAAAATTATCGTTTATTCGACCAATGGATATTATTTAAGTTTGAACGGGAAGTTAATTCCAAAGGGGATGCAGGCGACGAGGGACGTGTGGTATAATCAGAGGATTACAACGCAAAATCGCTTTACCTTAAAGCTTAGAGGTGTTCGGAGGGGAAAGACCAACGGCACAGGTCTTCGAGGAGATACTTCTGTGAGCCCTGACGAGGAGGGCAAGGAATGAGAGTTTTGAGTACTTCTTGTTGAAAAACAAGAAGTTCTCTGCTCCAGAGAGATGGAATCTCAAACACGAGACTGTTCTGCGGCTCGGCAGAGAGTCTCAGACACGAGGAACGGAAGACTTGAAAGGGGAGCAAGATGAGGGGGGCCGCTTAGTTCTCCAGGAAGAAGGTGGCTCGAAGAGCCCAAAGCTTCATGAAGAGTGATCTGCTGGTGAGATCTTAACGACGAGATATGACTCGAACAGGGAAGGCGATACTTCACGGGGGAACAGAAAAAACGGTCTGAACGGAGGGACTGGCAGACTCTCAATCTTCTCGAGGAATGGCGGACGCAGGATTAAATAGCCAGGTGGCTGGTCTGAAAGATATCCCCAGGGCATGACCGTCCCCAGAGGATTCTCGACGTCAGTCTATGCAAACTTACTTCGAGGTAACGAGTTGGATCGGACAGCGAAGTTTGCCTCAGGATATGGGGTTGAGATGGTACGGCCACGCTCGCGGGGAAGGACATGCCTGGGAGGCATGGGGGCAAGAATTCGGCGATATCACGGGGAGGGAGAGCGAGGTGCGTCCCGCTTACGCAAATACAGCCTGGTCGAGCGACTCAGCGCGGGACTGCTTCCTTCTCGTTGATTCTAAAATTCCCACGCCAAGGAGCACGTGATTTGGAGCGAGGGGCTGAAAGGGGTATTCCAGGAGGCTTCCTCTCACGCTGGTCTTTCTAGGGACATCCCCTCACACAAAAACATCATTATTTTGTGCCCGTTTCTGAAAAAAAAGTGAAACCTTATATTGTTTTGCATTCTCTTTCGAATGATATAATTGCCAAAGTCCTCCAAAGGTAAGCCTGGGAACAATATTATTTTGGCAATAACATCATAACTATTCCGTCGATTCTAACAGAATTTGAAACCCTTATGTTATTTTACATTCTACTTCGAATTATATAATTGCCATGGTCCTCCCAAGGTTGCTCCAGGAATTATTGAAATTTTGGTGGTGTCTTAAGGTCAGAAATCAGAATATGTGAGAGCACGCGACATTTTGGTAAGAAGATTTTGTTAAATATGAACGCACTAGATATGTATTCAGAGTTAGAGTGACTAGTGCTAACGGTAGATTCCTAATTAGTTAAAAATGTTAGAAGATAAAAAGTAATTCATGCAGAGTGCCTTGGTTGAGAAGCGAAATTTTAAACTGTATACTGGAGTAAAATCGACGATATGTAATACAAAAAACACCATTACAGAGTCAAATCGAACGAGTTACATTATATATAGAAGACATGTATAGAAAACGAAGAAATATCATCATAAATCAGAATTGGCGATTCTAAAAAAGAGTCAAAGCGATTTTATGCATATCTTAATAGTTGAAAGCCAACCACCGACAATATAGCGCAGTTAAGGAATAAAGACGGGCACATATTAGATACCGTGGAAGAAATTGTTAAAATACTAAGTGATTATTTCGTATGCATCTTTAATGTTAAAAATATGATGCAGTTCAACACGCATAAGATAATGTGAAATTACTACCTATATAAGTAAATTGCAACAATCGAAGGTACCCGGGTCAGACGGTGTATACCCGACGCACCTTCAGCATTAAAAAAACGAACTGGTAAAACTTCCCTGCATGATGATCTTCAATCCTACGATATGTGACTGGATAGGCCCAGTTCATTTAAGAAAGCTAATATCACGCCGATCTTTAAAAAGGGGAAAAATCAGATTCCAGCAAGTTTCGTACTATTACCTTGCGTCCGTAATTGGTTAAGTCTTAGAATCAATATTTCGAAAAATCATGTTTAACAAATCCATGGCTCTTCTTTCATTATTTTTTGGGCCATTTACGAAAATACATATCAGAAGAGATAACTTACCTTGACTTTAAAAAAGCGTTTGATATAGTAGCGCAGGTGAGGCTCTTACATAAAATAAAAGTCCACGCTATATGTGGGAATGTTCTTAAATAGATTAAACACCAGCTCGCCGATCGCTTAGAGAGAGAAGCCACAAAGAGAATAAACTCGGCTAGTCCTACGTCCCAGCGTGGTTCCCCAAAGGTCAATTCCTATCCCATTATTTTTATAATATATGGGGTGAGCCAGCAAACAATACTAAATTCAAACTTGAATAAATAAGTCATTCAAATGTAATTGAATATAAATGAAATTCGTAAACACAACACATATGTATTCTTTATTAGCCCTGAGAGTTTAAACAATATAATGATAATAGTATTGTTACAATAAAAAATATAATAGTCACTCAAATATTTGTTTGCTGAATCAAGAAAACGTGCGATATTTGTGCGTAAAGAAATACGATCTGCATGCCTATATTATTGAGTTTTATTTAGGCTTGTTTTTTTCTCTTTCTTTCAGTCATCATATAAACTTTAAAAATAGAAAATATGTTATTATTTCCCTATCACATTGGGGGTAAGTTTGAATTATAAAATTATAATAGAAGTCTTTTAAAGAAAAAAGATAGAGAGGAAGCAGAGAGTTGTGTAGAATGGGGTGTGGTCACAGTGGAGGGACGTTATCAGTGGCGTACCTCAGGGATCCGTTCTAGGCATTTATTATTCATAGTGTATATATATGATCTTGATGACAGTAAATTGGCAGCTGTAGTCAAAGAAGTTGAAGGTAGCTTGAAAGTGCAGAGTGAGTTAAATACGAGTAAGTTATTAGCTTGTGCTCAGAAGTGGCAGATGACTTTCAACCTTAAAAAAATGCAAATTTTTCAACATGGGAAAGGATAATAGGGAATTTAGTTATGAAATGGATGGGCATTGCTTTGAAGTTTTCAAATCAATGCATTGAGGCAAAAAATAGAGCAAATAGGGTGCTAGGATACATTAAGAAGAATGTTAGCTACAGGAGTAAAGAGGTTATCTTTAAACTCTACAATTCGTATGGTAGGCCATATTTAGAGTGCTCTATACAAGCATGATCACCACATTTTAGACATGACATCAACCTGCTCGAGTCAGTACAAAGGAAGGCAACAAAAAGAATACCTTCCCTGAAGTACCTTAAATATGAAGATAGACTGAGGGTACTAAATATGTTCTCATTTGAGAGATGTGTGAGGAGAGTTATGATTGAGCTTTTTAAAATCTATTCTGGGATGGATAAGTTGGAATTTAGCAAGTTATTTGAATTGGGAGATAGTAATAGGACTAGGCGTCAGCACTTAAAAATTTAAAAACAAAGGTGCAGGTTGGATGTTAGAAAATATTTTTTCACCAATAAAGTGGTAGATTACTGGAATAGTTTGCAATCTGAGACGGTAGACAGTCCAAACTTGAATTTACTCAAATGCAGATTAGATGATTATATGGGGAGGGGGGATTAACTTTAAGGAGTGTTCTGGACTCATTCCTGTGGATGCAGTTTTTTATTATTGTATATTATGATTGATTTGGATTTTTACGAGTCTTGATGATGATGCTTTTTGTTTGTGACACATTCCTGTGTATGGTTTGAATTGTATATTGTAGATGCATGATCTGACACAATCCTATGAATACATTTTATGGGTGGGTTTTGACAGAGGCGGATGACCTTTTATAGGCCCTTGTGGCTTTTGTCATCCGTGATATTATGTTATGTTATGTAATTTATAGGGTTTCAAATTATCTTCCTTCTTGAGAATTGGGGTGACATTTGCCTTTTACCAGTCCTCAGGCATTGTTTTATCTATGATAATCGTATTGAACAACAACCAGAGAAAGAAAGCCAGCGTGGACGCACATTCCTTCAACGCCTTTGGGTGGATCCCATCTGGTCCAGGTGCAGAGTCTTTGCGAAGTCCCTCTAGTAGTTTTCTTACGTCATACACTGCTCTTCTCCCTTGCATTTGAAATTTCTGTTTCCTTTAATAAAACCTTCTGAATTTCCTTATTCAGCAACTCGCATGCCTCTTGAGTAGAGTTTGTTATATTTCCACCCGGTTTCATGAGCCTAGACACTGATTCCTTTACATTTGTTTTGCCCCGAGCGTAGACAAAGAAGGCACAGGGATTTTCTTTCACTTTCTGTGAGAGGGTCTTCTCAAACTGGTACACGGCTTCTCTCACGTCTCTGGTCGACTCATTCCGTACTCTGCAGTAAGTTCTGTACTTTACTCGGGTTCTCCTCTGAGGGTAGTTATTCCAGGCTGCCTATTTCTGTTTTATTTTGCTTATTGCTCTCTGAGTCATCCACTTTCGTCTGCTTATTGTTACGTCTTGTGTATCTGATTTCACTGGAATACATACATTAACTGCTCGATTATACTCTCCTGGGAGTACTCTTCAGATCTTATCAACAGTTTTTCTACTTGTTCATCTCAGTTGACATCACCGAATATTTTATTTGCTTGGTCATAATCACATTTGTGAAAAAGTCTCGTACTGTTAGTACTATCACACACTACAGCACCATCCACCGCCATCTTAAAGACTAAGACACTAGGATCACTGGCTCCAATTGCAGCATTGTACTCTATATTCTTTATTTCTAGATAATTTTTGGTTAGAATGAGATCTAGTAAAGATGGGGTGTCACTACCTCTAGCTCTGGTGAATTCTGTTAAATGTTGATGGAGAAAGACATCTTGACAAGTTTCATACAATTTGGCTTGTACACTGTGAGGTCCTCCCTGTATATAATGATTATCCCAGTATATCTCCTTAAAATTAAAATCACCCCAAATTAACACTTGATTTACACTAATATTGCTTACTTCGAGAAAAGTCTGGCTGCTACCTCTATTGTATTCTTCTGTAGAGTTTGGTGGTCTATACATACATCCAAGTAGAATTATGTTACCTCCAATGTTTACTTCACACATTACTGCCTCGATATTTTCTTGAACAAAGTATGAGCTTTCTCCCGAGGGCACATCCTTCCTCACCAGAATGGCGACACCTCCACCTGCTGATGATGATGATGCTTTTTGTTTTTGAAATATTCCTGTGTATGGTTCGAATTGTATGTTGTAGATGTTAGCTATGAAATAGATGGGCATTGACTGAATTAAGTTGAGTATGGAGAAGTACTTAGGCGTAGTAGTAAATAGGTCAGTGAAGTTTTCAAAGCATTGCATTAGGGCAAAAAATAGAGCAAATAGGGTGCTAGGATACATTAAGAAGAATGTCAGCTACAAGGTTAAAGAGGTTATCCTTAAACTCTACAACTCGTAAGTTAGGCCACATTTAGAGCAATGTATACAAGCATGGTCACCACATTTTAGACATGACATCAACTTGCTAGAGTCAGTACAAAGGAGGGCAACAAAAATAATACCTTCCCTGAAGTACCTTGAATATGAAGATACACTGAGGGTACTAAATATTTTCTCATTTAAGAGAAGATGTGTGAGGGGAGATATGAAAAATCTTTTTTAAAATCTGTTCTGGGATGGATAAGTTGGAATTTAGCAAGTTATTTGAGTTGGACGGTAGTAATAGGACTAGGCGTCGCCACTTTAAAATTTATAGACAGAGGTGCAGGTTGGATGTTAGAAAATATTTTTTCACCAATAGAGTGGTAGATTACTGGAACAGTTTGCCATCTGAGACGGTAGACAGTCCAAACTTGAATTTATTCAAACGCAGATTAAATGATCATATGGGAAGAGAGGGTTAACTTTAGGGGGTATTCTGGACTCATTCTTGTGGATGCAGTTTTTAAATATTGTATATTATGATTGATTTGTATTTTGACGAGTCTTGTTGATGTGCTTTTTGTTTTTGACACATTCCTCTATATGGTTGTAATTGTATATTTTAGATGCATGATCTGACACAACCCTTTGGATGCATTTTGTGGGTAGGTTTTGACAGATGTGGATGACCTTTGATAGGCCCTTGTGGCTTTTGTTATTCGGGAAATTGTCATGTTATGTTAATGGAGATAGAATTTTTCGTGAATTTCCAGATAGAAATTGGACTCGTAGAAGTGTTTATAACTTAATTAAAAAGATACACACTAGTGGTTCAATAACTCGAAAGTATGATATTGGCAGCCATGATAAAACTGCTAGGACAGAGAATGAAAAGAGTGAAGTAGAAGAACTTGTTTTATCTCTGAACGAATAACCAGGAACTCATCTATCCCAAAGGAATATTTTCAGTGCATTAGATATTTCCCCTTTTTCCGTGCAGTGGATTTTAAAAAGACATAAATTAAAAGCCTATTAAAGATTGCCCATTTCCAGTCGTAATATTAATCTAAGATAACGTAGAAAGACACGTTTTAAGTTGCTCGACGATCGCTATTCATCTTAAGATAGAAGAAACTTTGTGTTCATCGATGAAAGAGATTTCACTCTGGAAGTGCGAACAACTAGTCAAAATAAAAAGATATTATGACTCACAGAAAAATGACATTCATCCATCCCACCTTTATCATAAATCTTCGAGATTTAGCAAAAATGTTTGGTTCTGTGGGAGTGTCATAGGATGATAAAACGAGGATTCATTTTATCGATACAATAAAATCAAAAGTTAATTCAGAAAATTACATCGAACTTCTCTCTATCGGCGTGTTTCCTGATTTTCATCAGCTCTATCATAAAGGAGACCTAAATTTCCAGGATGATAGTGCGCACTCTCATACTAGCACATAAAAACAGAATTTTTTAGTACTTAATGAACTAATCCCAACTGGAATTCAATGGTTATTGCCTGGTATTTCTTGAGTCAGTTCATTTACCATATTTACGCCCGTATGTGACGAATTCGTCACATAGACGAATTTTCCTAGCTTATAGCTAGGGAAATTACATTTGCGGAGTCTAGCATGTTTTGTTTAGGTTCACACAAGGGTTGCATCAGATTTGCGTGCCGTTTGTCACTAACTATTTACCACTTAATAGAAACGATGAGCACACAACACCAATCAGATGAAGAGCCATCAAGGACATTATAGACCGAAGAATAAAACCCATAAACGCCGAGAAAAAGATCGCACTAATCATCTATTATCAAAATAAACGTACTTCAACCTTCTTTATGAAAAATAACCCCAAACTCTCGCTACAACCGATCAAAGGACACATCTGATATACGAATACACATGTAAACTAGGAGACTGTGAGCTCCTACCTAACTCGTATATTGGCATGACCTGAAACCACTCTCTCAAGAAGAATGTCATACCATCTGAACGACGGTGCACCTAAAAACTATACACAGAAAATACACAGAACATGCCTCAACTATGCTCCCAACAGGCGCCAACTGCTCTTATTTAAAGCTATATATATCCAAGAAGAGCAACCGAATTTAAACATACCATCTAATCTCCTCTGACAAGCAGCTTAATCCCTCCCCCCGCTCTCTGGCTACCTACTTCTCCGACCTTTTATAGCTTCGTTCGTAATTTTGTAAATACAGCTTGTAACATATCTAAACTGAGTACTTTGTAACAATTCCCAATTGTAAGGCGGAAGATGGTACTCGATGTATCGAAACACGATAGTTAAATTAAAGAAAGTGCTAATTATATTAATTTACTTCTACCTTTAGCAAAATAACAAGCAATGAAAAACTCACAAAGTATCACGTGAGGGTAGCAAATGAATGCAATGTCCCGCAGGAAAAAAATTAAAAGGTGTTTCCAAGTACTTTCGAGTTTTATTAAGTTCCTTATCAAGGATAACTACAAGAAATAGTATTATATTAGAGGTATATAAACGAAAGAAAAGTATGAAAGACACGAGGGGCGGTCAATAAGTTTGGCAATTCGGGTATAAGGAAACGATATATGATCAAAAGCGTTTTATTATTTTTCAATATAACTACCCTCGACTTCAGTGCACTTGCGCCACTTGTCCCTGAGGCTTCGAATTCCCGACAACCAGAAATTTCCCGATTGCTGTTCAAACCACTCCTAGACGGCGAGCTGGACATCTTCATCGTCCACAAACTGGCGTCCACGCAGTGTGGCCTTGAGCTGGCGGAATATAAAGTAGTCGCTGTGTGCCAGATCTGGACTGTAGGGGGGATGGTCGAGCTCATCGAATCCGCACTCGCGCAGGGCAGCTTGTGCAACTCTGGCCTTGTGGACTTTGACGACGTTGAAGTCGATCATGGGGCGTGAGGTTTCTAAGGACCCAACGGGCAGAGACCTTTGGCATGGCCAAATTGTTGTGGATGATGTTCATAACACTTGCATGTGATATTCCAAGTTCTCGCTCGATTTATTCCAACTTCACTCGTCGATTTTTGAGGATCATCCTCTCCACACGGGCCACATTGTCCCCGTTGGTTACGTCTTATCTGCGTCCTAGACGGGGGTCATCTTCAAGGGACTCACGACCATGGCGGAACTCCCTATTCCAGTGAGCAATGGTTGCATAGGAAGGGGCGGTGTAGGTGTACACTGCAACCATGTGTTCATGGATATCTTTTGCATTCTTGCCTTCCTTGGTCGAAAATTTGATCACTGCGCGGTGCTCAACCTTTTCCATTTTGGAAAAATTTGTGATTGACAATCTGTTTAGTTTTAGCTTTTATAAAAGATAAAAAATAGGTGTGAGATAGTAAGAGAGTAAAGTTAGAAAAAATGGTGATTTAGTAAGAGAATTGGTGTGCCAGTACGTCTGGCAATGTCTTCATTTCTGCTTCTTTGGTTTAATTATTCTTCGGTTGTATGTCCTGTAAGCATTCAAGCCTTTGTATCCTTGAATACATCCGTTATGACAGCAGAGATTACTCGTTTGGTATCGCCGTACATGTGCTGCTTGTATGCTCAGTGTCCTTTTTGGATCTTTTTCATTTTGAATAGTCTTTTGTTCATGATTTGATCGATAAATGTGTTCACTTCGGATCTTTTTATTTTATTTTATATTTATTTATTTATCTATTTATCTTTTTATTTTCATTCAATTTTTTTTATATATACTTTGACATACATGATCACATGTAATCAGTTCATAGTTAGGCGTCCTGTTAGGATTTGGAAATTTTCCGGCGGTAACTTCTCATCTGTATAGTGGGACAACGTCCTCCTGCGTACGCAGTTGGCTGCTGCCGAAGTCGCGTCGATAATGTCTGTTTTGGTTTACGAGATCGGGGAGTCTTAATTTTTGAAGAACTTCTTCAGGCATGTAGGCATTGATTTTGGACCATACATCCTTTGCTCTTTTGTGAAGCTTCACGTTGAGGGGTTCAATCCCAGCAAGGTCGTGTAGATCGCTCGAGGGGACGAAGTCCAATAGTCTGACGTCCAAAATGTATCTTAGTGCCTTGTTCTGCACTGCTTGCGCCTTTCTAAGTTGGGTTTTACTAGCTAGGTGCATGGGAATGACGGGGTACAGAAGAATTGGCCTCACTAGGCTCATGAACAGTTTTCTCTTGTTCTTGAAGGAGAGCCTCCGGAACCGATAGAGGTATTGCACACTTCTTTTAGCTTGTGAGACTTTTTCTCCAGATGTTTGCTATATTCATTTGATGTAACCTCGAGCCCAAGGACCCGAGCCTCACGAGCGTATGGGTATAACTCGTCCCTGACCAACACATCCGCTGTCTTTCTACGTCCAATGGGGAGGACCTTGAATTTTTCGACATTGGTGCGAATCTTGACTCTGCACTCGTAGGCGTTGAGGTTTCGGATCTCGCCCGCCGTCCTATTCGCTATGTCAGCTGGGTTTCGATAGTCCCTGGTTATTATCTGCGATATATCGTCTGCCAGCTAGACATATAGGGCGTAGTCCTGGGTGGGTGTGGGAAGGTTATTCGTGTACAACGTGTACAGAGTCGGGCTTAGGCACCCACCTTGAGGAACCCCGGTGTACATGGTAAAGGGCTGCCCTTCGTAGTCATTTATACTAATGACAGCCTCTCGATCCTCAAGGTAGTCGCACAGGAGCTTCGTTATGTTCGGCTCCATGCCTGGGCCGATAATCTTCCTCTTGAGGCCAGGCACCCACACTTTATTAAACGCCGATGATACATCTCTAAGCACCACATCGACGTTTTTGTTCTCCGCTATCGCTATAGCGATATACTCGGTCATCAGGGCAAGTGCTGTTTCCGTCCCGAGCTTTTTGCGGAAGCCGTGCTGCTGCGTGTTATAAAGTCCTTCCGCATCCAAGTACCCCATCAGCCGGTCGTTAATTAGTTTTTCAAATAGCTTTCCAATGAATTCAAGCAGGGATATCGGTCTGTAGCTTTTAATTTCCTCTTAAGTCTTGCCCGGTTTCGGGAGGAAAATCATCCTGACCCTCTTAAGCGAGTCAGGGAAGAACCCAGCGTTAAAGCACGCGTTAAAGAGGTTTAATATCGAGATGTTAAAGTCTGCGGGTGCATTCATGAGGTGTGCCGTGGTAATGCCAGAAATCCCTGGAGCCTTTTGTTTGAAGCTTTTTTAACGCCACTTCATATTCCTCTGTGGTAAAGGGACGGCCTTCTTCCGTCACCCATCGAGTGACGTCCACATAGTGGTAGGGTGTCAGGGCCGGTCCGCGTTCCTCCAAGTATGCCATGACCTCTTCCTTATATACCATGTTGAAGTCCTCGTTCTCCTCCTCCGTGATGTTGAACTCTCTTCTCCAATGCTCTCTAAAGTGGTGCTCGATGGTCTGGTCATCAGTGACCTGCACACCGTCGATTTTGATGGCAATCTTCGACTTGGTGGGCAGAGTGCCACTTAGCCTCTTGAGCTGGGCCCAAAATTTCTAGGGATCACTTTCGGCGTCTATACCAGCAATCATGTCGTGCCAAAGAGCCCTGGATTTCTCGTTGATCAGGTGCTTAATCTCCAGGCGAAGATCTCGGAACTCCCTATGACGATCGGCCGAGTTGCCATACACACAGATCTCCTCGATTAGTGCCCTTAGCCTATTCTTCCACCAGATGATGTTCACGTCCCAACGTGGCGCTGGGAGGGTTCTGAACTCAACCCTTGGGATAGCCACTCTGTCCGCCTCTGTTATCTTGATCGTGACAGTCTCCAGGCGTCTATCGAGATCTTTGAGCGTAGGCTTGTCGAAGCGCTCCTCCTCGTGTTCACACAGGACTCTTCTGTACTCTTCCCAGTTCGCCTTGGGGATACTCCTGTGATATAGGACACTGATTTGTATGGGGGACGTCGAGACCGTGGTGATCATGCTGATATGGTCTGATGAAGTATAAGGGCCTAGGACCGTCATATGGTTCAGGATAAAGTTACCATTGGTGAGGATGATGTCAGGTTTCGTGGAGGACCTACTAGTCAGGTACGTGGGGAATTCCGGACCGACTCTTTGTACTACGTCCCATTCCATAAGGAGGCTCAGGGAGGCGCCTTGATCAATTAAATGCCGATGTATAACCAGCCTCTCTACATCTGGCATTGAGGTAACCGATCAGAATGGCGGAGTGATTCCTTCTAAACAAACGCAAGAAGTTGGGAATAGGGAGGTACGAGCGTCTTGGGGGTTGGTATCCCACCACTACAATGAGGTCATCGATCGTCGTGCTGATTTTTACTGCAAGATACAATTCCTCCAGGATGGAGACCTCTTTGTATTTAATGCCCTTGCGCACAGCCAATGCGACACCATAAAATCTTTCGTTCGTGTGACTGTTGGTGATGGTATTATAGTTGTAAATTTTGACGGGGTTGGAGTTTATGTCGAGACCGTGCTCCAAGATTAGGACAATGTCTGGGTCTACCTCTCTGATAATATTGTTGTATAAGAATTTTTTGCCTTCCCAACCGTTTACATTGAGTCAGAAGATCTTGAGTTTGCTCACTATCCGTACGTTAAAATCCATCCTTAATTTCCTTGGAGGTTCTGAATTTTGGCCGGCTCTCGTCTTGCGGGTGATCTCACTCTACCAGATCTCTTCTTCTTGAATTGTTCCTGTGAGAGATTGAAGCAAGACTCGGGACTTAGCTCGATGCTTCCATCTCTTAGCACTGAGAGTAGGTCGTCCTCATCAGAGTCACAGTCATAATCCCACTTATACTTGCCTCTGACCACTCCTTCAACTATCTCCTCTACATTCGTCAAACGAGGTAGCGGAGCCGATGGTGAGGCATAGATCTTTAGATTAAAATCAGTGGTCTTGGGGCTGGAAGTAGACTGCGTGCTCTCCTTAGCGTTCTTATTCTGCTGGCCTTTGCTCTTGGTCGGAGTCTCTTTCTGGGTCCGTTGGTCAACCTCCATTCTTCCGGACGACATGAAGGCATCTCTTTTGTTCAGTCGGGGGTCATTTGACGTGGATCTGTCCCTTGACTGGTATAATTCGCTGGACGGGGGGTTATCGGGGAACCACATGGGTTTCATCCCGTTTTTGGGTAAGCATCTTATTCAGCTCGTTGGCTTAGCTACCTGGTTTGGCAATGTTAACGAAGTGAGCATGGATAACGCACATTATCAAATCCAGGTTCATCAACGGATCAAGCTGCAGTACCGTCTTCTCTCTCTCCTTGCTCTTGGCCGCCTGTGCGCAGCTGGTGTTTTCTTTGCGGGTTTTCTCCTCTTGAATGTTCTTTATCTTGTCCATCACCAGGCTCTTCTTCATGGGGCAGGACATTTAGAGGGTGCGGTGGGGTCCGTCGCAATTGAGGCACTTTTTGTCGTTCCCATTCGGGCACTCTTTCCAGGTGTGGCCAGAACCGGCGCACTCCGAGCACACCTTTCCCTGGAACTTACAGTCCTTTGTTGCATGCTTCTCCAAAGCGTAGCATGAAAAGCAGACTTGCACGGAGACGAAAGTCTCCCGTTCTATGCACGACGCAGAGACCTTAGTGCAGAACATTATCAGGCCTGCCTCGGCTGCCTTGGAAGCCATTTCGGACGTTTGAAAGGTGGCCTTGAATAGGTGTGTATATTCACCACCGTCTCGGTTCTTAAATTTGTATATTTCATCTAATTTCGCCCAGCTCTGTTTCGCCTCAATTTCCGCCATAATCTCATCAGCTGTATGCGCTCATACCCAGGGGTCTAGGCGACGGCAGATGATCGATCTGTGGGCAGACACATGGGGCGGGACTTTGGGGGCCAGATGGATCTCGTTAAGTTTGATGCGGGATTCCACGCTGAGAAGCTTATCAACGTCCAGGGGTCCATCGCAGATAGCCATCTAGCCCTAGGATTGATCCACCAAACGGCAGAGTGCGACCCCGATGGTAGCAAAGATGGTCTCGAAGACCGTTTCCCTCGTCGGTTTTGGACATCGCTCCTTCACCCAGAGCGGGATCCTGTACTCACCCTTGGGGTCGTCCATGGCGGCCCTCTGGGGGAGTTTCTTCTTGGCAAGTCTTCCAAGTCTGAAGAAGTGTACCTATTACTGCCTTCCCGTTCCATCTTCTTCTGCCCTACCTACTCTAAACTGTCTAACAGGGCCCACCTGCCGGTCCTGTCCACTCCGCCCCCTAAGGGAGCCCCCTTCTTCGCGCCCCCTGCATGGCTTCCTTCCGGGGTTCGGACACGACAGAAACCGGTGGTCTCTACAGGCCTCGACTGGCAGAAAAGTTATCAGGAACGGGGTGTGCTGCTGATATACGGTTAAGACGTGAAAATCGGCGTTTTTTAGTGAATCCTTCGTATACTTCTTCCTAGCGTGCGCGCGCGTGTACTCCCGCGATGCCACAAAAGTGTAGCTGTACGGCTAGTGGTCTTAAAGCGTACCGGTGCGAAGAGTCTCTTCACCTACTTCAAACCACGAAGCCGATCGGCGAAAAAATGTAGGACTTGCGAAAATTCTTGATGAGCGTTGAGTATCTCTGACAAGACTGAGCAGTCTGACGATCTGCAATCAGCTATTGCTTCTTAAATAGACGAGGCAAGAGCGTATGCCTGCAGATCCTGACTTGTCCTAACTTGTCCTAACACTCCCACAAACAGCCACCTCCCTTCCTCTGTTTTGCCCTACCGATTCGCAAAACTTAGTGACCACCTCTCGTATATATATATATATATATATATATATATATATATATATATATATATATATCCTTTAAAGTACGTACGTGTCCTTCACTACGTACAAGTACGGTTACTTCGTAAAAGTAATCCGTTGATCAAGAGGTATACGAGTGCGATTTACTACAGGGCCGATAGCGTTTAGTGAGTTTACCAAGTTGCAGTTTAAGGGTATATTTAAAGAGTGCAAACCAAAATATAATTTTAATAAGTCACTAGTTAATATATATATATATATATATATATGTATATATATATATATATATGCATCCTGGAAAATAAAGTTAATTTAATTAAAGGACAACTCTGACTGAAACAGATTAATGGGCATTCTGAGCACATTAATAGCTCGTAAATCAGTTATTAAATGAAGTATTACAAAAATCGGTTAGACGGAGGGAACTTTTAGTGGTAGGAAAGTGGGTAGATTAACGGGAGATACAAGTAAGAGACGTTTTACCTTAATGGGATCAACTCGAGGAAGGGGAATCCTTTAGCGAGTCAGCGCCTGGAAATGGAGAAGGCCAATAAACGTGACTCTTGGGCGAATATCCTAACAGTGACGTGGTTGAGGAGTGGGGGGGGGGGGGGCAGAAGACGAGTTCACGATTCTCCTTTAAGACGCACGATTACACCTCTGCTCCAGAGAAGTGCAACCTTCCTTAAAAAATCGAGACTCTGGCATGGCTCGGGGTGAAGTCTCACACGAAAAATTGGAGATCCTTGAGGGGAGGGAGGTGTTCCAGATGAGACGAGAGAAATCCCAGCCAATCCTTCGGGGACGAAAACGATTCGAGGCTTGCTCTGAACAGATTAAGGCTTCACAAAAGAGATGATTCTGCCTCGTGAGATCTAACCTTGATGGTATAAGCAAATATTAGGGACTGGGGGAAACAGACACACGATCTGAATCGAAGGCGACGTGTTTTCGCACTCAATCTGGAGATATTCGAAAACCAGGGTATTTATATGACGGCAATTTTTTTGTTTCAACTCGTTGGCAGATTCAGACGCCTGGCTGAACACTTCCGGCGGGCATAAGGATTAGCGTTTGTCGCCTGACCCAAGTCTTAATGGCTTTTACGATGTGGGCGGGAAACTTTCGGCTAGCAGCCTCCAGACTACGGAGATTAACGTTTTCTCGGTGAGATAAAAGATTTTAGCACGCCGAACTTAATTAACTGCGCCTGTGAGGCAGCTGACGAAGATTCAAATTCTTCTTCTTTTTTTTCTTTGGGTTCCGAGATTAGTCCACGTGGAGTTATACTTAGAAGACACAGAGATGGAAGGAATTCATGGAAAAAATTAAGGGGATAGTCTTCTTTGTCTTCTCTTTCCCTTATAGTATTAAAATGGCTCTCGAGGTTACTTTTTGGAATTTTCAGTCTCTTTTTATAAAAAAAACATGCATTTTGCCTTAAAATATATAAAATAGAATTGTTTTTCAAGTCAAAATTATATGTTCTTTGTCATTTGTTTCTCATGGTATCGGTTTATTTATCACAAAAAATTAAACAAAATATCCATTTGCGCGGAAATATTATCACGGAATCGCAATCTACAGTCACGCGTCATTTGTATTCTCAAGGTACTGAGGTGCAAGTCTAAATGGAATGAGTTACTGAGTTAATTTTAAAATAAGGTCTAAATGGAAACCTGGCACGCTTCCTTCCCTACAGTGCGCCACTTAATTTGCGTTTTAAACAGATATTTAGAAACTAGTGTTTTTACCCGTTTTTCCGGGAATTGCTATATATTTTATATCAATAGAATTCACACAAAATAAGGAATGGAAATTTATGAAAAAAAGCTAAGTGGATTAAAATAAAGTTTAAAAGAATTTTCATAAATAGAGAGAACATTTTCTGTGAAAAAAACTGCTTTCCGATTAATGGAGACTTTTAAGCGCCTGATATTTAGATTCCTGGACTACCCTGAGTGTATTTAATCTGTACTCGGAAAATTTGAATAAAAAAAACGACGGAATAAGGAAGGTGGAGGAGGGGGATGTATTATATCGTGCTGATACTAATACGTGCATCCAAAGTACACTTCTCACTAGATTTTATAAACTATCAACCAAATATTGGAAAATGTCTGGGAGCGCATAGATAACCTATTGGCGGTGGAATATGCGTCCGCATGTGCCTAGTTGCAGACCTATGGTCGAGAGACATAATTTTAACCTTATATAAATCACTAGTTTGAAGTTTAATTCTTCTCTCCGAGCTTTAGCAAGATGTCAAAATGTTAAAAAGAATGCAACTCAGGGCGACTAATCTGATACCTGAACTTCCGAATAAATCGTTTGAAGAAAGATTTTGCGACCTCACCCTATTATCCTCTGCGAGTAAACGCCTACGCGTCCAACTGAAACAGGTTTTTAAAATCTTAAAACGTTTTTCCAACCTCAATTATTTACTAGTATTCTACATGGATTATAGAGAGAATACCCTTTTAAATGGATTATAGAGAGAATACCCTTCTACATGGATTATAGAGAGAATACCCTTGTAAATGGATTATAGAGAGAATACCCTTCTAAATTGATTATAGAGAGAATACCCTTCTAAATGGATTATAGATAAAATACCCATCTAAATGGATTATAGAGAGAATACCCTTCTAAATGGATAAAAAAGGTTAGTCAACAAGTGATTCATCAGTGGCATGACACAAAATATTTTTAGCTATAAAATCAATCGAACATAGAACAACCTACCCGACAGAAGAGTGGAAAGTTAGTCAGTTAAAATATCAAAATATTTGAATACTGACTGTAGAGTATTATTCATGTGTAAATGAAACCTAGTAGGGGATCGGAAAAATATAACTTTATAGAATCAGGAACGAGTATATACGCATAAGTGCTCGAGCCCTCGCTCCTTATGTGCCAGCTGTTACATGTAGTAATGCATGAGTTCAAGTCTGTTTTCTATATTCATTTCTGTCTTTCTTGTCATTATTTTCAACACTAGCAGAAGCCGTACTGGAATGAGTAGAGATCGTTACTATTAGTTATTTGAGTGCGAGAAACAATATGTATAGTAGAAATAGAACAGTAAAGGTACAATCGTACATATTTGTGTACGTAGTTAAAAATTGCATGATATGAGGGTAGCTTCGTGGATAAGTGTTTACTTGATCGATATAGAATTATTACAAACATTAACTGTACTCCAGAAGTTGAGATGATATTGACCATATTATATCTCGGATTGGCCTTGAGTGGACCATAGAGTCTTTGCTGCTTTGTTCTGTAATTCTTGATATTGGAATTAATTCTAAAAATGTACTATTCAAAAGAATGTAAATTTTTTTATTTGGTACTTCCCATTAAACCTGTTAATCAATGTTTCAATACGTCCATCACTGTCATTAATTACGGCCTTAAATCCAGTTCTCCAATCCAATGTGGCCTTTGACATGGAATCTTGAAGAAATTTTTAGCGGTACATATGTTGTCTCGTACATCGTATACGTGGTAATGTTTTCACTCACCGTAATAGACAAGAAACATTCATCAGCACTATTTAAGTCTGGAGTGAATGTTGGTCACTCTCCTCTTACAATGGTTGTAGAGAAATATTTTTTTAGAAATTCTATCGTTGGGGGAATACTATGAGAAAGAGCATGTTATTTTATGAATGAATTGTCTCAGCTATGCTAATTAATCGCAGATAACTTTGTGGCCAAATTTCTATTGCAATGATAGGTTGAATTTAACTTAAATTCGCAAATGACGAAGGTTAATTTAGATATTCCTTCATAAAAGAAACCGCAATTGAAACCATTCTTGAATCTGCAAAGTACCATTCACCAAGTAATAGTAGGGAAACTCAATTGCATTCATTCTTAACATAACATAACATAATTTCACGGATGACAAAAGCTACAAGAGCCTATCAAAGGTCATCCGCATCCGTCAAAACCCACCCACAAAAAGCACTATCACCAGGGGAAGACAAAATCAAAGTCCCCCACAATATTATATAACAGATGACAAAAGCCACAAGGGCTCATCATAGGTCATTCCGAGTCAAATGGCCTCTTTTTTAAGGCCCCCAAACTCCCAGGAAAACTACATCCAGAGGATTGCGTCCAGAAACAAGGGTATCACCAATCAAGGCCTGTCAAGAACTAAATCATGCAGCTATAGATATATACAAACAATATTAATATATACAAAACTTAGGAACCATCACAAACTTCCCTCCCCATAAACTCATCCAACCTACTCTTAAATACATTTAGATTTGGACTACCTACTACCCTTGGTGGCAATTTGTTCTAGAAGTCTACCACTCCATTGGTGAAAAAATATTTTCTTAAATCCAACCTAGACCCTTGCTTTTTAATTTTCAAGTGGTGACCTCTAGTCTGATTTCCATCATCTACCCCCCAAAACTTGCTAACATCCAATTTATCTATCACGGAAAAATTTTTAAAGAGCTCAATCATATCCCCTCTCACACACCTCCTTTCGAACGAGAACATATTTAATACCTTTAGTCTATCTATATATTCAAGGTGCCTCAGGGAAGGAATAATCTTTGTTGCCCTCCGTTGCACTGACTCGAGAAGGTTAATATCGTGTCTAAAATGCAGGGACCATGCCTGTATACAGTACTCTAGATGTGGCCTAACATAAGAGTTATAGAGTTTAAGAATAACCTCCTTACTTTTGTAACTGAAATTTCTTCTAATGAAACCCAGCACTCTATTTGCCCTATTTCTTGCTTTAATACACTGCTTAGAAAAACTTAATGACTTATCTATTACTACTCCTAGATCTTTCTCATCCTCTACTGAGCTCAGCCAATGCCCATCCATTTCATAGTTAAATTCTCTATTATCTTTTCCCATGTTAATAACTTTGCACTTATCAAGGTTGAAAAGCATTTGCCACTTATGTGCCCAGGATAACAATTTATTTAAATCCCCTTGCACTTTAAACTTATTATCAATATCTTTAACTACACCTGCTTATTTGGTATCATCCACAAAAATTGACACTTTATTATTAACTGCCTCCCCAAGATCGTTTATATAGATGACAAATAATAGTGGACCGAGAACTGATCCCTGAGGAACCCCACTGATAACATCTTTCCACTCTGACTTTACACCATTTAGCACTACCCTTTGCTTGAAACAAATACTTCGGACACAATCAAATTTGAGCTTTTAGAGGAATTTGAACAGTCATCTTCCTTTCACTTTTAAAACAAATTTTATTAACTGATCTGTCAGATATAATACTAACTAAGTATTTTTGCATCTTCATCCGTATTTTTTTTACATCAGATAATACAGTGACTTATAATATCAAAGATTTTTAACCCAATATCTTTATCATCTAGTTAAACTTGTTCTACGCTTATCCTTTTGACTTGGATTAAATCGAGTGCAACATCTATATTTCTTTATTCTGATTTGTTTTGGCTGATCACTTCTGATGAGACGCTTGATGCCATACGTTGCCCTAAGCCTTTTGTGAAGATCATACATAGCATCTTCTTTTCCAATTGGGTCATTCTACATGAAATCGGTCCAAGCTAAAACTCCCCTACCGGAAATAGCTGGAATAGAATATGAAGTTCGCTCACAAACACAAGGTGAAGTGGCCCAGCGTCACATCCTCGGATGGGGTATGGCTAAGAAACGATCGGGTCAAAGGAATTTGATTAACTAGAAAAATACAAAGTTATAGATAAAAGACAAAAGTATAGATAAAACGCAGGGGTCAAAGTCAAGGCCCACACCATGAGCAACTCGGACCCCATTCAGTATATTAATTTCATTGCCCCGCTGAACAGCAATACTTACTCTCTGCTAGAACCATCCAGCCTCTCTAGAGTCACCGTTAGTCTCCCTGATAAAAGAACCTCTTTATTTAATTATCAGTGCACTAGACGGGCCATTGATCCCACTAGTTTAAATGGATATTGTCTCAAACAGAAACCTCTGAGTCAGGGCAAAATACTTTATCCTTTTGGAGCTTTCTGCAGATTTTGCAACTGAAGCTGAAGATACAGCAGCTAACCTGTTAATAATATGCTCTTCATAAGTGTTGACACAGGTTACATCCCAACATAGACTCTTTCCGTTCCTAAAATGAGACATTGTTATCCCATCTGGACGCATACCATCTCCTCAATCAAGTCCATCTGGCTCCAAAACAGCTGGCAATACCGTTCTTTTCGGGGTTCGACATATGTACTATATCACTAAGGGCAGCGTGTCTGGGGGTCTTTCCGGCAACCAGCTGGTAGAACAAGAGGCTCAGCCCTAGAGAATCAACACCAGATCCACATTTACACCTATATGGCTCACAAATTGGCGCACCCACCCTCAAAGCTATGGCAACTCTAAGGGTTTCCGGATCTGAATTCCCAAACATGGGATCAGAATGGCTGACAACCAACAGCCAGGCTGGCTCTAGCAACCTGATCTGCCGTATCTTTGAGGCCGTTTAGTCCCATAGTATCCTCCTCCAGAATCTAATTGGTCCAACCACCCTGTTCACTTGAGCCAAACCAGCTCTCATTAAAGAGTTAACTGAAATTGAGAAGGATATGTACCCAGAGAGAGCAATGTATTGTGTCAATCGTATTCCTAAGCCACCCATCCCAATTGGAAGAGTTCCCTGAATTCATAAACTCCTTGAAAAATCAATGTTGATTAATTGAAGACAGTATCTTTCACAAAGTCTTCAAAAAACTCCAAAGATGTCATCTTCCTGTGGGCGGGAGAGGATCTCAAGACGTATGTGTAGCTTAGGTAAAAAATATGAATTTTTTAATAGGAAAAAAATTTGCTGTGGATCAATTAATTGGAGCCGGGTTGTCATTAGTTTTAGGGCTTCGTGTTTTGTGTCTATAGACTGTGTGATAGAACGAGTTCAGAGCTGCATTCATTTCAACTTCTATCACATTTTACTTAAAACCATGAGGCTACCCACGTGCATCTTCGATTCGAGGCTTGGAGTCTTATCAACAGCTACCGGACGCCAATATTTAAACAAGGAGGTTATCGTCCCCCCCGTTCGCCCCCATACGCCGACCTCGCCAGATCGAGTTAGGCTTATGGACAGATAAGGCATTTTTCTCCGGCCCAGCTGTGCGTTCCCTCGAAGCTTCCACCCCATTCTCCCCCACGCCAAGGGGATGTCCTGGCTATTTATATGGAAACTTTACCACTAAGATCAGATTGGAGATCCAGATTTTCGTCGCGAAACATCACCACGACCCTCTCTCCCTTTGTGCGCCAAGGGACCTCGACCTCGAGATTCACCATCACTTGTCCAGAAGGAGGACAATATTCCTTGAGTGCCAAAGGTTCGAGCCTTTAGTGACGCCAAGTCCCCAAGGCATCCCCCCCCTGTTGTTCAAGGAGAACAACATTAGAACAGCCATTGTTCGTTTTGAGCCATTCGCCAAGAAACGGTTCTCACCCCCCCTGTTGTTCAAGGAGAACAACATTAGAACAGCCATTGTTCTTGAGCCCGTAGACAAGAGACGGTTCTCATCCCCCCCCTTTGTTCAGAAGAGAACAACCTAGAACAGCCATTGTTCGTTTTGAGCCCTTCGCCAAGAAACGGTTCTCATCCCCCCCTGTTGTTCAAGGAGAACAACATTAGAACAGCCATTGTTCGTTTTGAGCCCTTCGCCAAGAAACGGTTCTCACCCCCCCTGTTGTTCAACGAGAACAACATTAGAACAGCCATTGTTCTTGAGCCCGTAGACAAGAGACGGTTCTCATTCCCCCCCCTTTGTTCAGAAGAGAACAAAGTAGAACAGCCATTGTTCCTCAAGCCGTTCGTCGAGTAACGGTTCTCCTTTCCAAGACGCCTCGTCAGGATCCTTTTATCCCACCCCTTCGGCTGGAACTCGCCAGCGGACCGAATATTCCTTCAATTACCTTCCACTGCACCCTAATGAAGTTACGTAAGCCAAGCGTCACCTTTTGAGTATTGATCCCTTTATTTGTCAATTCTATCCTGTGCTTTAAATGGTTTATCGAACCATCCCATCTCTTTAACTCCATATTTGTTTTACCTTTTTTGATCCCTTAAATCCTTGGATTAGCCCGAGTCTCCACGACCCTTTCCATTCTGATTGTCAATATTTTCCGTTTTTGTGTTTTGTTTATAGTTATTATTAATAAAACTCTATTTTATTAATGATAGCAATATTATTATCCTTGAGCTCAGTTCCACTTCTTAAGCATTTTGAAGATACATAATATCGGCCGCCAGACAGTAAAACGCACTCTAAATTTAATTAAGGAAGTTCCCTCAACGAATAGTGTAATATATGGTATCGTCGGGAGTCATTCTACGACAGACTGTATGATTGCTTCCGGAGTAATGGAAGAGCCCAATGCAGACAAATCATCCAAATCCACAATCTTAACTTGGGGGAGAACTGTTTATGATAGTCAATTCATATTTGAAGCTATTGATCTCTAGCCCTATTTTGTTAAATTCAGAAATGATAGACTGAAAGTCATCAAAAACCTTTTGAGGGTTATCAGCAATTGAACCATAGTCCAAGTACCAGATATTAAGCTCTGACTTTAGGCTTTTAATGATCATATCTATACCGAGTGAAAACGGTACAGGTCCCAGTGAGTCTCCCTGTTGTATGCCAGTAGCAGAATTCAAAATCCCGCCGGCATACAAGAGTGAGGTTGGCCGGGAGTATGCTTGATTTAACAATAAGCTTAAAGAAGGCATCTGCTCATAGGCAGCCCCAAGGAAAACATACCTATGAATGCAATTAAAAGCATTCTTCAAGTCGACCTTCAAAGAGACCCGCCCAGGGACATCACTAGTCAAATATTCCTGGGCTGAATGAACAGCATCCTCACAACCTCCCTTAGTAGCAAATCCCAGCTGAACTGGTCTGAGGTGAGAACTCAAAGCCCAAGACACATGTCGTACACCTACCTTGGCCGCAAGGTGAAGGAAGGTAGACCCCACAGCAATGTGGCGCACCCCTCATCCCTCTTAGCCATGGCACACAGTGATGCTCCATAAAAAACATGCTTCAGGTCATCATGTACCCCACCCCGTAAGACCAAACTCACAAAATTGGTCAAATTAGACAAGAGTCGTACTCCCTCCTGGGTAATTTCACGACCCAACAGAGTTTTAAGATGCCACGGCGTTAACACATCAAGTCCTCCAGATGAGCCCGAAAGAAAGGATTTTTTTTTTACCTCCTCGCAAGTTACCAGGTTTAGGGGTAATTCAGGAAAATTTATGTTATCCGGAGCTGGTGGATGTTTGTCCCTTACTTGGTTATGGTCTCATACGAAAAGGTCGGGAAGCCCTCATCTGAAGAGAGCTCTCGAATGGCTCCCCAAATGTCCTAGTCTGCGAACTTTGAAGCGATTATTCTCCTCATGCCATCATCTGGGATTTTCTACATTTTTTCTAGTCTCTCTGACTCTGAGTTGGTCTCTGATGGGAAGATCCAAACCAGCCGCTAAGTCTGTCTCCATGTAGGCAAAGATATGAGCCTTGATTCTAAAAGTGAGAGATGGACCCTCCATTGAACGATTGTGCTTTTATGGCTGGTAGAGAGCCTCATAAAGGAAAAACAACAATCGAAGCCAAGCCAAATTCATCTTTTCTTGTAAAACATTGTTCAATAATTACCCAAGAGCTTAAACTGCATCAATACTGGCTCCTTTTGGGATAAAGGATACCAAACCCCTCAATGACCTGATCTCTGCAAGAAAATTAAGGAAATTTAAGTCTAGATCCAAAAGGACATTGTTCCAGCCGTCACCCTGAATGTCGGCAGGTGCTCCTCTCTGGACACCCCGGCATTCCGAACAAACCCATCTTGAGATATTTCTCGCCTGGGCCTGTGTCAAGTTGACAGTTGGGTATGTCAGGTGAAACCACCTAGCACACCCAGAATACTCAATTAGCCATATGAATCATTATCATCCATCATTAAAATTGTCTGCTTGTTACCAAAAAAACTCCAACTAATAAAGACCGACAGAACTTTCCAACTCAATTGAGTTATGGAGGTAATTCACTGGCTTCGTCTGGCAATCACCTTTGAATTTCAATTTATTTAACTATTTGTTTAAGGATTAATTCTACTAATAAGTTACTTAAACAAAGTAATATAGGGTGCCCATAGATAGGGCGCCCAAGTTTAAAACTTGTCACCAAGATGGCCGACGATGTAAAAAAATTCGCGAGAAAATTAGGCCGCTCTGAAATATAAACAAACAGGAGTTATTTCACCATCTAATTTAAAATATAATTAATAATTCCTTGAATATTTTGTCGGGATACTCAATTTTAACTATTTTCTCGAACTTAGTTATATTACACCGAAAAAACAAAACCAAGAAACGTCACTGAAGACTGAAGTCGCTGAGGACACATCCGATCACTACCGATACCCTCTTCATTATCATATCCAAAGGTTATGAGAGAAATAGAAATAAAATTACTACAGATCTTAAATAAACATTTATCACAAAATATTATTCGGTCAAATTCTAAGATAGTATGAAAATGGACAATTAGTTTGAATGCAAATTTTAAGTAATTTAAAACTGGACACAATAAACACTAAATGAACCTGAGTGTTTTAATATAACATTTTATGTATCAGTTTTAGAGTTACTACACTAGCTAATAGGTGGAGGTTTTGGGAAGACACCCGGTAGAGCTTACCATGATGTAAAAAGAGGAAAATACTTTGTAAATAAATGACAACTATCATTAAGAAATATGCCCATTAATTTAAAATGTACAAAAATTTGTGACCGGTAAAACTGTTGATGATTCTTCATAAGTGGTTCCTAATTTTTATATCAGTCTGAATTTTGAAACTTGAAAAGATCATCAAAAAAATGTACTTTAAATTAAATTGGTCTTCATTATAATTCAGTTAATTACATTATTTATTTTATTCTCTAGAATTTCAGGCCTATATTCCTGCTAATAAAAGCTGTGTATGTGAGGGCATGTAGAGAGTCTAGCTCCTCCCCTTCATTTCCTGACCCAACAGGTAAGGCTGTGTTTTTTAAACTTTAGCCATCCTGTCGGACAATAATAAGTGGAGTTGTACCCTGGTAACGTCATTATAGACAATGCACACACTGCACGAAACCCCCGAAAAAGTAAAAGAAAAATGGCACTCATAATGTAAACTCCATCTCTTTTCATTTCGAGCGACATAATAGTTTAAAAAATATTTTTCACCAATATTAAACAAACATAATTTTGGAGAAGATGCCTAAAATTTTATAATTTGAATCCTAAGATTCACTACATGGCTATAATAAATCTTGCCTATTCTAATATTTTGTAGCACCACCTTTAGGTTTTATATATAGTTGGTTCCATTAATTGTGATATGGATTCTACAACGTAGCGCTATGCCTGAAAATTTATTTTCGTCTTCAATTATGCTCATTTCTGAGGCGTAATTCTTCTAATAACATCTGAAGAAGAGACGAACCTCATAATTTCTTCTCCAAAACATTCAAACATTTGAATAAATTAAAACCATCTTACACCTCGAACTAAATCTTCATAATATTAGCTTTATTTACCGTGATAGTATCCTTCTGGAATATGTCTGTCTAATCTCGAAAGTACAAGTGCATTAATGGTAACAACTGACATCCAACCGTTCAAATACTCAGTAGACTTCATGGTGTTTTCGAATAGTACAAACGTGTGATTTCATTGGAGTAATTGGTGCGAAAATTGTATGATAGCGACATACATACCTTAAGTGTAATGTTGTTATTTTATCATACTTTCTCAACTGTTTTCTAAAATAATAACATTTATATTCAACAGCAAACTTATTTTTAACCTTTCTTGATTTAGGTTAATAGTCACAACCGTTTAGGTATGAGGTATGCGCACTCTTCAAGCTAACTAAATATTTAATAATATTCACTTATATAATGAATTGATAAATCCGATAGACTAACATCCTTACCTCACACTACAAATCTCCTACTTTACTAAATAGCCGAAATGCATCCCGTTGTCATATGTTCCCTTGAAATGTTAACGAGTTCCTGACGGTGTTTACTGTTAGCCAATCATAACTTACTCTCCGTTTTTAAAGATATGTACATATGATGAGCAAGCCTTAAATTTGAGGGGAGGATGGGAGTAATATAATTGGCCGCATAATGATTGAGACATTTCCAAGTCCTTTTTCTGTAAGATAATGTAGTCTATAGGAAAATGACACAAGCACCTTGTGCTTAGTCACACATTGTCTCATGAATGAAGTAATGGAGCTTCTTGACTAGTCAATATTCTTCATATCAAAAGAATTTCAATAATAATATTCACCTCCATCAGAGTATTCTATTCTGAAGTCAATGGACTTGAAAAGATCTAGTACAGGAGTCGGAAAACCATACCTTAAAAAAAAAGAATTTCTGGTTTTGAGTGCCAAGCAACTATAATGCCCAATGTACATAATCTAAGATTGTCAACAGACCTAAATTAATATGCCCAAATGATACGGTAAATATTGCGTTAAAAGAAATATATTAAATCTTCTCATTAGGAAATAAGTAATTTTAATATATATAATTTTCAATGTGATCATGTCCTTGCTTAAAGGACGCCTGATCTAGTGTGATGGTTAACCTGGAAAATCTGAAGAAGACATACTAAATATTATGTAAGTATTATTATTGTTTTCATTATTTTATCATACGAGCTATTTTTTTACTTAAAACTTAATGCGTATAAGCGTTTCTAGTAAAATAATAACCAGTAAGGATGCGCACCTTCACAATTTAACAAGAAAAAGATGCAGCAATGCAATTTTGGTAATCATGAATGCTTTATGTTTAAATCGAAAGGAAGGGACATATCAATGTAGACCATAACCGGTACCTGTATGCATAAGTAGGCCAAGTGTATCCTTATGAACCAAAAATCTGACTCTCAAAATGACTTGTGTCCTAGCAGATAAAAACAAGATCTTGAGGGTAAATTACACGTCAGTTCGTTCTGTTCTGTGCCATGAATTAGTCGTTGTCTGCAAATCTGGCTGAATGACCTCTATTAGACTCTTGAGTTTACGTTACCCAGGTGCCGTGCCATTCATTTCTGGACATGAATTGTCATGGGCCTTGATGGTTTGTTTGTTTTTTCTTAAAATACATGATTATAAATAGTATCTAAAATATGTTTACAGTAAGTTATAAATTTTAAATCGCACCCCATTTTTTATCAAGCTTAAAGGACGCTTGACGTTGTGTAAAGTATAAATTTTGGTTTGGCCTACCTGAAAGAAATTAGGTAAATTGCCTCGGTATAGCAATTTTAATTATTAAAAGGCACTAGAGATGTATCAAAACACTAGGCACATAAGATTTATTTATATAGGGGTTGTATTTAATTTAAAAATAACATCTTATGGCCCAGCTATAATTATTGGCAATATAAGTTCACTTAATGCACTTTCTTTTTTGGTGTTTTTATTCTTGTCGTTAACTTGACTTGGGTCTGTAAAGACCACACATCAATGTGTTTCTGAATTTTTTTCCTATGAAATATTTTAGTGTCACATAGTTGCAGGAAGCAAGAAAGGACTACTTAGTCCACTCAAAGGCCAGTCCCATTCTATACTAGTAGTCATCCTTCGAACACCAGCCACGATGCTCGCTCACGCGACATCCAACCCACAACAAGACTACGTATTTAAATAATATCATTATTCGTAAAATAACTGTCAAATTTATTTTTAAAACTATTCACACTACTAGCATTTACTACCTCCGCGGGGAGTGCGTTCCCTCTATAGATGATTTTTAAGGTGAATTTTTTTTAGCTCTGTTCGTTTGAAACCGTCCTTTCACTTTAAACCCATTGTTACGTGTGATACCATGGTCGTACTTAAAATAAGATATAATTTACGTTTTCACAATTTTTAAAAATTTTGAATACCTCGATAAGCTTACCTTGCAATCACCTAGTTTCGAAAGTCAGTAGTTTTAGTATATTTAATCTTTCGATATACCACTTATTTTTGATCAAGGGAATTAGTTTAGTTGCCCGTTGGTGAATTCTTTCCCTTTTGATTGATGTTTACATGTGTATAAGGTGCCCTCAGAATTGCATCACGTTTTCTCGCTGTAGCCTTACTAATCTTTTATATAGAGTTATGATTATATCTTGATGTTTGTAGTGAAAACTTCTCGCAATGAATCCAAGCATTCTGTTCGCTTCTTACACGCATCGTCATATACATTGTGACGAAACCCGCACCCCTAAATCTTCTTCGTTCACGGAGATAAGATTTTACCACCCATTTCATTAATAAAACTTAGGTTATTCCGATCGACGTGAAAAACTCTACACTTGTTTAAATTGAATTTCATGTTCCATCTATTAGACCATTTGAAGATTGATCTAGATCCCGCTGAATTAATTTGTTATCGTTCTCATTTAAAATTCTACCCCCAAATTTGGGTCGTCCACAAATTTGGATAATTTACCAAGTAGGCCAGTGTCCATATCATTTACATAAATAAGGAACAACAATGGTCCTAACACAGACCCCTAGGGTACGCCACAAGTTACATTTTTTCACTCCGGAAATTTACCGTTTAAAACTAATCTCTGCTTGAGATTACTTAGCCACGACTCTATCCATTGTAGGAGGTATTTCCTAATTCCATAAACAAAATATTTAGTTAGTAATCCCCTATCAAGAACGGCGCCGAATGTTTTAGCGAAGTCTAAGTAAACTATGTCTAAAGATCTATTTTTGTTATACCTTTTAATCGTTTTGTCATAAAATTCTAAAAGATTAGTTAAATAAACATGAACGTTTCTGTCTAAAGCAGTGTTGACAATCATCTATGAGATTATGCACTTCCAAATGATCGATCACCCTATCGTGAATGGCAGATTCCATTAATTGGTAATACTTCATTTTAGGGGCCCACGATGGGGGGTGCTGTTTCTGGGTTACAATTTTGGGTTACAATCTATTATTTAGTAAATGCCTGCACTTCTACTCAATTAAATTATTTAGCAATGCATTGATCTTTTACGTTTACTAATGTATTAACATTTTTATGTTTCATTTCCCTATTTGTGTGAATCTAAACCATTATTTTCACACACTGGTAACCCTTAATTCAACCTTATTTCAAACATTGGCAAACCTAGAGGCAAGCATTTAAAAGAGGATGATTCTTGGAAACTCGGTTTGTTTGATTTTAATACGCCATTTGCTACAGAAGTGGAAAAGAAGCGCGGCTCGATTATAATGGTGAAAGGTGAAGATGGTTTAACTTTTGTCGTAAATTGATTATTTATTAGGTAATTTAAGACGTTGATAGTGCCGCCGGCAGTTAGCAATTGCCTTGTGCATTCAAATATGGAGTTACCCTTTCGGATTAGGAATATTACGAGTTGTTTTTTTAAGTTACGGAGTGTGGGGTATAGGAGGCAAAGCCACTCATTTGGAAAGTAACTAGAAAATGTTATTTTTAGCGGCAATAGCCTAAACTAGGCGGCGCTATCGTCTTTCTTATTTTGATAAACGTGCGATCGGCTCTGCAGATTTATAGACGATAGCGCCGCCTATCCTAGGCCAGTTCCGACAGAAATTAACACTTTTAGTTATTTTCGAAATGAGAGGTTTCTCCCTATGACGTCTGACGTCATTAGGCCTAAATTGTAGCCAAGTAACAGCCCCGTCCCCTATCTTGCGCCCCTAAACTGGATATTAAATTTATGGGTTGATAATTGGTCGGAAGTTCTCTTTTTACCTTCTTAAAAACAGGCGTTATATTCGCTAGCTTAAAATCTATTGGCACCACACCTTCTTCTAAACATTTGTCAAAAAATTTCTTTAGTGGTCCCACAAACACGTTTCGAAGTTCTTTAAAATGTGCCGGATAGAATAAATATGGACCTAAAGATTTACTGGATTTTAACTTACTGATATAAGAATCTATTTCTGCTTCGAAATGTTTAGGTGAGCCTATTTTTTGCAATTAATCAGTGACTAGTGCGTGGGAGCTGGGGTGCAGTTTGTTGTAGTTCCTTTAGGGTACCATAGGATAGCGTTGATTTTGGTAAATGGGGTGTTTTCTTTTAATTATCAAGTAATGGTTGCTTTTTCAACATGGCTCTTGTGTAAAATTTTGCACACAAATATCCATTCATTTTGAAAGCATGATTATATATATTTTAACATTTGCAACGGTCTTCCTAAAGAGAGTTTTATAAATAGCATGGGCAACAATGGCGCAATTGAACGTTTTTTGGAACCTATAATTAATTTTACAATTAGCCACACTGATAAATGGCTTCCTCATGGATGCACGTATGTTTTGACCAAAACTATGTTTCAACCGTATTATGGGTATAGAAATGTTTTTACTTCTGCTCTTAAACATACAGGTGAGCTCTTCAAACAAGAGACATAGTCTCCACAACCATCTTTAACGGCCTTACACATATTTCTTGGTATACCTCTAATCAAAAGTAATTATATTAATTAGTACAATGACTTAATTATAGTTCTTTAGAGTAATAACTTTTTTAAAACAAATGAGAACTTCAGTGGAAAATGTTTCAAAATATATGTTTTTACTTTTGCAGACCATTAAGATGAATATGGAGCAGCTTGTAGTGATAGGTTTTTTTTCAAATCCAAGAAAAGAGGTACATTTTAATCAGAAATAGGTTTTAAAGGAAGTTAAACAATGAAGGATCAGCAGCTAAGTATATCCGTAAATTAGTAAAAAAAAATTAAAAATCATTAAAGAAAAGTGGATGACCACGTTTGTAAGAGAATAATAACCTGAATGAACTCTATGCATTCTCTTCGTGCTCCATCATACAGACACCACAATCTTCTAAAGAAATCGGTGCACAAAATTTCGAAAGTTAATTTGCGTAAGAATAACTAGTAGGATCAATTTGGGCAATGCTGTTTCTAAAGATGAGGAGGCTAGATAATCCCTGGTCTGAGAATCGGAATGATGTTAGGGAGGACTTATCCAAGAAAAACTCAAAGATGCTGGCTCTTAAAAGCAAATGGGTGAAGCAAAATAAAAAGAAGAGTCAAAGAATACTTCAAGACATTCTAAAAGGCTTAAAACTTCCCAGAGCCGACTAGAAGAAAATGACAGCCATTGGAGGAACACCACCTCAAGGCTTTCATTGGAGTCGACCAGGTGCCATTAACGAGGCAAAATGGCTTGCAATAATCTTGTATTCCATTAAAATGCTGATATTTCCATATCAACCAGAGTACGATGAACATACTAACAGAAGTCGAAAGACAAAATCTTCCTGTGCTGTTCTACACTCCTCTCCCGATGATGTCATTGTATGCTGCAAGTGCTCCTAGTAATTACCCAATTCCAATCTTGTATATGTTGAAGTGCAAGAAAACTCACCAATAGCTTGCTGTTCAGTAATTAATATGATACAAACTAAAAATGGTAAGTGACGTATAAATTCGTGCCATTTGATCTGTTCTGCAGTAGATTGAGTGACAACTTCAAGCACGACATTTCTGGCAAGTTACATGCAAATAGGAAGCAAAACAGCTTCAGAACAGTAAAGTCTCAATTCCATAGAAACACAACTAAGACCATTCTGGTTGATCTCATTGGCCCAGAATTACATTTCCTGTTAGATGCACCTGCTTAGTCTTGGGCATAAAATTCTAACTACGAGATAAACGTTGGGCAATTTAAGAATTTGAAAACAGAATATAACATTGCATAACATGGTGTCAAGATGGTGAGCGACTTTGTAGTTTTCCTAACAACATATGCTAAGCAAAGAGAGTTTTTCCTTCAAAGTATGGAGTTCAACAGAAGCCGGATTGACAGCTTAAAGAATCAAACTCTCAATAAAATAACTAGCAGTGTAAATCTTATTATGAAATTAATCATACAGTAATCGATTTACTTGTTGATTGATTCAACTTAGGATTAGATGTTAATCGCAAATTTGTGTCATAAATAAGCCGCCTTCTTTGCCTTGAGTGTGGAAAGCGAATTTTGTGATATTTCTGAAAATTTGTGTTTACCAATGTGCCATTTCTTGTTCCAAGACAATCACACTTGTATAGTTTATTAAGAAAATTAATAACACTAGGTATGGGTAAGCAAGGGTAACCCCCTTTCCAGCATCCTATGCAATCTATTTAGGGAAAACTATGAAAAGACCCTCCTCCCTTGGTTCCATTCCCAACCTCTTATCTGGTTCCGATATGTAGACGACATCTGCTTGGCATGGCCCTTAGACAATAAAAATTTCAATAAATTTTTCAACAACCAGAATTCGTTACACCCATCGATAAAATTCAAAGTAGAATGGGAAGAGAACAATTCTCTACCGTTTCTAGATGTAAAGATACACCGTTTAAATAATCATATTCAGTGCTCAGTCTATCAAAAGCCTACAAATTCAAATGCTTACATAGATTTTTCTCATTACATGACAAATGCGTTAAAATATCTGTTCTTTCTTACCTCTTTCCCCGAGCCTATAGAACGTGCAACCCATTATTCCTTCAGGATGAAATTAACCACCTTATCTGAAATTTCATTGAACTAAAATACCCAATTCAACTCAGAAATAGATGCCATTCGAAAACGAAAAGTTCTATGCCATCTCCACACCGCGAAGGCACGATTTTAAAGAATATATTAGTTTCCCATATGCTCCAGCCCTGGCCCCCCTAAAATCATAGGCGAATAGAAATAACATAAATATTACATTTAATTATTCTAATACCATACGAAAATCCTTGAATAGACTGCGTACGATCAATCTCGATGCTGGAGTATACAGCATAGCATGGCCTAATTGCAATTCAGCATACATCGAAGAGTCCAGCCACTTTAATAAGAGGATGAAAGAACATCTAGCTGATATCAGAAGGTGTACGAACTCTTCAAGTGTCTTTACACACATGGAAAATCAGGACCATAGAATTGATTTCAACCAAGCAAAAATCATTTATAAATCAAACAATTATATCGAGAGGAGAATTGTGGAATCCATCATCATTAACAAAGTTGATAATTTCAATTTATCTGAAGGGCAATACAAATTATATTAATATATATGTCAAATAAAGTCGCCAATCGTATTTATAAACACCCGGAAGCAATAGTTCTCGGAGATTAGCAACTTTCATGATTGTTTCCTGTTTCATTTCATTTTGTTTGGCTTGTCATTTGTGCCAGATACACTTGAGTTTTTCACAGATTGTTTCCTGCGGTTTCACTTTGATTAGGATGTGGCTTACCTTATATATATATATATATATATATACGGTGTTCCTTGCCTAGTTTCTTCATTATTAGTTGAAAATGGCATCTTGCCGAAACTAATCCGATAGTTATAAATAAAATCTTGATTAAAATATTGTGGTTTACCATTATCTTTCACATATATATATATATATATATATATATATATATATATATATATATATATATATATATATATATATATACGGCAAAGAAAACTGTCTTATTAGGTTTAGAGAAAGGACTGTGAAGTAAATTAATTGAAATCCAACATCTCTCCAACTCAGACACGCCAATAGACTCCCGGATATTTCGAATCTTTTTTTCCCTTATGCCATGAAGCAACACTCCCTATCTTTATTATATGCATACCAACTTCTGGCTAACCTCGTGATAGCGTCTTTAATAAATTGGTTAAATTTTTCAACCTTGATTTTTTTAACCTCTCTGAAACTGTCCTTATTATGGGCAACCTTCTGCCTTCAATGTGTGATATTACGGTTTACTCCTATCTTTTCAGTGATTATCTTATTATTAACTTACTAGTGATAATATTTTGGTTAAGCATATTTCAGAAGAAACAGTTTTCTGAATCTCAAAGAGCTCAAATCATTGCATTGTCCAGAGAGGGATTATACCAAGTCAAAATTACAAGAAAATTGACATATCGAGAAACGGTGTTCAAACAACCAGTAAAAGGTAGAATAAGACAAATTCTTTCAAAACTATGATTGTACAACTCCGAGGGAAGAGAGGTTGCTGAAAAGAACATCTCTGGCTGATAGGAAAAAAACCTCTTCTGATGTAGCTGCTGAGTTTCAAACAGCAACAAACAGAGAGATATCAAGACGCACAGTGAGAAGAAGCATATTCGAAGCTGGGCTCAAAGAATGCAAGGCTAGAAAGAAACTGTGGTTGTCTCAGGTAAACAAGAAGAAGCAATTGTTTTGGGCAAAAGAGCATGAAGATTGGACTGATCATGGTTGCGCTAAAGTTGTTTGGTTTGATGAAAGCAACATTGAAGTAAGTTCTCCACATTAGTTTCCACCAATTTATTACGTTTGTACACATTTCCATTGGAACCCAATATCATCAGAATAATTGGAACACCTGGATCTGTTTTTGTTCGTCGAAGAGTTGAGAAAGCGTATAATTGGAAATGTTTTGTCGCAACAGTCAAATTTGGACGTGGCATTGCAATTGTTTGGGGCTGCATATGGTCTTCAGGTCCAGGATTGCTGTTCATGTGTGAGGGCAGAATGAATTCCAACACTTACACCAACATGTTAGACCAGGTTTATTAACCTTCCATAGGTAAAACTTTCAATGATGCCATAACAGATGGTGTAATCTTCCCACCAGACAATGCTCCATCCAACATATCTAGTCTTAAACAGTTGGTATGAAAAGAATGGGGTGATGAGGTTGTTGCAATGGCCCCCTCATTCTCCAGACCACATCCCCATTGAACATTTGTCGTCACACTTCGGCACAAGAGTGAGAGTGCACATAAGTTCCTAAAAAAGTGAATTAACAGCCAAAATTCACAAAGAGTGGCAGAAAATTGAGCCCTGTACCTGTGCCAACTTAATCTCAATTATGCAAAAACGCATAAAAGCGGTTATAAAAGAAAAAGGAGGACAAATCAAATATTAATTATTGTTTGAATATACGCAAAAATGTTTATTTGCATTATGTCAAGTATGAAATAAATTAGTTTCAATTATATTCTTCCCTTTTTATACCTACCTAATATCTTTAGCCAAGGCTGTATAAATATATATATATATATAATTTTAGGAAAAATAATAGAGCTCCATAAAAAAATTCCATCTTGTTTATAGAATAGATTTATTGATGTCCGACGTATCAAGTCTTGAACCTATTTCTAAACGATATAAATAAATAGTTATCGTAAATGTTTTATTTAAAAAATATCTATGAATTAAAAGGGGTACGAATAAGGAGGGAGCGGGGAACGAGGTATAATCTATAAAAGGTATTTTCACGGTGATTGAATGAAAAATTTATTTATAACTAGTTCTCAGGACGGCAATTAATTTTACTGCTGCAACTTTTCTGCTGCTTTGAAGTAGGAGAAACTGCGTACCAGGCAAAAAAAACTGGAGAGTGGTTTATAGTTTCTTTTTGGATTGTAACAGGCTTAACCGTTTTTCTGATTTTATCTGTTTCAAAAAATGAGAAGCAATCTTTTTTTTGTATAGCAAGGACTAAAATGAATTTCCAAGAATTTTTTAAGATAAAGAAATTAAGCAAAAATACAACATTGAAAACTCATTTGTGCTGATTATTAAAACAAGCAATAGTTTGCGTGACATTTTGGGTAAGATTGAATACATTTGTATTGAAATACTTCTAAAAAACATGGTTTCTAAGCTACATGATTGACAAAACCAACTTTACATAAAATATATTGCAAGTTAAGATTCAAAAGGGCTGTATTTTTAACTCAAGGTACGAGGGGTGGTCAATAAGTTTTGCGAATCGGTAGGGCAAAACAGAGGAAGGGGGATGGCTGTTTGTCAGGGTGTTAGGACAAGTTATGACAGGTCAAGACCTGCAGCCGCACGCTTCTGCCTCATCTATTTAAGAAGCAGTAGCTGATCGCAGATCGTCAGTCACAAATATTTCAACAATGGAGAAAGTTGAGCACCACGCAGTGATCAAATTTTTGACTAAGGAAGGCAAGAATGCAAAAGAGATCCATGAACGCATGGTTGTAGTATACACCGACACCGCCCTTTCGAATGCAACCATTGCTCGCTGGAATAAGGAATTCCGCCATGGTCGTGATTCCCTCAAAGATGACCCCTGTCCAGGACGCCCGTCAGACGTGACCAACGAGGACAATGTGGCCCGTGTGGAGAGGATGATCATCGAAAATCGACGGGCGAAGGTCGAAGAAATCGAGCGAGAACTTGGAATATCACATTGAAGTGTTATCAACATCATCCACGACAATTTGGTCATGACCAAGGTCTCTGCCGTTGGGTCCCTAGAAACCTCACGCCCCATGATCGACTTCAACGTCATCAAAGTTCGGAGGAGCTGCTGCTCCTGTACAACCAAGACCCGGCGGGATTCGAGTCACGTATAGTGACAGGTGATGAAACGTGGGTCCATCCCTGGGATCCCGAGACCAACCTTGAAAAGCATGGCCTGCACTGCGTGGACGCCGGTTTAGGGACGATGAAAATGTCCAGCTCGCCGTCCAGAAGTGGATTGAACAGCAGTCGGGAGATTTCTGGTTGTCGGGAATTCGAAGCCTCAGGGACAAGGGGCGCTAGGGTATTGAAGTCGAGGGTAGTTATATTGAAAAATAATAAAACACTTTTCCTCATATCTCGTTTTCTTATATCCGAATTGCAAAACTTATTGACCGCCTCTCGCAAGCTATATTTAATTACTTTGACATCAACTAAAAAAATTTAAGATGTAAACTTTATCTCATTGTTATTTTGAACGACCTTTTTGACATTTGGAAATATTTTAAATTCTCTTAGCATCTTTTATATTTATTTTCACAATACAAAATTTGTCAACAACTTTAATTCTTCCCTATATAATTTAGCGTAGTCTTCTTTGCACAGATTTGTTTTTTTTCTAGTTTGATTACGTTTTCTCTACAAATGAATTGAAATGCCTAAAAATCTTTTCATTCATTTCTAAAGAACTCAGGTTTACTTACTTGTAACCAGCTTGTAGCCGCAGTTTTGGTTCCTTTAATGTTTCCAAAACTGGTTCCTTTCAGTTGTTCTTTGTGTTTTGGAAAAAGAAAGAAGTCAGATAGGTAAATTTCATTGCTGTTTCGTTGCTTTCCAATCGTTTCATCGGAAATTTGATTAGGTCACTTTTCTCGAAGTTGTTCTTTTCAGGGTTCAGAAAAAGATGTCATTTTAAATAGGTCTGAACAGCGAGCATTCTGAAAATATCAAATGCAAGATAAACATCTCACATTGCATACAAATTATCTCATTTTACTTCTATAATAATAAGCTATTTACACATAATATTAATTTGAAATATGCTTAAACTGTAATGCTATACTTTTAATTGAATTACACCTACTAAAATTATGTGTGTACCTCAAGATAAGGAGGGATGGATTAAAGTGACTATGCGTGACTAAAGTTACATGTGTACCTCGAGAAAAACGGATTTATTAGTGTTTACGAGTATTCAATTTTGCCATTTGGTCTATATAATTTATTATTATAGAAGCAAGAATAGAGACTTTGGATGCAACACGAGATGATTATCATGAATTTGATGTTTTCAGAATCTTCACTGAAATCGATGATTTTCTAATTAAAAACACTGGGAAGTTGTAGCGGAGAGACTCGAAAAAGTATCCTTTAACTTTCACATAACCATTAGAGTAAAATATATTGTATAATGGAATGAGTAATGTGGGACTAGAAGAAAGGAAGGATAACAAACATCGAGATCTTGCCTATAGATAAACGACAGTTGAAGTTCAATATGTCTGTGGATTACGGTTGACATTTCTTTAATCCCCAAAATTCACGAATTAAGAATATTATTTTCTTCATTAATAATCAATTATTTATCAAATTCTGCGACTAGACAGTTCACTAGAAAAGGTCAAACTATGTTTTCAGCGGTAAAGACCATGAATGCCATAGATTTACTTATTATTTTGTAACACATTCTCCTGGCAACTAGAATGCAAAAGCAATGTGAAAATTAGGTTCCTGTTGAAGGTAAAAAGTTTTCTAGAGAAATCAAATTTATGCGAGGGCATTTTTAAAATGAATTTTTATATATCGACATTTATTCTAAAGTCATTTGCATATAGAAAGCGTGATTTTCATCATTCAATTTAACCAATAACACTGTCTTACAAAATTTAACTTTTTGTCGACTACAAAGATTAGAATATCATTTTTTTAATGTAGTTTTATTTATAGATTTAAAAAATGGAATTCATTTTATCGAAATGACTCCAGTTTTTTAGAAGTTGCCAATTACTATTTTTGTCAAATTTTGAAGATTTTAACGAATTTCATTCTTTTATTTCTTATTTTTAGGTTAATTAACTGAATAAAATTTTAAATAAAAGCAACAATTTCAATTATATTGCCAAGAGGACAGTGTAAAAATAGCCCAGATAAATTTTGCTACATACTCGTATGTTTGATTGATTTTATAGCTAAAAATATTTTGTGCCATGCCACTGATGAATCGCTTGTTGACTAACTTTTTTATCTAGTTGGAAGGGTATTCTCTCTATAATCCATTAGGAAGGATATTCTCTCTATAATCCATTTAGAAGGGTATTCTCTCTATAAGCCATTTAGGATGGTATTCTCTCTATAATCCATTTAGAATGGTATTCTCTCTGTAATCCATTTATAGGGTATTCTCTCGATAATCCATTTAGGAGGGTATTCTCTCTATAATCCATTCAGAAGGGTATTCTCTCGATAATCCATTTAGAAGGGTATTATCTCTATAAGCCATTTAGGAGTGTATTCTCTATATAATCCATTTAGAAGGGTATTCCCTCTAAAATCCATTTAGAAGGGTATTCTCTCTATAATCCATTCAGGAGGGTATTCTCTATATGATCCATTTAGAAGGGTATTCTCTCGATAATCCATTTAGAAGGGTATTCTCTCTATAATCCATTTAGAATGGAATTCTCTCTATAACCCATTTAGAAGGATATTCTCTCTATACTCCATTTAAAAGGGTATTCTTTTTATAATCCATGTCGAATAATAGTAAATAATTTAGGTTGGAAAAACGTTTTAAGATTTTAAAAACATGTTTCAGTTGGACGCGTAGGCGTTTACTCGCAGAGGATAATAGGGTAAGGTCGCAAAATCTTTCTTCAAACGATTTATTCGGAAGTTCAGGTATCAGATTAGTCGCCCTGAGTTGCACTCTTTCTAACATTTTGACATCTTCCTAAAGCTCGGAGACCAGAATTGAACTTCAAACTAGTGATTTATATACGGTTGAAATTATGTCTCTCGACCATAGGTCTACAATCAGGCACATGCGGACGCATATGCCACCACCAATAGGTTATCTATGCGCTCCCAGACATTTTCCAATATTTCGTTGATGGTTTATAAAATTTAGAGAGAAGTGTACTTTGGATGCACGTTCTTTAACCGGCTGTGATTTCATAATATGAAAATAACTGAAGATGAGCGAGTATAACATAACATAAACGGTATAACATAAAGGAAAATGAACCGGAACTTCCTTTACTTTGCCTTCCTCCTGAAACTATATATATATATATATATATATATATATATATATATATATATATATATATATGCTTCTTAATCTCGTTAGTTTAGCCTATATGTTTCTTTCCGCTGAATTCATCCCAGCAATTTTCATTTCACAAATTACATTCCCTCTAATATATTCATAGCTTTATTTGTATCCTTATCCAAACTTTACTTCTTTGCTCTTGAGGATTTTGTCTAAATTTCTAACTACCATTATATTGTTTGTGTCCATGTTGTATTTACTAATTTTTAAATTCTCGTGAGTTTAAGCAAGGAGGCTTATAAGTAGATTCCGCCGAAGCAGCTTAGCTGTTGTATTATTGGTTTATAAACGCACACAAAGGGTTGTTCCATTCACAGCCAGCCGAAACATTTGAAACTCACCAATCTTTCGGGAATACAACAACATGTTTTAATGATATTTATAGTGTCACTGTAAACTATTTATTCAGGTAAGTTATTTCAATGATTAATTAATTTGTAAGGCGATAATGTTTAGTTATTTTCATAACACTTAACCTGTAGATTGCATACAGTTTCTTGTCCTACTTAACATATTAAGTTAAATGAAGGTATCAGATTGTGAAAATCCTTTAGTATCTTAGAACCTCGTAAAGGTTAACTTCTTAATCTGTCTCTATTTCTAGTGATTACCAATTGAATACATTCGACCTCTCCTCACATGATATATGTCACAATCTTGGAAACACCTTTTCTGCCCGCTAATGCATTCCTTCAATTATAATTTATACATCATGTTGCAGAAAAGGACACGAAAGTTCAACCACATATTCCAAGTACATTAAATAAACATTCTCTTCAGGATTGTAAAAAAAGTTTTTATAGATAAAGTCTTTAAGGCTTAAGTGGCCTTTGACAAGGCCACAACACATTGTTTTAAAAATTTTGACTTGTTGATGGTATATTAAATTTTTAATTCTCTGTTCGATGTAAGAAAATACATTTATCCCTATTTAGCCACATTTTCTACTTAATTGAACAATCTACTCTACTGTTGAGTACCGTTTGAATTTTATCTTGGTCTGTAACTGTAATATCTTTTCCTCACTGCTTTATATCAGCGAATTTAGAGAGTATATAATTTATAAAATTTTCTCTTCTATATCATTAATATACATGATATATTAGAGTAGTTCCAGTAAATATCTATGTGAAACTCCACTACAAGCTACTTGACTCGTTTCAATCATATTTAATACTGATCTCTGTTTTATACTTGTAAGCTAGTCTTCTACATATGTTTGCAAGTAGACACGAATACCGTATATCTTATATTTTTAAAAAGTCGCCAATATGGGACTTTAGCAAAGGATTTCTTATAACCCGACGTTGAAGATCATGTCACCTGATCAGTTTGCATCATAACCTCGAACTATTTTATTATATCAACTCGGGCAAGTTTGCAAGGGATAGTTTGTTTTATCGAAACCGTATTGTGTACCTCAATTTAGTCCATGGTGCTGAGTTGTTCGAATATTTTATTTTCAACGATGTATTCAAGAGTTTAAATAACCAGGGTGTTAGGCTAATTGGCTTGCAGCTTCTATTTCACTCACAATCATCATTTATGAAAATGCGAGTTACCTTCGGTATTTGGAATATTTCTGGAAAGATCGCATCTTCCAGTGATCTTTAATATACTATTGCCATAAGTCTAAGACAGTCTCTTAATTCTTTTAAGTGGTGAGAATAAATCATATACGACTAAGTTGCAGTGGTCGATATTAGATAATATTAAACAAGCTACTTTTTTGGTAACTGATATGATGTTTAATATTGAACTCTGGTCAAATACCATCAGTGGCCGGGCAGTTAGAATCTCTGCCAATTTTTGTCTGATAAGAACTGAAGTAAAATGACGTTTGGATCGCTTTTTTCTTGTTGACCTCTAATTTTCTAATGTACCAACGGTGTCTCTTATTGGATTTCGTTTGTTCACATACTCGAAAAAGTCCTCTTTATTCTCTTTTTGCTTATTGCCAAAGATTTTGTACGCTAATCTTTATTTGTTTTCGGCTATATATAGTTGTTTATTGGATTCTTTGGTAATATGGTAGGCTTATTTCTTTTAATTATTGTGCATAGTCTTTCCTACACTTGTTTGACACATCATAGGATGTTTATTCATTAACCTTTAGACATCATACTTGAAAATACGCTTGTTTTGCATTGTCATTCTGCAAAAGTATAAATTTACCAGAGTCGGCTCTTTAAAAAAAATGTGAATCATTGCGGGATTGAGGATACGAGCATATTTTTAATGAATTTAAATCAAAATGACTTATGGCCATTGACACCAGTTGGAACTCTAATACAAACTTTATAATCTCATTTTTGCTATATATCAAAATTGGTCAAAGCAAGGAAGTTATACGGCATAAAGTTAAATTATTTCGTCCTTGCATGGTTGGCATTAGACCTCAAAGTTTATCTTACGATATTTGAAATCGCTGACTAGAATTTATTATGTCAATTTAGTGATTTATCAGAGAGATACAAAACCCGCTAACTTTTGCGTCATTTTGAGGATAAGTCCTATAGTATAAAATTAAATTAATTCAATGTTGTACGTACAATTTATAGCGGATACTATAGCTGCAATTCCGCTTTTTAAAGTTTTAATTTTAACAGGACTTTGGTAATATGGGCAATAAACCATTGCCGTGCTACTTTTCCTATCAACTCTTTTCATCTAAAATGCTTATACTCCATTATTACTCCAATATAACTTCGATCTTGTGCTAAGTTCCTTTTGCAACACTGTGATCTAAAACTTGCAACGCAATATTAATTGCTTTTCATAAAAAGTTCTTAAGGCTTCCCGGCTAGTATAGTGGTTAGCGTGCTTACCCAGCAATCGCTGATATTAGTTACTAGGAAGCTTACCACTGTCACTAGGCATCACATCGTGGGGAGTTGGAGCTTGCCCTGCCTCAAGCAGCAACACAGCAGCTTGGTATGAGGACTGAAACCAGCAACTTTATTTAAATGACTTTCTTCATATTTTTTTAATTGCTTTTTTTCATATAAAGATTTAATTGCTTTTCTTCAAATATTCTGTTTGCTCTTTTACATAGAAAGTTCGTGTTTTTTTTATAAAAAGTTCAAATTGATTTTCTCTTTTTGGAAGTTCAAATAGATTTCCATCATAAACGTATAATATATTTTTGTCCTAAAAGTTGTAATTACTTTGTTTCGTAAAATTTTTCTAATTTCTTTTCTCCAGGAAATAGGTTCTAATGGATTTTCTCTATAAAAAGTTAGAAAAAAATCATAAAATTTTAATTGCATTTCTTCGTAAAAAGTCTTAAGTTCTTTCTTTAGAAAAAATTGAAATCTTCTTCTGCATGAAGTGTTTTCATTGTTTTTTTCTTTATAATATTTCTAATAGATATTTAGCCTAAAGCTTTCCTGTTGCTTTCTTCATACAACATTAAATTAATTTCTGCCCAAATCGTTCTAATTGTGTTGTTTTTTTCCTAAACAAATTTTGAATGCATTTCCTCGGAAAATTCTAATTGCTTTTCTCTACTAAAAACCCCAAATGTTTCTCTTCATAAAATTTCCAATAGATTTTCATCAAAAAAGAGTTTCAATAGTTTTCTTTAAAAAACCGTTCTAATTGCTTTTCTTCATACCTTTTAATCTTTTTTATTCCAAAAAGATTTGAAATGCTTTCTTCCTAAGGTTTTTTCTTTATTTTTTCTCCAAAAAAATTAAACTAATTTTTAATTTTATTTATCCCTATAAACTCCAATTCTTTTTCTGAGTTGAGACAAGTAATGCAACATTTTAGACAAATAGAAAAGATGGGCCCGCATCGGAAGGGAGGCTGGAGCTGTTGTAAATCCCATGCAAAACATGAATCCTGTTTATTTCCTGTTAATTATGAAGCCCATATGCCCCTCCTACTAACGCTTTCATTTCACAACATAGTGGAACATACGTACACTCGTTTTGGAGTAAAGTGGGCTGCAGCTTATTCGTTAGATAATTCGGTATTTACAACCATTTTTTATTCTAAGGGCAGTTTCTTTTCTATATGTATATAGAGAACAAGTATTGTTGTGATCTCAATTTTCAGATTTGCATATAGAGTTGAATAAAGAACATGTAGAAATATATATTTTTTCTAAGTGCACATATAAAATATCTAGAAAATATATCACCTACTTATTATTTATCTCAACTTACTTCGTACTGTCAAAAATACAGAAATAACAGTGAAATTTCATTATATAATATGAATGTTAATCTAATTATGATAGTTACTTTGGTAATTTTTATAAAACAAGAAAATTCCTCTTTGTCTTCAATAGAGCCATCCTGACAATGCAAAATTTGATTCTTAATAACTTAGCAAGTTTATGTCTCTGCACTGCGAAATTTAGAATTCTGGGCCTCAGACTAGTATTTGATTTATTCTGCTAAATTCAAGCCTTCTGAATTGAAATTATATTTTCTCTTAATTATAGTAATTAGGTAACCTATATTTTCCTGATTACGGTAACGTATTCATGTAGTGGTTCAGGAGTATGTTTTTTGGTTTATTTGTGATTTTTTGTTGGTCCAAACTTATTTTTAACGTACGAAAAGGGACACGTTTCTCCTCATTACATGTCCAGTTCGTTCATCCTGAGTCAGTCAGTATTACAAATGTTGACTATGAACCAAACCTTTTATTTAGTTATTGAATATTAGTTTAATCTTTTCAAATTACTGTTGAGTAAAGTTATGACAATGATGGGCATCGATACATTTAATTTGATGAATTGATACCAATACATCAATGCATGATAATAGTCGAAAGCAATACGCATCGATACTTCGCCAACTTCTTTAGCAATACCAAAACCGATACACGTTTGTATGATTTTCTGAGTAAAGAAGATGGTCAATTTCCCTATAAATTAATTTCGAGTTTAATTAGTAATTCAATCAAATGAATTTCTGAAACCTATATGGCTAACAGAATCATATAACATCACATATATATATGTGGATAATAATTAACAAATATTTCTCAATTATAACTGATGTAATCTAGATAAATTTAAAATGTTAAGATATTAAAAGAATTACTTGGTAACCAAACATTTTCTTTGAAAGCTGGTTTCTGTTTGGAGAATAGCCGCTTCACTGTAGCTAGTGAAGGTAGAGGTGTGTTGTATTTAATAAAAGCTATCATCATAAGAGGAAACTGTCGGAAAGATATTTGGCGTAGAATGGTTCTTTTGATCACCCCGCACCTGACACCACTTTTGTCGTAGAATGGCCAATTCTGATCACTCCACACACAAACTGCTTTGTCGTCGTATTCTTTGTGGTAGTAATATACTTCTTTGATGAAGTAGGCTTTGTTCTAAGAGTGCTAATATTGTTATTTTAAAGAAGAGCCGTCTCAAACACGTAAACATGTAGAGAAACGCCCAATAATTCCCAAAATAAACTTATATTTTAAATTTAACAATTTAATACACAAAAACTAAACATTAACCACAGAAATACTCCGAATATTATAATACACAATAATTACTTTAATTAGCTTGCCCCTATAAAATTGGATAAATTCGCTACGCACTTCAATATACAATATTTAGGCTTATTGCCTCTACAGGAGTTTAAATACCTCATGAATGTTATTGGCTCCACGACGCGTGCCGACCGGCCAGATGGAGGTGGTCGAGATCGCGATGTATTTTGGCGAGGGTAGCAGATGGGGGTCCACACGGTATTCAGAGGTGGGGGGGGGGTTCTTCAAGGAAGAGAACAATCACGGTGCTTTAGGCGGCACCAAGGTAGGCGGGGTCTCTCTGGCGAGAGTAAGTCGAACTTGGTTCTAAAACCAAGTTAACTTAGAGTTCGGTGTGATTACCGGGTAACGGGCTCGAGGAGGAGCTTTTCAACTTCGTTCCTTAATTCTTCATGAGCGAGGACTGTACTCGGGGAGGGTCTTCTTCAAGGGCTAGGATCGAGGATGGAGGTTTTTCTGACGAGAATAAGTTAAACTTAAATAAGTTAACCTAAAGGTGGGTTTGGTAACCAGGAACTAGCTCGAGAATGAGCTTCTTCTTAGTTCCAGTCTTCCTCAAGGGCGAGGATAGCGGAGTGGGGGGGAGTTCTCTGACGAGAATAAGTTGAACTTCGTTCCTCAACCAAGTCAGATTATGAGTTTGGTGTCGCGACCAGGTAATGGGCTCGAAGGGGAGCCTTTTCTTTCTTCTTTTCTTAATTCCTCAAGGGCGAGGAATTTCCCTGGCGTTTACGATGCACCAGGATAGGAGGAGTCTCTCTGACGAGAGTAAGTTGAACTTGACCAAGTTAACTTAACGTTCGGTTTGATAACCAGGGGCTAGCTCGAGGATGAGCTGCTTCTTTGCCCTTAGGTAGCCCTGCATCTCTTGCTTGGAACTTTGTAGTCTGGCGACCTAAGTAATCTACCTGTTCAGTCTCGGTAGCCCGATCTTTACCCGGTGACATCGTCACCTGGAGACTGACGTATTCTACCACGATTTTCCTAAGTGTTTCTTATTTATACCTCGTCACCCGACTGGGGGACGGGTAAGAGGGATGGGGGCTTGTGGACGGGCCCAGGAGGGTTCTTATTGCAAACAGTTTTTCTCACACCAAGTCTTACCTCGGCTCCCGTTAGCCTTCAAGCTTGAGAGAAACGCGTCTCCAATTTTTTACTTGAGGTGAAATTGAATATCACTCTCGTAGGGGAGATCTTGAATTTTAACCTTCAGGCATTTCATAGCGACGAGTGGCGAGGCACTGTGGTTACGAGTTTGACCCCACGGTGCCGGGGCTGGATGTTTTTGCGGTAACCATCTCGGGTCTCCACCGAGAGAGAACGACTGTGTGACGATTTCCCTACAATATTAATGACGTTGCGGCATACACCCAATACTTCAAAACCTCCATCTTTGATAATCATCTTTGCTTTTGAATGTTGTATTTATGTTAGAACTCAGTTCCTAGTAAACAATGTCTGCAGACAAAAAGTCCCGTGCTCTCACTTATTCTGATTTATGACCTTACGACCTTCAAATCTTTGAATAATTCATGAACAAACCTTGGGAGAACCTTAACAATTGAATCTTTCGAAAGAGAATGTAAGAGAAAATAAGGGTTTCAAATTTCGCTAGAATCGGCCAAATAGTTATGATGTTATTGCCAAACAAAATAATTCCAGGGTTAACCTTGGGAGGACCTTGGCAATTATATCATTCAAAATAAAATGAAAAACAACATAAGGGTTTCAAATTCCATTATAATCGGCCGAATAGTTTCAATGTTATTAAAAAAACAAGCAGAGCGGGGATCTACTGACATAGTGAGATGTAGAGTCGCTCACAACTAAAAAAATCATCAGCACTCTCCTCTGCAGCTTCATCCCTCAGAGGAGACTTATTGTTGTATAAAATTTTTTAAGAAAGTTCGTGAGCATATCGTGCACTCATTTTTCATAGCAGTTATGTTGGGTCCATTCTTTATTGTCGCCCTTTTGAATTTGAATTTTTTATTAGTTCATTTTGTTCCATTGGATATTTCTATCTTGATAATTGAATAGGATCTGGATTTAGATTCTTTCATTACTGAGTTTTCTAGTAGTACTATACAGATTTATTCTTTAGGCGTAATAGTTATAGCAATACCCCCAAATGTAGAAAGAAGAATATCGAAGAAATTTTATAGTTCCTAAAAACGGAACTCAAAGAGCTTCAAGTCTTCAAAAGTTCATGCAATCTATATTTGTGAAGTCAAAGAATAGACAAACTGTCATATAGTGATTTCCATCATGTTACACATAGCAGCTTCAACTAGCAACCTAGAGTAGACTAAATTATTTAAGCAGATTTCGTCCTTTCAAAAGATTTCCGGATAGCAGAGCATTTACTCATTGCCGAATTGCGACTTATGCAAGTCACACTTTTAATATCCGTTGTATACACTTTATTCACTATATGAAAGCATCATTTTAAATGAGAGGAGATAATGGTTTCTTCTGGTTCTTGTGAATCCAGGCGCACAGGAATTAAAGTGTATAATTCTTCATCTTCTTCATTTTTGTTGTCCTTTTTATCATGTTCGAACTTCCAAATATTCTCTGCAGTCAATTTTGATTCCGAAATCTTTAAATGCCTTCACAACCTTTGACCTATTGTCTGTTACATTAAACACAATCTTCTTCTCAGTGAGTCAGAATTCTAACCGGATATTATCCGAATTTTTTTCAATCCTAAAGTAAGTGTGCAGTGATTCAAATCTTGTAAAGCTAAGAGTACTATTTCTGCTTCCAAAAGTGTTTACATCAATCTAAGGATAAAAAATAAACTTCATTAATATCTAAAAAAAAATAGTAGACAAATTATTGACACAAATCTCGCTTGGATAGCAAAGCGTGATTATATCCTTTTATAGGTAATGATATGCTTCATTTTATATATTTATATAGAAATCTTGGAGGATATTAAAAAAATATTCTTCTCTTTCCCTTATTTGTCTACATTTATCCTTTATTCGTTTTATGAACCTGACTTTAAAATAATTTGTTTCACCACTGTACTAGTATCAGCTATAATAAATTAAATTTATATTAATGCAGAGAGCAGGTAACTAATATGCAGTGTAAATTCAAATCAGTAATCATCTATCAATTATTATCAATCATTGAAGTCACACAAATCGTAATATTCAAATGTGGTGGGGCATGTGTGAAGGGTATACATAATAATGGAATGAATATTTCTTACCGAATTCACTGTAACTCAGGGAAAGCTCTGTTGCTTAGTAAACCAAATGTCAGACGTTAGACAAACGTTGTGAAATTGTCCGTATTGCCACAAAATTCGAGGAAATTCATCTTGTCCGGAAGCTATTTGGTGGCTCAACGTTCCCCTGTACCTTACTGCGACGACTGCGTTGTCCATCAGAATGGTAGGCACATGTTTGCTGAATGTCCTAGTCTGAGTGATCTTTGCGCACGTTATCTATCCTGGTCCCTGAAGGAGCGAAGTTGCTAAGGCTTGTCCCTTTTACTCGGGGCGGATTCCTATACACAGACTTGTAGACTATTTGACATTTTGGAGAAGGGTGGCCTTCTCCATTTGATTTGACTATTTTTGGTTTTAGTCACATGATCTTCCGCCGGAGGGAGGTAGCCTCTAACCGAAGACGGAGCGTGCTTCCTTCTTCTTGCCTCTGTTCTATTTCTTATTGGTTGCGTTTCTTATTTATTTTTGGTTTGTTTTCCTTCACTCAATTCGTTTTATGAATTTTAATGTACCTAGTACTTTGCTGTAATTTTAATTGCGGCTCTTACTAAATGGGCGTCAACAATGAAAGCCACTAACTTATCATCAAATTTGCTTTGATTATTGGCAGGTGTTGCCTTGCCGAACCAACCTGTTCACTGACATGATGGCAGTTGAATCTGTCTTTTTTGTTTTTCTTCTGCCGGTTCTTACGTCTATTTTTGAAACTCTCTATCTGGATATCGAATCTGTTGATATAGGTAATTTTTTATTAAAAATACAGCTTGATCAGAAATGAAGTATCTTTATTTTAATTCAAATTAAAATTCTAATGTGCTAAATTTTCTGATAAGTAAATTATTTGGTAAAAATTAATCAATACATAACAAAGTAAAGACACTAACTTACCTGTTGGTTGCAATATTCTCAAATTGCAACATGATGATTGTTCAGCTTTGCTAATTACTCCAGCCTTTTCTATTCATATAAACATTAAATGAGTTTTGAATCATCATAATTTTTTGAACTGTAATGTATTTGTTGGAATTATCAAAAATACTTTTGCCTAGTTTGTATCTTTAATTTTATTAAATTGCTTTCAAAATCACCAAGTTCCTTTGAATCATTAGATCTATCCATAGTGTAAGACATGAAGAGATTTTCACTTAACAGCTGCTAATGTACATCTCCACAAGCGGAAAAAATTCCGTATTTAAGTAGCGAAACGGGTTACAGAGATTGACATGTCTTTATAAGATGAGTGGCACTGAAGAGATTCACAGTTCAGTTGTTGCGACATGTAAAATATTTATTCGAAAACAAGCAACATGCTAATAACGGTATATATCCTACTCACAGATTATTTAGCCCAAAGTTTACTGTAACTGACGAGTGAGGTAACATGCCTAATTTGGATTTATTATATTATATTGAATAAACTTTCAATGAGCAGGCAAGTAACACCTTTTAATCTAACGAATGACTTATTTAATTAAATTTGTTTCAGTAGCTTTATATCATGCCTTATAAATGAATGAATTTTATGTGCAATACATTTCACCTTTGTCTTAGTCATATGGCTCCATAATAATCCTAAAATTATTCAAGTTATTGTAAAATTAGAAGGTATTAGAACTCACAAAAATACTACAGATCTATGAATTATGTGTAAAAATTATATTATTGAGAATATAAAAAAAACTGTAGGTGTTTAAATTCTCTAGTCGTAGCATTGATATAGTATTTATAAAAATAGATTTGCAATTATAATCCATGAAAATAACATCAGAAAAAGTTCCCACGGAGACAAAATAATCAAGCTAAAAAACAACCATCCATTAATTTTAATTTATCCAATATAGTACATATCATTAATTTATCATATATAGGATAAATTGAAATTTATCCATTATCGTTTTTTTCTCCAGATACTTTTAGAACAAAACACATTAAGCGATTACAATGCCTAATATATTATGAGGCCGCTAATGCGATACCAATAATCGGTAAAATGGTATCGATCGAATTTCTTTGTCTATAAATAAATCTAGGACTACCCATTACTGACCTTACCCAGTTCTATAAATTAAGCTTACTTAACATCAAGACTTTGCGCTTTTCTCGCAAAAGAAGTAACCAGCATACCTCTGTTGCTAGATTTTATTATTTGTTTATATTGTACTCATTGAAATTATTGAATATTTAAGTAACCTTTGGGCGAAGTACTGATCTTACCCAGTTCTGTCAGTTCTCCTTACTTCCCTATATAGACTGTGGTTTTCCCTCAAGAAAGTACCCGCATATAATTTTTACTAGAATTATTTATTTTTATATATTGCTGATTGAACTGTAAATATTTAGTAATTAAGGTATTAGGTATTTTCTGTAGACTTGAATAAAAATTCAGGTTACCCATTTCTGTGATCCCTTAGCTTCATGCAATGACTATCCTTTTAACTAGAGGACCACCCGACTAAAGGGTAGCTTAAATTTTCATGAGTTATTCAAAAAAAGCAAGTTTGAGTGAACTAAGCTTGTTGTTGTTGTGGCTCTTGGGAATTTAAATCTGTCTTGATTTAAGATTGCCAAATAGTTTACTAACGATCATTGGGCTCTTCAGGTTTAGGATAGAACATTACGCTTACCCAGCAAACCGCCTCTTTCTGGTACTAAATATTTATAATTAATTTGAAATTTAATTCCAATCATGTTTGTGGAGGTATTGCCTTAGAATAATAATATTTTCCCACTTCCTAAGACATTACATCAGGAGAGAAAGTGAGCCGTTACTCTTCCCCCCTTCCTTCCGACCTCACCCTTTTTTGACTCGTGGCCAGGTCCCCGCGAAATTCACACCGAGGCTACCACCCGGCCGTCTCAATCCCCCCCCCCCTCCCTCGGTTCGGGAGATTACTTTGTAGGTTCACCGTGAACAGCTTTTATGGATCCCACTAATGGTCGCCCGTCTGGCCTGCTGATCCCTGCCTTTGACACCTAACCTCAAGGAGACGCCCGGGTTGTCACGCCCGATAACAAAGGTTAAAGAAGTTATCAATCTCTCTCCCTGTTTTAAAGATCTCCGATATATATATATGCACCCGCTCCAGGCTGACATAGATTTGGTTAGACGCGACTTTCCCGAAAGGAGTGCAATTTAATGAGCTCTCTCCCAAGGAGTGTGAGTGACGCTCGCAAGCCAAGGAAGAGCTAGACATCACACCCGTATCTTCGGGTCAGGATGAAGAGTCTCGTGAGGCAACGTCAGCCTTTCTGATCCGCTTTCGGATCAAGGATTGGAGAGGCCGTCATCCTAAGTTCGTTCGGTGACCTCTTAAGGACTAGGGGCACGTTAGCTCGTTCAAGCCGAGTGTGGAGAAGTGATCTGCCCCTTTGCCCCTTTAAAGTTCTTTTGGTAACCTCCTGAGGACAGGAGGCCCGCATCTCGCAAGGTCAACAAGACCTCACTCAAATTTGCCCCACCTTGCCCTCGAGTTTCAAATGAAGTAAATCACCCATTACCCTCAATCTTCCATTATAACCATTCATAACCACGGTTTTCAACTTAGTATTTGGAGCTTAAGTCCGTCTTATTTATGTACCCCTATATATATCCATATTTATTGTTGTGCCTTTTTATTTCGTGTGTATTAAATCTTTATTTGTCATTGTGTTTGTTATATTCCTAGGTCACGCAGTTGCCCCTATCTATTCGAATCACACTCTTAGAACAGTAACATTTGTCGCCTTGCTTGGCCTACCTTAGAACCTGTGTGTGCATATTTACTTACCTTGCCCATACCTCGACATAAAGATATTTAGCGTCAGGCTTTGAGTCCTCCCCACCTGATTTTGAAGCATTAAGTTCAATTGATAGCAGCTGCATTACCAAGAATATCTGAACAACAATATACTAGGACAAATTTCTTTTGATTAACAGGTTATAACCAATTTTTAAAACTATTCTAGTGTGGTTTGTCCACAGTTTTTTTAGTTCCTTAAAAGAGGATACTAGCTAAGCGGTAATACTAACTGTCTTTTTTTGTGTCGCGAGACAGATTCGCCCTTTAGTTAGTTATTTATTTTTTGTGTGTGAGTTTGCCCGATTTTTACTAGGAATTCTTAATAATTTTGTCATTAGTAGAGTTTATATTTGTTTTGGGGTAAAATTTCAATAGCTCTGGCAGCTATTTCGTGTGCAATGGCCAGAAGTAGCATATCCGGGATGTCTTTATTCGATCGTTTTCATAAACAAGGGCAGATCCTAGGCTTATCTAGGAAAGATTTAATCGCTTACGTCCAGGAAAAGAAACGTAACGAACGTGCGGAAAGAAAAGCACACAGAGAAGCAGAAGAAGAAGAAAGAAAAGCACAGTGGGAAGCAGAAATCGAAGAAAGAAAAAGGCAGAGAGAAAACAAAGAAAAAAAAGCACAGAGAGAAGCAGAAGCAGAAGCCGAAGAAAGAAAAGCGCAGAGAGAAGCAGAAGAGAGAGAAAGAAAAGCTCAAAGAGGAGCAGAAGAGAATTAAAGAATTAGGCAGTAGGAGAGAGAGATAAGTCGTGACCCATTTGAGATAAGCTCCGTAGGATCTTGAAACGAACGGTCTCAAGTGCCCTCATTAAAACTCCCCGCATACAAAGATGAAGATTTTTTCTCTTATCTCTTATTTAACGCACTTCGAGAAAATCTTCGAAGTCAACACTTGGGACTTAGAATCAGATGGCGCCGCCCGGTTACTTCCATTATTTAATTCTCGTCTTCGCGACATATTCGTTTCGCTTCCTTCTGAGGCCACCCTAGATTATTTAACCCTAAAGGCAGAACTTCTTTCTGCCATTAACATGAATCCAGAATTTTATAGGGTTAGGTTCCGCTCTACGCAAATGCAGCCAGGCTAAACCTACAGGCAATTTGGATTTACGCTTCAGCGTAATTTCCGATTCTGGCTGGATTCTGCCCAAGAATCTAATGATTATGGAGTCGCTAGGTGAGTTCATTCTAAGGGATCAACTGATGTCGACCGTCCCCCACGAACTAAGGGCGTTCATTACGGACAGGAGAGCGCCCACTTTCAACGAGTGTGTGGAAGAAGCCGACCTTCACGCTTTCTGTCACAACCTCTACCCCAAGATGGTCAAGAAGAATCATGCCTCCTCCCCTAAAGACAAGTTTGGGTTTAACCGAAGCCCCTCTAAAGGCAACAACGGCTTCGTAAAAGTGCAGGCGACGAACAAGTACAGGCCTTACTCGCTGCGAGAGAAAAAAGATGTGAAGCCCCCGTTACTCGCCTACACACCTAGCAACTACCCCCATAGACCAATTGTATGCTTTGTGTAGCACGCCTCGGCACTTAAGTTACAATTGCCCCCAAAATTCTCAACTGAGGACCTCGTCGAGCCACCAGGTCCACTAAATCTCAGCTGCCCTCTCGCCTAATCCGCCCGCAGCATCGCCTGCGGCCCATGCTCCCTCTCCCCCAGATGAACAGGTAAATTACCTGTTCAACGAAAGTTCCCGTGGTGGGCTCCAGTTTGAAAATGGCGTAATAAACGGTTGCAGAGGGTCAACCGTCGTTAGAGATACAGGTTCCACTTGTATAGTAGTTTCTAACAAACTACTACTCTCCGTAAGTCCCCAGCATAACAAATTCGCGTTGGTGCACGACGTTTTAGGTCGTGCTACCATGTCTTCAGTGGTATGGTACCATATTGAGTGCCAGTACTTCACCGGATGGGCCGACGAGGTCACGGCCCCGATGAAATTCTGCTCCGTCCTCATTGGACAGAGCGCGCAGCTCTCCCAAAACCCCATTTTTCAGCCGGGCGTTACCAGAGCCCAGGCCGAGAAGGAGGTACAACTTCCGGTACCCCTATCGTCCCCAGACATCGACCTCGCAAAAAGGTTCAATGAGATGAGGTGCCGAAGAATTGCACCACATTACAACCCTGTGGGAAAAAGAAAGGAAGAAGGGAACTGAAACGTTGCAAGGCGATCGGAAGATCGAATACACCGTGAAGGATAAGTTATTATATCGTTCTTCTGTTGACCTGGAGAGCCCCCCTCCCCGACCAATGCTTTGTGTGTGCCGAGAACGAATATCAAACCCATTCTAAAGATGGCTCAAGATGGCATAATAGCCGCACATTTCGCCTATAATAAAACGACACTGCAAGTTTTTAAATATTTCTTTTGGTCAGGAGCGGCCAAAGAAATTATCGATCGACGTCTGCAAGTCCTTTAAGGTCACCTCCAAAGGGCGTGTAGCCCCCACCCCCTTCAAAAAAACCCGAGAGTGCTCGAGCCCTTCGCTCGGGTCTCAATTGGCCTAATAGGCCCAATTGGTTCCCCGTCTAGCGAGGGAAACATCTACTACGTTGAACCCGTGTGTCTGGCCCTTACGGTCCGAGTAGAAGCAGATAATAAGTATCTCCTGCCGTCTCTCCCTTCGCCCCAAGTAGAACCTCACTCCGACTTAAAGGTAAACCTCGATCTCACCCCTATTGAGAGGGCTCAATTCCTTGCGTTATTGGAAGGCTTTTCCGTGTCAGTAAATCGTCGCTTTGGGCCGTATTGCGCTACCATAGCCACGCCCCTAAACGACATGCTTAAATGAACGGCCCCTGGCCCTCGTCCAAGTCAATTGGGCCCATTCCACGGAAGATCGCCCTGCACCAGTTGAAGGCCAGGTTAATATGTGCCCCTATCCTGAGATTAACGAATCCTAATAAAACGTTCGGTATTCGAACCGATGCCTCCCAAAATGGCCTAGGTTGTGCTCTTGTCCAATATGATGACGATGGAGTGAGATATCCTGTAGGATATGCTAGCAGGAAGCTGTCCCACAGTGAAAAGGCGTATGCCACCAGAGAGCTTGAAGCGTTAGCCATATTGTGGTATATTCGTAAGTTTAGGATGTATGTTAAAGGCACCGACAACTGCCTAACCGATAGCCTGAGTAGGAATCCTATAAAAGACGCCTCTCCAATAACCTGAGTGTACAGTAAAATTCGCGTTTGATTCATTTTTGTAAATACTATTTTTCTTTTTTGTTTTGTTAATGTTGTATGTGAGTATGTACAGATTAAGTTGTCAGTGGTTACACATATGAAAATCCCGTTTAGTGTTATGTTTTTTTTCTATGCTGGTAAACATTAAATTTGTAGCTTTATAAGTTCCCCTCTTAATGAATTTATTGTAGACATTTATTTCGCTCCAAAGTGTCCTTCACTGTACATATAAATGTCTTCGGATAGGGAGGAATGTGGAGGTATCCCCTTAGAATAATATTATTTCCCCATCTCTTAAGACATTACGTCGGGAGAGAAAGCAAGCCGTTACTTAACCTTCCCCCTTCTGACCTCACCGTTTTAAGACTCGCCGCCAGGTCCCTGCGAAATTCACACCGAGGCTACCACACGGCCGTCTCAATCTTTCCCCCCCCCTCGGGTCGGGAGATTACTTTGTAAGTTCACCGTGAACAGCTTTTATGGCTCCCACCGCTGGTCGCCCGTCAGCCTGCTGATCCCTGCCTTTGACGCTTCCCCGCAAGGAGGCGCTCGGGTTGTTACACTCGATAACAAAGGTTAAAAAGGTCTCAATCTCTCTCCCTGTTTTGAAGAACTCCGATATATATGGGCCCGCTCCAGGCTGACAGACAGGTTTGGTTAGACGCAATCTCCCCGAAAGGAGTGCAATTCAACGAGCTCTCTCCCAAGAAGTGTGAGTGACAGTCACAAGTCACGGAAGAGCTAGACATCACACCCGTATCTTCGGGTCAGGGAGAAGAGTCTCGTGAGGCAACGTCAGCCTTTCTGATCCGCCTTCGGATCAAGGATTGGAGAAGCCGTCATCCAAAGTTCATTCGGTGACCTCTTAAGGACAAGGGGCACGTTAGCTCGTTCAAGCCGAGTGTGGAGAAGTCATCTCCCCCCCCCCCCTTGAAGATTGTTTGGTGACCTCCTGAGGATAAGAGGCCCACATCTCGCAAACGCAAGTTCGAGAAGAGTAGCTCCACCCGCTGTTGGTTTTGTGGCTACCACCCGTGAGTAGTCAAGGTCACCAAGACCTCCCCCATATTTGCCTCACCTAGCCCTCGAATTTCAAATAAGGTAGATCACGCATTACCCTCATCCCCCATTATAACCATTCCTTACCACTGGTTTTCAACTTAGTATTCGGAGCTTAAGTCCGTCTTATTAATGTACCCCTATATATATATATATATATGTATTCATTGTTTTGCCTTTTTATTTCGTGTCTATTAAAATCTCTTTTTGTCATTGTGTTTGTTATAATCAATATTTGATAATAATTTAATTTATTTTTAGCAGAAAATTAGAGCTGGTGGCATTTCTCAATCATTATAGGCATGTCTCTAGATGCCACCATTTTCAATATTTAAACATTGTAAACAGCCATCAAGCGGCTTTAATATTATAGAAAAACAATTAATATAATGGCTTTGCTTTAGTTCTGTTAAGATTAAGTTATCTGTGAATAAAATCTAAACAATTTATTATATATTACTCTCCCCCCCAAACTTCTATAATAATATGTTAAACCCTCCAATGTCGATGCCATTTTTGGCAAATAAATACATACATTTAAAGTAGCTTATTAAATCTTATTTAATTGCCTCTGCATAATAATAAAACAATTATATGTTTTAATGAATATGTAAAGAATTGTAAAATAAATAAAGGTAAGTAGAGTGTCTAGATCTAATATTATTTGAATTAATACAGAATGTATAAAAATTGATTCCATTTTATAATATGTTAAATACTACTCTGTGTGTGGGGTGTGTATATACGAGAAGCGGTCAATAAGTTTTGCAATTCGGATATAAGGAAACGAGATATGAGGAAAAGTGTTTTATTATTTTTCAATATAAATACCCTCGACTTCAATGCACTTGCGCCACTTGTCCCTGAGGCTTCGAATTCCCGACAACCAGAAATATCTCGACTGCTGTTCAATCCACTCCTGGACGGCGAGCTGGACATCTTCATCGTCCCCAAACCGGCGTCCACGCAGTGCAGCCTTGAGCTGGCGGAATAAAAAGTAGTCGCTAGGGGCCAGATCTGGATTGTAGGGGGGGGGGGATGGTTGAGCTCCCCGAATCCGCACTCGAGAAGGGCAGCTTGTGCAACTCTGTCCTTGTGGACACGGGCATTGTCGTGGAGGAGTAGGACACCGCGTGTCAACTTGCCGCGTCGCTTCTGACGGATGCACTTCTTCAAACCAGCCAGTTCCTCTGCGTAATATTAGCCTGTGATGGTCCTTCCACGAGGCGCATAGTCCACCATTAACACTCGCTCAGAATCCCAGAAGATGGTAGTCATGATCTTCCAAGCTGAGGGTTGGGTTTGGAAATTGATAGGGGTCGGAGGGCCCCTGTGCTTCCATGCCAAGCTTTCGAGCTTGGTCTCGGGATCCTAGTGATGGACCCACGTTTCATCACCTGTCACTATTGCTTGACTCGAATCCCGCCGTGTATTGGTTGTACAGGAGCAGCAGCTCCTCCGAATTTTTTAACGACGTTGAAGTCGATCATGGGGTGTGAGGTTTCTAGGGACCCAAAGGAGAGAGACCTTGGTCATGGCCAAATTGTTGTGGATGATGTTGATAACACTTTCATGTGATATTCCAAGTTTTCGTTCGATTTCTTAGACCTTCACCCATCGATTTTCGAGGATCATCCTCTCCGCACGGGCCACATTGTCCTTGTTGGTCACGTCTCAGGGGCGTTCTGGACGGGGGTCATCTTCAAGGGACTGACGACCATGGCGGACCTCCTTATTCCAGCGAGCAATGGTTGCATATAAAGGGGCGGTGTCAGTGTACACTGCAACTATGCGTTCATGGATCCCTTTTGCATTCTTGCCTTCCTTGGTCAAAAGTTTGATCACTGCGTGGTTCTCAACCTTCTCCATTGTTGAAAAATTTGTTACTGACGATCTGTGATCAGCTGCTGCTTCTTAAAGAGACGAGGCAGGAGCGTGCGGCTGCAGGTCCTAACTAGCTATAACTTGTCCTAACACCCCCACAAACATCCATCCCCCTTTCTCTGTTTTGCCCTACCGATTCGCAAAACTTATTGACCACCCCTCGTATATAGAGGAAATTTGAAACTGCCTCAAGATGAAGACTCAAATCTATGAAGAGATATATATCTGAGATTGATTCGCGCTTATATATTTGTCGTATGGAGAATTTTAAATGGTCATAGTCATCACTTAAATGGTCTATTCATGCAAGCAGCTTACAACCGTACTAGAAGTCATAGCAAGAAGATCTTTATACCACGATTTGCAAGTAATGTTAGTTAGATCTCGTTTTTTTATCTGTTCGTGTTATTGAGTTTTGGAACACTTATCATATGCTCCTTGACTGTCTTTAAAAGGAATCTAGAAGTGTCCCATGGCAATGTTCTCTATGATTATGAATTGCTTTTCTCCTATCGCAGTTCTGCTTTGCATCCGTTACTAGCAAACCTTTTGTCCCTTATTATTTCTTTTCTTTTGGTTGGAGGATTCTATCGTAACAGGTGAGGGGAAATACCTTCATCAAGGTGAGAAATCTTAAGACTTTCCAATTTCCTGCCGAATAAAGAATACTGAATCCAGCCACAAGATTTCTTTATCTTTGAGGAAATCTATGATCGCTTTTACCCACCCTACAATCAAGATTGAAGAGAACTCGGTAACCTTTTGGAAGTAGTGCCTCAAGTCCAAGGTCCTTCTAGAAGAATCAAATCGGTAGCCACCAAGCAGAACCACAAAACATATTCGGCTACCTCAAGAGTGGTACCATAATTTGGTGGTAAATCACCCTTGATAATTAAACTACTCACAAAGGAGCCTACATGGCTTGCCCCTATAAGAATTCCCAGCTGAGACCCCTTTCATCGCGAGCATTACGCTCACTCTACTTAAATTTAAAAGTACCCCTTTCCATCTGAAGATTGCCTTCACCCTAATTAGTAGCTATATATTCATCTCGATAATTTAGATACTGATGTATGATCAGTAGTTAAGAAGACGTAGATAAGAGCGGTGAATACAGTCTTGGGGGAAATTAGGATAACCCTAAGTGAGTCCAGTAAAAAGCATTTTATCTTACTTACATGGAGAAGGCCACCGTTGGTGGGAAAGGAGAGGGCGAATATCAAACCTTCTTGTCAGGTTTAACTTCTCCACTCCGAAGTTTTCCTCATTCAAAGGCAGGAATTCCTTCGTTGCGGGTAATGTATTATACTTTACTCTGCACACTTCTTAATGAAATTCCCCGTTATTGTGGCGAAGTCTCCACGCATCTAAGCTTCGTAAATTCATATACTCTCTCATTCCCTTCTCTGTTCCTCGCCAAATACATCCGCTCAACATGCTGCAGCAATTAAATACAACTGAACTGCATTGCGTCAAACTTGTATTTATTTTAGAGGTAAAAATATATTGAAAGGTTATAAATAAGACCCTTTACCCAAAACAAAATAAATTTAGGGATTTCTTTCAACAAATAATGATACGGCCGTTTTGATTTCTACATGGTTATCAAGATAAAAGTTATCATTTTAGATAACTATTAAACCATTTGGATATTTATACCCTTTTAAATAATTTCTTTTTTGAGTAAGTGAATAATCATTTGTATTTCTTGAATTTCAATTTAATTAATTGCATTATTTAAGTGTAAACTTTATAAAGTGAATTTCTTGAAAATGTATTAATTTATTGAATGTCTTGTCTATTTTTTATAAATATAAATCCTAAAACCATTGTCTAATTTTCTATTAATGAAAGGAAAGTGTAAAGAGTTATTGGTTATTCTGTCTTTATCGCTCTGATCTCCCGTTTTTGAGTTCAAATCCATTAAAAAGTCGGGTTTACACACTATAAATTAATGTCAGAATTTCATTAGTTGAAGAGAAATCTTTATTTGGCTGTAAGAGGCAGTTTGATGAAGGGAAGATAAATTCCTACAGGGTTTGCAATAAGAGGAGATTTCTTCAGTTATTTAATTAAATATACAAGGAAAATTGGCATCAGTGTCTTGAAATTATCTTCATTTATCATAATGCATTAATGTTTATCTAATTCTTTAATCTATTTTTCAAAATGGGCACCTACCTTTTAGCTTAATATCTACATACCCATTTACAAATAGGCCTAAGTAGGTTACCTTTTTAGGTAGGTATTACCTTTTTATTTCCAATTGACATGTCAAGTAGAAGAAGGTTATCAATCAACTTAAATTTTGTATTTGAAAATGTTAGTCAGCATTTGTATTACAAATTATAAAATAAATTTTAAAAAAATAAATTACCTTATATAAATTCCTTCACTTTCTCTTGGTTTCCCCCAAATATTACTATATTCTGTCCGTGCACAATAATTCATGGGTAGCGTTAGATTATATTTATTAGGGGTACGAAGCGTGTTAACCTACTATTCAATTGATCTAAAAATGATTCTTATATCTAAAACATGCCTAGATTAGCTAAAAACTCACAAGTTACATCAAACATCTAAAGACAAATTTCTGATATCTGATGCGATGAAAACATTTTAGATCTAGATATTAAAATATAAATTGGCAAAACTATTCGAGAGCGGAATCAATTGAACAGTTTGGGTTTTTATCCAACTGAAAAAACACTACTGACATGATAGAAATAAAATACTGAGACAAATATCTGAAGAAATATTTAAAGGAAGTATAAGTTTAAGATTATGTAGAGGGAAACATTTTTTACAGGAAAGTGCAGATTCAAATTTTTACCATACAAACTTTACATAGATACATAAGCTTTTAGAAATATCCAGACATTAATCTACATATATACATATATATATATATATATATATATATATATATATATATATATATATATATATATATATATATATATATATATATATACATATATACATATATACATATATACATATATATATATATATATATATATATATATATATATATATATATATATATATATATATATATATATATATATATATATATATATATATATATATATATATGGGAAATATCACGAACGTTATCGCGTGATAACTATAAATATGAATATGTACGACGGAAGGAAACTGAATAAAGGCGGATGGAGTTAGTACTTTCGTCTATTCGACATTTTCAAAGTCACAATGGTAAGAAAAATAAGACACCCAGTATTTATAACAAACACGTTTCCCTGGAATAAGGTCAACATTTTAATGCTATTAGATAAGTCCGATTTTAGAAAAAGGGATAATATTGGATCTAGCGAAAACAGCCGTGGGCCAATATTGAGATTACTCTCCTTTGTGTGGGAGATTAAAAATGATTCCAGGATATTTCTCTTTATAAAATCATTACTATGGATCATAGTATCAGTTTTTGACCAGTTAATTCCGTGTCCCATCTTGGAATTGTGGACAGCCTAGGCATTATTCAGATATCCCTTAATTACTGCATTTTTGTTTTGTTGGGTCCTTATGGAAACATTTTTGGAAGTTTGGCCTACATAGAATAAATTACAATCTAATCATGGAATTCGGTAAATTACATTATTTTTATTATTGGCACTATGCTTTATTAAGAGATTTTTTAATATATGATTGTATTTGAAGGTTATCTTAATATTAAGTTGCTTTAGAATGGGCACTACAGACATAAAATTATCATGATAGGGTAAAATTAATAGGTTTTTACGAGGTTCTATTGTCTCTGATTTACAATTATAAAGAGAAATATCCTGGAATCATTTTTAATCTCCCACACAAAGGAGAGTAATCTCAATATTAGCCCAGGGCTGTTTTCGCTAGATCCAATTTTATCATTTTTTCTAAAATCCGACTTATCTGATAGCATTAAAATGTTGACCTCATCCCAGGGAAACGTGTTTTGTATAAATACTGTGTGTCTTATTTTTCTTACCATTGAGTTTGAAAATGTCGAATAGACGAAAGTACTAACTCCAATCCACTTTTTATTCAGTTTCCTTCCGTGGTACATATTCATATATATATATATATATATATATATGAAAACACTGTTTCACTCAATAACGAGTGAATAAATATGCAAGAAAACCTTTATTATTGGAACATAAAGTTTATTATTAATATTTTAACGGGATCAGTTTCAATATGTAGTTTACCATATCATCTTCAGCGGTTAACGGCTGAAGATGATATGGTAAACTACATATCGAAACTGGTCCCGTTTTAATAATAATAATAAACTTTATGTTCCAATAATAGTGGTTTTCTTGCATATATATATATATATATATATATATATATATATATATATATATATATATATATATATATATATATATATATTAAAGTAAGTTTGTCATTGCATTCAATTTAACATAACCTTAGTAGATTTCACTATTGGTAATCATCCTTATCATTTAAATGTTTTCATTATTGTTCCCAAATATTATTATTTATAATTTCCTGATTTTTATTAGAGTTAATGTTGTTTTTCAATTATTACTCCCGTCTGCATGATTATTATAACTCTTATTAGACGGTGTATATTTGCTATGATACTATTATTTAATAATTGCATGTTTAATATAAAATTGCAAAATATAGTTATGAAATCCTCGCAGAAGATATTTATAAATTCCCATTCGTTAGTATAATTAACCAATTAAAAGGGGTGGCAATAATTAGGGGTTTGGTATTTGATGGTCTTGAGATTCATAGTTGTTTAGGATTTATGGACTACCTAAAATTGCAGATGTTAGAATTGCTTGGCTAGGAGGAGAATCATCCTCGAGGTATTCCCAAAGTAGTCTGCTGGTCTTCCTTTCAGATTTCTAGTTCGTCCTGAATTTCAGTCATCTAAGTTCACTATTTAAATTTCCTGTTATATTGATCATTTTCTGTCTTTTAATATACATATAATCCCTAATTAAACCTTTTAGGGGAATAACGAGTTTAAAAGTACTCTGCGAAAATTAATTCGGTTTGTTTCAACTTGAAATTTTTTGTATTGAGAAAATTTTGTGAAATCCATTTTTTAATTACATTATAGTAATCAAAAGATGTCTTCTAGTTGTAATTTTTTGTACCACTGGATTTTGTGTTCATACCTTTAGTATTTTGTGAAGAATCGTGTTTAGTAAAATATTTAAATTATTTCATCATGATTCAAAAAACTTTTATGTCTTTTGTCGTTCAGACATTTTTCCTTTCTCTTTCACCATTTTGTTTCCTCGTGACTTTTCGATCTATACGAAGCTATCTTTATTTTATCATGTAATTTTTCATTTAATTATAATAGGTTTTATTTGCTTTCGTTTTTTTAACCTGATTATGATCAAAATTCAGCAATAATCTGCAACCAAGTTGCAGAAGGTCGAATTTCTACCTACAACTCAAAGTAATCTATGAGAATCCGTCACATTTGCTCATCAAAGTAACCCTTTTTTTTTCGTTTAATAAATTTATATTTTATTTAAAATAGGTGGCATTTCCCTATTTTTTTATCTCTTACGGGGCATTTGCCCCTAAAGCCTACCTGTAGAGCGTGCAGGGCCTGATCCTTTTCTCCCCTTCAGTGGATCAAGTGAGATTTGGGGTGCTTAATGCGTAGGGATTTACAACTTAAAATTCTTTCCTTTAATCATGAATGAGAGGTGCCAGGTTTTGACGTGAGACCATAAGGAGTCAGCCTGTAACTTCGGTGGCAGGCAGCGGAATTTCCAGGGGCCTTCCAGCGTTGCTTATTCGTCTCTTTTAGAGAATCAGCCTGCAGGAAATTCTGCAACTGTGAGTAAAGAGTTCGTTCCTCTTCGCCGGGAAGCTCCACCGATAATACCAAAATCGATATTATCATAATAATAAGTAATTTTTCGTTTCTAGGTACTTACCCTGATGTATATGAGCTAAAAGTTGCTCTTTTAGAGGATTCTATTATTAGTGATTAACGTAGGAATTCTGTGAAAGTAATACCAAGAAATGGAGACAATACTGCGACACTGAAAGCAGATTTGCCCTTCTGATCGATTATGTGGGCGAATTTATGAACAGACACGGTATATATTATGCATGTTGGAAATATCAATGGTGTATTTACAAGCTTTGAGGAAATCATCAAACGTAGCGTCATGTGCTGAGAGGGTTGACGGAGAAGAGAAGGAACTTAGAGATTTAGAGATTTTTCATCTTTTTTTGCCGAAATAGGTTCCGCGAAGGGTTTCTATTTTATAGCTTCATATAATAACAAACTTCTTTGTCAGGAAGGATAGTTGCATTTTATGGATTTATGGGACAAGTTTTAATAGTTATAGTGATATGGGCTTCACCTCAACGGTGTAAATGAAGCAAGACTAGGGGGACTTTTAAATATGATACATATGATGGAATGTATACTGTACATGAAAAACTTGTGAACAGTGATCACAATATAATTCGATGAAAATTAAATATTCACAAAAAGTATTAAAAAGACGTCCTTACTCGTTTTGGGGCCGGCTTAAATCTTTTAGATTGTGAAGAAATTTTAAGGGTTTAAGAAGCCCTAGAAATGTATAAAGGTGTTCAGCGTTCACTTTTCCAGTTACAAGTAACTTACATTACACAACCTAATATATTTGATAAACGCGATCACTTTCAAATTATACAGAATTACGAACCAGTAAAGGGTTCTACGATCCACTCGAGGTTAGCTCAAAGAAAGAGAGGAAATGATATTAATCAGTAATGCAGAATAGTTGACAGGAAACTGGATACAGATAAAATAATATTTTCACAAATCCTATTTCTGCAATGTCATATTTTGAACTAATATTTATCGATTTTATCCTTAAATATATTTGCTGTAGATTTTTTAGGAAAGTCCTATGCAAGATATTGAAATTCTGTGTTATTTCTAACATATTTTTGGAAAAGTCATTTCTACTTTTCACTCGCTTATCTATAGGTCCAATAATAGGTCATACTTTATAAAGATTTCAATAATTGGCTGCAGTGATGCTGATATTTCATTTAAAGTAAATTGAAGCACTTTAGCCTTTTGTGCCATCTATTTTTATGATCAGAAATTAATTTCTTTAATGGACGCTTTCCAATATTACAATGTTCTTGAATATTTTCGAACACCAGAATTGTATTGTATACACCAAATGAGCACTTCTTAATGTTTAAGGCTCTTCCAGGTGCTCTGGGAGATATATTTGAAATTGTAGGTTAATATATTTTCCATTTCCTTCTTACTAGATAAAATCCTCTACGTCTCCTGATATCATTTTATATTGGCTCGGACACTATGTTTTCACACTTTTTTGAGGTAATTTCTATTTTTTATAACAGTTGTGTTTGAAGAATTCATCTTTGTAGTCTGTTCCTTAATTGATTTATTTAGTTTTAGTCAATTCCTTATTTAAAACGATATTTAATATACAATATTTAAAAATGTATGCTGAAAAATAAGAAATATTGGATAGATTATTATTTTTAAAAACATCATTTTATTAATTACACCTTTAGTATAATACTAAATAATTTAAATACTAACGGCACCATTTGTCTCGAGTTTCTGGAATTTTATCCATCATAAATGTATTTAGCGAAAACAATGAGGAAATTAATGTGAACGTTTTCCATTTTCTGTAAAAGAAAAGAGATAGACTCTATAGGAATCGATCGATACACTTCATTTTAGTAGTATTAGAAAGATTCTCTATAAACACCTTCCAGGCGAGACACGATACCCGGCCCCCAGGAAGCTTAAACCTGTGTCGGTTGTTAATTTTTTTTTTATACTAACATCACCATTTGTCTCACGGAATTTTACGAATGCTATATAAAAGTATTAATCATCATCATCAACATCATCATCATCATCATCATCATCATCATCATCGTCATCACTAACTCTATAATTTAAGAACGGTATTTTAGGGAGTATTTGAATAATAATTTCATCTTAGTTTGGTTATGACTTGTTTTTTTTATCAAAGTTATTTCTGATAATTCTTTTATAATATCAAAAAACAAAATGGTGAAGTTCAGAAATAAATATAAGTAGCGAAATTTTCTGAATTTTTTTAAACCCAAAGATATACAGATGGTGAAGTTCAGAAAATTTATTTTTATATATCTTCTTCTATAACTATATTTTTGCAACGTGATATTTTGAAAGGAGGGAAATTTAGTTTAGGGATCCTTTTTAAAATTAAAAGCCGTTGTTCTCTTCCTTAACAGGAAGAGCTTGGTTACACAGGCACCCCTGCGGGGTGTGGCCTACGGCCATATTTGCTAATATTAACCGCCTTTTTTAATCCCCTTTATAGACTCTTTATTTTAACACCCTGAACAACCTATTCTTCTTCATCTTCATCTTCATCTTCTTCTTCTTCTTCTTCTTCTTCTTTTTCTTCTTCTTCTTCTTCTTCTTCTTCTTCTTCTTCTTCCCAGTCAAACGAAAACGATTTTGCTTTCCTGGTGGACGCATAAATAACGTAGGAAGTGAAATTGAAAAATTGGACCAAACACGTGGCGGGCGTACGATCCTCACGCTGGTAAGGGAAAATGATGTCCACAGATACGACAGCACCCCACAGACTATGATTGATACTGCGAAAGTTAAAGCGGATAACGTAGGAATAATTGGTATTTTACCCCGAGTAAAATCCACGTTGCTTCTGCAGTCCCGAGCTATCTATACAAACGAGTGCCTTAAGCGCTTGTGTCGCGATACTGGAGTTAGCTTCTTTAACGTTTGGGATACATTTCAAGACCAACCTTCACTTTATCAACGGACGGAATCCATTTAAGCGATGTAGGGAACAGTCGGCTTGGTAGGATTTTAGACCAGTCAGTACGTAGCATGTTAAGTAGGAGAGTTGCGGGGCCACGTGATGCTCATGCACTGGACCTGTCCTCGCTTGAAGGGGCAATGAGTATTGGGGGGCAGGGAAACGGAACCGATTCGCGTGTGATGGAGGAGTCCACCTAAAGCGCAAATTGAAATGTATATATTCAAATGTTCGTAGCTTAAAAAATAAACTTCCCGAAATAAAAGCCGTAATTCTAGAGGGAGGCTAAGATCTCGTATTCTTAAGTGAGACTTGGATAGATACACATTCGGGGATCCGTGTTTGCGAATATGATATACCAGGTTATAAAATTCATTATACAAATAGACAAACTAGTAGAGGAGGGGGCGTATTAGTGTATATAAAAGATGACTTAAACCCCGTCCGACCCCAGCTTAGCCTATTCTTCTTCCTTCAAAACACTTGTTTCCTCGCTTTTCATACAACCTCTCCCACAACTTTCTCTGGTCAGCCTCTAATTTCACAGGGTAGATGCTGACCTTCCTCTTAGCCAACCGTCCCGCATCGGGGCTGAGGGGGGGGGGTGACAATGTTTCCTAACCCCTGAGCTCCGGTCTGGGGAAGCTGGTTTTAACAACCTGCTTCAATCCCACCCAAACCTTCCTCACATCCCTTTTCCTCTCCTCTTCACATTCTATCAATTTTACGCCATGTTCAAGGTGGAGCCGCCATGCTGATGGACTGCCAGGCCACCAGGCGGGAGGGGTGGTCCGAAATGGCAGTGCCTGGCTCTGCCAGGCCTGTAAGCACCTTTTGCAGTGCAGGCCACTTCAAAAGGTGATGAGCTATTGCGTCCCGTAGCACAAATAGGGTCACCATGCCTAATGATGAAAATAAAAAAAAAACACCCCCAACTTCCCCAAGAAGATCAACGGAGCCGCCCTCGGGCAGCTCCACCGAAAAAAGGAAGGTCCCCCCTTGTGCTTGCGCAGGGGACCCTCCATACTTCTTTAACCGGAGAGAAGGCTTACTCCTCTCCTACGCCTACGGGTGTAGGAGACTCCCCCTCACCCCCTTCTCTGGAGCTGCTTTCGGGCACCTTCCTATTTCGAGCGGCAGTCCCTCCTTTGCTTTCTAAGGGGACTGCCAAGAAAGCCAGCAGGCAGCCCAGTGCCGACCGCCCCTCGTGTAAGCGACTCGGTAGGGCAAACCCCCTTAGGGGGGAGGGGGAAACCAGGCCCCTTCGGTCGCTTCCCTCAAAAGACCTGCTGGTAAGAATATTAAACCTTGCCGGGGTCAAGGCCTGTGCCTCCCCACAAAAGACTCATGACGCTGCCAAGGGGACCTGCGATGTCCTGGTAGGGGAGGGCCAACTGGATGCCCCTCATTTGATAGACATGGTCCTTGAGGAAAACCAGCCTCAGACGGTAGGGTCTTCCATGGGGAGGAATCCGGGCTCGGCTCCAAGCACCGAACCCCAATCCGCCCCTATGCAAGGTCCTCCTCAAACGGCTGGGGATTCTGAGGCAGTACAAGGAATGGAGAGATCTCCTCCGGATGATGCCCCTGCGACCACCCGGACCTTCTCCATTTTGGAGAAGGACCTAGGTGAGGCCAGTACATCTGGCCTAGGGGCTTCTACCGGCAGGGGTGAGAAGCGGGTTCTTTCCCCGCCCTCCTCTCAAAAAAAAAAGACCAAGACCAAAAAGACAAAGAAGACTCGGGGCTCCTCTCCATACGCGAGGACTGCGGGAACGGATGGGTCTGCTGCCACTCTGGCAAGCGACCAAGCCAATATCGGCACATCCGGCCCCTCTGCCCCCATCGGGCCCGTGACTATGACAAAGAATAAAACTGCGAAGGGCGGAGACTCGATGACATCGGGGCCCCTGATTCAGAGGCTACCTGGCATTTTCGAGCCCGCTGACTTCAAACGCTTCCTCGTTATTCGCTCCACTGATGGCACCATGTTGTCCAAGGGCAACATGATATATCAGAGGCGAGGATTAGCTTGTGCAATTAGTAGAGAGCCAGAGGTGACCCTTTTCTCGGACGGAAGCCTTCTGGCGAATGCGGCGAATCCCGCCGAGCGGCAAGATAAGTGCTCTTCGGACACTTCATGGCACCCGGTGAGTGTGACGCCACACTCTACCATGAACCTTGTGCAAGGAGTAGTTTATGCGAGGGAACTCGTTGACTACTCCATTGAGGACATCACCCTAGAGCTGGCCGACCATGGGGCGGTCAACGTCGAACGTGTGATGAGAAAACAGGGAGGAACCTCGAGACCCACCCCTACACTCCTTGTCACGTTCGACTGTGACAAGCTCCCTGAGTCGGTGCGTGCGCGTTGGTACCGCTACCGCGTGAAGGCATTCGTGCCACTGCCACGGCGGTGCTATTACTTTCACCGCTTCGGCCATACGAAACGCTCATGTAGACGTGCAAAGTCGGGTTTAAACGAAGTCTGTGTAAATTGCTCCAAGGTCACACACAATGAGTGCAAATCGTGTGTGGCCAAGTGTGTCAATTGCGGAGAGCCGCACCCTGCTTCTTCGAAGCAATGTGCTGCATATCTCCTTGAGAAAGAAATCCTGGCCGTTAAGGCCCAGGATTTACTCAGATTCCGCGAGGCAAAGGAATTGGTCCTGGCGCGCCCGGCTCTGCCTGGGACGTCATATGCCTTAATAGTTAGAAAGGCACCCTCTGCTCCTGGCCCATCCAGGCCAACGGGCATGGTTGTTTCTGCGCCTATTCGAAGCCCTTTTGTGGGCTCTACCTAACCTGGTGGCTCCCTTGGTCAAGCTGGAAGCAAAAAGGGTTTATACCCTGCCCCGGCCAAAACCGCGGCTCCCCCCTCTTCCCCTAGCGTGACCGTTTCGCGTAAGGCGAAACGGCCACGCGCCTCCACCGAGTCGTTAGACTCACAGGAGGCAACACCCCTGCAGATGGTTGCTAGGCCATCTTCCGGGGTTCCTTAAGCTGTTCTCCGAAACGAGGACAGCAACAAAGGAGCTTCGGCTCCTTCGCCCATGCCCCGAGGTGGAGCGAGTGGCTCGAAGACGGTGGTTCCTCGAAAAGAGGGCCTCCCGCCTCTGAAGCCGCAACGCCCGCCTAAGGTTTCAGGGCGGAGGGAGGAAAAGACTCGCATGGCGAGCCCAACCTCCCCCAATTAGTCCTCCAAGGCGACAGATTCTTCAGCGCTTTGTCTGGCCAACAGCGCCCGGGATTCTGCCCCCGGGAAGCGTACTGCCATTTCCGTGAGGGTCTTTATTTCGAGGAGGGCCCCCGCGTCTCCTCCGAGCTAGGCCTGGAGGGCATATTCCGTGAAATGGAATTGCCGTGGAATCTGGGCGAACTGGGAGGAGTTGCGGAGGCTCCTCTCTTTCCGTTCCCCGTTAGCTATCGTTTTGCAAAAGACCATGCTAGGCGCGTGCCCTCTGCCACCCCTTTAGCTGAGGTGTGGAAGCGAGTAAAAAAGATTCGGGGCAAGTTTTTGCAGGCCCTTCCTCCCGTTCTCCATGAAAATTGGACGCAATCTCTAACCCCGCGTCCTCAGCGGAATCCTTAGCGACCAATTTTTCCGTATTCTCTTGCCGTGATGCTGCTCCGCCAGCATTCAATGCACGTCGTGATGTCGCGGAAGGCCGCCGGTGCCACTTTACCTCCAGAGGCGGGGAACCCTTGAACGGCAAGTTTACTGTGAGTGAGTTGGTTTCCGATCTGGCTTCGTGCGCGGACACCGCCTATGGTCCGGACGATGTCCCGTACGCCATGCTTCGACACCTGGGTGAGCGAGGCATGGCCTTTCTGTTAGATTTGTTTAACAGGAACTGGGTGGAAGGTCTTCTCCCAGACTCCTAGCGAATCGCTACTGTGCTCGCCTTTCACAAGCCGGGGAGAGATCACTCTACTCCGACCGGTTTCCGCCCAATCTCTCTAACCTCTTGCGTGTGCAAGTTGATGGAGAAATTGGTAAATGTTAGATTAGCCTATTTCCTGGACAGCGAAGGCCATCTGTCTTCCCCACAGTGTGGCTTCCGTAAGTTCCACTCCACGTCGGATGCTCTGCTTGACTGGGAAATGCCGTCTGCGAGGCTTTCCTTTGTAGACAGCACTACGCCACGGTGTTTTTTGATCTGGAGAAGGCCTATGATACTGCATGGCGATACGGTATCATGGAGACTCTCCACACGATGGGGGCGAGGGGACGCCTCCCAATGTTTATATTTGAATTTTTGCGAGATCTTCGATTCCGCGTACGGGTGGGCGGAGCCCTCTCCAGCCCAAAGGAGCAGGAAGAGGGTGTCCCGCAGGGAAGTGTCCTCAGTGTCACACTCCTTGCTCTGAGCATCAACGGCACTACCTAGGTGCTGCCGAAAGTTTTTCTCGCTACGCTCTACGTGGACGACCTTTCGATCTCTTTTGGCGCGGCCCAGATGCCAACTCTGGAGCGTCGACTCCAACAGCCATTGAACCGCGTCTCTCGCTATGCCGAGGCGCACAGGCTTCGGTTTTCTTTGGCCAAGACTAAGGTGGTGCACTTCTGCCACCATCCACGGCTTCACCCCAACCTAGATTTGTTACTTAATGGGGTGCGCCTGGATGTGGTTGAGTCTCACCGTTTCCTTGGTCTTGTATTCGACCGACGCCTCACCTGAAAGGCTCATATTCGCAGCCTTAGGGTCTCTTGTACCCGCGCCATGGACATTCTCCGTTCCGTGACGTTCAGCGCTTGGGGCGCTGATAGGGCTACTGCCTTCCTTTTTTATCGATCCTTTGTTCGCTCGAAGCTCGACTATGGATGCGAGTTTTATGCATCCGCAGCCGAACGTTTATTGCGGAAGGTGTATTTGATCCACCCACTAGCCTTCGCCTTGCGACCGGTGCTTTTCGCATTTCCCCTATTAAGAGCCTGTTGGTCGATGCTGGGGAGATGCCACTCGCTCTGCACCGCGAGCAGTGCATCACTCGCCTGTACGCGCGAACCCGGCGCCTCCCTCAGTCGGCAACAGCTCTCACTGCATCCGCAGCAGATCTTGATGCTGCCTATGCCGCCGAGAGACGCCAGTCATACCCTAAGCCCTTTAGGTTTAGGGCCAGGAAACTCCTTCGAGAGGTAGATATAGCTTTCGGGCCGGTAGCGCCCCTGGTTTTGCCCAGGACGCAACCCTGGAGGGTACCACATTTGGCTATTTGTCGCCACGCCTCTGCTCCCAAAGCTTGTACTGCGCTGGGAGTATTGCGTTCGACCTTTTTGGAGCACACATCGTGTCACGCTGGTACCATGCTAGTGTATACGGATGGCTCCAAGTCCCAAGAGGGGGTCGGCTTCCACGCCGTATCCCCTCTGTTTGAAGTCAGCGGGGCTCTACCAGGTGCTGCGTCTGTCTTCACGGCTGAGCTGGTGGCAATACACTACTCGGTACGGGTGTTACGCGACGTGCCCGGTTCGGAAACCGGATTGTGATCTAAAGTGACTCACAAAGCGCCCTGAGTGCTCTCGGAGCATTGGAACTCCGCATCCCCTGGTTCGCGAAATCCGTGACGCGACGGTTTTGGCGAGCCGGGCAGATGTCGAGATTTTCTTCTGCTGGGTTCCTGGACATGTAGGAATTGCGGGGAATAAGCGCCCCGATGAGGGCGCCAAAGAGTCCACACAGGACTCTGCGACCGTACCAGCGTTTGGCTCTCCCTCACACTGAATACATAGCAGGAATACGGGCAGCTCTTCGGACTGCTTAGCAAAGAAGATGGGAAACGGTTGAAGGAAACTTAAAGTTGCGTGTTATTACGCCACGACTGTTTCATGGACCTATCCCCCAATGCCGCGGCGGCTCCAGGTTGCTTTCTGTCGTCTCCGAATCGGACACACTCTTGTGACGCATCGCTACTTGGTGGAGCGCTCGCCTGTGCCGTATTGCAACGACTGCGTCGTCCCCCAGAATGTTCGGCACATTCTTGTCAAATGTCCCAGTCTGGGTGATCTTCGCGCACGATACCTTTCCCGGTACCGGGATGGGCAGGGACGCTACCGCCTTTCCCTTGTACTTGAGATGAGTGCGTGCATCATAACTGTTAGACTTGTTGACCTTTGGGGGGAGGCCGTCCTTCACCCTTGTATTTAACTTGTTTTTTGTTATTGTTGTTTGTTTGTTTGTTTTTTGTAGGTCGCTGGCTCCTGCGCCGGGGGAAGGGGGACCTCCCTCCGACGCAGAAGCTTGCTTCCTGATTCTTATCTCCTTTTTATTGTTGTTTCTGTTAATTTTTTTATTTTAAAGTAGACTAGAACTGGGCTGTTTGTTTGCCGCGACTTATGCCCACGTGGGCAGTCGCCAGATAGCCTCTTGAAAAAAAAAATCAAATAGAAAGAAAAGATGCTGTACTCTTTGATATGCTTTCATCTTGGGTTAGAAAAGGGAATACATTAGTCTGCGGCGATTTTAACCATCCAAACGTTAATTATAGTAACCTAATGTCAGATAAAGCTGGGGAGAGACTACTAAACTTTATCCTGGAGAATTTTCTCGTTCAAAAAGTGGAGGAACCCACTCGTGATAATAATATCCCCTATTTAATCATGGCGACTGACGAGTCATTGGTAGAAAATGTTTGTGTAGGAAGGCATTTAGCCTCGAGTGACCATAATGCGATTAGATTCGTAGTAAACACGTGTGTAGAAGTAAAAATGAGTACTCAGCTCATCCCACGTTTTGGTAGCCGCAATTTTGATACTTTTCGCGAAAGGATTAAGGATGTAGACTGGGGAATGCGCTTCGAGAATAGGTCAGTAGGAGAAATGTACACTGAGCTTCGACTTAGTAAAGTATGTGCGCCGTAAGAGCGGGAAGTCGATGAGAGCACCGTGGGTTAGCCCACTAATATTAAGCTTAATAAGGACCGAAATAGAAAATTTCCAATGCATAAGAACAATGAGTCATTTATATGTCGGCAAAATTACATAGATTCTGGAAGAGAAGTTAAACGGGCGGTTAGAGATGCGAAGCGGAAATATGAAATAAAACTCGCGAAGGATTCGATGAAGGAACCGAAACGGTTTTACGGCTATGTAAACAGTAGGAACCCCTTAAAAGGTTCAATAGGGCCGATTAAAGACAAAGATGGTCGTTTGACGGAATTTCCGGCGGAAATGTCTAAAATTTTAAATGAACATTTCACAAGCGTCTTTACTGTTGAAGATCCGTCCGAATTAGGATCGTTAGTTGAAGAAGCACATAATAGTGATATTTGCATATCCGATATAACAGTTAATGAAGAGAAAATTCTTAAATATATTAACCTGATAAAAAAGTCGAAATCACCCGGGCCCGATGGCGTTTACCCCACTCATTTAAAGGAACTTAAGAATGAGCTTGCGAAGCCGTTGCGTGCAATTTTCAATCGCTCATTAGAAGTTGGCGTAGTCCCTTTAGACTTCAAGCGTGCAAACGTTACACCAATATTTAAGAATGGGAATAGATACGAAGCAACGAATTTTCGTCCTATTAGTCTAACTTAGGTAGTTGCAAAGCTTTTAGAATCGGTAATTAGAGATAGAATAGTGAGCCACCTTGAGCTAAATAATCTGATTAAAGATTCCCAACATGGGTTTAGGCGGGCGAGATCGTGCTTGACAAATTTGCTGGAATTCTCCCATAAAATGATTTGCGTTTATGACGAAACCAAAGCTGTAGATGTAATCTATCTAGACTTTAAAAAGGCTTTTGACACCGTTCCGCACGAGAGATTATTAATGAAAGTTAAAGCAATCGGTGTGAAGGGTACGATATTAAATTGGATTAGAAATTGGCTGAAGGATCGTTCGCAGCGAGTAGTTATAAATGGTGAATGTTCTGATTGGGTCAACGTCAGTAGTGGAGTACTCCAAGGCTCGGTTCTTGGCCCATTATTGTTTTTAATATATATAAACGATTTGCATAATGGCGTATTTAGTAGGATTTCTAAATTTGCTGACGACACGAAGCTGGGCAATCGGGACTATGTAAGATCGAATGTAGAAAAATTACAAAAGGACCTAAACTAGATTCTCAGATGGGCGGATAAGTGGCAAATGCAGTTTAATTTAAGTAAATGCAAGGTGATGCATTTGGGTTGCCATAATTTGAGGGTAGAGTATACCATGAAAGGCCAGGTCCTCGACGTGGTTAAATTGGAAAAAAACCTGGGCGTTTTAGTCTCGGATGACTTCAAAGTCACGAAACAATGCGCGGATGCATGTAAAAAAGCAAATCGTGTGCTGGGTTATATCTCGCGTAATTTCACGTTCAAATCCAAAGAGATAATTTTACCATTGTATAAATCACTTGTGCGTCCACTGCTCGAATATGCGGTTCAATTTTGGGCTCCATACTTAAACAAAGATATCACGCAATTAGAAAGAGTGCAGCGTAGGGCAACAAAATTAATTCCCGAGCTGAGAAACAGGCCCTACGAGGAAAGACTCAGGGCATTCGATTTGCCATCTCTCGAAGGCAGAAGATTACGTGGCTAGCTAATAGAAGTATTTAAAATATTGAAAGGATTTTCAAACGTTGATTATAGGAATTTGTTCGAATTGGATCATAGGGAAAACACTCGCCAACACGGTATAAAACTATTTTACGTTTAAAATTACTCAAATTTGGAATAGGCTACCCACCCACGTAGTAGATAGTACGTCGGTAAATATGTTTAAAAACTGTCTCGACGCGCTCTTAAATAGTATAAATATAACGTAGTCTGAGCACAGTAAATAAAAACGTCTTTGCAAAAGGAGTTTGGAGCGGAGGAACAACGAGTAAAAATGATGACTAAAAATGATTCCAGCGATTTCTCTTGCATGTGTAGTTTAGATATCCATTTTCTTTTCCGCCTATCCTATAAATAGTCTTACTACACTAAAATTAGATTTTCACCACTAGCAGTCGAGGGCTGCGGAAGTTGAGAAGAAAAACTTTCTATCACCCCCCCACCCCTAGGTTGAAGTAGTTAATATGCATGAAAATGTACACATGTAGATAAGTGTGTACAGTAGATTATATATTGAAAAAAAATAAAAATAATAAAAAATAATAAAATAAAAAAAATAAATATATAGCATGTTAGAGATTCACTGGTAGATAAGTGTGTATCGTAGTTATGGATTTAGTGTAGCGGACTAGCCTCCAGTGGACCTTAGGGTCTTTGCTGGTCCTAGATTCTGTAGTTTTGTAGTTCTTATAAAGAAATTATTAGAAATAACTTTGATAAGAAATTAAATATACTTAGGTGACAACCGAACTAAAAGAAAAAAATCTTATTCAAACACCTTAAAAAAATCTCATTCTTAAAATATAGGGTTATGGATTATAATTGGCGAATTTCAGAAAATTAAAAAAAAATTAACCATGGATGCTTTTTTTTAGATTTTAAATTTTAATTTTAGTAGCGAAGCGCAACTTTCCCCCATCTTAGGGGGCACTGGCGAAGCCATTGCCTGGTCTACATATATAATTTTCAAAGGCTAAACAGTTGTGACTAGGGAATAAGATACAGAGCTTTATATATGTGATTAATTGGGTTAACTTTTATACAAACATATTTATTGGGAATGAAATTTTTTTAAACACGTGAAGGTACATGCAAGTGGTTGAGACTCTATAATGGTTACAGGATTGAGATGGAGAGAGATTATTATTAGGAGCAGGTAGATTACAGGAAGGCAAGATGAATTATGCATTTGTTTGAATATTTAATTTCGGCTGCTTTTCTTCTATGTATATATCCACTAATTTAAGCAATTGTCCTCGGTTTAGAGCGTGTGCTAAGATTTCGGTATTCTCTTCAAGTGACTTCCGGTCCAGTTGTTTTCCAGTTCTAACACCAATAATTTTACCTCTTTAATTCCCGTATCTTTTCCCTTCCAGTTTGTGTCAGGTTCTTTTCATAAACGATATTCCCTCTCTCTCTCTCTCTCTCTCTCTCTCTCTCTCTCTCTCTCTTTCATAAAGAAGGACGAGGGAGAGGTGACGCTCCCTTTTCGCGGGAAGAGAGCTTGTGTTTACCTTTGATTTTCGAGCTATGTGGGCGGGGGTACCTCTTCTGGGTATCCCTGGTAGGGCTTCCCCTGTCGATTTTGTCGGAAATGAGACCCAGACTAAGTGCGTCATTCCTTCCTTTTTCTACTCTATCCTTCTTCTGTTTTACTTTTATCCTATCTCTCCCACTTATACAAAAAAAAGAAAAGAAAAAAAAGCCTACTCCTATCATGTCCCTTTTTCCCTTTTTTCCCTCTATCTACATATAAGAACCTGGCAGCTACCCCACGCGTCAGAAGAGAGGCTTTGGAACCTCTATAAACAACGTCAATCGACGCTCACTGGTTGCGAGAGACTAGGACTTGAGATGTCCTAGGCGTTGGGGCACGATGAAAGGGATGAGGGTAGTGCCCCGTTAACCCCTTCCTTGGCGCGTAATTATTGACCATTCCCAGTGACCGTTGACAGGTGCCTCTGGTAGCATTGGTCCGAGGTGATGGCCCTTTGTTCCCAGGTTGGTTACCAGGCCAATAAAAAGCCTTGGGTAGAGTCTCTTGGTGTGGCGGGATATCCATTGAACGCTGCTCCGAGATCTTAGACGTCATGAAGGCAACTAGTAGGAGTTTTCTTACGGGATGTGCTCCGTTGTTCACCTGGTGAAAAATCGATGGCCCCTTCGGGGACCGTCAGTGCTGCTTGGTTATGAGCCAAGGCACGCCGAGGTTTGACGACTCGGTCGGACGAACAGCAGCACATGGAGCGTGCCTTCTGAAAGATTCGAAACCTCTCCGATGGATAGGCGGGAGCGACTTACGCGGGGAGAACTCACCACCCCCCCTTTTTTATCATTGATTGGTCGCAAAGTATTGAGAGAGAGAAAGTGTTCAAAATTACCGGCAAGAAAGGACCAGGAGCTCTAAAATACACGTGCGCAATATGCCAGATAGATAAGTGGTGCGTGGACTTTCTGGAGGGGTGTTTTTCAAAATGCCACCCGGCCAGTTCCTGCACCGACTGTATTCTTAAACGGCCAAATCAAGGAGCTAAAAGAAACATGCAGGGCTTCCGAGGAAAGGTCTAGGAAGTTGGAAGAGAAAATAAACAGCTTGGAATTGGAACACACCGGACTGATTCGCAGGCTAGAGGTCAGAATAGCAGAGCTAACGTCAAGCTCTGTAGTAAACACTGCATCTGCAGTATTACTCCAAAGCTAGGTCCGTATGCTACAGATAAACTCTCAAAGAAAAAGAAAAGGATGGGAAAGAAACAGGAACAAGAGAAAGTTGGAACAGAAGATAAAGTAGAAGCTGAAGAAGAGAAAGTTGAAGAAGAAGAAGAAAAGATAAAAACAGAAGATTATATAACAAAGGAAGATAGGGGAGAAAAGATGAATAAGAAAAAGAAGAAGAAAAAGAAGAACAGGAACAATAAGATGGAGAAGAAAGAGGGAACCGAGAGTTCGCTACCGCAAGGAAAGCCTCAAACCTCTGCACGGAAATGTCCTAGGGTTCCTCTTGTGGGCAATTCCCAAGCACAAGGTTTGCAGTCCCTGCTAGCGGCCCGCCTTCGCACTAGTGTGAAGGTATGCTGCCAGCTAGGGCAGGAAAACCACCACATCAGGGTAGAGGCTGAGAAATCTCAGATCTCCGAGAATTCAGTCGTTGCCCTGATGGTGTGTGGAAATGACCTTTACCTCCGAGGAGGCAAAGTAGGCCCCAGCGAGAAAATTCTCAGCACGGTCATGGGACCTTGGTCGACTGCGGATTGAGAACTCGCAACCGGGTCCTTGTAGGGATCCTCCCAATAAGAGGTCCTAGCCAGACAGCTCACTCAAGGAACTTGACCTTGAACCATCGCCTGTCCGACCTCTGTACGTCGGAGGGGGCTTCTTTCTGGACCCTTACCACACCTTTTACGGTCGAAACGACCTTTACCAAAGGGATAGAGTGCACCTTTCATTTAAGGAACAGGCTGTACTCTGTAACTAAATCCAGGATGTCGTAGAGCGGACGCAGAGGAGCGTCCGATCTAGAGTGATGGCGGACATAAGACAGTATGCCCAAGTCACTCCTGTAACGACGTTCTTAGATGTGGCAAAGAGGGGTACTGCCACACAAAAGAAGCCGGGAAACGGAAGAACGTAGGGAGTCCTACACTGAGGGACTGCCTGAAAGTTCTTCTGTTCAATGCGAGGTCAATCAGGAGTAAGTTTCTTGAGCTCCGTGGCCTCGTAGCAACAGAGGAACCTATGATGGTGGCCATAACGAAGTCGGGAATAAAAACCTCAAGCTGAGATTTTGAAGGTGAATTCACGATTCCCGGTTACCAGCTCTTTCTGAAAGATAGGCCAGGCAGAGAGGGTGGCGGTGTGATGTTGTATGTCAAGGATACTTTCAACTCGACGGATTGCAACATCATATCCGACCATGAACTACTAGGTGTTGACCTAGAGTAAAGTCCTGCCAAATACAGGACCCTGGTGCATTATAGACCTCATACACAACTCGTTGAAAAGGACAGAGATCTGTACCAGCTACTAGGAGAACTTGTCGAAGACAGAGTTTGTATCGTCATGGGGGATTTAAACACACAAGTTGACTGGGAAACCAGAGAACCCTGTAGCGAGAACGCGCTACTCCTGGAGTTCTCGAACAACGAGTTCCTGACTTAATGGGTGAGAGAGCCAACGAGAGGAGACAATATCCTTGACTTGGTTTTCACCTCTGAGGATGACATCGTTGAGAACCTCTCTGTTGGCGAAGAGCTTGGTGGCAGTGACCACCGACTAATTAGATTTGTAGTCAAAGTCCCCAAGGCAGAGCCTGCAACTAGTAAATCGAGGAAACTTGATTTGAGAAGAGCAAACTTTGCAGGTCTACACGCTGGACTGACTGACACGAGGCTAGAAGAGTGCGAGGCTGTTGAAGAGTCGTGGAACAGTTTCAAAACTACATTTATGAGTCTTCAATCGCGTTTTATCTCTCTGAAATGCAAGCGTCGGTTTTCTGTTCAACCAAAGTAGTTTAATCTAGAAATTGGCCAACTGCTTAGGAAGAACAGAAATGTGTACCGGCAATCAAAGATCTCGGGTAATTTTGACGAATACCAGAGGCTAGCCAGGAGAGTGAAGTCCAGCATAAGGGTGGCTAAGCGGTCTGAGGAACTTCGAGTGGCAAGACTCTGTAAAGAAAATCCCAAGGAGTTTTTTGGATATGTAAACAGCCGTAAACCAATCCGTCGAACGATTGGCCCTTTGAGGAATGAGGAGGGGACATTAAAGCACTCAGATGCGGAAAATGCTAACTTCCTCAACGACTACTTCTCTTCAGTGTTTACTGAAGAGTGTGGTCCCATCCCTCAGCTGATGGATTCCTACTCGGGGGAAAAGCTGGAGGATTTGGACTTCACTGAAGGAGAAATAGAAAAGAAGATCAGTCACCTAATGACGAATAAGTCACCTGTCCCGGATGGGTTTCTACCTAAAGTGTTCAAAGAAGTGCACGATCAAGTGTCACGACAGCTGAGCGCAATCTTCAACATGTCAATCCGCACCGAATGCGTTCCTAGAGACTGGCGTGAAGCGGAGGTGACTCCTATTTTCAAGAAGGGAGACCGTAGCCAACCGTTGAAGTACCGACCTATGAGTCCGACCTCGATATTCGGTAAACTTATGGAGAGCATGATGGTGGACAAAATGACGTCGCATTTAGTTTCTAAGCTGCTACCGAGGAGTTCCCAGCACGGCTTCCGAAGGCAACGGTTATGCCTGACGAACCTTGTGGAATTCTTCCACTTCGTGTTCAGTGAGCAGGATCAGGACAGGGCGTTCGATGTGGTCTACTTAGACTTTCAGAAAGCCTTTGATAAGGTTGGGTATAGACGAAAAAGTAGCCGGCTGGATAGAGAACTGGCTAAGTGGCAGATGGCAACGGGTGGTGGTGATTGGACAGGCTTCTGAGTGGATGCCCGTTACTAGCAGAGTGCCTCAAGGTTCTGTCCTGGGCCTAGGGACCACTACTATTCATCATCTACGTCAACGACATGGACGGTGACATGGTTGCCAATATTTCCAAATTTGCCGACGATACCAAGCTTGGTATGAACGTTGCAAAGGATGGAAATACTGCCCGCCTACAAGATGATCTTCGAAAGATTTGGGAGTGGTCTGATACGTGACAAATGCCTTTCAACGTAAACAAATGCAAAGTGATGCATATCGGCCACCGAAATCCTCAATCACCCTATATCCTTAAGGGAACTGCTCTTGAATCCACCGACACTAAGAAGGACTTGGTGTAACTCTCACGGGTGACCTCAAGTTCTCGAAACAGTGTATTGAGGTGGAGAAGAAAGCCCAAAGGATGTTAGGGAATATAAAGCCACAGTTTGGATATCGAAACAAGGAGATGGTACTGTGTATGTACAACTTCCTCGTCCCACCGCACCTGGAGTATGCCGTACAATTTTGGAGTCCTTCACTCCGAAAAGACATCGCGAGATTGGAACGCGTGCAAGCCAAGGCAACCAAACTGATTCCCTCTATCAGACATAAAAGTTATGAAAATAGATTAAAGGAATTAGTTATGTTTTCGCTGGAGACTCGGAGACTACGTGGTCAGCTTATCGAAGTATTTAAAATACTTCGAGGCTTCGACAGACTGGACTACGGGGATATTTTCCAGCTCAGCGAGGGGAGAACAAGAAATCACGGCTTTAAACTTGAACTGAAGCGATACCACCGTGATATGTGTGGGAAATTCTTCACTTACAGTATTTGCGGTAGTTGGAACGCACTTCGTACGGAAGTTGTCAACAGTAAATCTGTGGACCAATTCAAGTTAAGACTAGATAAAGTCTTGCAAAATCGCCGTTAAGATCCTCGCGAGTGATCTTCGAGGTTGCCAACGGACACCTTCGAAGATTGCGCCAAAAGTACCCTCCTTGTATGGATCGTAAGGTCTTCTAGGCTACTTTTTTTCCTTGTAGCTCTCTCTCTCTTTCTCTTTCTCTCTCTCTCTCTATCTATCTATTTCTCTCGCTCTGTCTCCTCTCTACCCATATAAACAAAGGACATTATGTTCCTTAGATCAGATGCACATTAAAACAGTGAAGTAAACACTTTTTCATTGTTGTGCTCCGTACACTTCAGCGGATAAGGGAAGTTGATAAAATTATATTTTTATCAAGTTGTTTATAAACATCTAAATACGAATATATTTGGTCGGACATCCTCAAGAACGAACTCGAATCATGTAGCAGAGGTGGAATGCTGTTCCAACCCGGAACTAGTGACCCTGTCTCAATCAATCAATGTATCAGCCAACCAAGCCCTCTCGCTACAAGTCGTGACGCCCGGATTGACATAAAAAAATAAAAAAATCATCTTACGAAACCATCACATCAAATTTCTGGACTCATTATCGAATTCTTTCAACGGAACTAAGAACAACCATGGACTCCATCCAACTTTTCATCAAAGAGCTACATTCATCTCACCAAAGAGCCAACTCGACTCAACGGGACGATCAACGCCCGCGACGTGCTACTCTCTCACCCCCACTCACATCACTCTTCAGTAAGTGGCGCAAATTCAACAATTTAACTTACAACCGCAGATATGGTCGCAAAGCCCCTCTCTAGCCGTCTTGCTAGATCGTTGAATTTTCTGTGCACTTCACCTAGTATTTATTCATTATAATTTATTCATTCACACTCACATAATTTATTTACTCGCACTCACATAGTGATATGGCAACGTGCCATCAATATATTCATCTCACATAGTGCTATGGAAACGTGCCAATGATACTCATTAGCATTCACTTAATGCTACCGCGACGCTTCTCATTCAAAGAATTAACTAGGAGAGCAATATTTTAAATGCACAAGCTATGCAACGCGTATAGTTTTTAGTCGTGTGCAACTCTACATCTCATTATGTCGGTGGGTTGTTTCGTTGGTCGGTCAGTCCCCGGTTTGCTTTTTGTTTTGTTTTTGTAATAACATAATAACTATTTGGCCGATTATAATAAAATTTAGAACCTTCATGTTGTTTTACATTCTCTTTCGAATTCTATAATTGACAAAGTCCTCCCAAGTTTAGCCCGGGAATTATTTTGGTTTGGCAATGACATCATAACCTTTCTGCTGATAATCTGCTAGACTAGACTATGCTATATTATGCTATACTATGCTAGGTTATACTATGCTAAGCTATGCTAAGATATAATGTACAAGGGTAAGATATATGTACTATACTAATTTAGTCTATAATATGCTATGCTAGGATAGCATATAGTATGTTAGGCTAGACAATAATAGGCTATTCTTGACAAGAGCATGATAGGATAGTATAGGAAATACTTCTCTAGAATAGTTAATGCTAGGCTAGTCTATGCGGGGCATGAAAGGCTATACTAGGCTAGGCAACGCTATGGTATGCTAGGTTAGGCTGTGATATACTAAACTATGCTACACTAGGCTGGACTTCGCTATACAAAGTTAAGATAAGCGAGACTTTGCTAGGGTAGGCTAGGCTATGTTATGCATACTATGCAAGCCTAGGCTAAGATCTAATAGTCTAGTCTAGGCAATAAAATGATATACTATACTATACTAACTAGGTTAAGGTAGTTTATGATATACTATCCTAGGCTATATTAATCTAGGCTAGAATATGCTAACTATGCAAAGATAGGATAGAATATACTAGGATAGGCTTCAGTGAACTAGGCTAAAGCTAGGCTATACTATACAAGCGTAAGCTAAGATAGACCAGACTAAGTTTTAATATAAACTTGTAGGCTGCGCTAAGCTAGGCTAGGTTATACTCTGCTAGGCAGGCTAGGCTAAATAATACTAGGCCTGGCTATGCTATACTTTTATAAGCTGAGTTATGCTACACTAGGCTATATATATATATATATATATATATATATATATATATATATATATATATATATATATATATATATATATATATATACATATTTATATATATATATATATATATATATACATTATACTAGGCTATATATTCAAGTCTATACTGGGCTATGCTATGGTATAGTAGGCTTGTCTAGGTAGGCTAGTCATTCTATGCAATTATATACAAGAGTGGGCCATACAAGGGTATGCTAGGCTATGCAAGGCTATGATGTACAATGCTACGATAGACTAGGCTAAATTATAGTGTACCATGCTAAGCTAGCATAGGCTAGGCTAGGTTAGACTATGAGTGGGTTTGCTATGCCAAGATATACCATGCTAGAATAGGATAGGATATACTATGCTAAGCAGGGCTCTACTATGCTATACCAGTTTATACAATGCTATCCTAGGTATACTATTCTTATACTATACTATGCTACGCTAGATTAGGGAAAGATTAGCTATGCTAGATAGGCTATACTATGGTAGGATTTGCAAGGTTAGGCTAGCCTACGAAGATAGGATAAACTATACTATGTTAAACTATTCTAAACTATACTAGGTTAGGATATGCTATACCTCACTATTCTAGGGTAGGTTATACTATGCCATACTATGGTAAGCTTTACTATCCTATATATGCTAGTCTGTACTAGGATAGCTTTTCCTTAAGCACTCATTGGTAAATAAAATATTCTCCTTAGCGATTTTCCGGCTTGTGTTAACAATTTTCTATTTTCCTTGGGCCTTTAAATACATCTATATATCACGCGTCACGTGATTTTCAATTATTACAATATATATATATATATATATATATATATATATATATATATATATATATATATATATATATATATATATATATATATATATATGAGAGCTAGAAATGTAATGACAATCACATGAAGTTCAATTAATTGTCAATAATTTGAGATGAAAAATGCCAATATGTGGTTCTATAAAAAGTAATGAAATATAGGCCTTAAAATTTTTTAAGATTACAATAAAATTAGTAGTTAAGATAAATAACATAATTGTGATACAATATTTAGTTTGGTATTGATCGGACAATTGTAATGGTCAGGTTTAATTTAACTATATATAGGGACTCAAGGTTAATAAAATAACTTTCGGATATAACTCTGCATAAAACTAGATTGTCACACTTACTCTTGGTAACACATGTAAACCTAAAATTAAATTTTATTTGGTTAGTTTAGTAGTTAAAAGTCTTTATAGGAAACTGTTAACATCAGTAAAATATATTTTTTATAGGCAAACTAATGTTATGGTTAAGCGTTTTGCATTGGGTCCTACCCTTGCAAAATTGTTCATGTACCAATTTGAGACTCAATATATTCGGGACTGTAATAATGAATTTAAGCCTGTATTCTGCCATAGATATGTCATCGATACGTTTGCACAATTTCCTTTTTAAGAATGATTACATTAACTTTGTAATCTATTTCATTTCTTGCCATTCTACTATCAAACTTACGATAGATAAGGATAATTCAATTTCATTTTTGGACGTAATTGTTTAAAGAATATGCCATCAATTTTTCCCTTCAGTTTTCCGTAAACCAACATTCTCTGGTATGTTTCAAAGCTATTTCCTTTTGCTCCAATTAATTTTAAGTGAACACCATTTTCACATTATTGATTCATACTATAATTTATGTTTTAATTATAACATATTACATTTTTAACTTAGTTAACCACATCAGTATTTTTTTAAATGTCAGAATAAATTTATTAAGAGAAAATATAATGATCAAACCCAGTATAGAAGGTTTCTAAAGAAGAATTACTGGGATAATTTTCCCATTTGGATCACAAAAAGATACTGATCAAAACAGTAGTTCAAAATTTCATAAATTTATATTTTCCCCAGTTAAATTCTAAAATTAATTGTTCAATCCATTCAAAATAGGGTAATTGTTGCTCTACAAGGGTCGTCCGCATAAAGATTGATTTTCCCATGCATAGTGGTTTATCGCTGCATGTGGGCGTGTCTAATTCACATTCAGTCTGAAAATTTAACGTTTTGTGTAAAGTTAGTTCTGAAAGTAATTTACCTATTGGTTTGGCCCTAAACTTTTAAACTAAAAAATCCCATCACAATAACCAGACCGCCATCCAACTAAATTTTTTTTTGTAACATAAAAAAAATTGCTTATCTCGAAATATTTAAAATAAATTGAACTCGATTCTTGGCCCTCCTATTTAGTAATAAATTGAAAGAGAGAATTTCATCGCAAAGGATGACTCAAAATACTTTTAGAGCAGATGGAGGAAGCACTGTGTCGAAGAAAGAGAGATCGATTAAGACTTTGTTTAAATGAGTCGTGTGAAACGAGGGTTATCGAGAAGAGCAATACCCAACGTCAGTAGGCAAACTTCCGGCAAGATTAGCCGAGATTTTTCTTTTCAGTTGGACCATCAAAACCCCTCTGCCGAGCTATAAATAGCGAGGCGGTGAAGCAGGGCATAATTGCTTATGTTAGTAAATATAGGAGTTCCGGAGAACGCCTATATATTCCCCGTCACAAAATTAATCATGGAAGTATTCCGTCAGAATCCGCACAAGGAAGAGTTCAGAAGACGTATCCCCTCCCCCTCCCATCCCGTTCTTGGAGAAGACCCCAAGTCATGGTGATGACCTGTCTCTACGTTGCTCCCAAGTGAGCCAAGCCCAGAAAATACAGAAGGTATTTGGCAGCCTCTTTTAAGACCTCCGTGGAATCATCCACTGACGGCGCATATCCTCAAGCGATAGAACACGGTGTCATACCGGCCCGCAGCTAGGATCTTATTTGGAACGACGGCGTCAGGATCGACGGACCCGTCCAGAAGAAGCGCACAGTCTTAGCCCAACAGAAGTTTTCCTCCTCAAGCGGCTATAGGAGAATATTCCCCTTTTGAGGGTCTACTTGGAGAATCTTCCTAGAGCGTCTACAGGAGAATCTTTCCCTTTTGAGCCCTTGCGGGCTGAGTAATTATTGGAAATTATTGATAATTTTACCATTGCTAAATTGATTATTAACTAGAGAGTATAATTATTTCTAGCTATCGATCTAGTTGGTCCAATTCACCCTCCATCTATCAAGGGGCATAGTTACATCCTCACCCTAGTTGATTTCGCTACCAGGCTCCCCGAGGCCGTCACACTAAAAGGTTTGACAGCGTCTCATGCGCCGAAGCGCTTCTTTCAATTTTTGCCCGCGTTGGATTACCCAAGGAAATTCTACTTGCTCCCATTTAATGGAGCAAGTAGGAAAACTTCTCATGATAAAACTTTATTTACCACTGCGTTCCACCCAGCTGGGAATGGAATGTGTGAGAAGTTAAACGGAAATCTCAAAGCGATTCTACGAAAGTTGTGCGTAGAGCAACCGAGCGAATGGCATCGTTATCTTCTAGTGCCTCCTTTAGCTTATAAGGAGATACCTCATCGTATTTTTGGATTCGGGCACTTTGAATTATTATATGGTAGGAATGTTCGTGGAACCCTGACTGTCTTTAAGGAGCTATTCACAAATGTTGGTTTAGACCAGGAAATACAGTCTTCGTATTCTAACTTGATCGAGCTCTGTAAGAAAATGGAGGAATGCGCCGTGTTGGCCTACCAAAACGCTGACCTCAACCTGGCTAAGTATAAGGCCTACTTCGATGAAAAATCTCAAGATCGGAGGATTAAACCCGGTGAGGAAGTTTTGCTATTACTCCCGACGAACACTAACAAACCTTCGAGCCGATGGAAAGGTCCTTTTAGATTGTTGAGAAGCGTGGCGCCGTAAACTATCCGATCGAAACTCCAAACGGGAATAGGCATTTTCTTTATCAACCTCCTCAACAAGTATCACTGGTGTGCAGGAAATTATCACATTGTAGCAAATGATGAAGAATCGGCCCTCGAAGGAAATTTTTCCCTGGTTGTCCAAAATGCCTGCGTCGAGCAAGACAAGGATTACCCTTTTCCGAGATAACAGAGACCCCTTCAAAGGAGATCAAAATCAGCGAATAATTAACGCCTCAACAGAAAGCTCAGTTTTTAGCCAACCTCGAGTGCCCCTTTATGCGATCTCCTAAAGAAGAGACACCCCGATCGACTCGCTTGGACCCCGTCTTCAGTTTCCGGCTTTAATTAACTCAAAGGTAAACTCGCATCTGCCCCGATCGTGCGGTTACCTAATCCAGCCGAGCCTTTTGGCATCAGGATAGATGTTAGCAACGACGGGATAGGTTGCGTGTTAGTTCAATATGGACCTAATGACGAGTGTTTTCGCATTGCATACGCTAGCCCAAAGCTGTTACCACGTGAAAGCAATTATGCTGTAATCGAGCGCGAAGTCCTCGCTATTGTATGAGGAATCCAAAAGTTTAAGACATAAATATTAGACGAAGAGTTTACCATTGAAACAGATCACAAGCCACTGGCATACTTGAAAAACATAAAAATAATAACGGTAGACTGATGCGTTGGAGCCTATTTTTGCAGAAATTTCAATTTAAAATTTCGTATCTAAAAGGCTCAGAGAATTGTATAGCGGATAGAGTAAGTCGCAACCCCGTTGATATTAGCCCCAATGAAACTTAGGCCTACCTTAATTCTTGTGTGATTATTTGAAGTACATAGGTATAACTAACTCTCGGTCATTGTTAGGACCCTTATTGTAAATATACGCCCCTATCTGGTGTAACCGAGGCCCAATGTGCCTCTGCTGAAATTTTGTTTAAATTTTTAAGTTGTTTAGTAATTTACCTTGGACATGTCTACCATGAACTTTAGTTTTAGGTACTATGAATTTTTTTCCCTTTGTAAATGGGCTTATATCTACCCTCGTGGAATTATTTATTACCTTTGGTATCGTAGTAATGGGTAAGCATGTTTTCTTAAAATTCCAAGTGTAATAATTATAAAACCATTGTATATATGTATTTCTTTTTTTTTCTAATTAACACGACTCTCGGGGATGTACTCGGTGTAGACCGTTAATTACTATTAGTTTTGATGTCACTTCCTTTGTGCGTTCCATCTTTAGGAGGGAGGTGTGTCGAAGAAAGAAAGATCGAGTAAGACTTTGTTTAAAGGAGGCGTGTGAAACGATAGTTAACGGGAAGAGCAATGCCCTACGCCAGTCGGCAAACTTCCAGCGAGATTAGCCGAGAATTTCTTCGGTTCAGTTCGACCATCAAAACCTCACCACCGAGCAATAAACGCCGAGGGGGTAGGGCAGGGCTTAATTGCTTCCGTTAGCAAATATAGGAGTTCCGGCGAACGCCTATATATTCCCCGTCACAAAATTGATCGAGGAAGTATTTCGTCAGAATCCACCCAAGGAAGAGTCACGAAGACGTATCTTCCCCTCCTTGGATAAGACCCAAGGTCGTGCTAGTGACCTGTCTCTAAGTTGCTCCCGAGTAAGCCAAGCCCGGAAATACAGAAGGTATTCGGCAGCCTCTTTTGAGACGTCTGTGGAATCATTCACTGACAGCATATATCCTCAAGCGATAGAACACGGTGTCATACGGGCCCGCAGCTAGGATCATATTTGGAACGACGGCGTTAGGATCGAAGGACCCGTCCAGAAGTAGCCCACATTCTTAGCCCGAAAGAATTTTTTACCCTCGAGTGTCTACAGGAGAATCTTTCCCTTTGAGAGTCTTCTTAGAAAATCTCCCCTGAGCGTCTGGAATTCTTTTCCCTTCTGAGCGTATACTTGCAGAATCTTCCCCGAGTGTCTAAGATATTTACACCTTTCCTTTCCTCATCGAGGCGGTGCGATGCCCTCCGTTTAAGACTCGTCAAGTAGCGCCCTTCTGAGTCATCTCGGATAACTAAAGTAAATTATTGTGCCTCTAAGGCTAGGATTCCATTTGAAGTTTCTTCCTAAATCCAATCGGGTTAGTACTCGGACTATTGTTCACTTGCGGCATGACTAATTTTTGGTAATTGTTGATAATTTTCCCATTGCTGAATGAATAAATAACTAGAGAGTGTAATTATTTGTATTATATGTTTTGTTGTGTAATTAAAGATTATTTTTCTAATTCTTGTTTATGTTCTCCAACCATCAAAGCCAAGTATCTTGCTAGAGCGCGCAACTCTGCCACTTAGAGGATGGGATATGATGGTACCAATGGCAATAAAACTTTAAATACTCGAAGATATTAAATATTTTGTCGTCTCACAATGCAAGGTAATCAGTGGCGCTGCTAAGTCTCTCACCACCATACACTTATCGTTGTTCGAATCCAGTGTGTTAGTAGCAATCTTGTCTTCCCCTCGTATCATAGGACGAGGGAAACACTATGCCTACGCAATCACTGGAACTTTTTTCCTCGGGATAAAAGATCTAAGATACCTCCTGCAAAGCGTTCTAAATGCAAGATATTAAGAGCATTTACTTTGAGAATCCCTCAGAAAAACACAACAGGAAATTTTTAATCCACTTTGGAACCACACACAGAGCAAAATATTGTCGAAATTTTCCACACATAAAAATTGCATCTGGTATCGGGACGTCAACAAACCCTCAGTAGGGGAGACAAAATCAAGGAAAATCTTAACCCAATAGGTAACACAGTCCAAATATTAGCTTTTAAAAAAATTACTATAAACAATTCGATGCTTATATTGCTCTTATTTGTATTTCAGAATGAAATAAAATAGTTATTATTCTATTATTTTGAAGTAGTTTTTATAACATTTTTGAAGCATAGGAAATAGGAGTTTATTTCAAATTGGGAACCCAAACATCTTAAGGAGCATGTTACGTTCATGCGCATCAAAGGCGCTGTTCAAGACACCGGACAGGAATCTATACACGCAAGTGGATGGAGTGCCTATGGGGTCACCCTTAGGGCTAACCTTCGCCAACTATTAGATGGGTCAACTTAAGGAGAGATTAGAGGACATCTTGGAAAATAAGTCACACACATATTGTCGATATGTAGATGACATCTAAATCAACGTTCACAACGAAGAACATCTGATAAACAAAACATCAAGCAGCAATTTGAGGAGAACTCGTGTTAAAATTTACTTACGAATTGAGCACGGGCAATAAACTCCCTTTCTTGGACGTTGAGGTTCAAAACATCAATGGAAGCTACATCACAAAAGTACACAGGAAAAGTACGGACATAGGAAGATGCCTCCGGTGGAGAGTGAATGCCCTGAAAGGTAAAAAACAAGCGTAATTGGTTAATACATCCGCCGAGTTTATAAATGCTGCTCTACGTGAGAACCTTTTACACCAAGAGATTGCACGAGTAAAACAAATACTCGTGAATAATGGCTTCTCAAACAGCATGATTGACAAACACCTCCAATCATATTTAAATAACCATTATAAACATGCGGATAAAACTGGAAGTAATCAGGGAGAAGACAACAACATCAAAGTGTATTACAGAAACCAGATGTCCACGGCCTATAAAATAAATGAAAAAAACATCAAGGAGATTATTAACCATAACATTAAAGTAAAATTCAAACGGATAAAATCCAACTCATCATTTATTAAATAACAACATCTCTAAAGCGGAGGGCCTAAGAATCATATGGAGAGTGCCCATAATATTAACCTAACGAGAGATATGCTTACTGATAACACCATTATTAAAAGAAAAGAGGTCAATAAAGCGAAGCTAAACATCTTAGATGCCATATTAATTAATGAAAATACGCCGGCCATCAGCAGTCGAGCAACAAGCTGGAATCACACATTAAACTATTTAAAAATTCCACTCACAGGAGTGGCCCATTTCCTCTAACGTTACGTTTAAGCAAGGCGGAAGAAATACCCCTTGAAAATCGTTTTCTTTCACTCTGTCAGATCCTCACTCCACTCATTACATCGGTAAAGGAGGCAAGAACATTTCAAAACGCTCCGAAGATGATCGAATAAGATCGAAAGCTTAGCAATTTAGTTTGGTTTTTACCAAACACATTCATTCAAAAAAAAAGATGAATACTGGACAAGTGATCCAGCATCTATAAGCTAGAATAAAAAAGATAGTTAGAAGAAGAGCAAGTTACCAAAGGAGATTAATTAAAGAAAGGACGCAATGGTCTTCAACAAAATTTGCATTCAGGAAAGACTGCTCCTCAACTACACTAGTATATATATATATATATATATATATATATATATATATATATATATATATATATATATATATATACAACAATCAAATAACGAGGGCTGCGTGCACAACATACATTAGGCAGAGATTGATCTGACTGTTGCCTGTATTGTAGTCTTGAAAAGAGATGCTAGTTACTGTTTTACACATATCAGGCTTGTCCGTATTATCCCGAGTTGCTGAAAATTTTTCATTCCCTTAAGAATATTGTAGAACAAAAACCTTTCATAGACTGGCATTTAAATCCTAATCTCTATAGAAATCTATTGTTTCAAGAAAACATTGAATTTAAATTACTTTTAATTTTATGATTATAGATACCACGGGCTGAAACTTCTGAGCCCGAGTCAAGTGCGTGTGAACCATATTGAGAAAACATCTGTTACGAATGATATTTTAGCGCACCGCTAAGCCGACCACCAGACGCTAAACGAAACTATATGAACTGCGACCAGGCTCAATAAAAGGAGCCCGAGTTATTGTCTGGGATTACTTAGTTAAAGTCAGTGTTGGCAGAAATTAAATCAGCTTGCAAATACACGTTCACTTTTCTAAATTTGTACTCGGGCTGAGCCCAAACAGCCTTAGTGCCAGAGTCGCCACTGATATATATATATATATATATATATATATATATATATATATATATATATATATATATATATATATAGGATAGTGAAAGCACTGTATAGGAGTCAAATGTTTAATTTACGAGACTAGTTTTGGTATGTAGTTTATCATACCCTCTTCAGTATACGACTGAAGAAGGTATGATAAACTACATACTGAAACTAGTCTCTTAAATTAAACTTTTGGCACCTATAAAGTGGTTTCAATATAATATACCATAACTCGCCATTGAGTTTTTTTACTTATATATATATATATATATATATATATATTTGTGTTTAGAGACAGTGTCTGTCGCCAGATAGCCCCTTAATTAAAAAAAAAAAAAATTTAGAGACAGTGTTCTAATATTTATACACAAAAAAGATGATTTTAAGCAAGCCCAGACCTCATCCGTGCTTGTTAATTTATGGATCACTGTAAGTTTCTGTTTGAAATCAGCTTACTTAAAAGAGTGACACCTCCCATAGGAGCCTCACAATCCGTGATGTAGTTCATCTAAGGCTCACTTATGAGCCACTGAATGAGGTATCCGCCGTTCCCTGAAAAAATAACATAGGTAAGATATAAGTTGAAATTCTTATATTGATTAAAAATTATTCTTTAATGAGTACTAAGGAATTATAACCTGACCTGAAATTACTGTATGAGATCAACATCAAGAATGCATCGATTGAATCAATACAGCGAAGTAAAGAGATCAAAGAAGAACTCAACCAGGTTGTTCTCGAATAATAGTGGAGATGATGGGACGATGTTATAAATAGTCTTGATCATGGGGCTTCTCCCAAAGATTTCTGGAATAAAATCAGACACCTGAAAGGATCGACTGGGAAGAAGAAGAAGAAGAAGAAGATTGAAATACTAAAAGAAAATGGAAACCTTGAAACAGAAGCAGGAAATACTGAAGAGATATTCCTAACTGATTGGGAAAGAATCTTTGAAATGACTGGAAAATATAACGAGGATTATGATATAGAGTTTGAAAGCAATATCATAGACGAGCTTAACGACCAAATACATGGGACGCACCCTCACCACCCAGGTGGATAGACAGCGCGACGGAGACGCGGAGATTACCGAAGATGAACTACTCGTCACGGTCCGCTCATTCCGTCCAAAAGCCCCAGGAAAATCGGAGCTTACAAAGTTAAACTTTATAAAGGCACCATCCAACGTCATCGAAGGAATGAGAATGATTCTAGCACCTGTTTGAATAGAGGAATCTTTCCAGTTGCTTACAAATCTGCAAAGATGATTTTCTAGCCTAAGCACAGGAATGATCAGAGGTTGAGAGAGATCCACCAGCCAATTTCACTCCTTGAATTTGACGGGAAGCTCTTCTCAAAGGTCCTCACCCAACGTCTGGTGTCTCATCTGGAGGAGAACTTCCTTTACAACCCATACCAATTCGGCTTAGAAAAAAGTAAAGTAAGGAGATGGCGATAAATGTTATCACAGAAAAGCTTGCTCAAGCCAAACGAGAAAGGAGTTACGTGGAAATTGTTTGTCGAGGTGTATCAAAGGCGTTTGATAAGATGCGGCAAAGAAGAATGCAGTACAAAATCTTACGGCTGGGCCCAAGTGAAAATTTAGAAAGAACTCTCTGTGAATATGTTTTGGAGAGCGCGGCGTATATCAGTTTAGGGTGCACGGATGGACCGAAGTTTCCGCTCACTGTGAAACTCCCGCAGGGATGGTGGCTGGCCCCCACTCTCTACTCGATTTACACCGCAGATGCCCCAGCTCCTGCGAGCCCCTTTTGCCTTAGCATTCAATCCACTGATGATTTCAGCGAAATAATCACTTTTCCATGGAGGAACGTGCCTATGCAAGCTCGTGTGGCAGCAGCAGAAGTGGAGAGACCAATCATCAACGAGGCACAATAGAAGATTCTAATTCATCCAGTAAAGTTCAAAGTAGTCCCCATTGTCAGGAAACTATTATCTGATGTCAGGGTAGGGGATAAACACGATCCCTACACCAAGGAGTGTAATGTACTCGGAATGAAGATTACTTCATCCGAGTACAGGAAACACGTCGCAGATAGAATTTCTAAGGCTTTAGCTGCAGTCAGGAATCTATAATATGTTCAGAAATCTCCGTGAAAGCAAGAAGAAAAAGATATACAATGCACATGTAAAATTTACGTTGCTCTACTCCGCTTCCGCCCTCACTTGTGTCTCGAAGACACAAAAGATGAAACTAAAAGTGGTACAGAACAAATGCGTGTACGTAATCACAGGTACACGCAGGAGCATAGAAAACGCCAAGAAGTGCTGCACCAGTAGTTTGCGTTAAGTCCCATTAACGGTGTCATCTAAAAACGAGCAAGGAATATGCTAAAATCTGGTTGATCGAGAATTGAACGATGAAATCGCTCAAATGATTAACCAGAACAGATGAGCTATAAGTCGCGCCAGATTTCCGAGATCCGCCAGACTATTGGCTGGCGGAGCTGAGGTGCTGTTGTATGCATGAAAAAGATTGTTTTTTTGTATCCAAAGATAATGCCATAAAACAATCAAGGGAAGAATACCCTGAATAATGGAAACAGACTGACTATTGACAACAAACTCACCGATGAGGACTTACACCGATCAAGACCTCAAGAAAGAAGAAACAATTAATACAAAGTACACACACTACAAAATAAATAATAAAGATAACTAATTACAAACCCAAAATAATTTATTACGACAACCGCAAATGCGCACTACATACTCAAGAACATTAACTTTATTAAAGACAAATGGTCTTAACGCCATAATAATAAAAGCTATCAAAATCAACAGAGGAAACACAAAACAAATAAAATATTGAAAGCTATAGGCCTTATCACCAGGCCCTAGCAGCCCTTTGCAACTCTCCGATACTGTTTTCTCTTTTCACCACTATTGTTTATTTTATCTACCCACACACGCTTTTGTCTCCCACATACACCTACTCACTTACAACAATTCGCACTTCACATCCTAACACTTCTTGATAGAAAATATTCTTCGTCTTTCCTGACGGTGCATGGAGAAACAGATTGCTTTTGCTTCCCCCATGCCCCGTAAGGGGCGCAGCGATTTGCCATCCTGGCTGCCGTGCTGACGGGACTCAGCACCCTGTCCGACCCCAGCTTAGCCTCTTCTCCTTCCTTCAAAACACTTGTTTCCTTGCTTCCATACAACCTCTCCCACAACTTTCTCTGGTCAGCCTCTAATTTCATAGGGTAGATGCTGACCTTATTCTCAGCACCGTCTCGGATCGGGGCTGAGGGGAAAGGGGACAATGTTTTCTAACCCCTGAGCTCCGGTCTGGGGTGGCTGGTTCTTAACAACCTGCTTCATCCCAACCCATACCTTCCTCACATCCCTTCTCCTTTCCTCTTCACACTCAGTTTTACGCCGTGTTTAAGGTGGAGCCGCCATGCCGATGGACTGCCATGTCACAAGGCGGGAGGGGTGGTCCCAAATGGCGGCGCCTGGCTCTGCCAGGCCTGTAAGCACCTATTGCAGAGCGGGCAACTGCGAGAGATGTTGAGCTATTGCGTCCTGTTGCACAAATAGGGTCACCATGCCCATGGTGAGTCTTAAAACAACCAAACCCCTTTAATTTCCCTTGAAACAATGACGGAGCCAACCTCGGGTAGCTCCAATAAAAAATGAAGGCCCCCCCCCCCTGTGCTTGCGCAGGGGACCCTCCATATTTCTCTAACCGGAAAGGATGCTTACTCCTCACCTTCGCCTATGGGTGCAGGAGACTCCCCCTCACCCCCTTCTCTGGAAGTGCTTTCGGGCACCTCCCTTTTTCTAGCGGCAGTCCCCTCTTTTCTTTCCAGGGGACTGCCAAGAAAGCCAGCAGGTAGCCCTTAACCAGCCGCTTCCCATCGAAGCGGCTCGGTAGGGCAAACCTACTTAGGGAGGAGAGGGAAGCCAGGCCCCTTCGGTCGCTTCCCTCAAAAGACCTGCTGGCAAGAATCTTAAACCTTGCCGGGGTCAAGGCCTGTGCCTCCCCACAAAAGACTGGTGACGCTGCCAAGGGGACCTGCGATGTCCTGGGAGGGGATGGCCAACTGGAGGCCCGTCCTGTGAAAGACATGGTCCTTGAAGAAACCCAGCCTCAGACGGTGAAGCCTTCCATGGGGGGGAATCCGGGCTTGGCGCCAAGCACCGAACCGAATCCGCCCCTATGCAAGGTCCTCCTCAAACGGCTGGGGCCCTGACCTAGTACAAGGGGGGGGGAGGGATCTTCTCTGTCCGGTGACCCTGCGACCACCAGGACCTGTTCCATTTCGGAGAAGGACCTGGCTGAGGCCGGTCCATCTGGATTAGGGGCATCTGTAAGCGGAGGTGAGAAGAGGGTTCATTCCCCGCCCTCCTCTCCTAAAAAGAAGAAAAAGACAAGAAAAACTAAAAATACTCGGGGCTCCTCTTCATCCGCAGGGCCTACGGGGACTGATGGGTCTGCTGCCACTTTGGCAAGCGACCAAGCCAAGATCGACACACCCGGCCCCTCTGCCCCCACGGGTGCAGAGCCCCTGACTATGACAAAGACGAAAAGTGCACAGGGCGAAGCCTCGATGACATCAGGGCCCCTGATTCAGAGGTTACCTGGCGTTTTCGAGCCCGCTGGTTCAAACGCTTCCTCGTTATTCGCTCCACTGATGGCACCAAGTTGGCCAAGGACAACATGATCCATCAGAGAAAAGGATTAGCTAGTGCAATTGGTAGAGAGCCGAAGGTAACCCGTTTCTCGGACGGGAGCCTTCTGTCGAATGCGGCGAATCCCGCCGAGGCGGCCAAGATAAGTGCTCTTCGGACACTTCATGGCACCCCGGTGAGTGTGACGCCGCACTCTACCATGAACTTTGTGAAAGGAGTAGTTCATGCAAGGGAACTCGTTGACTACTCCATTGAGGACATCACCCTAGAGTTGGCCGAACATGGGGTGGTCAAGGTCGAACGTGTGATGAGAAAACAGGGAGGGGCCTCAAGACCCACCCCTACACTCTTCGTCACACGTTCGACTGTGACAAGCTCCCTGATTTGGTGCGTGCCGGTTGGTACCGCTACCGGGTATAGGCATTCGTGCCACTGCCGCGGCGGTGCTATTACTGTCACCGCTTCGGCCATACAACTTGTTCTTGTAGACGTGCAAAGTCGGGGGAACCCAAAGTTTGTGTAAATTGCTCCAAGGCCGTACACGATAAGTCCGAATCGTGTGTGGCTAAGTGTGTCAATTGCGGAGAGCCGCACCCCGCTTCTTCGAAGCAATGTGGTGCATATCTCCTTGAGAAAAAAATCCTGGCCGTTCAGGCCCAGAATCGACTCTCATTCCGCGAGGCTAAGGACTTGGTCCTGGCGCGCCGAGCTCTGCCTGGGACGTCATATGCCTTAATAGTTAGAAAGGCACCCTCTGCTCCTGGCTCGTCCAGGCCAACGAGCACGGTTGTTTCCGCGCCCATTCAGTGCCCTTCTGCGGGCTCTACTCAACCCGGGCGCTCCTTTGGTAAAGCTGGCGGCAAAAAGGGTTCATACCCAGCCCCGGCTAAAACCAGGGCTCCCCCCTCTTCCCCCAGCGTGACCGTTTCCCGTAAGGCGAAACGGCCACGCGCCTCCACCGAGTCGTTAGACTCACCGGGAAGAACACTCCTGAAGTTGGTCGCCAGGCCATCTTCCGGGGTTCATAAAGCTGTCCCTCGAAAGGATGACAGCAACAAAGGAGCTTGGGCTCCGTCACCCACCCCTAGAGGTGGAGCGAGTGCCTCCAAAGCCGCAACGCCCGCCTAAGGTTCCGAGGCGCAGGGAGGAAACGACTCGCATGGCTGGCCCAACCTCCCCAATAAGTCCTCGAAGGCGACAGCGCCTTCAGCGCTTTGTCTGGTCAACAGCGCCCGGGGTCCTGCCTCCGGGAAGCGTACGGCCATTCCCGTGAGGGTCTTCTGTTCGAGGAGGGCTCCCGCGTCTCCTCCAAGCTAGGCCTGGAGGGAATATTCCTTCCATGGAATTGCCGTGGACTCCGGACCAACTGGGAGGAGCTGCGGAGGCTTGTCTCGCCCCCGTTACCCGTTAGCTATCTTTTTGCAGGAGACTATGCTAGGCGCGTACCCCTTGCCCCCCCTCCTGGGTTATAAGGGCCTTGCGACCCCTCCACCACGGGATGGCCTGGCTGGTGGATGCGCGATGCGCGGTTTACACCCGGCATGAAGTCTCCGTTCTTCCTTTCTCTTTAGATACCTCATTTCAGGCAGTGGATGTGCAGCTGCACCTCAATGGGAGGTATACTATCATTTCTGCGTACATTGCACCGTCAGCTGACTTCGACAGGGGGACTTCCGCCGCGTCGGGGCAAGGTTGCTGAGGCCCTTTCTCTTGCTTGGAGATCTGAACGGCAGGCATCCTCTCTATAGATATTACTCATTAAATCCCAGGGGACAAGTCCTTGCCAATCTGATCGAAGAGCTTGAGATAGGTGTCTTAAACGTGGATGAGTTTCGCCTCACTGACCGAGAACCGCTTCATTTTCTTGCCTTAATCTATCTTTGTGCTCTTCGGATGCTTTCCTGATTTTGATTGGAGAAGTGGTTGATGACCTCCATTGTAGTGATCAATTTCCCATTCAAATATCATTTTCAGGGCAACTGCCGCCTAAGAGCCCACCTCCGTGGTGCTTGGCGCGGGCGCGGTGGCCCTGCATTTCAGGAAATGACTGAATTCTCTATTCCAGTCGAGGAGTTTAGGTTGGTACATGAGGCTGTTGAGTTCTTCTCCGGCAACCTCATCGCCTTGGGCCTGACTACACTTGCTAGGACGTCTGGCCGTTTTGCATGCCGACCACTCCCATGTTGGTCGGCCGAATGTGAGACGGCCCTCAAACAGAAGCGTTATGCCTGCATGCGCTTTAAGTGCGGCCCAAACGATATCACTGTGGGTGAGTTTTGTCGGGCTAGGGCTAGGTTCCAGTATATTTCGAAGCACGCTCACCACTATTCTTGGCGGGCATACGTGTCTTTACTTAACGGGAAGATGCCTTTAGCAGAGGTGTGGAAGCGAGTCAAAAGGATTCAGGGCAAGTTCTCGCAGGACCCACCTCTCATTCTCCAGGAGAATAGGACCGCAATCTTGGACCCCGCGTCCGTGGCGGAATCCTTAGCGACCACTTTTTCCGCATTCTCTAGCCGGGATGCTGCTCCACCAGCATTCAATGCACGTCCGCATGCCGCGGAAGGCCAACGGCTGGACTTTACCTCCAGAGGCAGAGAACCCTTCAACGACAAGTTTACTGTGAGTAAGTTCCTCTTCGCTCTCGCTTCGTGCGTGGACACCGCCCATGGTCGGGACGATGTCCCGTAGGCCATGCTTCGACACTTGGGTGAGCGAGGCATGGCTTTTCTGTTAGATTTGTTCAACAGGATCTGGGTGGAGGGTCTTCTCCCAGACTCCTAGCGAATCGGTACTGTGCTCGCCTTTCGCAAACCGGGAAGATATCACTCTACTCCAACCGGTTTCCGCCCAATCTCTCTCTACCCTCTTGCGTGTGCAAGTTGATGGAGAAATTATTAAATGTTAGAATAGCCTTTTTCTTGGACAGCGGAGACCATCTGCCTTCTTCACAGAGCGGTTTCCGCAAGTTCCACTCCACGTCGGATTCTCTGCTCCGATTGGAAAATGACGTCTGCAAGGATTTCCTTCATAGACAGCACTACGCCACGGTGCTTTTCGATCTGGAGAAGGGCTATAATACCGCATGGCAATACGGTATCATGGAGACTCTATACACGACGAAGGGCGAGGAGACGCCTCCCAATCTTTATATCTGAATTTTTGCGAGATTGTCAATTCCGCGTACGGGCGGGGAAAGCCCTCTATGGTCGAAAGGAGCAGGAAGAGGGTGTCCCGCAGTGAAGTGTCCTTACTGTCAGAATCTTTGCCCTGAGCATCAACGGCATCACCTCGATGCTGCCGGAAGATGTTCTTGCTACGCTCTACGTGGACGACCTTTCGATCTCTTTTGGTGCGGCCCAGATGCCAACTCTGAAGCGTCGACTCCAACAGTCATTGAACTGTGTCTCTCACTATGCCAAAGCGCACAGGTTTCGGTTTTCTTTGGCCAAGACTAAGGTGGTGCACTTCTGCCGCCATTCACCACTTCATTCCGACCCAGATTTGTTTCTTAATGGGGTGCACCTGGATGTGGTGCAATCGCACCATTTCCTTAGTCTTGTATTCGACCGACGCCTCACTTCGGAGGCTCATATTCGCCACCTTAGGGTCTCTTGTACCCGCGCCATGGACATTTCCCGTTCCGTGACGTTCAGCGCTTGAGGCGCTGATAGGGCTACTGCCCTACTTTTTTATCGATCCTTTGTTCGTTCGAAGCTCGACTATGGATGCAATTTTTATGCACCTGCAGCCGAGCGTTTTTCGCGGAAGGTGTTTTTGATCCACCACACCGGCTTTCGCCTTACGACCGGTGCCTTCGGATATTCCCCCTTTGAGAGCCTGCTGGTCGATACTGGGGAGATTCCACTCGCTCTGCGCCGCGTGCAGGGCATACCTCGCCTGCACGTGCGAGCCCGGTGCGTCCCTCAGTCGCCAACAGCTATAACTGCCTCCGCAGCTGATCTCGATGGTGCCTATGCCGCCGAGAGACGCCAGTCATACCCTAAGCCCTTTGGGTTTAGGGCCAAGAAACTCCTTCGAGAGCTAGATATAGCTATCGGCCCGGTGGTGCCCCTGGTTCTGCCCAGGACTCTACCGTGGAAGGTACCACATTTGGCTATTCGTCACCACATCTCTGCTCCCAAAGCTTGTACGGCGCCAAGAGTATTGCGTTCGACCTTTTTGGAGCACACATCGTGTCAGGCTGGAACCGTGCCAGTGTATACGGATGGCTCCAAGTTCCTAGAGGAGGTCGGCTTCTATGCCGTACCGCCTCTGTTTGAAGTCAGCGGGGCTCTACCAGGAGCTGCGTCTGTCTTCATGGCCAAGCTGGTGGCAATACCCCACTCGGTACGCGAGATTACGCGACGTGCCCGGTTCGGAGGCGGGATTGTGATCTATAGCGACTCACAAAACGCCCTGAGTACTCTCGGGGCATTGGAATCTCCGCATCTCCTGTTTCGCGATATCCATGACGCCACGGTTTTGGCGAGCCAGGCAGATGTCAAGATTATCTTTTGCGGGCTTCCTGGACATGTATGAATTGCGGGGAATGAGCGCGCCAAAGAGTCCGCGAGGACTCTGCGACCGGACCAGCATTTCGCTCTTCTTCACACCGAGTACATGGCAGGAATACGGGCAGCTCTTCGGAATGCTTGGCAAAGAAGATGGGAGACGGTCGAAAGGAACTTAAAGTTGCGTGCCATTGCGCCGCGACTACTCCCATGGACCTATCCCCCAATGCCGCAACGGCTTCAGGTCACTTTCTGTCGTCTCCGAATCGGACATACTCGTGTGACGCATCGCTAACTGATGGAGCGCTCGCCAGCGCCCTATTGCGACGACTGCGTCGTCCTCCAGACTGTTCACCACATTCTTGTCGAATGTCCCAGTCTGGGTAATCTTCGCGCACGATACCTGTCCCGGTACCGGGATGGGCGGGGTCACTACCGCCTGTCCTTGTGCTCGGGACGAGTTCGTGCACATTGACTTGTGGACTTGTTGACTTCTGGGGGGAAGGCCTGGGCTTCTCCCCTTTATTTAAGGTTCCTTTTGTTTTTTCTTTATTATTGTTGTCTTGTAGGTTGCACTCTCCTGCACCGGGGTGAGAGGGACCCCCTCCCTTCCCTTCACTGCCGGAGATTGCTTCCTGATTGTTAAGTTTTTCCAAATTATATCATTGTTATGTTTTCATATTTTTATTTTAAAGTCGCCTATATTTAGGCCGTAGTGTTTTTTGGCGACTTATGCCCAAATGGGCAGTTGCCAGATGGGCTCTAAAAAAAAAAAGCTTCCCCGATGTGAGAAATGATGCGGGATCAAATTCATCTGTCTCTAAAGGGCTTAGACCCAGTTAACGTTCCTTCGATTGAACAGACGGGCAAGTTTGGAATAGGCCCCCTAGATCAATTTTGGATGCACTTACAGACTCGGGACCACTTCCATTATCTTAGTCGGAAAATTTACATAATATTGGGTTGAGTAATATTTTTTTGCGGTTTTATCAAATTTATTCATTACCATTAACAATTTTAGAAAAACTTAATTTTTAATTAATAACAATAAGCAATTTAATCAATAATGTATTCTCCTTTGTTATTTACGACTTCTTCCCAACGTTCAACTAGTTTTTCGATGCATCTGCAATAAAAATCGCTGGATTTTGATTCGAAGAATTCGTCTAACCAGGTTCTTAATTTCACATCAGTATTGAACGAAACGTCGCGCAAATTGTTGGAGAGCGATCGGAACAGATGGAAATCCAATGGAGCCAAGTCTGGCGAATATGGAGGATGCGGCAGGATTTCCCAATTAAGCGTTTGGATGACGTGTTTTGTCATATTGACAAAGTGAGGACGAGCATTGTCGTGTTGCAGAACGACTCCATAACGTCGATGAGGTCGCTTTTCACGAATAGCTTCGGCGAGTCGATACATTTGTTGAACGTAGAGTTCTGCACTGAAAATTTCGCTATTCGTAAGGAGCTCATATAGAATGATACCTTCAGAATCCCACAACACACACAACATTGTCTTTCGTGGAGGAAGTCCTTGCTTTAATCGCGGAAGTGTTTTTTTTTATTAGGGCTGAGCTATTGTTTTCGATGGTTCATGTTGACATAAACACACCACTTTTCTTCGCCAGTGATGATGCGGTGAATAAATCCGTTCTTATATCCAGGAGTAGCCTTGTGACAACCAAGCAAACCTGCGGCAATAGTTGAGCGTTGAAGTTTGTTGCTTTCGCTCAAAGCGTGCGGAAACCATGCAACGATTTTTTTAACTTTTCCCATCGAATGAAGGTGATTAACTACAGTTTTCTGATCATACGCCAATTGTACAGCCAATTCTCTAGTCGATTGACGAGGATTTTCATGAAGAAGGTCGTTCAAGCGATCTTCACCCAACTTAATGGGGTGACCAGAACATTCTTCGTCATTAAGATTGAAATGACCGTTTTTGAAACGTGAAAACCACCATTGAGCTGTCCTTTCTAATAAAGCATTTTCTCCGTACACAGCACAAATATCGCGACGAACTTTGGCTGCGTTTGCATTGTTCCCGTCTCGATTGAAAATGATTAGCAACAAGTGTCGAAAATGCGCCTTTCTTTCAACTTGACATTCCATTTTAAGGGGATAGAACAAAAATTAAAATAACACAACATTTAAATAAACCGCAATGACTTATTACTCAACTTCAAGAAGTAGCCTAAGCAAAAGCCTAATAGTCTACGCTGTTAAGAGACGTAACCTAACCTTTGCAAATTTTGCTCTCATTATTTATTATTGTTTCTTAATATGTTGCCAAATCACGTCAACGAAACTTAAATCAATTCAACATTAAAAAAAAACGCAAGAACTTATTCCTCAACCTAATAATACACTTTTATTGTCTCACACACACACAGACTACATTTTTATTATATATATATATATATATATATATATATATATATATATATATATATATATATATATAAATAGGAAGGAGGCCATGCTGGACACGTGCAAGTTTGTAGTTTGTAGTTATTAATATGCAATAAATATTTTCAATATTTCCCCAAATATTCTGTTTTAACTGTTAACCACGGAGAAAAATACTAATATTAAACATGAATATATTTCTGAGACGTCCTTCAACGTGCCGGCCCTCACCTTCGCAGAATACTGATTAATGCAGTGACTGACTGGTGGCTAAACACCGATGCGAAGTGTAGTGATAGTATGTTGTGGTAATAAACTCTGGCGGTAAACGGGGGGTTAAAAAGATGAGGTGCGAGGAAAGGAAACGAGATACTCAAAGGGACGTTATCTTTTGTGGAGATGAGTGATGGTTGTGGGTAATCGAGCTGGATGTGTATCTCAACGCCAACGCATCGTGTTATCTGGCGTGTATTTTGGTGAATGTGGGGTCTCTTGCGAGTTTCACTAACTATCGTGTTAAGAGGCTATGGGTGTATGTTTGTTGGTATGAATTATTGTTTTCTTGTAATATTAACGTGTGTGTGTTTCGAGGAGAGTGACATTCGTGTTTCAGCACAGAGTTTTGTATTATCTTTACTTTTTCATGTGTGGCTCGGAGTTCTGAATGTAATGGGTTATTATGTGAGGACTGGTCTGGAGAGTGTTTTGTATAAATGTAATTTCATTTTACAGTCGGTAACCTAAAACCTGCCTAGCATTTTGTTCGTGTCTTAAGCATTTATATGTGTAATGTTTGGTATAAGCACTTGTCGAATAAGTCCTTGATTATCTCCGTATAAGGTTTATATGGAAATCTTGCGGAACGGGGGTTAGTTTTGGCGTAGTGTATGTAGGTATATTTGTATGTTGCGCATATAGTAATCTGGGACGACGTTATATCGTGTTTGTCTTCAGAGGATTCGTAGCTTTGAGCCACTTGTCCTCTTAGTACGTATTTTTGTTTAGTATTACAGCGCATTAAAGAGAAATTGAGGCAGGCCTAAAAAGAGTTGTTCTAGTCTAATTTTCGAGTGCTGAATTCAGATACGAAACTAGTTTTCACTCATCATTCTAGTTTTTGAGATATACATGTTTACATGTCTGTAAATGTGTACATGCATTCAGGTCCACCAGATGTGTTCTATTTAGAACATTTTGTTTTTTAAATAAAAATTTAACTAAGACTTTAATTTTATGAATTGTTGTCTTTTAAAAAATTAAATATTATATTTTTGCTAAAAGCATCTGGCAACTCTGACATAAAATGCGGCTGAGTACACTAGTAGCTTACTGGCGGTAAGAGCGGAAGTTTAGTGCTGCTCAACAAACATTTTGGCCTTAGTAGGTAGTCGCCAGATGGGCTCTAAAAATAAAAAAAAACAATGCTCAACAATCATGTTACACAACTGTTTTATACGTTGGATACATGTTTATATTAACTAAATTTATTAACTCAAATTCTACTCTGTTTTCCTAGATTTTTGTGAGCTGATACATAAGTCTACAATGGCCTCCGGCACTTCAAAACACCGGGGACGCATCAACAAGACTAATTCATTCTGCTACGTGTGTGGGGATTTCACGACAGTTGCTTCACCCCTGAGAACTGCTTACTTTAATTAATTTGAATGTAAAATTGGAGATCAGGACAAATCCTTGACCCCGCACATCTGTTGTAAACCCTGCTATAATGGTCTAACTGCATAGTTTGACGGAAAGAAAACAGCCTTTATCCTTGCTCTCCCGATGGTCTGGAGAGAGCCACCAAGCCATGCAGATGATTGTTGTTTTTATCTAACAAATATAACTGGTTCCATTGCTTCTTCTAGAAAAAAGATAAAATATCCCAACCTTCCCTCAGATTTCTGACCTCTTACCCACTCAGATGATCTGCTTGTTTCTACACCACCGGCAAATATCTTCTTTCATCACACGAAGAAGATTCTGCCAACTCGTTCGATTCTGAAAACATTGTATCTGTTTAATCACGAGAAAATGCCAATGATCCCGACTGGATCACGCAGGAAGACCTGAATGACCTTGCCCATGATTTGTATATACCTAATCAGCACTCAGAGCCCCTGGTATCCCGGATTAAGGAGTGGAACCTGGTCGAAGCAAATGTAACGATCACCAATTTCAGCAGACGGAACAGGGACTTTGATTTATTCTATGGTATGAAAAACAGGTTGCACTACTGCACAAATGTCTCTGCCTCGTTCACCTTCCTTGGTTTCTCACACAATCCCCCATGCTGGTGTCTTTTCATAGACTCTTCTAAGCGAAGTCTGAGGGTTGTGCTCCTGCACAATGCGGAATAAATACCCCGGCATTTCCATTTTTCACTCAGTCGTATGACATTATGGAGCTTCTTTTGGAAATTTAACGTTCAACCAGTAAAATTGAAGTCTCTGCGAAGACCTGAAGGTGATTGGGCTCCTTATGAGTATGAAAGCGGTTTTCCCAAAGTACTGCTGTCTTTAGCGTCTCTGGGATATTCGGGTTGTGTCCAAACACTACAAGTAGAAAGACTGGGGACTTAGGAACCCTTTTGTGACTGCTGAACACAGTGTTATAGTAAATCTATGGTAGACAAGAACAAGGTGCTTCTTCCTCCTCTTTATATAAAGCCTGTTTTAATGAAGAATTTCGTGAAGGCCATGAACAAAAATGGCGCTGCATGTCAACAGTTGTATACTTTTTCCCAGCCCTGAATTTTGCTAAGTTCAAGGAGGGCATCTTTTTCGAACCTAAGATCCGAAAGGAGCTAAAGGATAAGGACTTTAGGGGAGTTTTTTATCTTAAAGGAACGGAAAGCATGGGAAGCATTTAAGTAGGTCTGCCATGACTTCCTTTGTAATAGACGGGTACCAGTTTACCAAGAGTGTATCAACAAAGTTTTTACAGTATTATGAAGATATGGAATGCAGAATGTCACTCAAAATTCACTAACTCCACTCCCACCTGAACATATTCCCTCCGAATCTCGGATCAGTTAAGTAAATAGCTTGGAGAAAGGTTTTACAAAGATATCAATAAGATGGATAGCAACTACAAAGGTAAGTGGAACCCCATAAGGATGGAGGACTTCTGCTTAATGCTATTGTCTGACATCATGGAGGCAAAGTACACAAGATCATCCCAAAAACTTATTTCTAACTAACTGCTGTACTATGATCTGTGAGTATTGTGTTATCCAAGTCATTTAGTTCCATTTAGTTCCATAAATATTCTGTATATATACTGTTTTTTCCTGCAATATGCATTTGTAACAGATGAACTAAACACAATTTATTTTGAATTAAATATGCAGTATAATTAAAATGATGTATGTGAAAGTAATATAACTAGAGATTATGGAGAAAAATTGTTTAGAAAATTGAATTCGCTACATCGAAATTAGTAAAAAACACCTATTCACATCTTTGCCATAGTGCCATGTTTTGGGGGTAAATCAGTGTTATCCGTTCCTGTTTCGCGATTGTATTTGGACCCAAACCGTATATAAGAATTAAATCGTCGTCAGCGTAGGACAGTGTGTGTGTTATTGCAGTTTTATGGAGGCCTTGGAGAGTCGTTTGTGTACATAATGTATAATGTAGGCGCCAGCACGCTACTTTGGGGTACGGCGGCGTATGGTTTGAATGGATGTGCTTTTCCATGAGGTATGGACCCCTTATGTTTACGGCGACGCGACTTCAGCCGCAATTAACACATCGAAGTGTGGTGCTTGTACAGTTGGTGTAAATATTTTCTTTTTATCACATTTGGACTAGACATGGTATACTTTGCATGAATTGGTATGGTATCCATCCATATAGTAGTATTGGCACTGATGTAGTATTATCTTCTGCTTTGTTTATATGTGTTGAACTTATGTGACTGTACCAAGAACCTTGGTGTTTTGGTCCAGCATCGTACATATTTGAATTTCTTTCCCGAGAGAGTCTAATGACTGCTTATTGTTTGGTGCGGTTGAAGTAGAGATCTTGGATGACTTCTCGTATCTTGTCTGAGCAGTCTCGTCTCTAAATTTGGTGAGGAGATCCTTTGTGGTGAATTCGAGCAATAAAGTACTAAGCCTCCTTATGCGTACCTGGTGATGTTTAGTAATTTGGTCCTGCTGCTTAGTGTGCTGGTGCTTCTCAGTAGGTAGGTCTTTGCGCATGTGGGAAATTTCAGGCGTCTATAGATGGCCAGAAGTCACATGGCTGTCCCAGGACACTAATTACAATTGGTGATGGTGGTGTCGAATGTGTTCCCTAGTTTTGAAGTTGCTGAGCGTGGAAGGGCAGATTGTTTGCGGCTAGTGGTTTGTAAACGCTAGGTGGTTTCAACACCCATAACGTTACATTAAAGTGTTTGTGAAATGCGATGTTCCCTTCACCCGTCACTGACTGCTCCTATAAATTTTTGCTCCGGATGAAGGATGAAGTTGATGGCTATGGACCTAAATGGGATGCTCTAGAGGGATGAAAGATGGTGAAATTTGTTATTAGGGCTACATCGGGCATACAGGTAGAAAGTTTCAAGTCGCCCTCTGTTCCTGGTCGTACTCATAGGTTAGTGTGATTTTCCTCCCCACAGGTTGTACCTCTGTGCCATTACAAGATGCCTTTCACATCAGATTTTTCATTGTCTATAGCGCAAACCTCACTTCCCCGAAGCCTCCAATTATTTCCTATGAAGAGAACAGCATAGTTTAAAGTGGGTTATGTATAGAGTCTTCATTCACGGTCAAAAATCACGACGTGTTAAGGGATTTAAGGTGAATTATGCTGTCATATAAGAAGTCACATCCTGCCTAAAAGAAGTAGTATCTCTCTCTTTGCGAGTAAGGTGTGTGTGTGGGGGGGAAATAGAGAAGGAGTGCCTCAGAAAGGCTGGTCTTTTTACTTGAACCGAGATTATTTCAGTTTTCTGCTGACGTTTTCATTCAACTTGCTTTGGTCCTTACCTTCTGAGTTCAAGACGATGAGCAATGAATGAACTTGTTGGAGTCAAGATCGCCAAAGATCAAAGATGAGAATAACTATATCGATTTATCACTCAGAGAGGTAGAAAATGTCTTTGACAAAGTCAGGGGCAGAGGTATGTAACACAAGAGCTTGAACCTCCAGATTAACAATAATCTGAAGAGAATTCATAGCGACTATCTAACAGATAACAGATATCAGGGTATACGTGGTAGTTAATCAATACAAAGTACCCGAGGTAACAAGGAGTAACAAGGAGTAACAAGGAAAGTAAGTACCCTAGGAGACATTACGGTCCATTCAAAGAAGGTACCTTTGGACTAGCAATCGAACAGGCACATGGCTGCTCAATTGTTTTGCGTCCCTAAACGGCCACTTTTCAAGACTTTGTCTAGTCTTGACTTGAACTGGTCAACAGATTCACTGTTGACAACTTCCACTAGAAGTGCGTTCCACTTACCGCAGATACTGTAGGTGAAAAAATTTCTACACAGATTGCGGTTGTAACGCTTCAATTCAAGTTTGAAGCCGTGATTGCGCGTTCTGTTCTAACTCAGTGTGAAAATATCCCGGTAGTCAACATTGTCGAACCCTCGAAGTATTTTGAAAACTTCGATGAGCTGACCACGCAGTCTACGGGTTTCCAGCGAGAACAGATCTAATTCCCATAGTCTATCCTCATAACATTTATGTTGGATGGAGGGAATCAGCTTAGTTGCCCTAGCTTGTACGCGTTCCAACCTTGTGATGTCCTTTCGAAACGAAGGACTCCGAAATTGTACGGCATACTCCAGGTGCGGCCGAACGATGGAGTTGTACAGACAAAGTACTATCTCCTTGTTATGGTATCCAAACTGGCGCTTTATGTAGCCTAACATCCTTTGGGCTTTCTTTTTTGCCTCGATGCACTGTTTCGAGAATTTGAGGTTGCTAGTAATAGTTACACCCAAGTCCTTCTCAGTGTCACTCGATTCAAGAGCAGTGCCCTTAAGGATATACTGAGATTGAGGGTTTCTGTGGCCGATATGCATCACTTTGCATTTCCTCACGTTAAAAGGCATTTGCCACGTGTCCGACCACTCCCCAATCTTCCCAAGATCTTCCTGCAGGCGGGCAGTATTTCCATCCTTTGCAAGTTCATACCAAGCTTGGTATCGTCGGCAAATTTCGAAATCTTGGCAACCATGTTACCGTCCATGTCGTTGACGTAGATGATAAATAGTAGTGGTTCCAGGACAAAACCTTGAGGCACCCCGCTAGTAACGGGCAACCACTTAGAAGCCTGTCCATTCACCACCACCCGTTGCCGTCTGCCACTTAGCCAGTTCTCGATCCAGCCGGCTACTTTTCCTTCTATGCCCAGCGCTTGCACTTTCCGGAGAAGGCGGCGGTGTGGTACCTTATCAAATGCTTTCTGAAAGTCTAAGTACACCAAATCCACCGCCTTGTCCCGATCGTGCTCACTAAACACGAAGTGGAAGAATTCCACAAGGTTCGTCAGGCAGAATTGGAAGCTAACTCCCAGAAAGGGAGATATACAGATATTGGCGAAATATATATACACGAAAAAGTAAACACAAAACAAAGAGTGTTAGAATACTTTCAAGGTCAGCTATCAATATTTTATTCGTGTTCAAAAGAGTCCTCTTTACAACTCGCAGGAAAATTTCTTAACTGTTTAGCTACTTTGCCTTTACATTGCCTCTCACTTTTTTTCGTTCTGTAATTCGTTAATTATTATAATTTCCTATTTTTAAAGTTGCTCATAATGTAAATATTTCTGCTTTTTATAGTTAATCTTGTTCTTAATGTAATGTTTTGTTTTTCTATTGCCTACTGTTTAATTTTCCTATGAATTCTCAAGTCTTTTATCATACCATAGGGGTGTATAGACTGCTGCCTCATTCGTTCATTATTTTCTATTTTGAAATTTGTTTCTAATGTTAATCTTTCTCCATTGTATAGCGTATGTTGTAATTTCATCGCTTTTCATGGTGCCCCATATTCAATTTTCTGAGAATAGCCTAGTTTTATACCCATTTATTTTTTTCTATGACAGTTTTCCCTTTTTAAAATAATTAAAGGCCAGGTAATGGCTTCGCTACTGAAATTAAAATCGAAAAAAAAGCAGCCGTGGTTAAATTTTTATAAATTTTCTGAAGTTCCCAATTATAATAATATCAAAAATGAACTCTAAACTATTTCCCTCCTTTCAAAAAATTACGTTACTAAAATATAGTTATAGATAAAATAAAAAAGGAGCCTTGCTGAAATTTTAATAGATTTTCTGAACTTTACGAATTGTAATTCATTTTATTTTAAAGCATTGGAAGATCATATTTATTTTTTCTGAACTGAATATTTTGTTTTTTTCAAACTCTAAAGAAACTACGTTGATAAAAATTTAAAATATATTTAAGTCATAAGCAAACTAAGGTGAAATTATTATTCAAATAGTCCAAAAAACAAGCTTCTTAAATTATAGAGTTATTGACGATTTTGAACATTACGACAAAGTTCGGCATATTCCTCCTTGATTGCTTGACCTCTTGGTTTTGTGTTTTCTATTGACCACTGTATTGACCTTTTTTTGTTTCTTTTCTGTCACTAATATAGGCTGAAACATCTTATCATAGATTGATGATTGAGGGAAATTTCGACAATTTCCCCCCAAAATATTCATGCGCCCCAAATGCTGTTGCTCCTCTGACTCTGATTAGACTCACGTATATATATATATATATATATATATATATATATATATATATATATATATATATATATAATATATATATATATATATATATATATATATATATATATATATATATATATATATATATATATATATATATATATATATATATAACTTGAGTAGAAATCTCAGAGCGATCAGAAGCGGATGCAACATTTTTTAATTATCCAGACAAATATAGAACACTACAAGTTTTCATTTTCACGCTAAAATATTAGATAAATAAAATTAATACATAAAATTAAAATTCGAACCAGCAGTAGTCAAAATGACTTAAAATTGCTTTAAAAATAAATAAATATAAAAACTGATCAATTTATAATAAGATAAACACTTTAAGCAGAATAAACAACTGTTCTTTAAAAGTGAAAAAAGAGAATAAGTTTTTAATTTGTTTAAAGAACAAGATGACTAAAATTAATACATAAAAAGGAAATACGAACATACAGTCTTAAAAAAATCATTAAATAGATTTGTAATTAACTAAATATTAAAAACTAATGAAACATATTTTATGATTAATAATGTAAGAAGAATAAATTACTGTTTTTGAATTTGACAAAAAATAATACCATCCCCACAGTCAAGCATGCAGACGGAAGCATTGTGGTGTTGAGTTACGAAAACAATTAATCAATGACAAGACAAAAGCAACAAGTAAGTGGTTGTCAGAGAGAGAAGATTACCCCCTTCCCCTAGAACCCAACCTCTACGCATGGGGCCGGTGAAAAGATAAACCTGCACGCCCTGACAACCCCAAGAGAGCAGCGAGAGCTTTGCGCGGTCGGATGACTCCAGCGCTCTTATCAAGATTGTTTGGGTCAGTTTAACCCAAAGAGCCGCCTCAAGAATGTCGCACGGCCGCGTGATCCGTGTTGGGTTCCCTTCTCCCCGTCGCATCGCCGGATTGGCGCCAGACCTAAGGCGTCGAGGACTTTCGCGTGATCCGTGTTGGGTTCCCTTCTCCCCGTTGCATCGCCGGATTGGCGCCAGACCTAAGGCGTCGAGGACTTTCGCGTGAGCGTGTGATGCTCGCCGAGAATATCCCCTCACCCACCTGGCGTGCTAAGTCTAATGAGATCAAGCTACGAACGTGACGCGTCACCTCACTACCCCGCCTCACTCGTACCTAAGGCCAGAGTTGCCGCCCGACAGAGTTCTCGCCCGACACGGGCAGGCATCTATCACTCGGGTATCGAGTTCGTTTTCGTCTGGAGTACTCCCTCATTTATTTCTCAGTGAGGTTAAAGAAGAAAGAATTTTGCAACTGGAATTTTGCAGTGCCCCGCTTCACCGTCGTCTCTAAAGCCTCCAGTTAATTCATTTTTACGTTAGTCTCCCCGTTATTAGCACTCTCCCCCTTTCCCTGGAATCAATCACCGTACATCCTATCTCGGACTCTTGTCCCCGTCGAGTCATTTCTTCTTCCCCTTTCCCCCCGTTTGGTACTCCGAGTCTCATCTTATTTATTGTCATATATTTAATTTTGCTCATAATATTTTCTTTCTATATAGTTATTTTTCTACAATCAGTTTCTCTAGACCCAGAACCTCTAAGAATTGATTACTTAGGGCAAAGCGCTAGATTTTGATTATTTAACCCTCGCACTCGGATCTATATCCCAATTTTTCGCGTGCTCTCTTCCCGCGGTACCGCAGAGTCAATCCTGGGCTAGCAAAAGCGTTCGACTCTACGATAGTGGTGTTATAAATGAAAAGTAATGTCCTACCGTGGCTTATCAATCCCTGTCTTGAATCAAGTAGTAAATTTGCGGCTCATATTGAAGGAACAATTCTACAAGAGGAAACCTGCAAACTTTGCTTAATTGAAAGCTATATTGTAAGAAGGGCGTTAATTATATTCTAACACAATGTTGCAAGAACTCGTCAAAATCTTATTAGAATCCCATGACAATAATTAAGGCAAAAAAAATGTTATTGGTACGAAATACTACACTTTCTCTACCTAGTGTCAAATAATCATATTCGCTCTTATATTTGGGGGGTTTGTATAATGTAGTAAACATTTAAAGAATTTTTTATTGTTCCTCTTAAATGTAATACTGAACTTATAATTTTAACACTAGTTAGCGTCAAAAATGTACCTTAGTATTTCTGTAGTGTTTCTTAATAAAATTGCCCTCCTAATTCCTAATCTGGCATCTGAATTTCTCTATCAGGTACAGTTTTTGCGATACAGGGGGTGATAATATTTTTATAGTTTATACATGTCATATATTACATCAAAATTTCAATAGTTTTGCACTACTGTATTCGCAGTAAATTTTGTGTACATTATAAGTAATTATGTTAATAGGTTTATATTTTTGTAGGTTATAAATTGCTTAGCATTATAATAATAAGAATAATAATAATGATAATAGTGGTTGAGTTAAGAATAAACAGAAAAGTAAGAATAGCTCCGACAGATTTTGCTATGTTTGCGGCAAAGTGACTTTTTCCGAGCAGCAATGTACAATATCTCCTGTAATTAAATCTTTGTATCATGCATATTTTTGAGTAAGGCTCGGAGATCAAGATAAAAGTTTTGCACCAAATATCTGCTGCAAGGGATGCTACATAAGTTTAAGACGCTGGAGTCAGGGCGAACAGAAGTCTCTCTCTTTTGGTGTTCCCATGGTGTGGAGAGAGGGCAAGGACCACTCTACGGACTGCTATTTTTCAATGACAAATCTTAAAGGTGAGCATTGTATCAAGTATTTCAGCTTTCTGTATTATACTGGCTCCTTAAAATGTCATTATTATGCATAGAATTAGGCATAAAGTTAAAAATTGACATAGTTCACTTCAGCATGAACATATCTTTTACTAAACATTTACGTACTATCTGCAACTCCAAATCAATTCCTTTATGTAATATGCAATTATATTTTCCACAAGTATAAATAAGAGGTATAAGTTTAGTGTGGCATATCCGAATATTCCTTCTGCCATCAAACCCCTGCCCCACGGTCTAGGAATTCCTATACCTTCTCCCCATGAACATTAGAGCTCCATGAAAAGATTAATATGGAAGTTGATCAAGATTATGACACATCTGAGTATTATCAGGTTTCCCCACATGATATGGCGTCAAGACCATTCAGTCAAGTTCAGTTAAATAACCTAACCAGGGATCTGGGGTTTTCAAAGGAGAATGCACAACTTCTTGGCTCTCGACTTCGTAAAAGTAATCTTCTCGCTAAAGAAACATTTTTTTGGTAAAGAAACAGAGAGCAAGAGTTTCGAAGCTAGTTTTTACAGCATTCTCCTAGCTCATTAGTATACTGCGCCAATATTAAAGGACTTGTTGAGGCCCATGGAAGTCCCTACAACCCATTAGAATGGAGACTTTTCATAGATTCCTCCAGTAGAAGTTTAAAAGCTGTGAATATTGGTAAGATAGCTTCCGTGCATATAGGCCATTAAATCCAACTTAAGTAAAGTCATGATAATATAAAAAAAAATGCTGGATGTAATAAATTACTCTACCCACAATTGGAGGATATGTAGTGACTTAAAGGTAAGATCATTTTAGATTTGGCATTTCTAAGCTCTTTGATATTGACAGTTTCATTTTTAATTGTTCATACTTGTATACACCTTTTGGTTAACTTACATTTTCAAGAATGAAAATCTGGAAACCATGAGTCATTTTCAAGTTATATTTTTTGGGGTGAAGTGTGTCCCTACTGGTTAATGCATCCTTTTGGGTTAATGGGGAACTTATCCTAATTGATAAGGTATAAAACATAACTCAATAAACTCAAAATAAGATGTACAAATATCCAATTAGTTCCAATACAATGATTTAATGCATCGGCATACAGGATTTTTCAGTACATATTCATATTCTTATTGTTTTAAGAAATATTACTTTGAATTTGTTTTTAGAAATATTACACTTTGAATTTACATACCCTGTTAAATTTCTTTTCAGGTAGTGTCTCTTATACTTGGGATGCAAACAGGCTACACGAAGCATCCCTGTTTCCTATGTTTATGGGAGAGTCGTGCAGATCGAATGCACTATGAGAAGAAGGTTTGGACTCCACGAGAAGCATTTAGAATTGGATCAGACAATGTGATAGCTGAACCTTCAGTGCCTCCTCGCAAATACTGCTTTCTCTACTGCATATGAAGCTTAGAAGAATGGAAAATTATGTCGAAACCCTTAATAAAGAAGGCCAAGCTTTTATATTTCTTTTTCCAAAATTTCCACAAATCAGTGACGGTAAGCTCCATGCGGGAATTTTTGATGGACCTCACAGGAACTTGATGAGAGATCAGCAGTTTGATGCTTTAATGACGGACATATAAAAAGATGGAAAGCTTTCAAAGCTCTAGTTAACAATTTTCTAGGCAATAAAAGAATCCAAGCATTTGTTGCCCTGGTCAATCAGCTCCTAATAAGTCGCAAACATTTAGGAGCTCGAATGTCTATAAAGATACAATTTTTCCAGTCCCATCTGGATTATTTTTCCGACAACTGCGGGAGATACAGTGAAAAACAGGGGGGAAGATTCCACCAGGACATAAAAACAATGGAATTCAGGTAACAGTGTAAATGGGACGTAAACATCCTTGCTGACTACTGTCGGTGTTTGAAGCTTGATATACCAGGTGAGAGGCACAAACGAAAATCGTCAAGGGCATCTTTTCTTGGAAATTAGAATTATTTTCTTTATTATTTTACATTCTTCAATTTTTTGTTTTATTAAAAGGATTATAGTTAATCTACGTTTATTCCTGTTTCTATGATATAACAATAATAATGCATTATTTGATAGAGAAAGGTTTTTGATTTTTTTTTCAGGAAAAATGAGGTAATCTCAATGAAAATGGTGTATGCTGTACTGAGAAAATCTGACCTGATTGAACAAAAATACATTCATTTTTTAGCTCAGGAGGTTGGATTCATTAAGAAACCACAAAGAAATCCTGAGGAACCTAATTTTTTTTCAAACGCAGGCCTATGTAATTAATGAAGGTTTAAGTTATATATAAATATATATATATATATATATATATATATATATATATATATATATATATATATATATATATATATATTATTTGTGATAGCGCAGTCATAACACTAGCCAACAAATTTTAACTTTGTCTCTGATACTTGAGTAAAGGTAACTAACTACTTTGGGTGCGTTGATTCCAAATCTGTGCTCAGATTTGTCCTAACACGTAAGGTTTCTGAGTTTGGCAACTAGGCTATATGGCTCACTTTGTCATCTTGGATCAATTAATGATATAATTATTTCGGGTTTGAGAAGAATGAGACGTTTTTGGGCAAAGGTTTAGGATTGGGGCACTCTATTTGGCATTATGTATTTCCTTTTGCAGACCCAGACAAGATATGTATTACATATAAAAGAACTAGTACTCATCTAACTATAACTTTCTTCAAAAATGTTGGAGATTCTTGCCCTTGCGCTTGTACGTGGATATAGGATCCTTCTGTTGTAGGAACAAACAGTAGTCACCTATCATGTTTTCGTTGAAGTAGCCTTGATACTTGCTTTTCATCATTGCGATATCTCGGTGGAACCTTTCACACATATTAGATGGAAAGAAATATAGATGAGAATGAAAGAAATGGATCTTAAGAGACATCCGACACCCCATTCGTTGATAGACCTTTAGCATGTTGTCCACTAGTTCTTTATTGTTTTCAGCCCTATGATTAGCAAGAAAGTTCTGCACTACATGGAAAAATGAATCCCATGCTGCCAACTCAAGTGGAGTTAGTTTCTTTCAGAACTCCCTGTCACGTATCAATTCTCTGATCTCCAGCCCTACAAAAATGCCGGCTTTAAGTTTAGCATCGGTTTTCTTTGCACCAAATTTCTCTTTGAGATAATGGAATCCATCAGAATCATGGGCCATTGCTTTAACAAAATTCATGATAAGGCCAAGTTTCATATTTTAGTGGCGGAAGATAGATCTTCTGTGAATGTACCAAAGGCATGTGCTTCACATTGTATTGGCCAACTATGTGTTTGCTCTTGTAGGCCACCTTTTGGCAATATAATTATTCCTGTCGTCACAGCTGTTCCATAGGCATAAGAAGCACATATTCTTTGTATATCCTAGCTGCAGTCCGAGAAGTAAAGAAATTACCTTTAGATCACCACATATATTCCACTTCTGATACGAGTAATAAACATCTTCCAAAATATATTTCATTGAGTCATATGTCTTTATCATCCCAACAATAAGTGCTACAGGAATTAGAGGTTTTATGTTACCATTGTGTAGCAACACAGCTTTGAGGCTAGCAGTGCTTGCATCGATAAATAGTCTCCATTCATCAGGTCAATGCTTGTTTCCTAGCTGATTCATGAGGTCATTAACATCAGTACAGAAACAAGCACCATCTTTTTCTTTCTAGAAGGCAGGTAATGCCTCAGGGCGTTTAAGTAAAGTATATATTATTGCATCATCCTCTAGAAGATTCCATTGCTGTAGTCTGGAGCCTAACAGTTCTGCGTTCTTCTTTGACAATGACAAATCCCTCACCAAATCATTCAATCTTTCTTGATTTATCAACTAGATCTTCTTTTCCTTAGAATCATCCTCATGTATTTCATCGTCATTTTTATTCTTATCTTCAGGTGATGAATCATCTTCTTTAACTGCACTAGCTGATGAAAGAACCGGGATTAGCATTTCCATATTATGGGGGACTGGTTTTATAGCTGACTTGCAATCTGGATATACAATTTTGGACTTGTTCTTGTTTGAGAATCCTGCAATCTTTGTCATACAAAAGTAGCAATCAAAAACATGATTTGTTGGCTCACGCCTCACCATTAGTACAACAAAAGGCATACCATTCTCTTTGACATTTGACCACTGTGTGAGCCCCGTATAACACATAGTACAAGATTTGTGAGATGCCCATGGTTTGTCTTGGTCACCAACTTTACCACCAAATTAATAATTGTATGCAGTTTTCACTCTTTTATCTAATTTTTTCCGTTGGTTGCTTGGGGTATATCTTTCACAAATATAAGAAAAGATGTCTGGGCTATTTATACATCCTTGCCGATTCATGTTTTTAACTTAGTTTGTATATATCCTCTTATATACTTTTGTACAATCTTATTTCATTTACAAATTAATTGAGAGATAAATCTGAAATAAAAATGCAATTAACCACTCTATGTAAATACCGTTTCAACACCACTACTATAATGGCTAAATTTGACAACGTTATATAGAAGGAGTGTAACGCAGGAACCTACCATACACAACACATCCTCTCACTATGGTTGCCGAAGCAACACTTCCCATATGTGTAACTAAAGAGTATGTGTGTAACTAAGAAACCTTATGTGCTAGAACACTTCTGATTACAGATTCAGAATCAGCATACTCGATTTAGTATTAACCTTAAGCTCATACCCAAGTAGCAAAATCATTGTTGACTAGTGATATATAATTCTTCGACAAGCAAGAATGACAATTTAAAAAAATGCTGATGGAAAGAAAGTTTTTTTGGTTGTCTTAGAAAAGCTTATTTTATACGTTATCCTCCCGTGTATGTCAGAAGAACTCCTTCCGAGAGCTTTGATAAAGAGCTAGTAAGACAAAAATAGCCTTTTTAACCGCATGTATATATATATATATATTGATGAGAATTGCTTCTAGAAAGACTAAATTTAGTGTTTAGCAGAAATCGAAAGGCGAGGAAAATAGCTACGATCGCGAAGAAGAACATATGAAACCAAAAATGAAGAACAGCGACGAACAACACAGGCGCGAGAGCCCCCCAAAAGAACTGAAAAATCAAAGAAAAAAATAAAGATTAAGAATCAAAGAGATGGCTGGTCACCCAGCAACTAACTCTAACTCTTACTCATTCCTCTTCCCTACTATATCTTAATTATCCTATCCACTATACTACGACTATTCACTTTAAAATTTCTATCTTTTTCAAGACGTAAGACGTAAGTGTCGAGGGCCGTCAAGAAGGAGATGTTTAGCAAGACTTGCGGTGCACGGAATAGCCTCTGCTCACCGGCCGTATGCAAAAACAACGACGGAAGCGCTATCTCACCTTCTCAAGACTTTTAGGTTCATAAAATCTAATTTCTATATTTTCTGATGAACAAAACTTCATGTTTGAAAGCCTGATATCTACTACACCCTCTTTTATAAATCTTCAGAGAAGAAGAGCCAAGTTTCTAAAATTTCTGTATGACAACCTAAATGTATAAACTACGTATAATTAAATGCTATGCAAATTTGGTAATTAAAATTAAAGTTATTAGCACATAGGCAATTTACTAGAAAAAATGTACAAAATAATCCGATCGCTTAGGTTTCTTGTAGACAGAACCGGCAATGTTTGCATAGGAAATAACTTCATTTATTTTTGTGTACATTAGGCATTCTCCTCCCAGCTGTCTAGGAAATCTGTCACACCTGTCTATGTCCACGAGCTGATTGTACAGCTGCGCAATCAAGAATGTATTTCAGTTGGAACACTAGCCGCACTGCCAACTACTCCAAAGGGTTCGTCCATAATATTCTCTCATCAAGTCTCGTGACTGTGAGGGATGGTGGTGTAAACAACGTGGATAATCTGTTCCACTACAAACAAGGAATAAAATTAAGGATTATGCTTCGCGAAATTTAAATTTGCACACACTATGGACTCTGCCTTCCTTAACAATTCGACTTATATCCAGCATGTTGGGAGTGCTTTAGTTGAGACACAGCGAGAAACGCGCGGGGGAAATAGAAAATACCTTAAAGAGTAAACTGACAAATTGGACTAAAAAGGAGAGGTGAAGCAGTATAAATATCTTTCTTTCGGCACCACTATGCCCCACAACGGAAGGGTATACAAAAGAGAGCCCCGTGACCGTATGAACGATGGTAACCATAAACAGCGTAGGCAATATATCTCAACAAGAACCAGTGGAAGGTTTCTAAAGTCCACCCAAACCAAGGAAAAATATAATTAAAAGGAAAACATATGTAGACTTTATTCACCAACGTTGAGACCTTAAACTATTTTACTTTCGATAGTACCAAACATATACACAAATCCACAACTCACATACACTAATATTTCTCACCTACCAATTTACACTCCCTCTCACTCCTATGTTCCATGGAACAAAATCATAATTATTACTATGTGCCGGAGGTGGCCAAATCCTATGCGATTTGGGTGAAAGTTTGATGTCTAAAGTTAATAAAATGACAAGATACCCATTTGGAAGAAGTAGCTTTTTGCTAAATAATGTAAATAGTCAAATCTTTTTAGTTCTAAAAGGAAAATTAATCATTTTCCTAAAAATTGCAGCGCAAGACTTACGAGTTGACCCCTTTGAAACAATACGTATTTATCTGATAATTTCTCGCAAAATCATGTCATCTTGTCTCCTGCTGAATAACAAACCTCTTCAGATTCAAAGCCACATCCTTTGAAAGCAGATTCTCTTGTCCCTCCAATTAGGCCACCCTCCGTTTTATATAATAAGATCAACGAATAATGCACTACTTTATTTTACCCTAATTGAGAGATTGGCCTAGATAAAAACAAATACGTTCATCACCACTCAAATATGTGTTAGTAAGTGATTACAGTGTAAAAGCCATACTAAGGCGCATGCGAACGAAGTAAAATTGGAAAGAATAGTACCATTTGTACTAAAATGGTAAATTTAACTATGCTCAACCTAGTTTCCGAATTGGTGTATATAACTAGTTTAAACATTTCGAAAGTTGTAAAAATTTTGGAAAGAATTTCAGATAAAAAATAATTAAACTTGAAAAAAACCCTCCTGTTTGGTCCCTATCAACTTGTACGAACGTCCTCAATCAATAAAAAGTTTCTGGTGATTAAGAGCCGGCCGTGACTCCAACTCATTAACGTTTCATGAAAAGACGTTAATGTGATGCTCCCGTTTGTACTTCCAAGAACCATTGCGTTAAACGGTTCTGAACCAGAAATACTTACAGTTTAACCTGGAATTTATGGGCCCATCATGTATATAATCCGTATTTGTAGTCATTTTACTCTTTTGATCAAATAGTAAAGCTCGAGGGACTGAAACTCACCTCTTACAGGAATAGGACAAGGACGAGAGGACGATATTGAATTTAGTTGCGGGGGAGTCTAGTCTTGGACGACTCTATATCTCACTATGTCGGTTGGTCGATCCCCGTTTTGCTTTTATTGTTTTAGTACTAACATTCTAACTATTCAGCCGATTCAAACTAAATTTGAAACCCTAATGTTGTTTTACATTCTCTTTAGAATGATATGATTGCAAAAGTCCTCTCAAGTTTAGCCGTGGAATTATTTGGTAATAACCTCAGAACTATTTAGCCGATTCTAACGAAATTTGAAACCCTTATGTCGTTTTACATTCTTCTTTGAATGGTGTAATTGCCAAGGTTCTCCCAAGGTTAGTCCGGGAAATATTGAAAGTTTTGAAGGTCGGAAGGTCATATATCAGAATAATTGAGAGCGAGCAACTGCTGCTCAGCAAACCTTGTTTATTATTATTTACGAAATTCTGACAATTTAATAAACTTGCAATAATTAATATATTAGAATAACACTGGGTAACAAATTTTCACAAAAGTTTTTTCTCATATTTTGTTAAGTGTTTTTAATACTAAACTTTGCGCTGATTCCAAATATGTCCTTACTTTCTCTCTACCATCGACCATTCGAAACATATAACAAATTATGCTAATATGAAGAAATATATGGGATAGGGGTAAAGCACACTTACATTTGTCGCTAATTGATTTATTTTCTTATTCAGGTTTATATGATAAATATTAACTTTCTTGATTATGGCTACAAAAGTATGCAGAAATTCACCAGATTCGTTCTGTTTTGTGTGTGGTTTCTTTGTTGGACCTAAGCATGTATCACATAAAATTGTGAAAGGTGCAAAGTGCTGGATTGCTTATTGACTGTACTTTGGAATGAGTATTGTTACCAAGAAAAAACATGGTGCTCTCATGTAATATGTGGAAGTTGTCGATCAAATTTAGATGCATGGCTGAGAGGTGCAAGAAAATCAATGCCATTTGATGTGCCGAGAGTTTGGTGAGAGCCAAAAAATCATCCCATGATCGCTATTTTTGCATGAGTGACATACCAAAGTACAAAAAAGTTAAGGGAAGAAATTTCCTTCCATATCCCAACATTTAATCCTCTATTGCACCTATGCTACCTGATGATACCTTATTGGTTCCACGGCCGCCAGTAAATGTAAGTAAATCATATCAAATTGTAAGCTATATTCTTCGTAACAAAATCAATACTGAAATATTCAAAACATCTAGGTAAGTTTTCTTGTAATGTTATTGCAGCTATTAAATGCATTTCTTTTTATATATACTTATTTAGCTAGAGGATATGATGGAGGTCTCATCAGGAGAGTCGGAAGGTTGTGACAATGAAGAAATGGATGAAACGTTTGAGCCAAGAATGAGTACCCGCCCACACTTTCCAAATTAACGTGAATTCGCTGATCTCATCAGAGACTTGGGTCTCACTAAGTCAGGAGCTGAGCTTTTGGCATCCAAACTTAATGAATGGAATCTTTTGGGAGGAGGACTGTAGATCAACAGTATACAGGAACTGCCATGCGGAATTCAAAGTATACTTTATTATAAGTGAGGATCTCTGCTTCTGCAAATATATTAATGGCTTGTTTACTGCTATTGGAATTGATCACAACCCTAAATAATGCCGACTTTTCATAGATAGTTCTACAAAAAGCCTCAAAGCTGTTTTACTATATAATGGGAATCAGTATCTATCCCTGCCTATAGCATACTCAGTACAGATGAAGGAAGAATATGACAATGTCAAAAAAGCTTCTCGAGAAGGTAAACTATACAAAGTTTAAATGGGATGTTTGTGGTGATTTTAGAATGCTTGCCTTTTTACAGGGTGAGTACACCAACTATTTATGGTTTCTTTGCTTATGGGACAGTAGGACTGATCATGCAAATTACCAGAAGGTTGAGCCTGCCAAAGCTTTGCTACCTCCACTTCATATAAAGCTTGGTTTAGTCAAACAGTTTATAGAAGCATTAGATAATGTTAGAGAAGCATTTCAAGAGATTCGTCTACTCTTTCCAAAGCTATCTGAGAGCAAAGTTAAGGGTGGCATATTTACTGGACTGCAAGTAAGAAAATTGTTAAGGTCAGTACAGCTTGAGAATGCAATGAGTAATGTCGTAAGTGAGGCGTGGTGTGCATTTCGAAATATAGTTAATGAATTCCTTCGTAAAAATAAATACCTAAACTACAAGCAGCTAGTAGCAAAACCTTGAGAAAGCTATAAGAATTTAGGATGTAGAATGTCACTAAAGGTGCACTTTTTGCATTCACATTTGGAGTTTTTCTGGAAAATTTGGGAAAAGTGTGTGAGGAGCATGGTGATCGGTTCCATCAAGATATTGCTGTAATGGAGAAAAAATATCAAGAGAGATGGGATACTGCTATGATGGGGAACTATATATGGTCATTGGTGCGTAAAGATCAAGGAACTCACAGTAAGAAAGCAAGTTGTTCAATGCACTTTTATTAGGTTATCTCTCATAATCACATTTTTTCATTAGTTTAAAAAGGAATACAAAGACAAAATATTATCAACTATTATTCCTCGACAATGTGAATATGCTATTAAAGTGAAATGTTGCAGTTATTTATGGTTAGTTTTATATAAAAAAATTCCAGTGGTGGGCAGTCCTTCAGTACCGATGACGGAAGGTCCGTCAGTCCGTCACTGACGGACTCCCGTTTCGCTGCCGACTGACGGAAACATTATTTGCAGAAGGTCGTCTTTGCTTTCGGGTTAGTGACGGTTTGGGTGACGGCCGAAAATCGCTTCCGTCGGCGCCTATTCCGTCAGTGTTTCAAAGTTTCCGCCAGTCGTCTGTCCACCAGCGTAACGGGAGTTCGTCAGTGACGGACTAACGGACTGCTCACCACTGCGAAAATTCCAATTATCTCAAAAAATATCGACGCTATGCAATTTACAATGGTATTTCTGTAATCAGGAGGTTAAATCACCCTAAACACTATAAACAATTAAAGAAACAATAACTACATCCATCTGAGGGAAACGTTAACTCAAAATGTTTTACTATCAGCCACATCTTGGAGAGAGTTTAAGTAGGAGTTAATAGAAGAGTAAAAGGATATGAAGTTGGGCGAGCCCTTATTTGTCGATCAGTAATGTATTTCATGCTAAATGGAAAAGAGAGATAAGGTGGATTTCCATGATATATTTGCTCACTCTAACCACTTTGTATTCACAGATATTCTGGCCGCTGAGCAAAATTTAAACGGTACAGTAGATAAAGAAACCCGTCATTAATTAGGGGATAAATGCAGTCATGAAAGAAAACTTCTTTCCTCAAGCTCAAAGTATATTGCCGGAAAATTTGTCATTAAATCTAAATCCTAGCGTAAAAATAAACACAGGTTAAGGAAAGGTGTTCTGAATTAGATTAGGGTCGAAGGACATGGTAGTGGGGAACTGGTATTAATTTGGCTCAGTATTATGGTGTGAAACCAAACCCACCTCGAAACTAATTACAACTATTTATAACCTCGATCGTCATGGTCATTTTAGGTGAGAATCTACCTACCCTCCATATTACTCGATCTACCGTGAAAACGGGTATAATAACCATGGGTAAGGTTTCTTATATAAATATTAGGCACCTACTCCACCCAAAGCTAAGCAATACCAACAAAGTTACCAAATATCGAGCCAAAAATTGCAATTAACGATTGGGGGCCATCGAATGTATAATAGGAGCCAAAGAAACCATATTATATATTTTTCTGCTCCCCAGGAAGAGGTTAACAACTTTGATTTTGCATTTTACATGGTCACACTGCAGTCCTATTTATGATGAAGTGTCAGTGAAAATGGTCCTCTAGGTCATTTTTAGGCGAAGCATACGGGGCGAGGGAGTAAGTTTACTGTGGTACCCCAATGAGTTCTTAGAGTCCTTGCAAATCCAACAGATTAATTTAAGACAAGGAACTGCAAATGAGTTGATGCTTAGTGGTAAAGAAAGTAACGTTGATTGTCTAGTTTTACTACACACCAGAGCTTCTACGGCATTAGGAAAGAGAGAATTCGTGGAGTAGTTTTAATGCACAATGGAATCGGGTTCAGAAAGTTACTTCCTCAAAAGATAGGATTTTACTTGGAATTTGGTAGAGTAGTGTATCCTGCAAAGTGCTCTATTGTCGAAAACAACAAGAGGTTTTCAAATAATTTGCCTCTAGGTATAGATTTCTTTGAAGGAAGGCGTGGGTAATTGATGCAGCAGGAAACTCAGTTCGCTAGTAAGGATAGGTACATACTCTTTGTAGAATCAGTGAATGAGTCAGTCCGGCCATGAATGGGGAATATAAATTTGTCTGTAAGAAGATGGTGGCAATTTAGGCAAGGTGTGAATAATGCTAACCGCGAGATTTGTGATAGGGATGTTTGAAATAAATCAAGGGTGTCGAAGGTTAGTGAGTAGGTAATCCCAGTTCCACAACCTTGGCATCTATTTTAATTCCGCACCAGGGTGAAGTGGGGGTGAAGTGTAGCCAATACACCTACCGTAGCCACTTCCAGGGAATAGGAGTAACCCGAATGCCTCTCTTTTGATCAAACCTAAGATAATGATCCCCTGAGTGTGTTTTCACTCAGTAAACGGCAGTCATGGGTGGACTTATGTAATATCGAGAATTGAGCCGAGTAGATTATTTTACAATTGCGAAAGGATCGTCTGAAGTAGTTAAAACACACATATACAAAAATATAGTTTAATATACATAAATTGGAAATATGAAGTAGCATATATATGTATAAATAGGATTAATCTTCGCACTGAATTGGTAAGTCTATATAATGTCGTGGGGATTACACTTGAAATCTATTTACTAGGATGCTTGTGTCTTAATTGCACACGACAGAATGAATTGAATAATATCACGGAATTAAGCACTGAACTAATCACTTGTAATACTCAAGGTTATGAGCTCGAGATGAAAATTCTAGTTAACGATTAAACTGGTGAAATTAGGGTAGGAGGTAATTCACTTTAACGATATCTTTGAGTTCGTAAGTATTTGGAGAATGACGTTAAATTTCTTCTTCTTCTGACGATGTTCCCACTTAGCCTAGTTGTCCAAGGTTACCAATGTGGGGGTAATCCTATACTGGTGTCCTGATATAATGATTCTAGGCCGGATCGCGAAGGTGAGTCAAACTGTGATTCAAATCTGAATTCTTCTCCTCGAAGTGTCCGTTCCGATAATTGGCCCCTGTAGTGGGTAGCCAAAAATGATTAACTAGCTGCGTCTAGGGTAATCTGCAGAGTGAGGTCCTGTGTAACCTCTGACTCTGAATGGGGGTGGCTGCGAAGAGGGTGGCACCTACAAGTACCGTGACGGCAACAACAAATTCCCCGAAGTTTCTTGCTTGCAACGGGCGAACTGTTTCCGTTGTGGGACTTGCTCCACACACAACGTAGGTCCAAAATCTTCTGCCTGACTGCAGGTAGAATTTTCCATTTTATTTCACTCAAGAGCTAAAATCAAGCAAGAGCACCGGATTCTCATAAAATCCGTATCCTCGCGCGAAAGACCTTTTGTCTGCTGCCAGGATATGCGAAATATTTACGCCTCACCGCCATTCGAGCTTTTCTGGTCTTCAACCGCGTGTTCATGACGTCGCAAAAAGGGGTGAAGGAGATTCGATGCAAAAGGGCGAATTTGGAATAAGGGACGGGGGGGGGCACGCAGCTGTTTCGGTGTATTTATGTATGCACTAATGCATGTATGTACTTAGACTTCTACAGAGGGAGTATCCAAGAAGTGTTATACCTAAGATGAATTGGGCAAGGTCGGAGAGCCAAAAATGGACTACATCAAGGATCATTAGTTTAAAGGAGATGGGCCAAGAGAGGGATTCTTGCTTTGATAAATTTTAGGTACCCATTATTTCTATACATACGGTATAAAAGAAATTGTTTCATGGAAAAATGATGCTTTTGACTGATTAATGTTCTATCTGTTCTAGTTTCTCATAATTTTGGCATACTTTTTCTTTATAGTTTCTAATTCCATTATATTCCATTACTCTAAGGAATATTTCTTATGCATCAGTTTTCACTCTTGGTGAACTCTTATTCATGTATTCTCTTTTTTTTTGCTTTTTCCTCGCCTTAATATCTCGTTCCTTTGAACAATATGTGTTCGTTCAATTGCTTTCTTCTGTTTCACAGTCGTTCTTTCGTTCATACACTTTTTGTGTCTAAGGTATCACTTTTAATCCATATAGATATATGATTTGAGCCTAGCTTGAATTGTGAAGTGGAGCCTTATTCTATTTTAAAGGAGTTCCCGCGTAAGCACTGATTCATTTGTCTACTTCTGTCTGCTTTTACCCACTCTAAGCCCAATTTACGTTTTTCTATCCGAGTAAATCTCTTATCCTGTCTTTTTTTACCACTATTATCTGTGATTTTTTGTTGTTTCAAAGCAAATTCTTATCTTAGTTTGTTTTATTATTAACACGAGCATAGATACCAGACGTTGCCCGGGATTAAAAGACCTGTGGTAAACAAACACATATACATCTCATCTTTTAAAATCTCTACTTTCAATCAAATTTCAACATTTTAATTTTCGCTATCATACTCACACATGGAACTCACAGCTGAGATGTGGACAGGAGTAAGGAAATGACAATTAAGTCGAATAGTCAACATACTACACATCCTGGTTAGGAGTCCAGATTAAGCCGTAGATCCCATGACTACCTCGAACTACTTTGTTGTCTCTTACTATAATTCTTCGCTCTCCTATCCTAAAACCTCCCTATTTTCCTCCCTCTTACTCCTACCTATCGTATCCACACTGTTTGGATCCTACTTAGGCTCTGGAAAATTAGGGTGCGGAGGACTACAAATAAGCACTGAGCCTCCCTTCCCCTCGCCTTGGTCACTCTTGCGACTGACAGGGCTGAAGGGTGAAGGGTAGGACGATTTGTACATCGTCTTTGACATTCCTTTTCATTTATTTTTATATTTATCTAGAGAAGAACCCTGTTGATAACCCTACGGTGTAAAGGATTCATTTTTAAATATCTCTAAGCATTTCTAAGCATTATCAATTATTAGTTTGCATTTTGACAACTTTGTGGCGCCACTCTTGCCAAATCTGAGTAACGTATGTTACTTCCCGGGGCAATTTCACCCCCAATGGTGACCTTTGTTGGCATTAAAGGTCGTTCTAAGTGGCATTCGAGAGAGGTTATATATATATGCCTCCAAACAGACTTTCGTTAATATATATTAGATGGGAACAGTTGCTTTTGAGTGATTTTATCCTCTCTAATACCATATGTGTATTTCTATTCCTTAAGTAAGCCCTCCGTTTATAATTTCATGGATTAACCATGGACGTTAAAAGCACTACGTCTTTACATAGACTATCTCGTGATCCTCTTCTTTGCCACACTAACCTACGATGTCTACCTGCTTCACCCCTTTTCAACGTGCTACTTTACTGCAAACCATACCAACCGATTGTACCTACACAAATTTCGCCTTTCCTTCTCGTAGCTTGAGATTCACGGTCGCTTACAACTTTTGCTCAGCAGACATACAACAATTTAAATTTCCAACTAGGTCTCCATTAGATATTTACCCTTCCATAAAATATTTTCTCTTGAGTAATAAATGAAAGCTACTTAAGAAATTTGTTCAAATCTACAACACCATGTGTCCACATGGATATCATTCAATAAACCAACCTAAGGGTCACTAAACTGTCACTCCAACAGAACAAAACTATTTTTCCATAGGTAACCTACCTCTTCTCTAGATGCGAAATGGATACTTTACAACACTTTAAGCAAAACCTTCGTTACTTTAATACAAAGTATTCACCATCCTCCGTCCTCTCTCTTTCCTATACAGGCGCTATGAACCTGTGTTAAACCTCTCGAAAGAATATCTAAATTTAAGGAAAGTATAGCCATATTATATAAATTTAAGTCGATAACTTAAATTTAGACCTAGGTACTGGCTTGTATAATCTTAGTTAGCCTCATTTGGAATATTGTAAATCAATTTTACAGTGCCTTTACACCATTAGATCCCTCTTCGGCATTTGGAATATTGTAAATCACTTTTACAGTGCCTTTATACCATTAGATCCCTCTTCGGCAGAGAAGACCTATACGCGCCCCTGACCTCTTCCAAGACTACAAGAACTAGAAATAAATAAAGAAATAAAATATTTTTATATATCTGATATTAGCGAAGTAAGATTTTAGCGATTTCTATGGAAAGAGTCATGTCAATATAGGAAGAGAGCAATATAAATGAGTTCCATATATTTAAGAAAAAATGATTATTAATGAAATAAAGCAAGTGAACTACAAGTGAAATTGAATATAATAAAAAGTGACTAATTTGATGTCAAACGCGCTTTCAGCTTTGTATTATGACCATTCAAGTTGTATATATATGATATACATAACCGTGTATAGGTTGGTATTAATCTAACATGTGTATATATTTATGTATAAGCATTTATGCAGTCTTCCCTCTGATTGAGAAGCTAGAGGAATTTAGCCCTAAATCTATTATTTAAATTTAAACTCAGTGAAATTCCGGAGCAAGTTGTACCAGTGTACCCTCCCCTCCCTTACAACAACTATTCTTCTTCTTCTGCTGAATTAGAAATTCCTTACACTCAACACCTCCTCTTTTGAAAGTAAATTTTCCCTTGGTAGTCTAACCAAGACATTGTTCCGTTCCCTACAACTCGCTGAGATTCCACCTAAGTTACGCTTCAAGAAGACACCCACAGGTGAGGTTTTCGTTCTTATCTCCAAGAGCCTCTGCATCAACCAGTTCTCAAACTCTAACACTTTAAATATTAACCTAGAACTTAAGGACTTATTCACATTAGTCACCAGGAACCCACCTGTTTTACAATGATATGCATATACTCATTCCAACATATTACACCCAATCTCTGGAAGTATACCGGTCGATAAAATATTACAAGAGGCTGTGAAAAAACAGTACAGAGACTCGCTGTCAACAAAGAATTAGGCTCTTAGCCGATACTACTTGGCGTCAATATATAGACTCTCCTATTTGAGACAAGTGAGAGAATAAATAACTAGAACTTCAGTCATCCTGATCCTAAACATAATAGGGAGAAGACCATAATATCAATGAGATTTTTTTTTCGAGACAGTTTCATTTACCATCAATTTCCATGAAAATACAAGGCTTCTGACAAAAGATGATTGACATGGTCTTTGTCGTCTACTTAGCAACCTTAACATGAATGTAAGGATATGTATCACAGGCTCCAAACACAGCTCACAAAGGCAAGCCATTTCAATAGCACAAAAAAATACAACCATCTATATATCTATGAGACATCTAGACATCAAGAGGATTTGGGTCGAGTTCTTGAATAGCCTGTTATAATAACCTGCAAATAAGAAAAACAAGAGTTATGTCTTCTACTATAAAACACGCTTACCTTTCACTGGATAAAAACCTACACCTCTGTATTCAAAATTCTTCTTGACTCAAACTTTTTTGTAGTTGAGGATGGTGATTCAGTCGATGAGCGTTGTGGTTCCTAATAGCAGAGATCGCTTGATGACACAGGTTTCAATCCAACTCCTTTTTCAATTTCATATAGCGATTAAAATGATTATACTATTTTATTCGTTTCTAAAAAAAACAATAAAATATCCCAGTTTCTTTCTTAAGCTTATAAACAGTTCACCTAATATAGTTCCAAAAGTTTAATTACCAGGTTTTGAAACCAGTATTCCTTTCCTTCGGCTACTAACTTCATTCATTATATTTTAAGTCTCGTGATTTTCCCGTATTATAAACAAAAGACCGTGTCATCTCTAACTAAGGAAGTAAAATAACCGCTTGTCACATACTGGTTAAAAAACCCAGACTTCGTTATTCAAAAGGCTTTTTGAATCAACACATTTAGAGGTTGAGGATGGTGGCTCATTCGATGAGCGTAGTGGTTCTAAAGGCAAAGAGCGGTTAACGACAGAGGCTCGAATCCAACCCTTTTATCCGTTTCAATAAAACCGTTAAAATAGCTATCTTATTTTTCCGTTTCTAAAAAATATCCCATTTTCTTTCTTAAGCTTTTAAATTCTTCACGTACTCTATTCCAAAGAGTTTAATTACGAGCTTGTGATACCAGTTTTCCTTTTCTTGCTGGGACTCTCTCTCTCTGCATATATTTATATATATATATATATATATATATATATATATATATATATATATATATATATATATATATATATATAAGCAACAAAGCCCACAGGGGAAATTAATACGAGGATTCCAAAGTACTTTCGAACTTTATTTCGAGTTCTTTATCAAGGAATAACAAAAGTCGAGAAAATTGTAATATATATATAAATATATTTATATATATATATATATAATATATATATATATATATATATATATATATATATATATATATATATATATATATATATATATATATATATATATATGAGGATGATACAGACGAGAGGAAACGCCCACGAAACAAACAAAATGAATTAATATGAAATGGAAACCTTAGGAGGAGCGAAGATAAATAAAAACTAGGATCATTATATCAGGTCAATTCCAAAGACTAAAGGTTGAGAAAAGAATTAGAATACCGCCTAAGCAATTTCGGAAGGGAGAAAATCTGAGCGAGAGATTCACATCATAGGTTGGGATTGAAAAACCAAGGTAGAAAAGTATAAATGCTCTAAAGACTTACTCAAACGAAAATAAATACACAGACATAAACATAAGGCTATATAGATGCACAAAAAAATAAAATTAAATAGTTTATTAAGATTAATATAAATATTCAGTCTCAAATTAAAAGTTTCGACAGTGCATTGTGAATATAATTTTTAAAATAACCAGCGAGTTTATATAAGCCAGAATTTAAATTAAAATTTGGTAATTTACTAATAAAGGTCGATTCAATGATATTTAGTGAAATTGTAACATTATTATGACAGATGATTTTAGTAGAATTCCAATCAATATTGTGATTAAGATATGACATATGAACATAAAATGCGCTGCTTACTTCCCCACGACGGATGGATTAAAACAGTAGTCTGGGAACAGGGGTAATTTAGAAAAATTGGAGGTAATGGATGTGCTATGGATGTGGATATGCTAAGTGAGGGAAACGAATATGAAAGTTGAAGAAAAAGAATGCATTGAGGAGCCTTTCTTCTATTTTTCGGTAAGACCTGGCACCATTTCTCCTAATTAAGTGGCATTTTGCCATGTTTTGAACATGACTCTTTCAGAGTAGTTGATGAATTAGTAGAGCTGATCAAGTGATATAATAATTATTTACATAAGGTGAGTTATGATATAATCTATAATATTTACATTTCTGTATAGACTTTTGTAATTAAAATTCAACGAAAGTAAATATATAAATATAAGATTAGTTTAGACTTTAGGATATTTAAATTTATTTGTAAGGGGCCTAATTGTCCCATCAGCCGTTTAATTGCCAGTTTCTCACTTTTTTAGGAGTAATTATTATAATTTTTAATTTATTTATTTATTTTTATTTATTGAATTATTTTATATTAAAAGTAAGTTTTTTAACGAGTTTAACTCTATTTAAGAAGATTTCATGCAGCCCCTACAGAGGTAATGCTCACTCTTTTTAAGTCTTATTGTTTGAATTTTTATGGTTGTGGGTTGTGGTATTATTTTATGTTATGTTAGTTTGAAGTTTAAATTTAAACTCTTTAATTCCTCACTAAATAATTTTTTATTTTTCAAAAATATTAGTCAAAAGACATCAGGCAAAGTTCCTTAATTATGACTTCACAGAAATAGAGGACAAATGGAACCTCAATGTGTCGTCTGTATGAAAGTACTGACTGCCGAGTCTTTCAAAAAGAATCAACTGAAGAAACACTTGGACAAGGTTCATTCACATCTGTCTTGCAAACCATGGGAATACTTTGAAAATCTGGAAAAAACAGTCAAAAGACAGAGATTGGAAAATAACAAGAGTGCAACGTTTGACAAAGGTTTTATAGCAATAGCTAGTTTTAAGGTGGCATAGTTGGTTGCTCGAAACAAGAAACCACATACTATTGGTGAAGACTTAATTAAACCGGTGGCTGTGAAAATTGCAGAAATAATGTGTGGGCAGAAAGTAGCTAAACAAATGAATACAGTGCCTTTGTCTGCAAGAGTTATTAAAGAGAGAATTTCCATCTTGGCAGAAAATGTGAGAGAACAAGTGATTTTTTCAGTAAAAAATAGTAAAGAGTTTGCCATTCAACTTGATGAGACTACAGATGTCAGTAGCAATTCGCATCTGATGGTATACGTTCGATACAAGGGTTCGGATGAAATTGAAGAAGAAATGTTACTATGTTCTCCTCTTGAGTTGAGAACTCGTGGTATTTATTTGTTCATTAAGGTTGATGCATACTTCAAAAGACAAAGTGTTGATTTAAAGTGGGAAGATTGTATTGCAGTATAAGTTGATGGAGCTCCTGCCATGATTGGTCACGTCACTGGTTTTGTGGCTTTGGAACAAACAACAGAATCCAAATATTCAGGTCATCCATTGCATGATACATCACCAGGCATTAGTTGTGAAGGATTTGGAACCAGAAGTGGAAGCTGTGTTGAATGATGTAATTAAGATTGTCAATGTTATAAAAGGGCATGCACTAAACACGAAAATGTTTCGTGAATTATGTGAGGATGGAGAGGCTGAATATTTATCTTTCTTTTCCATACGGAAGTGAGGTAGCTTTCATGTGGAAATGTCATGAATAGAGTGTGGGCTCTTAAAACCGAACTTGAAATATTTCTGACTGATCAAAAACACACACTTGCAGAGAAGTTCAGAAAATCAACCTGGCTAGCTCTTCTTGCATACTTAGCTAAACTGACATTTTTAGGCATGTAAATGCGCTGAACAAGAAATTGCAAGGAAAGAAAATCAATCTCATCTTAACAAGGGAAAATATTTCAGCATTTGTATCAAAACTTCAGTATTAGAACCAAAAAGTAAATGCTAATAAGTAGCTGTCTTTCCAAACTTTGCAGAGTTTTTGGAAAAATATGAAGACTGCAGTTTTAGTGGCATGAAAGAATCAGTCATAAGGCACCTGACCAAACTAAGGAATAGGTTCTGTGACTACTTTCAAGAGCTTGATTCACATACTGTCAGCTGGGTTGTAAATCCCTTCAAATGTCAACTGGCTGATTTGCCTGAAGAGCCTGAAGGACTGGCAGAAGAGCATATTCAACTGCGTTCCAACAGTGAAACAAGCATGGAATTTGAGACCAAGAAAGACCTCTCAAGTTTTTGGATGTCAAAAGCTGCAAGGGCTTATAAAACTGCACATTTGAAAGCAACTAAAATGCTGCTACCTTTTGCAACAACTTACCTTTGCGAGCAAAGTTTTTCTACCCTTGTAAATCTAAAAACAAAATACAGAAACCGGTTGGATCCTGAAGACAGCATCAAAGTAGCAGTGACATTAAAAATCCCTGATATTGAAATTGTTGTATCAAAGATGAAACAGTATCATTTTTTCAAACCGTGAGGGAGCTGATATATTCAAGTTTTCAATAATTTTTTCATTAGTTTTATTTGTGTACCATTCTCATTCCAGAAAGGGTAAACATTTTTTCCCAATAATAGTGGATTCAATAACATTTTCCTATTTTTGTTTTTGTACGAATTTTAAATGCATGATAGTGGCATAGTCAATAATTTGGGTTGTGTGCCATGTAATGCTAAAAAGTAACTGTTTTATTTCTGTTGATAAATATATAATTTCCTACAATTTTTTTTTGTGTGCTATTTCCATGCCAAAAGGACGGACTTTTATTTCCTAATGATAGATGAAATAAAAAATTAAACATTATCCCAATATAAATTTTTTTATGTCTTTATTATCCAGGATTTTGATAAGTAAATTGGTTTGTCCCTCAGAGTACTTCAAAGTCAGGGGTAAATTCATTTTACTACAAGTTCTTTTGGGGTAACACCCCAAAAGGTTACCCAACCCCTGGATTAAATGGAAGTAAAAGAGTATTCTTGTGATTAAAAGGGGCACGAGGTTCAAAACGATAAAGACTTTTTAGCTAACTGAAGGCATTTATCAAGGAAATGAAAAGGATAACAAAGTTTAGGGCCGATGTCAAAAAGTTTGGAAATTCAGAGTCAAAGAATTCAGGACTAACCACACGAAAGGCAAGGAGAAACATTCAAATATAAATTGATCTTTAGACTTTAATATGGTGAGAGGAGTAAAAACGAATATACGAAGTATTAGTTGGTTTCCGATAGACATAGAATTTGAAACCGGAAGGCGTGCGGTGTATTAATAAATCAAGGAAAGGAATACTTCCCTTCTGTTCTATTTCAAGGGTAAATTTGATGGAAGGTACAAGTGAATTAAGTTTGTTCAAAAGACGAAGAATGTTTTCAAAATTGGGCCACAAGCAAAGGATATCATCAATATAGCGAAACCAGATTATAGAAAAATCTACAATAGAGGGGAGGAAAACCGTTTCGAAAAATTCCATATATACTCGTAAGTTAGATAAAACGGGGGATAAACAATTATCCATAGCTAAACCAAATTTTTAGCGAAGGAATTTACCATTGAAAGTAAATGTAGTCTTTGGTACTGAGGAAGATAAATTCTAAGAATAGATTCGGGGGTATAGGTAATTCAATGTTACACAATTTATCTTTAACAGGGGTAATTTAGAAAAATTGGAGGTAATGGATGTGCTATGGATGTGGATATGCTAAGTGAGGGAAACGAATATGAAAGTTGAAGAAAAAGAATGCATTGAGGAGCCTTTCTTCTATTTTTCGGTAAGACCTGGCACCATTTCTCCTAATTAAGTGGCATTTTGCCATGTTTTGAACATGACTCTTTCAGAGTAGTTGATGAATTAGTAGAGCTGATCAAGTGATATAATAATTATTTACATAAGGTGAGTTATGATATAATCTATAATATTTACATTTCTGTATAGACTTTTGTAATTAAAATTCAACGAAAGTAAATATATAAATATAAGATTAGTTTAGACTTTAGGATATTTAAATTTATTTGTAAGGGGCCTAATTGTCCCATCAGCCGTTTAATTGCCAGTTTCTCACTTTTTTAGGAGTAATTATTATAATTTTTAATTTATTTATTTATTTTTATTTATTGAATTATTTTATATTAAAAGTAAGTTTTTTAACGAGTTTAACTCTATTTAAGAAGATTTCATGCAGCCCCTACAGAGGTAATGCTCACTCTTTTTAAGTCTTATTGTTTGAATTTTTATGGTTGTGGGTTGTGGTATTATTTTATGTTATGTTAGTTTGAAGTTTAAATTTAAACTCTTTAATTCCTCACTAAATAATTTTTTATTTTTCAAAAATATTAGTCAAAAGACATCAGGCAAAGTTCCTTAATTATGACTTCACAGAAATAGAGGACAAATGGAACCTCAATGTGTCGTCTGTATGAAAGTACTGACTGCCGAGTCTTTCAAAAAGAATCAACTGAAGAAACACTTGGACAAGGTTCATTCACATCTGTCTTGCAAACCATGGGAATACTTTGAAAATCTGGAAAAAACAGTCAAAAGACAGAGATTGGAAAATAACAAGAGTGCAACGTTTGACAAAGGTTTTATAGCAATAGCTAGTTTTAAGGTGGCATAGTTGGTTGCTCGAAACAAGAAACCACATACTATTGGTGAAGACTTAATTAAACCGGTGGCTGTGAAAATTGCAGAAATAATGTGTGGGCAGAAAGTAGCTAAACAAATGAATACAGTGCCTTTGTCTGCAAGAGTTATTAAAGAGAGAATTTCCATCTTGGCAGAAAATGTGAGAGAACAAGTGATTTTTTCAGTAAAAAATAGTAAAGAGTTTGCCATTCAACTTGATGAGACTACAGATGTCAGTAGCAATTCGCATCTGATGGTATACGTTCGATACAAGGGTTCGGATGAAATTGAAGAAGAAATGTTACTATGTTCTCCTCTTGAGTTGAGAACTCGTGGTATTTATTTGTTCATTAAGGTTGATGCATACTTCAAAAGACAAAGTGTTGATTTAAAGTGGGAAGATTGTATTGCAGTATAAGTTGATGGAGCTCCTGCCATGATTGGTCACGTCACTGGTTTTGTGGCTTTGGAACAAACAACAGAATCCAAATATTCAGGTCATCCATTGCATGATACATCACCAGGCATTAGTTGTGAAGGATTTGGAACCAGAAGTGGAAGCTGTGTTGAATGATGTAATTAAGATTGTCAATGTTATAAAAGGGCATGCACTAAACACGAAAATGTTTCGTGAATTATGTGAGGATGGAGAGGCTGAATATTTATCTTTCTTTTCCATACGGAAGTGAGGTAGCTTTCATGTGGAAATGTCATGAATAGAGTGTGGGCTCTTAAAACCGAACTTGAAATATTTCTGACTGATCAAAAACACACACTTGCAGAGAAGTTCAGAAAATCAACCTGGCTAGCTCTTCTTGCATACTTAGCTAAACTGACATTTTTAGGCATGTAAATGCGCTGAACAAGAAATTGCAAGGAAAGAAAATCAATCTCATCTTAACAAGGGAAAATATTTCAGCATTTGTATCAAAACTTCAGTATTAGAACCAAAAAGTAAATGCTAATAAGTAGCTGTCTTTCCAAACTTTGCAGAGTTTTTGGAAAAATATGAAGACTGCAGTTTTAGTGGCATGAAAGAATCAGTCATAAGGCACCTGACCAAACTAAGGAATAGGTTCTGTGACTACTTTCAAGAGCTTGATTCACATACTGTCAGCTGGGTTGTAAATCCCTTCAAATGTCAACTGGCTGATTTGCCTGAAGAGCCTGAAGGACTGGCAGAAGAGCATATTCAACTGCGTTCCAACAGTGAAACAAGCATGGAATTTGAGACCAAGAAAGACCTCTCAAGTTTTTGGATGTCAAAAGCTGCAAGGGCTTATAAAACTGCACATTTGAAAGCAACTAAAATGCTGCTACCTTTTGCAACAACTTACCTTTGCGAGCAAAGTTTTTCTACCCTTGTAAATCTAAAAACAAAATACAGAAACCGGTTGGATCCTGAAGACAGCATCAAAGTAGCAGTGACATTAAAAATCCCTGATATTGAAATTGTTGTATCAAAGATGAAACAGTATCATTTTTTCAAACCGTGAGGGAGCTGATATATTCAAGTTTTCAATAATTTTTTCATTAGTTTTATTTGTGTACCATTCTCATTCCAGAAAGGGTAAACATTTTTTCCCAATAATAGTGGATTCAATAACATTTTCCTATTTTTGTTTTTGTACGAATTTTAAATGCATGATAGTGGCATAGTCAATAATTTGGGTTGTGTGCCATGTAATGCTAAAAAGTAACTGTTTTATTTCTGTTGATAAATATATAATTTCCTACAATTTTTTTTTGTGTGCTATTTCCATGCCAAAAGGACGGACTTTTATTTCCTAATGATAGATGAAATAAAAAATTAAACATTATCCCAATATAAATTTTTTTATGTCTTTATTATCCAGGATTTTGATAAGTAAATTGGTTTGTCCCTCAGAGTACTTCAAAGTCAGGGGTAAATTCATTTTACTACAAGTTCTTTTGGGGTAACACCCCAAAAGGTTACCCAACCCCTGGATTAAATGGAAGTAAAAGAGTATTCTTGTGATTAAAAGGGGCACGAGGTTCAAAACGATAAAGACTTTTTAGCTAACTGAAGGCATTTATCAAGGAAATGAAAAGGATAACAAAGTTTAGGGCCGATGTCAAAAAGTTTGGAAATTCAGAGTCAAAGAATTCAGGACTAACCACACGAAAGGCAAGGAGAAACATTCAAATATAAATTGATCTTTAGACTTTAATATGGTGAGAGGAGTAAAAACGAATATACGAAGTATTAGTTGGTTTCCGATAGACATAGAATTTGAAACCGGAAGGCGTGCGGTGTATTAATAAATCAAGGAAAGGAATACTTCCCTTCTGTTCTATTTCAAGGGTAAATTTGATGGAAGGTACAAGTGAATTAAGTTTGTTCAAAAGACGAAGAATGTTTTCAAAATTGGGCCACAAGCAAAGGATATCATCAATATAGCGAAACCAGATTATAGAAAAATCTACAATAGAGGGGAGGAAAACCGTTTCGAAAAATTCCATATATACTCGTAAGTTAGATAAAACGGGGGATAAACAATTATCCATAGCTAAACCAAATTTTTAGCGAAGGAATTTACCATTGAAAGTAAATGTAGTCTTTGGTACTGAGGAAGATAAATTCTAAGAATAGATTCGGGGGTATAGGTAATTCAATGTTACACAATTTATCTTTAAAAAACTGAAATAGATCATCAACCGGAACGTTAGTGAAAAGGGAGCAAACGTCAAAGCTAACAAGGGTGAAGTCTGAAGGGTAAGGGATGGTATTAAGTTTTTCTATTAGTAGGAACTATTAATTATATGGGAATCCGAAATGCATCTTACAAGAAGGGTAAGATAAGACGTTAGCCATTTTGCCAAAACATATGAGACGGAGCCTACAGAATGATAATGGGGCGTGAAGAATTATTGGTTTGTGAGTCTTGACAAGGCCATAAAGATAAGGAAGAGAGGCATTCATTGATTTAAATTTAGAAATTAAGTCCGGATAATGTTTAAGAATTGAGCGTACTTTTTTATGAAAATAACTATTCACTTTTTCTAGAGGGTCTTTATTTAAATGCTCGTAGGTAGAGTCATCTTTAGTTAATTCGCTCATTTTATCGAAAAATTTAATACCATCCTTTATTTAAGTCCTGGCTTATATAAACTCGATGCTTATTTTTAAAAATTATATTCACAATGCACTATCGAAACTTTTAATTTGAGACTAAATATTTATATTAATCTTAATAAACTATTTAATTTAATTATTGTTTTGTGAATCTATGTAACCAAATGTTTATGTCTGCGTATTTATTTTCACTTGAGTCAAGTCTTTAGAACATTTGTACTTATTCTACGTTGGTTTCTTAATCCTGACCTCTGATCTTAATCTCTTGCTCAGATTTTCTTCCTCTCTACATAATTGCTTAAGCGCTATTTTAATCCTCTTGTCAACCTTTAGTCTTTTAAATTTACCTGATTTGATGATCTTAGTTTGCATTTATCTTTGCTCCTCCTAAGGTTTCCATTTCATATAAATTCATTTTGTCGTTTGATTTTTTGCTTTTTTGTGGGCGTTTCCTCTCCTTTGTATCATCTTACAATTTTAAATACTTTTGTTATTTCTTGATAAAGAACTCGAAATAAAGTTCGAAAGTACTTGGAATTCTTTTACTAATTTTTCCTTGGGCTTTGTTGCATTTATTGCTTACTCACGCGATACTTAGTGAGTTTTCCACATATATATATATATATATATATATATATATATATAAATATATATATATATATATATATATATATATATATATATATATATATATAATATATATATATATATATATATATATATATATATATATATATATATATATATATATATATATATATATATATATATATGTATGTTTCTTCTTCTAGCAAGCCGGATCTTCATCAGGAAAAGGAAAGCAAGTACTGAATATAACATATATTCCCAATATCCTCCACTATGTGGGATATTTCAAGAATCCACCAGAACCCGTTCATGGTTTGGCTATTTTTGTCCGTGAAGACTGTTCTCACTTAGAAATCCAGTTGAGAAAAGACCTTCAAGCAGTGACGATTTGTGTGTATACTAACCGTTTATACAGTCTGCTCACTGTACCTCCCTCCTGGTGAAGGAATAGTTGCTTCAAACTTATGGAGATTTTTGATGTGTCATTATTTAATGATGCCACTCCAACATCCTTCCATGTCCAGACCAACAGCTATACCTTTGTAGATTTGTCACTGTTCCTCAGACTGTAGAGCAGATTACAACTGGTCGGTGGATCCTGATCTGAGAGGAAGCGATCACTTCTTAGTTGTTTAACCTCATGACTGGGTGGCCCTCCTCATCCACCTGGCAATAGGTGGAACATTAGGAAAGCCAATTGGCCAAAGTTTAAATACATTTCCCTCAAGGCGACATTGACATGGTCCTAGAGAACCTCCATGATCATGTCAATCAGGCGGCAAATTCTCCAATGCTCCTCTCCAAAACTGCTTTCTACAAGACCCATCTTCCTTTTTGGTCTGAGGAATGCAGCAAAGTGGTGACAGAGTGTAAGGGAGCTTGTCGTCGCTACCATCGAAACCCTAATGCCATTAACAAGTATGCTCGTAGCCGAACCAGGGCAGTACGACAGCGTACCCCCCACCAGGCTCGCCAAATTTCCTTAAAAGGGTACATGAACTATATTAACCACCAAACTCCACCAGAAAAATTCTGGAAAGAGTGAAAAAGCTTATGAGCAGAGAAAGTGGTTTCTCTGATTCCAATATAGTTGAAGCCGGAAGCTTTTGGGAGACTTTATTAGAATTTCAAATATCCTGGCAAAGACATTTGCTGACATTTCCAGCCCTAATAATTATTCCTTAGAATTTCAACATGTCAGAAAAATACAAGAGCGATGCCTCTTAAACTTCATGGATCCTTGTATGAATAAGGAAACATACAATAATCTCTTTTCCATTCATGAACTTCGAAGTGCTCTTAAAGATGTGGATACACCGCAATGGTCCTGATGGTATTCTTATGATATGATGAGGAATATGCATTCAACAATGATTTCACATCTTTTCGATATATTTAACTATATATAGATTAAGGGCTGTTTCCCTTCCAATTGGAGGGAAGCAATCATACTTCCCCTTTGTAAACCAGGAAAGGTAGGGACGCTTCCGATACATTATCGCCCAATTGCCCTTACATGTTCCCCATGCAAGATTTTGAAAAGGATGTTGAATGCCAGGTTGGTATGGTTCCTGGAGAAACACAAACTTATTTCTTCCTCACAGTCGGGTTTTAGAAAGAGACAATGCACCACAGACCTGCTGGTCAGGATGGAGGATTGCATTTGACAACTTTCTCAGAGGGATAACACTCACTTGCTGTCTTTTTTTATATAGACAAGTGATACCATCTGGAGGTATGGTATCCTGAAGCAACTATATGACGGGTATCAAAGGCTATCCTCCTAGGTTCATACAGCAATTTCTTGCTGGCCGCACGTTCCGTCTTAGAGTAGGAAATGTCATATCGGAGCCTGTTGATCAGATAGAGGGCGTGCCACAGGGAAGCGTTTTGAGCGTCACCTGCTTCTCAGTGGCTATCAACAGCATTATTACTGATCTTCCTTCAGCGGTAATGAATGTGGATGACTTGACAATTTTTTCAGCATCGCCTCGGCTGCCATTAGGCATCCATAAATTCCATCTGTCCATTAACATCATTGATAAGAATGCCGCTTCAAATTGCCTTCCACTGTCATCCTCAAAAACAAAGGCAGTTCATTTCTACAATTTCAGGCAAGTTCACTGGGAACAGCCAACTTTATCTTTGTATGGCTCCCCCATCTCGTTTGAGCCTCATTGTAAATTTCTTTGATTTAAAGCTCTCCAGGGGCCCCCATATAACTGCCTTAAAAACTTCTGCTTGAAGAGAATGGATATCTTAAAACTTCTATCAAATGTTTTGTGGGGAAGTGATCACCGTACCCTGTGGCTTTTGTATACAACCTTGATCCAGTCTAAGCTGGATTTTGGGTCACATTTGTACTCTTTAGCCTCATCCTCAAACCTAGATAAGCTCAATTCTATTAGGAACAAGGGAGTGTGTCTAGCTTTGGGAGAATTCGAGTCCTCCCTAGTATGGAGTCTCTATACAGAGTGGGGTCCTTCCAATTTACCTTTCACCGCCTCAGTTTTAATTTAAAGTAACTTTTCAGGCTGCAACAGCTCCCCACTTACCTGTATATAAGTGCACCTATAATATTCACTTGGTGGCCTCATATGACAGGTTTCCTTCGCTGAATCGCCCGTTTGCCCTGCGTATGACTGGAGATATAGGTCGACTAAGGGAATTATCAGTTATTCCATAAAAGATCCCTAAAGTACCCCCATGCCTATTGCCACCCGTGAGGGTTCGCAAGGTGCTGGCAGGCGAACTAAAGACCAAATTCTTGCCTTCGGGTCTACAAAGCCTCTTTTATGAACACTCTTTGTGCCACAAATCAAGCACTTTTATCTACACAGATGAATCTAAATCCTATTATGGAGTAGGAGCTTCTGCTATCTTCCCCTCCCGTCATGTGTCTGTGTGCCTGCCCAATACAGCTTCTATCTTCACGGCTAAGCTTGTCGCGATACTGGCTGCACTGTATACCATCGCTTCTTCATCACCGGGATCTTATACAATATTCTCTGATCCCCTCAGCTCTTTGGAGGCTTTAGTCTTTTATTTCCAGATCACCCGCTGGTTTCAAAGATCCAGCAGCGGCTTTTTCATTTATCTTCGTTCCACGAAGTTTTATTCTGTTGGGTACCTCCTAGCCACATGGGTATAAAAGGAAATGAGAGAGCAGATGCTGTTGCCAAGGCAGCTGCATCTCAAGGAACCTCCACCCGTGCTTCTCTTCCTTTCCGTGATGTCGTGCCATACATCCGAGAGTACGTGGTCGACCAGTGGCAGAGGACTTGGGGTTAACTTCCCCTTAACTAAACTGCATGCCATCAAACAGTCGGTCCGCCCTTGGCCACGCACTACTAGGACCAGTACTCAGGATGTTATTCTATGCCTTCTGAGAATTGGGCATTGTCGTCTGACACATGGCTTTCTGATGGAAGGGCTTCAGCAGCCTCCAATGTGCACTCACTGTGGAGTCCCAATGTCTGTACTCCACCTATTTGCCGAATACCTACGTTTCCATAGTCTGAGGCAAAGGCTTTTTCCTTTTTGTTGCCAAGGGATGTGTCCTCAACAGGTTCTGAGGAGCATCCTTTCCCGAACATGAGTGCACCTTTAACATGAATCAAGTGTTTAAATTTTTATCAGAGACAAATCTTTGAAAGGAAATTTAATGTTTTATCATTATTAGAACGAGATAGATGTGTCGTGTCTTATTATTTTACTTTGATTTTACAACATTCTAGAGGCATTTATTTTTCTACGTTTTTACTCCCTCTTCCTTTTTTTTATATATCTTTTAAATTTTTAAACATAGTTTATGTTTTTAAAGAACATTTGAAATTTTAATGAATCCTCTCTTTTTGAAAATGGCTGCGAGCTTGCCCACTTGGCCTGACGCAGCACCCGTCGGTTTTGTAACATTCTTCGTCTATAATAGATGTATATATATATATATATATATATATATATATATATATATATATATATATATATATATAAATATATATATATATATAAATATATATATATATATATATATATATATATATATATATATATATATATATATATATATATATATATATATATATAATATATATATATATATATAAATATATAAATATATATATATATATATAAATATATAAATATATATATATATATATATATATATATATATATATATATATATATATATATATATATATATATAAATATATATATATATATATATATATATATATATATATATATATATATATATATATATATATATATATATATATATATATATATATACATATATATATATATAAATATATATATATATATATATATATATATATATATATATATATATATATATATATATATATATATATATATATATATATATATATATATATATATATATATATATATATATATATATATATAAAATTTCACGGTGAAGGTAAGGACACATAGGAGGCTGAGGTACATGTGATTTATTTATGGAACAACGTTTCGGGCGTATCACCCATCTTCAGGTTCTAAAACTCTAATTAATCTAATACAGTTAAAGAATATTAAAAATATTAAAAATAATTAGGTTATGACTATGTAGGTAAATCAAAAATTAGAAAATAACTCAGGAATTTAAAAGTCAAGAGAATCAAATTATCAATCTAATATAACACTATTGAAACGAAAAAAAACTCACAAAAACAAAAGTAAATAATTACTGTATAATATTGCTTAACGATAATTCAGGAATTTAAAAAGCAAGAGAATCAAATTATTAATCTAATGTAATCACTATTAACACGAAAAAAAAGAAGCAAAAACACAAAAGTAAAAAATTACAGTATAATATTGCTTACCGATGAAGTTCAGGAGAAATCAGAAAGTGAAGAAATTATAAAGGATGTGGCTTAAAGGAGGATAGGAATTTGATTGGTTAGTTGTTATATAAGAGAAGGTTGGTTGGTTGTTGAATGAGGTAATTAAAATTAAGAAATAAGAAGAGGAACAGCGGTATTATCTATGTTGAGTGTAGGAGATTTTGTACGTATTAGCAGGGATTCCAAAATTCTTAGACTATATTCATTGTTATTATGACCAATTATTTGAAGTTATCTATGGAACATTCTGTCTTGCATTGTATACTATGATTTCTAATTACAGAAGCTTCCTTCGTAGACAATATTTTACCAGTGCGATGGCTTATTCCCATGTGAGAACAAAACCTCTCTTTCAATGAGCGAACCGTACTACCAATATAGGTTCCTTGCAAACAACAAGGACAAGTAAAAGCATAAACAACACGGCTGCTCATTTCTAGAGGAAGTTTGTCTTTTGACTAGAAAAAACTTCCTATGGAAAGTGGGTTAATAAAAGTGATTTTGAAGTTGGTATGAAAGAAATATTTTTTAAGTAATTTGTTGCATTTTCTAGTGAATAATTTATTGTAAGGTCCCATTTCTGGTACTACGAAAAAATTTTCATTTTTGGGAACATTATATGAGAGAAAGGATGGAGAGTAAATTTTGGTAAGAAAATTATTGATTAGTTTGTCAACCAAAGGTGGGGGGTAACAATTATTTTTAAAATAAGACTTTAGAGTCTGGAATTCATTGTGCATTAGGGAATAATTGAAGGAGAGATGGCAACCTCTATATATTAGAGATTTAATTGCACTGAGTTTGTGTGACAAATCACAATGGCTGAAAAAATTGATTCCTAGGCCACTAAAGGTAGGCTTTCTGTATATTGAGGTAGTAAGTTTGTCAGTATTTTCTATAATGACGTCTAGAAAAGGAAGTTGATAGTTACTCTCTAATTCAATGGTATATTTACTGTTGGGATGATAAAAGTTTATAAAATTAAAAAAATGGTGGGCATGTTCTATATTATCAAAAATCGCAAAGGAGTTGTCAACATACCTACGATAAAATATGGGTTTGAAATCTAAAGGGCAATGTTTCATAAAGTTATTTTCAAGATGAATCATGAAAATATTAGCTGCTATTGGAGCAATTGGTGATCCCATTCCTACTCCATCTATCTGTTGGTAAACCTTGTTATTAAATAAAGAATAATTCTCATTAAAAATCATTTCTAAAATAGTCTTGAACTTTTTGCGAGAGAAATTGTCAAAGGTGCCTGTTTTGTTAAAAATTAGATTTAAAATAATATCAATTGTTTCATTAACAGGAACATTTGTAAATAGTGAGGATACATCGTAACTGACTAGGACTTTTGAGGGGGCAAAATTGTGTGACAATAATTCATTAACAAAAGAATAGCTGTTTTTTATGGTGTATTGGAATTCATAACAAAAAAACTCCTCAAATTAGGCCTTGGAAAGCCTGATCTTTTCTCCAATGGTAATAATGTAAAAAATCTATCTAGCTATCGCTTGTCTCCACGAGAGGAGTTTCTATTGTCTTTGGGTTTCCAATTTAAATTGCCTAACTTAAAAATCAAATATCCTTCCTACTATTTATACTTTGAAAATTTCCTACATGCTATTCGTAAATTACCCATAAACTATGACTTCAGTAGATTCAAATCTGACTTCTCAGAAGTGGCACACAAATTTTATCACAAACTGAAGAAATTGAAAAGATTTTCTCTTATGTTTAGAAACAGTGATATTAAAACGCTAAGTTCCCTATCTAATAATCCAGATATTGTCATTACCAAACCCGATAAAGGAAATGGAGTTGTTCTATTAAATCGAACTGACTATGTACACAAAATGGAATCCATACTTGCAGACATTACAAAATTTAAACTGCTCTCAGAAACCCCTACCAAAATATCTCTAAAACTAGAAGATAAAGTTAACAGAGTTCTGTTAAATCTAAAATCCACTAAAGTTATAGACCAACAAACTTATGATGCCCTACATTCTAGTGGTTCTGGGTTAGGCTTATTATACGGCCTCCCTAAGCTACACAAAGCTGGTGTTCCTCTCCGACCAATTCTGGCTTCGTATTCTCTTGCAACTTTTAACCTTTCTAAATATGTTGCTAAATTGCTCTCTGGGTTAGCCATAGGTCAATACACCATAAAAAACAGCTATTCTTTTGTTAATGAATTATTGTCACACAATTTTGCCCCCTCAAAAGTCCTAGTCAGTTACAATGTATCCTCACTATTTACAAATGTTCCTGTTAATGAAACAATTGATATTATTTTAAATCAAATTTTTAACAAAACAGGCACCTTTCACAATTTCTCTCACAAAAAGTTCAAGACTATTTTAGAAATGATTTTTAATGAGAATTATTCTTTATTTAATAACAAGGTTTACCAACAGATAGATGGAGTAGGAATGGGATCACCAATTGCTCCAATAGCAGCTAATATTTTCATGATTCATCTTGAAAATAACTTTATGAAACATTGCCCTTTAGATTTCAAACCCATATTTTATCGTAGGTATGTTGACAACTCCTTTGCGATTTTTGATAATATAGAACATGCCCACCATTTTTTTAATTTTATAAACTTTTATCATCCCAACAGTAAATATACCATTGAATTAGAGAGTAACTATCAACTTCCTTTTCTAGACGTCATTATAGAAAATACTGACAAACTTACTACCTCAATATACAGAAAGCCTACCTTTAGTGGCCTAGGAATCAATATTTTCAGCCATTGTGATTTGTCACACAAACTCAGTGCAATTAAATCTCTAATATATAGAGGTTGCCATCTCTCCTTCAATTATTCCCTAATGCACAATGAATTCCAGACTCTAAAGTCTTATTTTAAAAATAATTGTTACCCCCCACCTTTGGTTGACAAACTAATCAATAATTTTCTTACCAAAATTTACTCTCCATCCTTTCTCTCATATAATGTTCCCAAAAATGAAAATTTTTTCGTAGTACCAGAAATGGGACCTTACAATAAATTATTCACTAGAAAATGCAACAAATTACTTAAAAAATATTTCTTTCATACCAACTTCAAAATCACTTTTATTAACCCACTTTCCATAGGAAGTTTTTTCTAGTCAAAAGACAAACTTCCTCTAGAAATGAGCAGCCGTGTTGTTTATGCTTTTACTTGTCCTTGTTGTTTGCAAGGAACCTATATTGGTAGTACGGTTCGCTCATTGAAAGAGAGGTTTTGTTCTCACATGGGAATAAGCCATCGCACTGGTAAAATATTGTCTAAGAAGGAAGCTTCTTTAATTAGAAATCATAGTATACAATGCAAGACAGAATGTTCCATAGATAACTTCAAAATAATTGGTCATAATAACAATGAATATAGTCTAAGAATTTTGGAATCCCTACTGATACGTACAAAATCTTTTACACTCAACATAGATAATACCGCTGTTCCTCTTCTTATTTCTTAATTTTAATTACCTCATTCAACAACCAACCAACCTTCTCTTATTTAACAACCAACCAATCAAATTCCTATCCTCCTTTAAGCCACATCCTTTATAATTTCTTCACTTTCTGATTTCTCCTGAACTTCATCGGTAAGCAATATTATACTGTAATTTTTTACTTTTGTGTTTTTGCTTCTTTTTTTTCGTGTTAATAGTGATTACATTAGATTAATAATTTGATTCTCTTGCTTTTTAAATTCCTGAATTATCGTTAAGCAATATTATACAGTAATTATTTACTTTTGTTTTTTGTGGGTTTTTTTCGTTTCAATAGTGTTATATTAGATTGATAATTTGATTCTCTTGACTTTTAAATTCCTGAGTTATTTTCTAATTTTTGATTTACCTACATAGTCATAACCTAATTATTTTTAATATTTTTAATATTCTTTAACTGTATTAGATTAATTAGAGTTTTAGAACCTGAAGATGGGTGATACGCCCGAAACGTTGTTCCATAAATAAATCACATGTACCTCAGCCTCCTATGTGTCCTTACCTTCCCTGTGAAATTGAAGATTAGACTGGTCAGCAGCAACTCATATGACTATATATATATATATATATATATATATATATATATATATATATGTTTGTGTGTGTGTGTGTATTTGTTTATTTGTGAGGCCTTTCCTCGAAGAATATGATGAGCTATTATGAAATTTGTCAAGAACTTGGGAAGGAAGCAAATTAAATTTCACTGTAAGGTATTTGATTTCTTGATGGAACAAAGCCCTGTTTGAGGATAATTTGTAGGCACGAAAAGGTATACGAGATTTGGAAGAATATGTAAATATAAGAAAAGTACACCTGAATAAATAAGTGCCAAGTAGTGTGGTGGTAGGTTTTGGCACATATACGTAGATAAATGACAATTATTCTTCATTGGCTTCATTTTCAACCATAATATTTATATCCGGATATTGACTGTTTCATATTTATGGAACTGTGCACCAACTACCGTTTAAAAATGAATATTTTAAATGAATCTGGGCAGTATTTGATTCAGCATTTTTCATGATAACATAAGAAAGCCCTTGCGAAAGTCGATCCTAAAGGAGTCTCCATAGTTATGGCGTCTGTTTGTTTATGCTTGGTAATGTTAAACATCAAAAATAACCTCTCTTATTGCAAGTTGGACTAAGTCAAGATATTGATTTCTGTGTCACACTTCAATGTTGTTCTGGCTAGAAAATAAACATTAGCAATAATATCAAATGTTTCATTAGTATACCAGGCAATGGCTTCGCCACTTTCCCGTACGGGTAGAGCTTGTGCTTCGCCACTAAGATTAAAATTTAAAATCTATAAAAAAAGCAGACATGTTTATAGAAGCTATATAAAAATATATTTTCTAAACTTCACCATTTGTAATTCTTTGGGTTTTAAAAACTACACAAAATTTCGATACTTATATTTATTTCTAAACTTCACTATTTTGTTTTTTGATATTATAAAAGAATGATTAGAAATAACTTTGATAAAAAAGTCATAACCAAACTAAGAAGAAATTATTATTCAAATACTCAAAAAATTCTAGTTAGTGATGATGATGGTTTCACATCAAAACTTGTAATATAATAATTACGAAAGTAGGTATAAAAAAAATTTATTTAATATCAGTAAGGACAGAATAAAAATTACACTGATAGTGGGTAAGATTTTGAGACAAGTTGATGGTCCTCATTTTTAAGAAAATACTTAAAATCAAGTCTGAGAACTAGGAGTCGCTTCTGGTTATCACTAAGTAAGGCAGTAGTAAAAATGAATTGTCCACTTTCTGGGTGGGATGAGAGATGCGGTTCAAGTTTAAGATGATGAATTTACTAGGCCTGCTGTGCTACAACTAGAACGATAGGCTTCTATATTAGTGTTGAAAGGTGTCTCTAACTTTCATACAAAGTACAATCAAACTTAGCGATAGGATGTTTTTAAAAAATTGATTACAAGTGTTAATGAATCAAGAGTCCGCGTTTTATATCTAACATTAGTCATCAGTTTTTACGGTAAAGGTTGAACCGCATCAACTTAGGCACATAAAAATAAGCAAAACATACTTGTAAGGAACGATGGTCAATTTTGGCCTTACAAAATTTTAACCGTTGGTTCTCCAAGCAGCAAAAAAGCATAAGAGTTGCTTCCTTATAACGTGTTCTTAACAACGAGCTGATGGTCCGATTTCTTGTAAAGCGCAAGCGAATTATGAAAATTAAAGCGATTATGACAAATTGAAACATTTATTCGGAAAGATGAAAATGCAGTTATATAAATCGTAAGGAGATATTCGTCCGATTTATTGATGATATACTCGTATTCATTAATAAAGATAAACTTAGTCTTTTTCTTACCTTCATTCAAATAGTCAAGGAAAATTCACTTCTCAACTTCGCCTATGAAACAGAAAACAAAACTTTACCATTTCTCAACGTCTTCGTTTAATCTCAACATACACGTTTTGTGACTGAAGTTTACGTCAAATCAACAAATCCTGGTTTCTGCTTGAGCGGCTCCTCCAAATGTCATAATCGACATAAAAGCTCCGTAATGAAGGCTTTCAACAACAGTGCCTTCTCATTCTTCCTACCGGATAACGGTTGACACAGAATTAAAAGGAATAATTCAGCTGCTTGTCCTCAAAAGCTACGCACAAACGTCAATTGACAATGCCATAAAGCAAAAGATGAACTCATACCACAATCCAAGTCAGAAAAATAAAAAGGTAGGCATAATAGACTTTTATTACCAAGCATTCATGAACACAGGATATAAGAGAGACCTAAAGTTCACCAAACCATATTCACGGTAAACTTATCCCCACCGATCTAATCAACCAAATTAAATTAGTAATTTATTATAGGCCGAACAAAACCACTCTAGTTATAAAGATTAGCTGACTTTCCGCGACGGGCTACTTGCAGAAGTGTAATCTTTTGTATGAATATATGTATATGTAACGTCGGTTACTGTGAGGATTGCATATCCTCGTACTTTGGAATGACTTCTACAACCATGTCTCGGCGACTAACAGCACATCTCCAAGACGGAGCCATCAAACGTCACACTACGAAGCCTCGGACGACTTTCACCCAAGATATGCTATATAGCAACACAACCAACATTCTCTGGGAGGTGATCGACAACGAATACACATGGTTGAAGAAGTCTGAATATGGAAACAAAGACCCCAAATAAACATCCAGCTCCAACCAATAACTCACCTTCTGTTTGCCTGGCATCATTTACCGAACAGTTAATTTTTATATTATTTACAGTTCACGGATCTACACATTATTCAATCATTATCAATATTCTCACAGCTGATTGGTTCGAACAAATATTATTATTTTAAGATAATAATGCATAAATAGCACCCATTTCCTATAGTTTTTCTATTTGCCCAGAAAATGACCATTTAAAAGTTTGAAAAACGTCTTGGTTAATAAAGAAACACCACACGCCTGCATTTTTACCCGTTAGCTTTCTGAAAGGAGAGTGAGAGTCTTTGCAAAGGTTAAAAAGCAAAAACAACCAAGCAGCCGTCGCTGTCTTCTTCAACAATCACACTCACACACACACACACACACACACATATATATATATATATATATGCGGTTAGGTAAGGGTAATAGTAAGAATTCTTTAATCCGAGGGAAATGTCTCCTGGAGATCCTCAACCCTCTTCAGGAGCGCAATCTATACGACCGGGCTACCATCCAGTTGTGTAAAAAGAGAAATTTCAAGAAACCTTCAATTCGGGTTAGGAAGCATTGACATTTTAGAATCAGATGATTTTTTTCAATTCCGGACATAGTCTTTGTTATAGCGAACTTGAGAAATTGTATTGTGTATCAAGGGTGTTCATTAACTTCGCTCTCGAAAATGCCCCATACGTAATATTTATGCTTTCGGAGACATATCAGGTGAGCTAGGAAGTCATTTCTCTGGAAGAAACATGGTCGTGGACATTGACACGGAGAAATTTCAAGACGCTTTCAACTCGGGTTAGGAAGCGATGACATTCCAGAATCATATGATTTTTCAATTTCGGACATAGTCTTTGATATAGCGAACTCGAGAGCTTGAATGGTGTTCTAGCGTTATGAGATGTTTAAGAAGCTTTTTATTATATGTAGTCTTCTATTGTAGATTCTTTCTATCCAGGGCTTTTTATCACTCTCCAAACCCTCTCTTTCGCTATCTAAGACTTCCAGAACCAATATAATTGGTGTAAACTAAGTATGCATTACAGATTGAACCTCACTTGGCACATTGAAAAATCATCTTTCATTCCTTGGATTTAATTTTTAGTCAAGGGCGAAGTTTTCCTCATCAGCGAAAAACCAAAGGATTCTAGCATCTTGACATTTCAACATGAAGCCAAAGCGCTTTGCACGTATCAAACGATTCTCTTTCGTCTTACCTGAACTCACTTCTCCATAACACATACGAGGGGCTGTCAACAAGTTTTGCAATTCGGATATAAGGAAACGAGATATGCGGAAAAGTGTTTTATTATTTTCCAATATAACTACCCTCGACTTAAATGCACTTGCGCCACTTGTCCCTGAGGCTTCGAATTCCCGACAACCAGAAATCTCCCAAATGCTGTTCAATCCACTCCTGGACGGCGAGTTGAACATCTTCATCGCCGCCAAACTGGCGTCAATGCCGTGCAGCCTTGAGCTGGCGAAATAAAAATTAGTCGATAGGGGCCAGATCTGGACTATAGAGGGGATGGTTGAGTTCCTCGAATACGCACTCGAGCAGGGCAGCTCATGCAACTCTGGCCTTTTGGACTTTGACGAAGTTGAAGTCGATCATGGGGTGTGAGGTTTCTAGGGACCCAACGGGCAGAGACCTTGGTCATGGCCAAATTGTCGTGGATGATGTTGATAACACTTCCATGTGATATTTCAAGTTCTCGCTCGATTTCTTCGACCTTCACCCGTCGATTTTCGAGGATCATCCTCTCCACACAGGCCACATTGTCCTCGTTGGTCACGTCTGATGGGTCCTGGATGGGGGTCATCTTCAAGGGACTCATGACCATGGCGGAACTCCCTATTCCAGTGAGCAATGGTTGCATAGGAAGGGGCGGTAACGGTGTACACTGCAACCATGCGTTCATGGATCTCTTTTGCATTCTTGCCTTCCCTGGTCATAAACTTGATCACTGCGCGGTGCTCAACCTTCCCCATTGTTGAAAAATTTGCGACTGACGATCTGCGATAATCTACTGCTTCTTAAATAGACTAGGCAGGAGCGTGCCGTTGCAGGTCTTGACTTGTCATAACTTGTCCCAACACCACCACAAAGAGCCATCTACCTTCCTCTGTTTTGCCGTACCGATTCGCAAAATTTATTGACCGCCCATTGTATAATCTGAACCTTGACATCATTCACAACGACTTTCCCGGATTTACTTTAATATTTTTCTTTACTTTCTGAAAAAGATCTTGTGTTTTGGTAGTATTAGAATCTTTGGAATGAGTTTGGATGCTAATGTAGGATCTTCTCACTAGATTCCAGGCTTCTTCTAACTTTTGTAACAAAACATCGGGAAAGTTTCAGAAAAGTCCGCAATCTCTATATCATTATGAGGAGATTTTATGGCAAGGATTACAGCTTTATTTTCATTAGCTTCGTCTCTATAATTTCATTCATTATTAATATTTAATATGAAAAAGACACTAAAATGAAGTTTATTTGAAAGTTAGAGCTATTTTAATGGATGATGTCCTAACAATTCGTTATGTCTAAATTTGACGAGTTGCATAACAGAAAAAGAAAACGATATATATCTCAGCTGATTTAAATGTATTTTAAAAATATATATCAACTAGCTTATGCCTAGGAGATAGCAAATTGATCAAACTAGCAGGCCTCACCTTCCAATTAGGACTAAATATGCATCTAGGCCTGGCCCATGCATTCCTCACTGTGTCCCTTGGAAGATCTTTGAACACATTATTAGTATTGGCCAGTAGCTCGGATTTGGTCTTGTAGGCAGAGCGGTTGGTATCGTACTCAACTGCAGGTAACACATATTAACCCATTGGATTAAAATATAAGTAATTAATAAGCCAGAAAATGGGGCTGCTGAGGTCCTAGAAATTCTCCGACAACCACCTATTACTCTTTTCTAGGTATAGGGTTCTAGTAGCAGGGTTTGAAAAGGTATCCAGCAGCTCCACATAACCTTCTGATTTGAGCCTAATACCATGCTCAAGGATGGTCGGTGGCAGGATGTCTCTCACTCTAGACAACCAAAGACCATCACTTTTTGGAGGACCTTGATTCTTATGATAAGTAAAACCTCTCATAGTTTCTAAGAATTCAACCTCTTGTTATCGATTATTTGCCAATCGTCCTGACAGAAGTTCAAATCATTTACGAATAACCAGATCGTCCATGGCCTAACAGGATGCTTCACTTTTCTCAGGAACTTCTTTGCCCTCGTCAAGCGGTCCTCCTTGGCCTTGGCTGTCAGTATTTATTCCCTTTGCATCTTTAGCGAGTGGTACTGACACCCAGTTTACCTTGCTCGACTTCTTCATTCCCTTGTCCTGCAGTTATTAGATGAATTCCCAAGCACGGAGATTGTCAGAATGTCAGAATGCCACGTGTGTCCCTTTTTGCTGGCCACTGTTCATAGTCTATGTTACAGCCCACATGTCCGTTCTTATAGCCTTTTCAGTGTTCACTAAACAGTAAACAGCAGTCATAACGTTGGCAATTTAATATACTGTGCGCATTATTATGTTAGATGCAACTCTTTTCCAATATTCAGATAGCTTCCAGTCCTACATTTCTGCTAGCTAACCTTTACTCAAATAAAACTTTACTTTGTATAATCCACACCGCCTTTGACTGTTCTACATTACGTCAACATGTTCATTAACAAAGGAGACATTAAAGATCATCAAGTTAAGCCCATATATATATATATAAATATATATATATATATATATATATATATATATATATATATATATATATATATATATATATATATATATATATATATATATATATGTTTGGATTCCATGAAGTAACAAGGAGTAACATGGAGTAACAAGGAAAGAAAGTACCCTAGAAGACCTTACGGTCCATTCAAAGAGGATAACTTTGGACTAGTAGTCGAGCGGGCACATCTCTGCTCAAATGCTTTACGTCCTTAAACGGCCACTTTTCAAGACCCTGTCTAGTCTTGACTTGAACTGGTCAGCAGATTCACTGTTGACAACTTCCACTGAAAGAGCGTTCCAACTACTGCAGATACTGTCGGTGAAAAATTTTCCACACAAATCGCGGTTGTAACGCTTCAGTTCAAGGTTAAGGCCGTGATTTCTTGTTCAGCTCCCAACAAGTGTGAAAATATCCCTGTGGTCAACATTGTCGAACCGTCGAAGTATTTTGAAAACTTCGATGAGCTGACCACGCAGTCTACGGGTTTCGAACAAGAACAGATCTAATTCACTTAATCTATCTACATAACTTTTATGCCTGATAGAAGGAATCAGTTTGGTTGCTCTGGCTTGCACGCGTTCTAATCTCACGATGTCCTTTCGAAATGAAGGACTCCAAAATTGTACGGCATACTCCAGGTGCGGTTGGACAAGTGAGTTGTACAAACACAGTACAGTCTCCTTGTTCCGATATCCAAACTGGCGCTATATATAGCCTAGCATCCTTTGGGCCTTTTTCTCCACCTCAATAAACTGTTTCGAGAACTTGAGGTCACTATGGAGGGTTACACCTAAGTCCTTCTCAGTGTCGGTGGATTCAATAACAGTGCCCTTAAGAACATACTGAGATTGGGATATGCATCACTTTGTATTTCTTCACTCTAAAAGGCATTTGCCACGTGTCCGACCACTCTCCAATCTTCCCAAGATCTTCCTACAGGCTGGCAGTATTTCCATCCTTTGCAACGTTCCTACCAAGCTTAGTATCGTCGACAAATTTGGAAATCTTGGCAACCATGTCCCCGTCCAGGTCGTTGACGTAGATGATGAATAGTAGTGGTCCCACAAGGGAACCTTGAGGCGCCCCGCTAGCAATGGGCACCCACTTAGAAGCTTGTCCATTCACCACCACCTGTTGCCGTCTGCCACTTAGCCAGTTCTCTATCCAGCCTGCTCCTTTTTTGTCTATGCCTAGCGCTCTCACTTTCCGTAGAAGGCGGCGGTGTGGTACCATATCAAAGGCCTTCTGAAAGTATCAGTATATTACATCCACTGCCTTGTCCCGATCGTGCTCACTGAAGACGAAGTGAAAGAATTCCACAAGGCTCGCCAGGCATGACCGTTGCCTTCGGAAGCCGTGCTGGGAACTCCTTAGTAGCAGGTTTGACTCCAAATGCGACGTCATTTTGTCCACCATGATGCTTTCCATGGGTTTACCGACTATCGAAGTCAGACTGATAGGTTGATTAGTGAATTGGTGGATTAGTTGTGATATTATCTGATTCCGCTCCTTCTGCTTCCTTAACTATGAGCCTCGCTGCACCATTAGGCAACTAACAAAATCCATCTTGATGATTGGTTGACTCATTGGAAATAATATAAGCTGCTTCAGTCAATCTCTCTCTTCTCTAAACTCTTGTAAACTGCTCTAAGCCCACTCCAATTTCACAAATCGTTATCCTCATTGGCATTTACTATCATTAAGTTTATGTCCTATGGGCTCTAATATTACTTTTATGGTCACTAATACTTGTGTCAATGTCTCATCTGATTCTCCTGGATAACTCGCGACAGAGTATTTTGGAAATAATACCTTATTATTTTACCTAGCCAATTCCTATGCTTTATTAATTCTCCATTTCTGGTCCATTGAGTGAAGTGCGGACACCTACAGGACCTCTGCTCATCCTTTGCCGGCAGGTACATTGCTTTCTCCCGAATTTGTGAACATTTCGTTCTTACTTTTTTTTACTATTTTTATTGCTTTTCATTGCAATTTTATCAAAAGTCCTTCTGATTACTTTAGTTTCACGAAAACTTTCTTAATATATGTATTAGAATTCATCATTCAAAAAGCTTTCACTACAAATAAGAATGACCCTAAAAATAAAACCCAAATGACTAACCTGTCTTTGTTGTTTTTTACTATCTCTTAATATAAAATGAATAATATCATCCTTGTTTTTGTTTCCTGTAAGCAGAGAGTTTATCTCTTTCATCACACTTGTGGATCAGTTTGTCCAGGAAAGGAATTTTTCTTTCCCCTTCCTGTAAGGAAAATTGGAGGTCACTATCAAACTCGTTCAGATGTCCTAATTTATTATTAACATAAGTATCCGCTAATTTTTATTTGTTTGACCATTTTCACGCAAATATATATGTAAATTATGGAAGGAGGCTATTTTTATGCAGGATTCATTGACGTCCACAGCAACAGCTCCATTTTTTGCTTTTACCTGCAACTTCTTTGTAGCTTTCACTATAATTTCGATGGATGACGCTAGGCGAGGTAAATTACTCGAAATAGTATGACTTTATTTGCATAGACGCCATTCGACCTGATAATAGGTCATCTTCAGGGCAAAATGATGAACATCATATTGAAGGTAATATATATATATATATATATATATATATATATATATATATATATATATATATATATATAGAAAATATTTTGAATTTAACCACGAGATAAATGACCAATTTCCCTAACATAAAATATTAGGCAAGATTATATATATATATATATATATATATATATATATATATATATACATATTGGTCCTAATAATTTTAAATATATTAACAGCTTTGTGTAAAAAAAAAATAACGAAACAATAACTATGAAACACCAACTTCTTGTCTCATTTGTTCGTCACGTGCAATTCCTCTCTCTATTGTACTATATGGAAATATGTCTGCAATACAAGGTTTCTGTCTCTTTCTTTCTGCCTTCAACAGGTTGTTGAAAGGCAAATATTAAATATGTATAGCGAAAGCCCTCTATGAGTTATTATTACTCTTAGACCTTAATAAGCTCTTTCTTTGTATGTGGTGTGGACAGAGAGCCTTTAAATTGTTAGCGATGAGAGATATGGAATAAAAATTCTTCAAAGTTCGTAGCCAGGAGAGATATTGGGCTTAATATTGGGAACCACGTTGGAAAAGGGGGTGAATTGCTTCTCTGGTAACTTTATGGTAGAGCATCTGACTGGCAATCAAGCGACCAAAGTTGAATTCACATACAAGTTCAATTTTCAGTATTGAATGCCTTCATTGAGCTATAATTTACTCTCATTAATCTTTGTGCTATCCACTCTCCCATCTCTCGCCTTTAAAAAACTCCTTTTTCTGCTCATTTATGTAAAATTTCTATCTGTCTTGTGCAATATATATATATATATATATATATATATATACGTATATATCTATAAATATATATATATAAATATATATAAAATATATATATATATATATATATATATATATATATATATATATATATATATATATATATATATATATATATATATTTAGGGTGTGCCCAAAAATGTATACACACTTCACAAAAGGAAAGATCGTATAAATATTTGGTTAAATTTCGGAAAATGCCCTCGATTTTTGGAATAATAGATATTTGTGCTTAAAAACAAGTGTTTTTTTAAAATTTAGAGAATATTTTTTCCTGGGTAATTTCTCCTAAGTGCTTTTTTACGTTTTTTTATTAGGTTATTGCAATCGTATTATAATGTATTATATATAATTTTTAAGGTTCCCAGTTATAAACCTACCAGTTACTGAAGCCCAAAATATGATTTTAGACAGTTTTTAGCGATTCTTCTCTTCTCCAAGGATTCGTTACAATTAAATTCACCTCCCGAAATCATCTGGTTTTTGGGGGGTCACATTTTACTTTTGATCGTCAAATATACCAAGGAATCAATGGAGTTTGGATTGGATTATCAATAGGTCCTGTGGCAGCCGATTTTCAGAAGACTCATCTTGAAGAGATGATCTTTGCTGAAGTTCCTTCATCTTGTAGATCAATCTTCTATAGGCATTTTGTCGGCGATTCCATGCCAATTTTCTATAATAGTAATCAAGCTAAAATAAGTTTGGCTTTTTAAACAATAATCACCCACGAAGCGTGAGCGGAACACACGAAGCGAGAGCAGAGCACACGAAGCGAGAGTGGAGCACAAATCACTCACATAAACCTGTCGTTGAAGGGTTCTCCGCCTCTGGAGGTAAAGTCCAGCTGGCGGCCTTCCGCGACATCACAACAGGCATTGAATGCTGGTGGAGCAGCATCCCGGCTAGAGAATGCGGAAAAAGCGGTCGCTAAGGATTCCACCACGGACGCGGGGTCCAAGATTGTGGTCTCATTCTCCTGGAGAACGGGAGGGGGGTCCTGGGAGAACTTGCCCTGAATCCTTTTGACTCGCTTCCACACCTCAGCTAAAGGCATCTTCCCGTTAAGTGAAGACACGTATGCTCGCCAAGAAGAGTGGCGAGCGTGCTTCGAAATATACTGGAACCTAGCCCTAGCCAGACGAAATTCACCCACAGTGAAATCGTTCGGGCGGTGCTTATAGCGCATGCAGGCATAACGCTTCTGTTTGAGGTGTGGAAAACGGCCAGACGTCCTAGCAATAGTAGTCAGGCCAACGGCGATGAGATTGCCGGAGAAGAACTCAACGGCCTCATCTACCAATCTAAACTCCTTGACTGAGATAGAGAATTCAGTCATTTCCTGAAATGCAGGCCACCACGCCCGCGCCAAGCACCACGGAGGTGGGCTCTTAGGCGGCAGTTGCCCTTAAAATGATATTTGACTGGGAAAGTGATCACTACCATGAAGGTCATCGACCACCCCTTCAATCAAAATCAGAAAAGCATCCGAAGAGCACAAAGATAGATTAAGGCAAGAAAATGAAGCGGTTCTCGCTCAGTGATGCGTAAACTCATCCAAGCTCTTTGATCAGATTGGCAAGGCATTGTCCCCTGGGATTTATTGAGTAATATCCCTAGAGAGGATGCCTGCCGTTCAGATCTCCAAGCAAGAGAAAGGGCCTCGGCAACCGTGCCCCGACGCGGCGGAAGTCCCCGCGCGTCGAAGTCAGCTGACGGTGCAATGTACGCATAAATGATAGTATACCTCCTATCCAGGTGCAGCTGCACAGCCACTGCCTGAAAGGAGGTATCTAAAGAGAAAAGTAAACGGAGACATCAGGCCGGGTGTAAACCGCGTATCGCGCATCCACCAGCCCGGCCATCCCGTGGTGGTGGGGTCCCAAGACCCTTATAACCCAGGAGGGGGGGCAAGGGGCTCGCGCCTAGCATAGTCTCCTGCAAAAAGATAGCTAACGGGTAACGGGACGAGACAAGCCTCCGCAGCTCCTCCCAGTTGGCCCAGAGTCCACGTCAATTCCATTGAAGGAATATGCCCTCCAGGCCTAGCTCGGAGGACACGCGGGGGCCCTCTTCGAACAGAAGACCCTTACGGGAATGGCCGTACGCTTCCCGGAGGCAGGACCTCGGGCGCTGTTGGCCGGACAAAGGGCTGAAGGCGCTGTCGCCTTCGAGGATTTATTGGGGGAGGTTGGGCAAGCCATGCGAGTCTTTTCGTCCCTCCGCCTCGAAACCTTAGGCGGGCGTTGCGACCTTTGGAAGCAGCGGCCCTCTTTTCGAGGAACCACCGTCTCCGAGCCACTCGCTCCACCTCTAGGTGTGGGTGACAGAGCCCGAGTTCCTTTGTTGCTGTCCTTCTTTCGGGGGACAGCTTTATGAACCCCGGAAGATGGCCTGGCGACCAACTTCAGGGGTGTTCTTCCCGGTGAGTCTAACGACTCGGTGGAGGCGCTTGGCCGTTTCGCCTTACGGGAAACGGTCACGCTGGGGGAAAAGGGGGAAGCCCTGGTTTTAGCCGGGGCTGGGTATGAACCCTTTTTGCCGCCAGCTTTACCAAGGGAGCACCCGGGTTGAGTAGAGCCCGCAGAAGGGCTCCGAATTGGCACGGAAACAACTGTGCTTGTTGGCGTAGATAAGCCAGGAGCAAAGAGGGGCCTTTCTAAGTATTGAGGCATATGACGTCCCAGGCAAAGCCGGGCGCGCCAGGACCAAGTCCTTAGCCTCGCGGAATAAGATTTGATCCTGGGCCTGAATCGCCAGGATTTCTTTCTCGAGAAGATATGCACCACATTGCTTCGAAGAAGCGGGGTGCGGCTCTCTGCAATTGACACACTTGGCAACACATGATTTAGACTTATCATGTGCGGCCTGGGAGCAATTTATGCAGACTTGGGGTGAAGCCTACTTTGCACATCTACAAGATCGATTCGTAATGCAAAAGCAGGGACAGCAATAGCACCGCCGCGAAATGGAGAAGGTTCTGGTAGTCGTAGGGGCACCGGTTGAAGGAGATCCCTTCCCTCCTTGTACTTCCTAGGGAACCCTAGCCGTTTGAGGAGGACCTTGCATAAGGGCGGATTCGGGTTAGGTGCTTGACACCGAGCCCGGATTCCCCCCCATGGAAGGCCCTACCGTCTGAGGCTGGTTTGCCTCAAGGACCATGTCTACCTCAAAGGGGGCCTCTAGTTGCCCATCCCCCCACAAGACATCGCAGGTCCTGTTGGCCGTATCGTCACTAGTCTTGTGTAAGGAGGCACTGTCCTTGACCCCGGCAAGGTTTAATATACTTGCAAGAAGGTCTTTTTAGGGAAGCAACCGAAGGGGCCTGGCTTCCCTCTCCCCCCCTAAGGGTTTTTTTCCTACCGAGCCTCTTCGATGTGGAGCGGCTGGCTAAGGGCTGCCTGCTGGCTTTCTTGGCAGTTCCCTTGGAAAGAACAGAGGGGACTCCTACTGGAAAAAGGGAGGTGCCTAAAAGCACCTCCAGAGAAGGGGGTGAGGGGGAGTCCCCTACACCCGTAGGCGAAGGAGAGAAGTAAGCCTGCTCTCCTGTAAGAGAGATATGGACGGTACCCTGCGCAAGCACACGGGATGGGGGGGGTACCTCCATTTTTTCGGTGGAGCTGCCCGAGGGCGGCTCCGTTGATGATACAGGGGAAGTTGAGGGTTGTTTTTTTATTTTCATCATTGGGCATGGTAACCCTATTTGTATTACGGGACGCAATCGCGCATCCCTTCTCGCAGTAGCCCGCACTGTAAGAGGTGCTTTCAGGCCTGACAGAGCCAGGCGCCTCCATTTCGGACCACCCCTCCCACCTGGTGGCCTGGCAGTCCATCGGCATGGCGGCTCCACCTTGGACATGGCGTAAAAAAGATGGATTGTGAAGAGGAGAGGAAAAGGGATGTGAGGAAGGTATGGGTGGCGATGAAGCAGGTTGTTAAAAACCAACCACCCCCAACCGGAGCTAACGGGTTAGGGAACATTGTCCCCTCCCCCCTCACCCCCGATCCGGGACGGTTGGCTGAAAAGAAGGTCAGCATCTACCCTGTGAAATTAGAGGCTGGCCAGAGAAAGCTGTGGGAGAGGTTGTTCGAAAAGCGACGAAGTAGGGGAGAAATACAGGCTATTTGAAGGAAGGAAGAGAGTCTAAGCTGGGGCCGGTCGGAGCGCTGGATCCCTTCGGCACGGCGGCCAGGATGGCAAATCGCCGCCCCCCTACAGGGTCTCAGTGGTTGAGAAGATGTCGGATAAGACTAGAAGCTCCTTCTCTAGAACTTTTAGGAAATCAAGCTTTAACATTGCCTATGTTAAATCCGCCCAAAACGCAGCAGATGCCGCCTCTCGAAGCTTCGCAACTCCATATAGCAGGTACGACTCGTCGTCCAACCGTTTATCTCGCTCGGGGTATATAAGGAGTCGCCCACGAGAGGCGGTATGGCAATTTAACAACGCGTCGACAACGAACACTTCAGACAACGCATCCCACCATCCTCCGTTTTCTCCAACCTATGCTTATATACATTTCTTAACTTCATACATATATGTGGCGGATACGGTGTGGTGGAGACGGAGTGTGTGTGTTGCCTGTTATTGGGTATGCAGGAAGAAGTAGTAGGACGGGGAGAGCACAGTGGGTCGATGTTTAAAGAGAGTGAAAACGGGGGATGAACACAGCAGAATAGTGGTGGAGACAGTGGGAGTAGGGCTGTAGATAGTGGAAACTGTGGAATGAGGGCTGTAAACAGTGAAATTGGGAGTGTATACGGTAGAAAGGATTGTAAACGGTGGGAGAGTGAATGAAGGCAAAGGGAGGACTATAGACAGAGAGGAGGTAGAGGTGGGAGCAATGGAAATTGGGGACGAGACAGCAGTAAGAGAGGCGGAGAAAGTGGGCAGAGGGGTGGGGATAGTAGGAGGTTGGATAGAAACAGTGGGGATCACAGGAGGAGTTGAGATAGAAACAGTGGGTGTCACGGGAAGAGTTGAGGCAATAATAGTTAGATAGAGTACAGTGGAGACTGAGCTAGGGATAGCGGAAGAATTGGTCGAAGCAGAGGAGCGTGCTGTTCCAGGACAAGGACTCGTTGCAGAGGAGGATTTTGGTAAGCGACAGCAGTGGATCTCTTATTTTTATGTTCGTTTATTAGGCCGAACACCTTCTCTGGGAAGGTAATTTGCCAAAGTCCATTTGCGGCATATAACGCGTTAGAGATGCTGACGCTCAAGCGGCATTCGCTCACAGACATTACTTTTGCTACTGTGGAAAGCAGGGTGATCAGTTCTGTCAAGGGGCTGGTGTTTTGTGTTTGGGTGGGACATTGGTTGGCTGCAAGTGTTTGTTTGGGTCCTGCTGGAACAGTGGCTGTAGGGAGTTAGGTGCAGAGTTGTGTGCTCCTCGCAGCACCGGCAGCGGTGGTGATTGTGTTGTAAAGGAAGGGAGGGGGGCGTAGTCAAGAGTGGAGAGGATGAGTGAAGTGGTGAATGATATTGCTTTTCTCATCTCACTAACGGCTTCTGCGTGGGCCTTAAACAGATAAAAGTCTTGTATGTTTATGTTTACATGGTCACCGCTGGAGTAAATGCAGAGGGGGGCGGTGGTATTAAAATCAGTGTAATGGTCCCTATTTACACTGCATCTGGAACAACAATGTCTTTCTGGCGTGTGTTTGTTTCAAGGCAGGTCTCGTAACAACGAGGAAACTGTTTCGCTAATATGTTTAGTTTTCTTTGAATGTTATGATTTTATGTGAAGATGCCGCAGAACTAGATGCCCTGTTCTAGAGGCGTGTGTTTGAGTGTTCTTCCGAGACTGTAATAACCCTCCATTACTTGGTGCGGTTAAAGTATACATAGGTCTTTGATTCCTTCATCTATGTGCAAATGCCTGAGGTGAATGAGGAGATCATTGGTTAGAAATACCAACTATAGTGGGCTTATCCTGCTTAGACAAACCTGGTGCCATTTTAATAAGCTATCAGTATGTTTGGTTTGGTGTTGGTGTTCAGGTAAGGTGTCTTGTAGAGAAGGTGGAAATTTTTGCTTATTCCTGTTAGCAAAAACACGAGTTGGCCTGAATGTGAAAGTGCTCTGTTTGCAATGGATGAGTCCAATGAATATGCTAATTTGAGTATTAACCTTATATTCGTTGTACAATGCGCTAATAGTTATAAGGTCACATTTTGAATGTAATATATCAACTAAATAAGATCAATGGAGAAAATTAATCGCATGAAGAAATCCTTACCGTTTTAGAAAGGGCCTTTCTCCAAAACGCTTTTCAGGATTCATTTCGGTGTTGTTTATTTGTATATTTATCCCCTCAGCCCAATTCACTCTCTTCACATATGTAGGTTCCTCCTTCTCTCCATCCACTCCTCGCGAAAATCCGTGAGCTTCTATTTTTTATTCTAGAAAAGTTTCTCTATACTCTGTGAATAACCCATCCCCCTTTTCAAACTCCCTAAGTTCGTAAATTTTCTTGATTTTATACATTTTTTACAATTTATTTTGGGGGTTGTGTACACTCATACCTTGCTCTTCAGTGTGATCACACTCGCATGAGTTTGGCTGGATGCATGTGGTGCAGAATGTGAAAGTAAGTTTACCACCTATTGGTTGAGGGAAAACTGGAATATATTAATCATTAGGAGAAAAAACATCAACTTTCACGATCTTGAAATATGTCTTATTCAGAGCGTCGGTGTATTTTAGAATAGACGAAAGTTATCGCACTGATATGGAACCTCGAGGTGATCCTACGGGATATGGATTGTTTTTCATGCAGTACAGATATAAGGAGTAAAAATCGTCGTAATGGATTTTCACACCCTCAGTTGGTGTATAATATAAATGGGTAACATCAGCCGCCGAAGTGCACTCCCCAAATTCAAAACACCAACCAGTGCATCGGCAGAGATTCTATTAACTGTCTTACGTCGTCCTGGAATGGTTTATATCATGGTTTCAAATTCACCCTCCCAGAGAATTATAACCTAGTATTTATTATCGAGAATTTAATCATCTCTATTCTATAGTAGTAGCAGTCCAACGACACACGTCCATCTATGGAAACATCTTGTTTGAGACTACAGTCGGGTTTCTCACATCTATACCAATTACTGCCATGAGAGAGAAACACAGATACTCCTCCTGATGAGGAAAACCCGTCATGAAAAAAATACTCTCACCAAAATAGGCTTTGCTCACCACCGTGTCCTGCATGGAAAATAAGGATTCCTCTAACATATAGTCTTAGAACAAAACACTTTTTATTCCTTCCTGTCAATAATTCAGATCAAATTTTCTTGGCAGAAGACATCTATAAACACCTTGTAACACAATGAAGCTATTGTAATTCAAAGCTGCATGGGATGAATGTTAAACCTTCTGATGAAGAAACACCTAAACTTCTCAAAGCGCAGACGAAAGATAGAAACATCTTGAGTGCAATATTTAATACACTTTGTACCAATGTTGTATTCTTCTTCCTGGAAATTCACGTAAAAATTACTATCAAAGTAAACTTTTTTCTCATAGTTAAAATACCTTTTTTCCAGGAATCAGACCGATATAGTTCAAGGTTTTCTCGGAAAGGAAATCGTCCTGAAAGAACTCTATCTTAACCATTTTTCATCCTCGCTCCATTCGATTTGAAGTGAAGAGTTTAGGATAAGAGTATTAAAGCGACCCGTCATAGATAAATTAGCCATTGAATTGGCATTATTATGTGCCATCACATATGTTTTCGCATTTTCTCGCGACCCCCTTATTCGTATCAATTCTTTTATAAATGGAGTACAATGCGAGATTTCACTGTCACTTTCAAAAATCTTTGTTCGTTGAGCGCAGTTCTTGCAATTATCATATATTTCATCTTTCTTGTCAAAACAGAGTTCAGAGATGATCTGCATAACCAATATATCAAGAATAGTATGAATTATCCCACTTTTAATAGGTTTCAATGTCATAATACACGCCATTCCGTTTTTTACCATCGACTTCTTCATCCTACAGGAATGCTTTGCTCCATCCGCTGTATAGTATGTATAGCATTTAGACCAGAATAACTTCTCACACTCGTGTCGTCTTATTCTGTTTGCACCCTGTATAATTATATCATTACTCAATACTTATCCTCTCCAACCTTCTAAGATGAAAAAAAAATATTGTTTATCCCGAAAAAGAGATTGAAGTACCCTGAAACTTAATCCCACCACAAAAAAGACTTTTAACTTTGGAGAGAGAGTTGACTACTATACTAAATAATTCACAAATCCCACCAGATATACGTGTTATCCTTTACCAGAACATGCTTGAACACAATATAAAACAGTATGATAATGTTGTGAACACATCTACCGTGAATGCGATGAGAGTTGCAAGGATCAAATAAACGTTTATACAGATAAATTACTGGAAACACTGGAGCCTAGTGTTTGTGAAAGAGGTAGGTTAATTTACCAGACACTAAAAATTACACAAGAATTCAGTTGGGATAATTTTGGGGTGATTATCATCGATGGTAAAAGATTTTCACAATTTAACATTATCAACCTACTCAAAGATTTAGCTAGAACGTGGAAAAGATCACCTACCTTCTGGGAGGAAGTGAGAGTAAAACTAATATCTTTTAATTTCCCTACAACTATCACAAAACAATCGCAACGTCGTAAAGAGTTAGAAAATATGATTCGCACATCAACTTCCTCTACATGAAGCTCAATGTTTCACGCAAAATCGCACCGTACTTCTCTCTCTCACCAACAGCAAAAACTAAGAAAGTGATTGAAATAATAATTAATTTTACCGATGAAAAATGGCAACTAGACGAACCAATTAAATATTCTAATATGAGACATTACATTAATATTCAAACCGTGTCAAAGAAGCTATGTCTCGATTTAGGTAAAGCGAATTATCCAACAAAATATAACATTAATAGATTCAGCCATTTCAAAATTACTTGAATAAAATCTGTTTATGTTAGAGTGATCTTTGAAAATACTTTCGAAAGATCTTGCTATAACAATGAACTATCCCTTAGTGAGGATGAGTTTGTGCTGGTGTTTGGCGCAATACACAGGTGTTTGGAGCAAAGCAGGGAAATTTCCTTATATAGATCGCACCGTGAAGGACTACGGTGCAAACAAATAAAGTGTCTAGTAAGGGGAAATCCTAACAGTCTATTTCCAACTATGCTTTTTTCGTATTTACTGGGAAAAGGATGAACAGTTTATTCCTACACGATTTAAAAACGCGCTGAACAACGATTGTGAAGTCATTACTTTTCTAAACCTTGAAGATGAATTTACTCAAAGTTTTCGTCAGATGAATTGTTTGCAGAATGCAGTTTATGCTTGTTATCCTGCATTCAACGATGGACTCGATGCTGTCGAAAACTTCACGATACCATCACAGAAGCTGTTTATATAATAAATGTGCTGTTTGATGAGTTTTATTGTTTCCTCAACATGAGAGGGACACTATCGAACTTGTAACAAAATTTGTCCTCAGGAATCTTTAGGACTACGTCACTATTACGTGTAAAGAATATCAATCTATCAATTAGTCTCACCATTGAAGTGCAGAGGATGGAATGTCACCATCGTGCGTCATCAAGACTTGCAAGAAAAAGTTTAAGTTCAGCCCAGATAAAAATATTTATTTATTGGAGCACGATTTCTTAACAAATATGTTTATTCAAATTCTAGATCATATGAAATAAACTTCTGATATTTATTTTTAAAACTATAAAGCTGGATTAAAAATAAACATTGAGAATTTTTAGCCGGTGCATAACGAATACCGTTTCCCTGACTGGATCAACTAAACTCCATTGATTGAGAGAATCAGTAAAAGTGTACAAAGTCAAAAGTTTGCAGACATACATAAAATTGTAACTGAAATTATGTATTTTTCTAGATATATAAAATGAAGTATTTAATAGTTATATAAGTGTGTAAACGTCCCAGATGTTCATTTTAGAATGAGCTGCAGATTTTTAGGCTTATATACCACCCGAGTCCACCAACAACTTTTGGTGGGGTAAATTTGCTATTTCAATTTGCAAAAAGGATCGCTAAAAGATGTGATGTTAAAAGCTTACTTTCAAAATTGGATAGTATACTCTACCCAAACCCGTGAGAAAAAGGTTCAAGAGAAAACATGTAAAAGAACAAGATTCCAATGAGATTTGGCAGATAGAACTCACTGTGATGCACAAGGTTCAAAATTTTAATTAGGGTGTACGCTACATACTCTTTCTTATTGAAAGTATATTCTAGTTATCTCTGGGTAATTTATTTAAGGAAGAAGGATCAGGTAGTGTCAAATGCTATACGATATCTCATAGAAGTAACTGTATGGATTCCAGGTTATATATGTTCTGATGATGGAGTATTTTTATGGGAAAAAAGATGAAAGGCATATTGAGCGAATATAATATTAGAGTATATCATGTTCACTCACTAAAGAAAGCTAGTCTTGTAGTGCGTGTACAAAGAACAATAAAGGAAAGAATTTTTAGATATATTACCTTCGAAAATACATATGATTTTCGATATCGTTTTAGATATAGAATCATTGGAAATACCCCGTTCAAAGCTACTCATGATGTTGCTATCCTGAATCAGAGAATTAAAGATAAAAAAGAGGTTTCTATATAAGATCGGTGGTTATGTTCGAATCTCATGTGTTTCCAACAAATTTAAAGAAGGATACGAGGTAGGGTTTAGTGATGAATCTACAAGATATATAAAATTTAAAATGTATTAGACCTGTATATACTTAAGATTTAAATGGAGAACATATTATATGGGGTTTATGAAGAAGAACTACAGAAAATAAAGTTTGACTCTCGTTAGAAATATGTAGTGGAGAGGATAGTTAGAGGGAAAGGGCATGGAGAAAGCAAGCTATATTTAGTAAGATGGCGAAGGGAACCATAAGTCGTTTAACTTATACGTCAGAGTATGAAATATCCCCCACCTACTTTGAGCACATGGATTCGTGAAATTATATATTAAAGTAGGAGATGAGGAATGTTTTTTTTATCTGTTGTGAAGATGGAATCAGCCATTTTTTATGTCACCCTTCCTTCTTCATCCTCCTTGGATCTTTACTCTCAAGATACCATGTCTGACTATAGAGTTGAATTGCACAAATACATTATAACAATTTATATTGGAAAATGACCGAAGTGAATAATTATGCAGAAAGTACTATAATGACAATGTTGACATTTATTTAAATTAAACATCTATCAATTCCATAGGGAATAATTACCCCTATCGTGCATATTTAGAGATCCTGTTGAAATATATAGAACCAGAAAAATCTACATTTCTTTCCACTGCAGGATTTTACTCGACTAAAGAAAGTATAGAAACGAACTATAGCAAATCGATGAAGAAACTAATTGATGTATATGGAAAACCACATGCCAATTTCTTCTCGTAACATAAGCTGTTGTTCGAGGAGTATCACTATTGATAACGTTATCTCGAACACCACATTTATTTACACTATTTAGAAGCCAGACCAGCTTATAAGGTAAAATAGAATTATTAGAGAGTTTCCTTTACCTGATAAAGGTCCACTTTTAACCATCTACTCATCTGGAGATGGAAAATAAGTTGCTTAGATCACACGCTAAGTACCCTATCGCACAAATTCGTATGAGATATCTTACAATTGTCAGTGGAATATCAATGAAGAGTACGGATAATATCTCCCTGGGAAGAATACCTACGCAGATGGTGATTGCTATGGTTGACCATTCTAGTAGTCATGATGCATCACTTTTGAATTTAAACCTTATAATGTGAATGACATCATTATCAATGTAAACTGGAATGAAGTTGTGAGACCATTTGAAACGGACTATTCGGACGATGGAGAGCCAGTTGTTCCAAGAGTTTTTTACCCGTTTGTGAACGTTATAGGGTGTACTTTGAAGTGGGCAGAGTATTGGACTTACGTATGAACAATTTCTAAAAGTTAAAAATATTTATTGTATTAATTTAAATTAGGACAAGGGTACTACATCTCTTGGCGAATGCACCAATCCTATACAACAGGACACATTATCAATGCAGTTACAGTTTAGATCTCCATTAATAAAGCCGGTCTCTCTTGTTATGTATGCATAATTTCAGTCTGCTATTAAAATAGATAAGTCTAGGAACGTACTAGTTTATTCGTAATAAAATGAATGCAAGAGAAGTAAAAAATCTATTATAACGAAATAAAATTGGGAAACGTGTTTTCCATAGTTTTTTTTGTGAGACATTCATTTATGCCTGCCTTTAATACTGCCAGAAACTTATATGATTAACCTGGACAGCAGCTACGACCTGGGTCGCATTGGGTAGCTGTGCTTATATAAAAAAATATGTGTTTTAGGATAGTCTATATCTAGGGATCTAGAACGATGTTATATTCGTATAACTTTAAAAATGAATCAAATTATTATCGTTAATTCATTCAGAGTTCAGAGTTACTTTTTAGACTTTTTCGGCTAGTTTTGTGTTTAAACATTCAGCAGATATCAAACGGTAAATTATATTGAGCTTTTATTAGACAATTTGATTCTTATAATGATAAAAACTCCGAAGAAATCGCGTAGTAAGGAAGATTTGTAGAGTGTAAAGAAAATTGATATTATAAACTCAATAAATATTCATTCTTAGTTAGAAATGTGTAATATTTTACGCAGCTAATCTACTAAATTGTATATATTATATGCCATTATGTAATCCGATTAGTATCAACTAAATAATTATTTTAAATAAAGTATTGAGATTAATTTGTTTCATGTTTTTTTTAGATTTATGAATCTGTAGAAATATATGCATATTTGAATTTAAATGTAAAATAAATCATTATGATGACCTTGATTTTTAAAAAAACAAGTTACAAAAAGAAAAGGAAAATTACCTACTATGTAAACAAAGCGATAAACAGAAATGGTGATATGTTCGAGAATATTACGTATCTCTCATGGTCACTAAAATGGCAGAATAGTGATGTTTATCGCAGTAATAATTTCTAGACATTTCTAGACAATGAGTGAAAAAATGTACTCTTCCCTGATAGAATAATTCTTTTCTTGCCTCATTAAGTATTTCTAATTATTTTCAACTATTTTCACTAGAAAAAAATTCTGTATCTTCCAGACCTTATGCTCTTTGATTAATCTCTCTTCCGATAGTTAATGATGCGCAATGAAACGGGCCCTTTTTCTAGATATATCTCATATACTAAAATCATATAATATCAGTAAAGATTAAGAAGTTGCTCGAAAATAAGGTAATTTGTGTGTGTGTGTGTGTGTGTGTGTGTATGTGTGTGTGTAGATTCGGCATAGCTCGAAAAGGATCACTAACCCATTCAAACAAAGACTAGGGGATGCTCTTTGAGGGGAGGGGGGAGTGGAGGGTCGACGGAGGCGGGTCCATTATGCCAGTCGTCTGCGTGTATGCTCGTGTATGTGTGTGCGCATGTGTGAGTGGGCGCGCGCGCGCGTGTGTGTGTGTAGACCTGGATGGGTGCTTCAATACGAGTCACCTCGACGTCATCCACCACTGTGAACTATGCTTCAAAAATAGGTTAGAATATGAATATGGGTCTTAATGGGCTCCTCAAGAGGGTGTACAAATATGGCGGACTTAATGATAGATGAGGGCCGAATAAATCAGTCTACTTAGAGGCTGCCAACCCCTTCAAAACGGTTTTCTTTGTTATTCCGAATTATTCCCAACATGCCCAGAGTCGGGTGTAAAATTCCTTTGTTGTCCTGGCTGGACCTACGGAGTAGGGTAAGTAACCCAGGCCCAATCGAGGATGCCTCTTCACTATGGGTTCCGCACTGGGTTAGACCACAACCCTTCTTTCTACTTAGCCTGCAATTATGTTCTTCTAAAGAAATGGCATAGTTACCTAGAGGTTATGTATGTAAAGTCTTCATTGACGGGGGAAAAAACACGAAAAGACGAATGGGAAGATTTAGGCCATCATTTTAAACATAATAGCCTAAGTAAGTATTTATTTCTATGTTGGCACTAAAGCGAGTGGAGGGGGCACATCCTGGTTGATGGTAGGTCGGCGTATTTCTTGATCCCGTCCGAACCTTGTATGGGTATGAGGCGAAGACGTTTTGCAAAGGAAAGGGCAAGACTACTTGCGCGGCCACGTTCCGACTTATGTTAAAAAGCCAGGCAGGCATTAAACGAGACATTTATAACCACGTCAGAATTCCCTAACACCAACTCTGGTTTTTCAACATAAGTTAGAACGTGGCGAAGCAATTAGTCTTACCATTTCCTTTGCCTCCTTTACCGTGAAATCGATGCATATGAACAATTTCACCCCACTCACTAACCCGGACTCATCAGGAAACTCACCAATTAGCGACGAGCTCAGATGATGGTCAGAGTAATGTTCAGTCACAAATGAAGACTTCGATAGGGATCACGAGCTAAGGGTCATCGCGGAACTCAAATAACATCGCCTCGATATTGTCTCTAACCATTTTGCGTCACCTACGATACTAAAAGAGCAAGGCATGGATTCAGTGACCCTCAAAGAGCTTAAAAGCATTCTCTTTAACACCAAATCGAGGGATCCTGGAGAATCGAGAATTACTAGGGAGAATCTGGTCCGTGCACCGGACTCCTTCATCGAAAATATACGCTCAATATTCAACGCTACAATTAGTGCGGCATACTTCACAGACTCGTTGAAAAAAGGGAAAATTTTATTCCTTCTAACGCCTGCCAAGCCTCCTGATCACCTGGGCAATTTCAGGCTCATGACCTTTCTAGAGAAACTGACGAAGCTGCTGGAAAGGGCAATCAACAACAGACCGATGAAAAACCTAGAAGAGAGGCTTTTAATCTAGCAACACCAGCATAGTTTTTGAAAGCGCAGAAGCACCGGAACAGCGTTGGGCGTCCTCGGTGAGACTATCGCCAACGCACAATACGAGAAAAATTAAACAGTCGTTGTACATAGGGACGTCCGCAAGGCCTTTGATAAGGTATAGAGGATCGGCCTTAAGTAAAAGAGTAGAAGACTGCAGCTAACCCAGACTCTTACAAAATGTCTTTGTGATTATGTCACTGATCGTGCATATTTTATCTAGATTGAGGGCTATGACGGGCCGATCTTCGAAGTCCCACAGGGAGCCCCGCAGGGGGCTGCATAAGTCCCACCCTGTACAATATCTAGTCAATGTACTTACCCAGTCCTGTATACGACTCAACGAGGTATATTCAACTTACGGATGATATCACCATAATAGCCTATATAGACAGGCTCAACGCAACAGAAATAGCCAATATACACATTTAGGAGCGAAAATGGAAGATCCAAACAAACACGGACAAGTTCTTGATCATACCCATAGAAAGAAGGGAGACTTACAGAATACAGAATCTAGGTGGAGGAAGAAAGGTATGAATACCAGCAAGAACTTAATGTGCTCGGTCTTAAAATCAGCAGATACGGTTACGACAAGCACATTAACGCATAGAACAAAGATACCCGAGGCGCATTAGACCAAGCTGTTTCAGCTCAGAGGCTTAAGTAAAGAAAACAAGATAAAAATTTATAATGCTCTCTGTAGGGCCACTCTACAATATCCGGCAGTTACACTAAACAGATTCCACAAGACAAACGAGGTAAAACTACAAAGTGCAGAACTCTGCAGTGTATATCATCACCAATACGAGGAGAAAATAACACAAATCTAAGAGATCTACAAGAGGAGAGTAATCTTCAAGCCACAAATAAGGCATGCAAAGTGTTTGATAAGTTGAACATCATATTAAACGAGGAAGAGAGACGATCTTTATAAATTTCGCAAAAATATAGAGCCAACAATAGAGGAAGCTTCAGGAGCGCGGTACCGGCTCACATATACACGCAAATCTGAGATTGCTATGCAAACTCGTTAATATATCATAATATAAATTAATCTGCAACAAACTAAAAGAAGATAAAAAGAGCTAAAAAGGCGTGGTAGCCTCCGTTCAACGAAGATAGAAGAACAAAGAAAAAGAATCAGTAAGAAGAACCCATGAGATGGCTGGTCACCCAGCAACTAACTCTTAACTCTTACCCATTCCCTTTCACCACTTGACCTAAAGTGGGTCTGTCCACTCTACTCTTACTATATACTTTTAACTTCAAACTTTTTCAAGACGTAAGAGGTGTTTCTTGTCACTCTGAGTAAGCCTCTGATGACCGAAACATCAGTGGTAAAGAACCTCGTACCTCGCTTGGTCTCTTATTCTTCCTCTCCATTTGTTGTCATAGACAATTATCAATATATATATATATATATATATATATATATATATATATATATATATATATATATATATATATATATATATATATATATATATATAATAATGGTAATTGATTTGTTCCTTGGGAATCTGATATGTAGCAGGAATATGAAGACCAAGGTGATTATACTAATCATTTATTGGCCGGAAGTTTCGGACCTTTACTAGGACCATCTTCAACGACTATATCGTCTAATGAGAACGGCAAGGTACATTAATTTATAACACTTAGAAGAATGCATTACAAAAAAAAAAAACGCAAGAAGGCCAGTTAAAATAATAAAATTGACAATAATTAAAATTTAGTAAAAATACTAATAATATATAGAATTAAATAATATTACCCAGTGGTATTTAAAAAAATAGAAAGTAAAATTATAAACAAACTGACTTTATTATCACGTATTAAAAGTTACTGAAGTAAACAAAAAATAACATTATATTAAATTGTAAAAACACACACCATAAAAAGACAAAAACCCCGAAAATAAATCAGAATGAACAAGGGGACTGACCTTAAACGTGGGAGTTGAGAAATCAACTAACTAAGCATTTAAAATTACTGACGAAATTTATTCGGTTGGTCAGTTGGCTAGTTAATCTATTGAAGTGTTGGTTGGTTATATTTTGAATAATTTAATTGAGGAGGCGTAATTATTTAACTTTGGATTTATTTTAATGATATATAGTGACTCTAAGATTTTCAAATCGAGAGAAGTTAAGGCTGAAGATAATATAGTAAATGAATAAGAATTAAGAGGATGATGGTGATTCTCTAAATGTTGCCTGATGGAAGAGGCTTCAGGTTTAGAAATGGGAATACCAGTCCTATGAGACAAACCCAAGTGCTTCGCGATCCTGCAGTTTAATTGTAAGCCAGTTTGGCCTACATAACGACTGTGGTAGGTCGTACATGTATAATTGTAAATTATACAGGATCGCAAGCCCAAAGGGATTGGCTCCTTATGGAAGAAAAGGGAATTTAACGATACAGGGTTGGAGTTAATACAAATGAATTAGCATTGAGGGAAATGGTTGTTAAGGGTAGAGGGAAGGAGTATTTTAAACTCGGATGGCAAATGCTCGAGATAGGGTAGCTTAATGAAAACCTTCTGTTTAGAAACAGTAGTAAGTAAGGGTCGAGGATAGTTTATTTTGGAGAGAAATTTGGATACCCACTGGTCGAAGATGAAATCGGGGTAATAATTAAATTTGAAGAAATCCTTTAAATAAGTCCGTTCTTCATGAAACGATATCCAGTTAGAGCATATATGGTAGGCTCTAAAAATTCAGCTTTTAATACTGGATAACTTAAACTGACTGGGAGAGTTACTAAAGAAATGTGTACCTAATCTAGTGGTGGTAGGTTTTCTGTAAATGGATGTATTGTAGGAGGAACCTGTTCGGACAACGTTGACATCCAAAAACGAGATTTTGTTGTCCTTTTCTGTTGCTATAGAAAACCTTATGTTGGGATGTTGTTAGTTAATATAATTTAAAAATAGGGGTACATAATCACTGTGCCTAACTTTAACTTTTCTGATAAAGTGTTGTCTCCATCAGAAAAACGTCTTATATCTTTAGGATTTGATTTCAGGCTTCCTGTTTTCAAATTGAACTTCTATCGATATTTCCTTGCCTTTGAAAGATTTTGTGACCAGCTAAATACTCTTCCATCACTTAAATCAACTCTAGATTTGATTAATGAGATCAAAGGCTTGGCTAATAAGTTCTACCTCAAGTGGGACAGTTTCGAAGTTTCCAATCCTGTTTTCAGTTTTAAACTTTTTAGTGTCTTCTCCTCATTACGCAAAGATCAATCTATCATAGTTTGTAAACCTGATAAAGGCAAGGGGGTAGTAATCTTAAATCGTACTTATTTTTTGCCTAAAATGTATACCATTCAATCAGATTTGTCAAAATTTTCCAAAGTAAATACAGATCCCGTTAAGTATATTCTCAAAATTGAAGATAGAATTAATAATTTTCTACGTTCTCTTACTAAACGAAATATTTTAATTGATGTTTATCATAAGCTTTTTGTTTCTGGTTCATCCCCTGGGGTCATCTATGGTTTACCTAAAACTCATAAAAATGAAATACCTCTCCGCCCTATCTTATCTGCAGTCAATACTCCAAGCTACAACTTAGCTAAATTTTTTGTTCCGCTTATTGATCCTTTGACACACAATCACTTCACCTTCCGTGACTCTTTCGATTTTTCAAAATATATTGGTGATCTCCTTTTGGGGAATTCTTCTTTTATGGCCACAATTGATGAGGATTCATTATTTACTAATGTTCCGGTACAAGAAACCATTAATATTATTTCAGATACTCTTTTTCATAATACGAGTGAAATATTGGGTTTAACTAAGCAACTTTTCATCAAGCTTTTAAAGCTAGCCGTGGGTGATACTATTTTCCTTTTAAACAATGGGCTCTATTTACAACACAAAGGCATAACTATGGGTTTCCCACTGGGTCCCTTCTTTGCTAATAGCTTTTTGTGTCACCACGAAATTTGGTGGCTGGACAAGTGGCCATTAGAAATAAGGCACATAGTCTTCAAAAGATTCATAGATGACTGTTTTCTAATTTTTAATCACAGTGATCATGCACCCCTATTTCTAAATTATATTAACCAACAACATCCCAACATAAGGTTTTCTATGGCAACAGAAAAGGACAACAAAATCTCGTTCTTGGATGTCAACGTTGTCCGAACAGGTTCCTCCTACAATACATCCATTTACAGAAAACCTACCACCGCTAGATTAGGTACACATTTCTTTAGTAACTCTCCCAGTCAGTTTAAGTTATCCAGAATTAAAAGCTGAATTGTTAGAGCCTACCATATATGCTCTAACTGGATATCGTTTCATGAAGAACGGACTTATTTAAAGGATTTCTTCAAATTTAATTATTATCCCGATTTCATCTTCGACCAGTTAGTATCCAAATTTCACTCCAAAATATACTATCCTCGACCCTTACTTACTACTGTTTCTAAACAGAAGGTTTTCATTAAGCTACCCTATCTCGAGCATTTGCCATCTGAGTTTAACTAACTCCTTCTCTCTACCCTTAACAACCATTTCCCTCAATGCCAATTCATTTGTATTAACTCCAACCCTGTATCGTTAAATTTCTTTTTCTTCCATAAGGAGCCAATCCCTTTGGGCTTGCGATCCTGTATAATTTACAATTATACATGTACGACCTGCTACAGTCGTTTTGTAGGCCAAACTGGCTTACAATTCAACTGCAGGATCGCGAAGCACTTGGGTTTGTCTCATAGGACTGGTATTCCCATTTCTAAACCTGAAGCCTCTTCTATCAGGCAACATTCAGAGAATCACCATCATCCTCTTAATTCTATTTCATTTACTATATTATCTTCAGCCTTAACTTTTCTCGATTTGAAAATCTTAGAATCACTATATATCATTAAAATAAATCCAAAGTTAAATAATTACGCCTTCTCAATTAAATTGTTCACAATATTTCCAACCAACACTTCAATAGATTAACTAGCCAACCGAACAACCGAATAAATTGCGTCAGTAATTTTAAATGCTTAGTTAGTTGATTTCTCAACTTCCACGTTTAAGGTCAGTCCCTTTGTTCATTCTGATTTATTTTCGGGTTTTTTGTCTTTTTATGGTGTGTGTTTTTACAATTTAATATAATGTTATTTTTTGTTTACCTCAGTAACTTTTAATACGTGATAATCAAGTCAGTTTGTTATAATTTCACTTTCTATTTTTTTAAATACCACTGGGTAATATTATTTAATTCTATATATTATTAGTGTTTTTACTAAATTTTAATTATTGTCAATTTTATTATTTTAACTTGCCTTTTTGCGCTTTTTTTTGTAATGCATTCTTCAAAGTGTTATCAATTAATGTACCTTCCCCTTCTCATTAGACGATATAGTCGCTGAGGATGGTCCTAGTAAAGGTCCGAAACTTCCGGCCAATAAATGATTAGTATAATCACCTGGGTCTTCATATTCCTTCAACATATCAGATTCGTAAGGAACAAATCAATTACCAGTATTATTCGCAGAAGATACAATGAAGACACCGTCAGATGATTCCGTTCATTGGAATCAACTTCAAAGAAACTGGAGAAAGCTAAGTTTGACGTTCAATTTTTGTCCACTTGCAAAAACTATTATTACGTCCCCTAGTTTCTCTGCTTTAAACTTTTCAGATTATTTCTCATGCAGAGTGATCTTTATAAACCCTGGACCCTCAATCTTCTTTCGAAAGAAATCCATCTTAAACAGGGTCTTGTATCTAAACTCTCGACTAAAGTATCTCGTACTTCTTTATCGTTGAAATATTCCACGTCTCATTTGGATTTTATTGTTTTATATAGTTTTATATCACGCCAAATAGATGAATATATCTCTTTGACCTCAAATAGATAAAACCGTAAACTTAATAACCTGGGTCTTAATTTTATTTTAATATATCTAGAGATAAAGTCATCTTTAACTTTTCTGATAAAGTGTTGTCTCCATCAGAAAAACGTCTTATATCTTGAGGATTAGATTTCAGGTTTCCTGTTTTCAAATTGAACTTCTATCGATATTTCCTTGCCTTTTAAAGACTTTGTGACCAGCTCAATACTCTTCCATCACTTAAATCAACTCTAGATTTGATCAATGAGATCAAAGGCTTGGCTAATAAGTTCTACCTCAAGTGGGACAGTTTTAAAGTTTCCAATCCTGTTTTCAGTTTTAAACTTTTTAGTGTCTTCTCCTCATTAAGCAAAGATCAATCTATCATAGTTTGTAAACCTGATAAAGGCAAGGGGGTAGTAATCTTAAATCTTACTGATTATATGCGCAAAATGTATACCATTCCATCAGATTTTTCGAAATTTTCCAAAGTGAACACAGATCCCGTTAAGTATATTCTGAAAATTGAAGATAGAATTAATAATTTTCTACGTTCTCTTACTAAACGAAATATTTTAATTGATGTTTATCATAAGCTTTTTGTTTCTGGTTCATCCCCTGGGGTCATCTATGGTTTACCTAAAACTCATAAAAATGAAATACCTCTCCGCCCTATCTTATCTGCAGTCAATACTCCAAGCTACAACTTAACTAAATTTTTTGTTCCGCATATTGATCCTTTGACACACAATCACTTCACCTTCCGTGACTCTTTCGATTTTTCAAAATATATTGGTGATCTCCTTTTGGGGAATTCTCCTTTTATGGCTACAATTGGTGTGGATTCATTATTTACTAATGTTCCGGTACAGGGAACCATTAATATTATTTCAGCTACTTTTTTTCATAATACGAGTGAAATATTGGGTTTAACTAAACAACTTTTCATCAAGCTTTTAAAGCTAGCCGTGGGTAATACTATTTTCCTTTTCAACAATGAGCTCTATTCACAACACGAAAGCATGCTATGGGTTCTCCACTGGGTCCCTCCTTTCCGAATAGCTTTTTGTGTCACCACGAAACTCGGTGGCTGGACAAGTAAGTGTCCATTAGAATTAATGCACATTGTCTTCAAAAGATTTATAGATGACTGTTTTCTAATTTTTAATCACAGTGATCATGCACCCCTATTTCTAAATTATATTAACCAATAACATCCCAACATAAGGTTTTCTATGGCAACAGAAAAGGACAACAAAATCTCGTTCTTGGATGTCAACGTTGTCCGAACAGGTTCCTCCTACAATACATCCATTTACAGAAAACCTACTACCGCTAGATTAGGCACACATTTCTTTAGTAACTCTCCCAGTCAGTTTGAGTTATCCAGTATTAAAAGCCGAATTTTTAGAGCCTACCATATATGCTCTAACTGGATATCGTTTCATGAAGAACGGACTTATTTAAAGGATTTCTTCAAATTTAATTATTATCCCGATTTCATCTTCGACCAGTTAGTATCCAAATTTCACTCCAAAATATACTATCCTCGACCCTTACTTACTACTGTTTCTAAACAGGATGTTTTCATTAAGCTACCCTATCTAAAGCATTTGCCATCTGAGTTTAACTAACTCCTTCTCTCTACCCTTAACAACCATTTCCCTCAATGCCAATTCATTTGTATTAACTTCAACCCTGTATCGTTAAATTTCTTTTTCTTCCATAAGGAGCCAATCCCTTTGGGCTTGCGATCCTGTATAATTTACAATTATACATGTACGACCTGCTACAGTCGTTATGTAGGCCAAACTGGCTTACAATTCAACTGCAGGATCGCGAAGCACTTGGGTTTGTCTCATAGGACTGGTATTGTCATTTCTAAACCTGAAGCCTCTTCCATCAGGCAACATTCAGAGAATCACCATCATCCTCTTAATTCTTATTCATTTACTATATTATCTTCAGCCTTAACTTCTCTCGATTCGAAAATCTTAGAGTCACTATATATCATTGAAATAAATCCAAAGTTAAATAATTACGCCTCCTCAATTAAATTATTCACAATATAACCAACCAACACTTCAATAGATTAACTAGCCAACCGAACAACCGAATAAATTTCGTCAGTAATTTTAAATGCTTAGTTAGTTGATTTCTCAACTCCCACGTTTAAGGTCAGTCCCCTTGTTCATTCTGATTTATTTTCGGGGTTTTTGTCTTTTTATTGTGTGTTTTTACAATTTAATATAATGTTATTTTTTTGTTCACTTCCGTAACTTTTAATACGTGATAATCAAGTTAGTTTGTTATAATTTCACTTTCTATTTTTTTAAATACCACTGGGTAATATTATTTAATTCTATATATTATTAGTGTTTTTACTAAATTTTAGTTATTGTCAATTTTATTATTTTAACTGGCCTTCTTGCGTTTTTTTTTTTTTAATGCATTCTTCTAAGTGTTATCAATTAATGTACCTTGCCCTTCT